>CM036591.1:0-740000 GCA_020745705.1 Hemiprocne comata
ACTGCAGTGGCCAAGTCCTCCTCCCCTGGCACCTGCTGTCACTTGCCAGCACTTGTGCAGCCACAGCTGAGGGCCCTGGTGGGACCAGTCACCCTTCCTGCTCTGCAGCCAACAGATCCTGCCCCACATCCTTTGCTTGATGGAACATGATCAGCATTTGCTGTCAGGAACAAACACTGAAAAAAGCCAAAGTAATATCAGATGAGAACTTAATTTATTGCCAAGTAAAAAGGACTGGGATGGTGAAAAAAAGACACATCTAAACCACCATCCCCACTTCACTCCTTCATTACTAATCCCTCTATTTCCTCCCCACTAAGTGGCACGGAGGGCTGGGGAACAGGGCTTGTGGTCAGTTCAGAACACTTGGTCTCTGCTGCTCCTTCCTCTTCGTGCTCTTCCCTTTCTCCAGCATGGATCCTTTCCACAGGAATACAGTCTTCCACAAACTGCTCCAGCATGGGTCCTTCCAATGGGCTGCAGTCCTTCCTGAACTGCTCCAGCATGGATTCCCACAAACAAGCCTGTCCTGCTCTGGATGAGGCAGCCGTGTGCCTGGGGCTGCCTCCTGGGGCTGCCAGAGCAGGATCTGGGCAGCCAGGTAGCAGAGAGGGCCTGTTTGTACAGGCAGTGATGGAACAAAATGAGATTGTGCAGCAAAAAAAGCACAATAGTCTCAGGAAAGCAATTAATGTATTCAGAGGATATCCATGGAATGAGAGAGATGCAGTTTCCTCCAGTCTTACAGTATTTCTGGTACTTAGAACCATTGAAAATCAGTGTTGACTGCCCAAACTAAAAATTGCCAGTCCTAGGATTAACCTGCACCAGCTACTGTACCTTGCACTGGCTGAGCTGCACTGCAAGAGGCTGTCTCTGAGCAGAATTTTATACATTCATTCTTCATTGAATCTTTCTAGTGTTTGGTTCAGAATGAATATCTCTGTTCAGCATCAAGAAGCACTGTGTACTCTGATTTTTATATTGGAGAGGAAGGAGACTACCAAGTGCCCTGGGAGTCAGTGTCTGCTCATGTAATTGTCCTCCACTGCCAAGGGAAGCATTTATATTATGTTATTTGTGAACAGAGCTTTCCCTTGCAAACCTCTTTTATCCCAGCAGCTCTGGGCATTGGTTCTGTGGGGATTAAAGCTCAGATGGAAATCCTGGCTCCCCACCAGTTCCCCCCATCCTCACAAGTAGTGGATTTCTGTGGTCCAGGGCAAAACACTTGGGGACACGAGATCTGCCATCAGCTCAGGTAAGGTTAAATATCCCTGAGAAGTGGTAGGTCTTGTCCTATCCAATCTCCTTGTCCAGTGTCCATCCCCAAGACAGATCTGGGACACCTAGAGGGAAACATCTCTGCAAAACAGAAAGAGAACGCCCCTGAAGTAAGGCAATTAATCTGTATTTGGAGACTTGTATTATTTGACTTTTGATGGACTTCAGTGAAAACTTTGCCAACTAAAGATCATCAGAGTGAGCCATTGCTAACATGCACTAAAAAAAACAGCCAATCAAACAAACAAAAAACACACCAGCTTGGATTAACCAGAGGGACCAGACTGAGCGGCCGTCCCTGCTTCCCTGAGCAAAACAAACAAAAAGCACTTGGGGGGCGGGAGCCTTTCTGGAGGGGGAAACCTAACTGGATGGGAAGGCTGGACAGCCGGCAGCCTTCCTCATCCTCACCACGGGAAGTGATGGGAGTGGGGTGGACACGGATGTCAAGGTGACCTCCGAGGGCAGGGCTTTCTGGGCGGGGGCTATTGTCACAGGGGGAGCCATCTCCCGTTGTTAGGCAACCCCCTGCCCCCGGGACACCCTGCACCGGAACGCGGACTGGAGGTGGCCCCAGGGACACAAGATGCCCAGGGTCGTGGTGCTCGCTCCCCTGTCACACCTCAAAGGCACCCGGGGACGGCTCCGGGTTGGCAGCAGGTTCCTGCAGCCCGTGCCCCCAGGGACGCAGCTCCCTCGCAGGGGGGGCTGGCCCTGCCCCGGAGGCTGAGCCATGCGCAGGGAGAGGAGCCCTGCTCGCACAGCCTGCCCTGGCCGGGACCCCTCCCAAGGGACACCAGGCCCAACCAGGAGCTGCCGCCCGGTTTTTTGGTTTTCTTTTTTTTCCTGAGCTCTCAGCCACGTGACCACATTGAGTCTCTCCCGCAGATGGGGGAACAGAGGAAGGCTGCTGCTGCCACCAGCGAGAGAGGCAGGTTCCCAGGCAATTGCTGTAAAACAAAGAGCTGCAGAAACAGGGAAACGGAAAGGCAGGTAAACAAACACTTCCAGACAAGCCCAGCAAGTATTGCGGTCCACGTACCGATATCCTGTTCCCCAGAGCACATCCATCTCCAGAATTCCCCGAGTAAAAGGGAACTCATTTTTTTCCTTCCTGCTCCAAAATACTAGTAGGCACCAAATCAAGACAATTCAGACTGTCCCTCATGTTCACCAGCAACCAACCCAGTGCTTCTGCCACCCACCCTCTGAAGTCAGTGTGCTATCTTTGCTAAAATTAGGAAGAATTTTTTAAGCGAAACCTGAGTCAGACGTGCAGCAATGAACAATTCAGAAAAAAACATTGAATTTTAATAATTATACACAACAACCCGGGGCTAATAATGGCAATTTTGGGCCTCCCTAATTCACTTCTTTGTAACAACTCCAGATATAAAGAATAAGGGGGAAAGACACATCTTAAGAAGAGGACATAGGGAAAAGCCAAACCAATTCCAGTTTCAATGAAAATCATTCATTCATTCAAACAGTTTAATGACAGCTCCCTATTCTTTATCAACTGACTCCCTCTGGTCTCAAAGTAGATGTTATTCACTAACTTTAAAAAAATGAATACAGAAAATAATAAAAAAGACAGTCACAGGTCACAGGCTGGACTTTATAATCTTAAAGGTATTTTCCAGCCCTGGTGATTCTGTGACAGTTCCATAAATAAATGAAAACATTCAAACTGCAGGCACAAGAGACGTCAGTGAACATGCCATGAAAGCTGCATTTTAATTTGTCCACTTAATTTCTCCAGGGAGAACCTCTGAAGGTTGTCTGCAATTCGAAGAGCTTTGAATTCTTCTGTCGAGGGAGAGAAAACAAGAAAAGGATTACCTCAGCAGTAGTCTGAAAGTCTGTGAAATGCATCTGAGTTGGAAGAAGGCTGTACCTTGAACCATTACTCCAGATTCACATCTGTGGACCTAGTTACCATTTAACTGACAAAGTTAAAATGTACTTGTCATTATAGCATAAGAAAACACTTTTTCTGTTCTTTAGATGCTTTCAACCTGATCCTGAAGAAGTCATGTAGGGGGAACATCTAAATGTGATTTAGGAATCTCAACACGTTTGAGGGCAATAGGACCAGATATTGAAACGTGCATGGATGAATTTCATGGTACTACAAAAACCAGAATTAAATAAACGAATGATACAGAGCTTTGGGAAACAAATACATAAACACATAATACATAAAAGTGCATACATGCAAATCAGTCAGAAAACCATTACAGACATATAATTTAATCCCTTGAGCTTTGTCCTCTCTCTCCTTTCCAAGATGCTCTGTCCAGCAGTGGTACATTTCACAGGAGTTCATGGCGAGTCTGGTTTGCATAATGCTGTTTATCACTGGGTACAGTTCCTTTGCACAAAGTTAGAGAAAACCTGGAGATGTGGTTGTAGCTGTAGCCAGCACCTAGATACTGCCTAGAAGTCCCTTACCTGCAGAAATACTGAACATAGTTTTAGCAAAATTCCAGCTTTTGTTACTGTCACTATGGCATCCTCCTCAAAAGAGAAGGAGGAAAGATCTTTGAAAAAAATGCAGGAGCAATGAAAGTGTGAAGGAGATGTGAACATACAACAGCAGACCTTTGCTTGGAGACAGATGAGGGTGTTTAAACCACCTGGTGAGATTCCCACTGATCCCAGCTGAATGGAGAAGGGCTGAAACCAGGTATTGGGCTCCCAGCAGTCAGGGAAAAACACTGAAAGACTCAGACAGTGAATGACATCAATCCTGTCCCTGCTCTTCCCTAAGGACTTGTTTCCTCAATATCAGAGCCATGACTGCAGTAGGCCAAGCCCTTCTCAGAGACAGAGCTTATTTTTAGAGTACGAAATCTAGATTATACAACTTAAAATTAGCGTGGGATGTTTTGAAGAATTTTTTTCAGCTTTAATCAAACCAAGAAGTGAAAGTGTTTGGTTAGATAACTAAAATCAGTAAAAAAAAAAAAAAGCCCAATAGTGTTCTTCCTCTTGCAGTGAGCATATTTTCCCAGGGAAATTTTTCTCTTTCTTCCCTCCCTTCCCAAACAAATTCTGGAAAGTCTTTATTTCAAATTGTTACAGAATATTTTTTAAGCAGAGACTAATATTTCCAATATATTTGTCTAGCCTCTTTTATAAGTGTATTTTTTGGTACAAAAACTTTTGGAAATAGATGAAGTCTGCTAGTTCTATTAAGATCAAAACCTTTTTACTGCAATAGAATGAATTTCTCCCCCCATCAGCTGGCATATATTTAAGTAATCCATATTGCCTCTTAGCACCAGAGCTTTTTGCTTTACATACCTGTGAGTTATCCTACATGGAAACTAAGCCAAGTTAGGTAACACTGTTATATAAATAAAAATTAATACTCCTAGGTCTCTGTGTTTTCTTTTAACCTGAATAATAAAGTCTATGTGGGGATATAGTACATCACAATTTATGCATGTTACCTTTTCTTGAGCTTCATTGAGATAAGCTTCCTGGAGTTGATTTTCCACATAATTTATTCTTAGCCATGTAATATCAATAAAAAAAATAAACTGAAAATACCAGTTCAGCACACCTGCTCAAAGAGACCATAGAACTCCACTTGGTAAAGGAATGCACCAGCTGAGATCAGTTTTCTTACTTTGAAGTGTTGTGGTTTAAGGCACAGAAGTTGACCCTATAATAAACAATACTAAAATTCCTCGAATCATAGAATGGTTTGGGTTGGAAGGGAACTTAAGGATCGTCTAGTTCCAACACCCCTGCATGGGCAGGGGCACCTCCCACCAGACCAGGTTGCTTAAGGCCTCATCCAATCTGGCCTTCAACACCTCCAGGGAGTAGGCAACCACAACCTCCCTAGGCAACCTGTTTCAGCATCTTGCCACCCTCACAGGAAGGAACTTCTTCCTAATGTCTGGCCTGAATTTCCCCTCTAAGCTTCAAACCATTGCCCCTTGTCCTCTCACTACACACCCATGTAAAAAGCCCTACCCCAGCTTTCTTGTAGGCCCCCTTCTGGAAAGCTGCTATAAGGTCACCCTGGAGCCTCCTCTTCTCTAGGCTAAGCAACCCCAGCTTCCTCAGCCTGTCTTCACAGGGGAGGTGCTCCAGTCCTCTGATCATCTTTGTGGCTCTCCTGTGGACACACTCGAGGAGTTCTATGTCCTTCTTATGCTGGGGACTCCAGAATTGGACAGTACTCCAGGTGGGGTATCACCAGAGCAGAGCAGAGGGGGAGAATCACCTCTCTCAACCAGTTGGCTGTGCTTCCTTTGATGCAGCCCAGGATAGGGTGGCTTTCTGGGCTGCAAGTACACATTGACAGCTCATGTTAAACTTCTGGTCGACCACTACCCACCCCCAAGTCCTTCTCCTCTGGGCCGTCCTCACTCCATACTCCTCCCAACCTGTATTGGTGCATGGGATTGCCACAACTCAGGTACAGAGCCTTGCACTTGGCCTTGTTGAACTTCATTCACTGAGCTACTTCAGAGTTTCACATTTCATTATGTATTTTCTTCTTCTATTATGAGACAGAGGAGCAGAACTTCCTACACTGTCTTTTCCACACTGGTTTTGCTGTAGCCAAATCATAGTAAGAACATCTAATCTATGTCTTCCAATGCCATAGGGTTGCTTATCCTGACATCCATTTCTTTCTTTGGCTGTGACTTGTTAGTGATTTCTAGAAAAAACAGCAGAAACCTCTAATTTTCTCATACAATCTTACTTATTACCACATGTATTCTCTAGAATGTCTTCCCTTGTTGCTTTCAGCATAAAGATCAGCATTTTAGCTGTATTGTTCAGTTCAAGTTCAAACATGAACACCTCAGATGAACACTAGGCAGAAAAATAAGGAACACAGCAAAGCTCCAGAGATGAAGATGGGATTTAACTCTGGCAGGTTTCCAGCAGCTGAAAGCAAACACGAGAAGTACTCTGAAGTATTCTTCCAGTATCTGAACACAGAGGTGGCTGGGTATCTGCTTAAGGTTTCATGGTCAGTCTGCCTTGGGATTTCTCCAACAAGTTCCTAGAAAAGCAGGGATATTTCCATAAAGGCTTGCCCAACAAGTCTGAGTTTTACTCCACAGAAAATGCAATTTATGAACCACAGTGTTTCCAGCTCTCCTGGAGGATGATCCTGTTCATATGCATAATTTCCTGCAAAGATCCTCCAAGAGATCAGGGTCTGAGGACAGCAGCTTGTGACCACATTATGGAGTGAAAATAATGTATTATAATTACTTGATTAGCAACAAGTGTGTTGCTTTCTCATATAAGTAAGTATTATAAATACATATGTGAACCTACAGCCAGCCTCTAAGTGTTACACAGGTATTTAGTCAGCCCAATAGAAAAGCTCATGTTCTGTTGCAGGTCCCTCAAACACTGGGAAACACTTAGACCTGGAGGAGAAAAGGAGTATCTCACATGCTGTCAGTTTGGAACCACAGGTGAAGAGGCTGGCATGTGGGGCCAGCACAGAGATGGAAAATCCTGCCATCACTTTGCTCACATGCTGACTGTGAAAGGATGCAGAAGGTGCCCTCAGGCCTTCTTGAATCTCTGCTGGAGTCCTGACCACAAGCTGTCAAGCTACTGTTTGTCTCTGGAAATGCAATGTACAGCATAAAGCCATCCTGAACCAACCAGACAGGGACCCCAAGGGACCAGGAGGGCTTGTGTACCACCTATGAACACAACCAAGAGATGCTTCTAAAACAACCAACAATGTGACACCTGAAAAACCTCTGGTACTTCAGCCCACTAGTGATTGCTCACCTTCCCCGAGTCACCTGCAGTGCCCATGTCCCGCTTGGCTCATGGCTTTGTGCTCCAAAATAAAAAACCCAACACCTAGAAGGCAGTCAGCACAGCCACCAGCTGCATCTTCCCTACAACACCATCAGCCAACTCACCTTTTGGCACTCCACTCGCCTCCATGGCCTTTTGGCACACGGCTTGTCCCTCTGCATAGCACAGCACCTCAGACCTGTTGCTTCAGCACTGCAGCCACCACTCACTTGCCAGAGTCCTCTCTGGTGATAATATCGCGCTTCACACTTTGATTTGCACCCAGAAAATCGAGGCCAGAGAAGCATAAGCTTGTCAGCACCACCAACTGTCCTGCCGAGACTCCAATGCTAGATGTCTGCCCACCTTCAGTCAGCACCCTGCTCCCTTCTGTACCCTTTGCCTTGCAGCTTGTTGCTCTGCAACTGAAAAAAAAAAACAACAAAACAAATGTAAAGCAAATCACCTGGCTGCTGTCAGGCAGCTTGACAAGAGCCCAGATCTGTCTGCTTTTTGCATATGCCTTCTAACTACAGCTAAACTAACAAATCCCAGCTACTGCACCCCATCTGTGCAAGCTAAAGCACCTTCCAGATCCAACCTGCTCAACTGCCCCACTAACTGCTGCTCCCAGCTGGTCACGAGGTTCAGACTGGACCCCCTTGCTTTCTAAGCTCCTTCTCAGAGGAGCCTAGGTGCGGCTGGATCCAGCCCTGGCCCCAGACTGTAAAGTGGAGTGAAAATAACTCCAGCAGCTGTCTACACCTACCTGCCCAGGGATGGACCATATGCTCTTGGCCAACAGAATTGGTCCAAATCAACTTACTTGCACACCACCATAAAGCTATGCTACCCTGTCATCTTCAGTATTGCTTCACCCCTGGGCAGGGCAGCTCCAACCCTCACACACAGACCAGGACTGCACAAGCAATGCTGTTATCCCCAAAGTGGGGTCATTTACCTGGTGTGTGAGATGCTGACACACAGAGCCCAGGTATTGTCATTTACTGCATATTTGCACAAGGGGTGCTAGGTGGTAAGGCACAAAGCAAGCCCCCTGAAGTCAAAGCTCTAGACATTTATGCAGTTCTTGTTAGTTTGCTCCACCTAATAGATATTCAGTTATTCTACTCTGATTGCTTAGTGAATTTCTCACTCTGATTTAGGGGTACAGTACACACAGTGAGTAGGGGTCTTCAGTTGGAGGTGGGTAGCCTAAGTGCTGGAGGTGTGGTTTTCATATTAGTAATATCATAATGAGCAGAGGTCACTCACCTACAGCAACTTTGGCAATTTTGCCACATTTTAAGCAATGCACGTACTTCCCTATCTTCTTGTTTCAACAGCAGGATCTTTGTTTCACAAGACTTTTGTACCTTTCTGTAACTCTCGTCCTTGCTCAGTGAAAGACTCCACTTTTTGAAGTTCAACAATGTGACCGCAATACATGAGAAGACAGCAGGACAGGAGAACAATTCCCATAAGGAAGATGGTGCCAGCAGAGAAGACCTAAGGTGCCACGAGGGCACAGATGCTCTATAGAAGCCCTGCCAAAGAGGCGACTGCCGCCGCCCACAAGAGAAAGCTACCATCCAAACCAGAATGAGGGATGCATGAAAAGCCAAGCTTGAGGACCTAAGACCAGTAAGGACATAGGGATGAAACCCCAAAAGATGACTGTGGAAACAGAGGTCTCAAGAGTGGAGCTGTGGGCAATGCCGGGGTCAGTCATCACCACAAGAGATGACTACTCAAACAGGCAGGATGCAACGCACGCCAAAGAGATCCACACTTTAAGCTGTAACTGCAAGATGAGAAGGGCTCAACAGGCTCTGTGCCAACGAAGTGATGCATTATCGACTCTTGGGAGGGCTACCAAGGTGCCTGCTGATCACCAAGCTATGGAGACATCAAGACCTAAGGAACATACAGTCTAAGACACAGAAGACAGTCAACGCAAGGTACACGCCAGACACAGGTTGGAGCTGCCCTGTGCCATACACTCTGACATTGTGCTGAAGAGTCACCTTCTCCCTTTACCTGTGCCAAGGGGACTGTGCCCTGTCAGCCTTCTCCCCTACACTAATTTTAAAACCCCTCCCTGAAATCCCCAACCTTATCCCCTCCTCCCAGCCCCTCAACTTAGCTTTCAGGAGGCCAGGGATCTGCAGCCATCCTTGACATACATCCTCACTGGGATGTTCCTGCAGTCCCCAGATTCCTTATCATGATCTGGAAAAAAGCAAACACACAGTCAGTGCTAACAATAAGCATCACATCAGCCACTGCCAACCTCTTCAACATCCCCTGCTCAGAACCCCCATAGTCTTCTGCTCACCTGCTCATTCCAGAATCCAACACTGTGGCTGTCCTTGCTTGTGGCACCTAAGATACCAAAAGACCCAAAATTACTGCTGTGACTCTCCTTGCTACCACCCTGGCTCGCTTCAAACACCCATCCAATCCCAACAGCAGGCTGCACAGCACCGACAAACCCAAAAGGTAAACGCTTCACTGAATTCCCACAGTTAACTTTCTCTTAGTCACCAACCTGGCTGACACCCATCTCATCTCCACAGACGGCCTGTTGGCATGCTGCTTCACTGCTCCAAGGCTACCTGCCTCACCTGCAAAAATGAAAACAAACAGCACATGCTGAGAGACTGCCCAAGCCCACAGCCTGCCCACAGCTATTCCCATCTACCACTCTTACCTTCAGGGCTTGCCTGGCCAGCCTCTGGTGATCACAGGTTGCCACGTCCAGCCCTGCGTGCCACCTGTAAAACACAAAGAAGGGATGCTCATCACATCACTGACAACACCTGAAAAACAACTGCTATTTCAGCCCACTATTTCAACCCCTTCATCACTGACCTTGCTCAAGTCACCTCCAGTGCAGATATCCCACTTTGCACCTACAAAATAAAACAAACCCAAACCATAAGCCAGTCGATAGAGGCACCAGTCACACCTTCCCTCTGACACCAGGGGCCAACTCACCCAGACTCTTCTTCAATACGCACCGACCCACTTCCTTACCCTTCTCTGCTCCTCTTCTCCATTGCCCTTTGCTGAGTGGCTTGTCCCCGATCATCTGAAAAAGTGGTATCAAGCAATCACCTGGATGCAATTCCAGAGGTTTCCATTTTGGAATACCTTCTAGATCCCAACTACCTATAATTAAGCTAAAAAATAAATTAACATTAAGCCCCACACACTCAGGCCTTAACAACTTGGATATCCAATCTGCTTGACTATCACTCCAGTAGCCCCTCCCAGATAGCTCCAGCCACCCCCTCTTCTCAAAAGCACTATGGAAGTGATTGCCCTCCCCTGCTGAGGACTGCTACTTGACTTCATATGATTCATCTGTGTCTGCACAGTCACAGGCAGCATAACAACATTAACCACAGGCTCTCACTGCTATTCTTCTCCCAACCCCACCGTTGCTACACCCCCCAGAGGGAGCAGCTCCAACCCAATTGCTCAGAGACACAACACACAAACACAAAAGATATGATACGAGCATGAGAGGAAACTCTCAGCAAGAAAAATTACACCTCCAATGCAGATGTCACCAGGAGGTAAGACATATGGGACTGCAAGCATGAGACCAGTGTTGAAGATTCTGGAAGGTCCCTCCTGTCAAGTTGTGCAGTTCAGACAGGACCTCCTTGGTTTCTAAACTTCTTGGGGAGGAACCCAGGTGCAGTTGGATCCAGTCTTCACCTCTGACCATAGAGAGAAACTCAGACCCTCAGTTCTGCCACAGAATCAGTTTACTGCAGCTCAAGCTGGGTGCCTCCCGAGAGGGACCCCACCTGGACTGTACTTGTACCTCTTAAAGGATCACAGTCTGACCACACACTGGTACATGCAACTGTTCATTCAATTACCTCCCACAAGGATGACATCATCCCATTCTGATGAGTTCTGTCCTCCTCTGAGGGTCCCCGTTCACCATCAGTCACTTCCTGTCTGGACAATTTCTCTTTGCTCTCTTCCACTTGTTTCTCAGCTGGAAAATTCTTCCACATTCTGATTTTGTCCAATTTCTTCAACTTAAGTTGCAGTCAATGCATCTTCCCATTGTAGAAGATAATTTCAAGTAATTATCTTGTTGTCTACATCTTGTTTCAGTATTATTACAGCTGGTAGAGTGAAAGTCTAACTAAGGTTCATCACAGGAATTCAGCTAAAGATTAATTAAAATTGCAGCCTAAGGCCTTATCACTCCAGCTACTCACACTAAGTCGACTTTTGACTTGTCTCATGACTTAAGTCACTTAGGTCAAGCAGTTGTCAGTTTGCCCAAATCTTTAATATGTACACAATTCAAACTATATCCCTTTAATTAACATATCAACCTCAACATTCCTATAGTCAATCCATTTCTGATTTCAGCAGTAAGGAGGCCATAAGGCAGCCCCAAAGAGTCAAACATCACAATCTGTGACAAGAAACTGCAGTCAAAACTGAAATAGATGGATGCACAAGGAGCCTTGCTAAGACCTAAGAACAAAAGGACACAGGGAAGAACGCCCAGAAAAAGGGCTCCCTGTAAAAGACACAGCTCCAGAGTGGCGCTGATGACGCCAAACACAACACTGGCACGAAAGAGGATCAAGAGGAAACATCTGAGTCACGAGACCAAGCTGTGCTTTTGAGTTCTAATGCAAGAGAAGAAGCGCCCGATTGGCGCTATGACGATGAGCACGGATGTTCAAGACCTAAGGATGGAGTGCAAGGTGAGTGCTGAGCTCCTGGAGCACAAAGAGGAGATTGAGACCCAAGGAGGGTCTGAGACACAGGAGACAATGGACTATGCAAGCTACACAATGACACAGACTGGAGCTGCCCTACCTGGCACACACTAGCATCATGCTGAACAGTAACCCGTTGCCTTTACCTGCCCAAAGGGGAGAGTTCCCAGTCAGCCCTGTCCTCAAATCTTAACTTTAAAACCCCTCCCTGCAATTCCCAACCTTGTCACTCCACCCCCATAGCCCTTCCCTGCGGTGGCAAGAGCTCGGACTAACGCACCGCGACCAATGGGATCAAGCGAAAGCCGTTTATTGTAAACAAATGCCTTGCTATGTACCTCATTGCCCAGTACACACACAGTAACCCCCCCATTATTGGTTAAATGCTTTTGTCCACACGAATAATGCTTCAGTCTGATTAGTGCACTGCTACTGTCCATATACCTGCTTCTAATACATGATTGGCTACTAGCCCTAAGCACACAAAGTCCTTACATAGCATGATCTCAGTACCTTTGGTATCTCGTTCCTTCTTCTGAATGTGGGAGTTATTTCTCTTCTGCTAGCTTTCTTCTTTCCCAGCTATAGTTATCCCTCCGTCAGCCTTGAGATAACAGTAGTCCAGCTAAAGTCTCTATAACACAGTTAAGCTTTTATACCAAAGGCTGGATTGCTCACATGCCCATGCTTCTGCAAGAAAATCTTCCACACTTCCCAACATCCATCCCTCAATTTAGCTTTCAGGGGGCCACAGATCTCAATCCATTTTTGTTTAAAGAAAGCTCCACAATCGATCAACTACATTAGTTCTGCAATCACCACATTCCTCTTCATCACCTGCAAAAAGACAAAACCATCACAGAACATTAAACCACCTTCTTACCTCAAAAAATCCAACATAAAATTACAAACAGGAAAAAAAGCTGCATGCAAGAAACACTCTTCTGGCTATACACACTACTTATCTGGAAAGTCTTGCAGATTGATTGCATATGGTCCAGTTTCAACAAGCTTCAAAACACACTCACCCAAAGAGCTCCAACAGTTCTAAAACCGCCATCAGCTGCAGGAACAGCAGGATCCCAAACCCAGCACAGCTCTACAAGAGACTAAGCTCCCTGACCCCAAGTGGTGGTTCATATACCCCAGGGCCCGACCACTGCCCTTCCCACAACCCCCTGGGAAAGGGGCAGGGCCTAACACCAGCGGGAATTAGGGCTGGGGAAGCAGCAGGTGGTATTGTCACCTGCCTCGGGGGAAAAAGCAGTGAGGACACGCGCAAGAGAAAACCTCCCATAGAACGATCTCTCGAGGACGACTAAGATTAATAGATTTATTAAAAGGAGTATTAGAATTAATGGTATAAATGTTTAAGATCTGGGAAAGATAAGAAAGGGCATCCCCGGGAGTGGAAGGGATGAGGGCAGCCTCTGGGAGAGCAGAAGCCGTGACTGCCGTTACCGCAGCTCGCCCCTGGCCGGAGCCCCTCCTTGCGCGGGGGCTTCTGGACACACACCCCAGGCCAGCGTGCGGCCGGCAGGACGGGGTTTGGGGGCAGCCTGGGGCTCGAGGACAGGCTGCAGGGGAGGGGCTGGGGGCAGCTGCACAGGGCGAGCGGGGCTGGGACAGGCTTAGAGGAGCTCTGGCCAGGCAAGGAGGCACCCAGCACCTGTGCCCCGGAGACGTCCGCCGCCTGCCCCTCTCCCCTTCTTCGGGTGACTCCCGGGGCTGCCCCGAGCTGGCTCACCGCCAGCGGAACAGGACCCTGCCGCAGCGGGCAGCTTGAAGCTTCCCGTCCCACCCCTTCTGGGCAGTCAGGAGACACCCCCGCAGCCGCCGGAGGGCCTCCCTCGCCTCACCGGGGGCCTCGGCCTGCACCCGCTGCCACTACCGCACCCGTCGCTCACGGGCACCACGAGGGCACCAGGCCCGCCGGCCTGCAGGTCCACGCTTTGCGCACCGAGCGCCTGCTGGCTCCGCACGCGTGGGGCGGCAGCGGCGGCCCCTTACCAGGAGGCAGCAACGGGCGCAGCAGCACCTCCCCGCAGGCCCCACAGCACCGCAGGGCTGGCAGGGAGGGGACCAGCGCATGCGCAGCGGCCGGATGCCAGAGCGCATTAGTGCGCGTGCGCAGCCCTCGAGGCGCGGGGCCCGATTCTGCCCGGCGGGCACAGCGGGGCTGTTGGGTTTGTGCTCTGAGCACCAGAACAAAGACACCGAGCGGGGTTACTGAGCTCCTTGTCATAGTATCATCATAGTATCATCATTCTGGTTGGAAAAGACCTTCAAGATCATCAAGTCCAACCAACTAGGTGGGTAACCTTGTCATAGAAAGAAATCAAGTTGGTCAAGCAGGACCTTCCTCTAACGAATCCATGTTGCCTGGGACCAATGACTCTGTTGTCTTTTAGGTGTTTTTCAATAGGTCCCAGAATAATCTTCTCCATAATCTTACCAGGCACTGAAGTGAGACTAACAGGCCTGTAATTACCAGGGTCATCCCTGCTGCCCTTGTTGAAGACTGGGACAACATTTGCCAGCTTCCAGTCAACTGGTACCTCTGCAGTTTTCCAAGAGCATTGAAAAATCATTGAGAGAGGTATCTCTATGACCTCTGCTAGCTCTTTAAGTATCCTTGGATGAATCTCATCTGTCCTCCTACTGTAAATTCATGAGTTTTCTGGTGAAATTATAAATATGTATCAAGTAGCAAATCTCTACAAATCTGTCATCAGGATGTGTCTGTAACCTCTCAGCATGAGAAAGCCTAATTTATATTTCACTGATTTAAGTTTAACTAAAGAACTTTTGAATATGGCAACCCTGCATTATGGTAAGTTGTTGTCTCTGACAGAAACTAAACCCCCTTGTGTTCCAGCTGATCCTTGGATATCAGAGGGACTGGGAGCAACTCAGCTTAGTTTCTGAGTGATGCCCAAATCAGCCTTAGGGGCCTGGTTGTGCCCAGCACCTCTACTGGACTATCACAAGTCCAAGGGCACTGTGAACATCACATCCCCTGCCCAGCCCACCCCACCTGACCTGGCACGGCCACACTCCAAGGGTTGGTTGCATTCAGGGACTATGCTCTTGGCTAAGTCAAACAATAGTGTGATTTATTGAAGCAACAGATACACAAGTTCTTTGAATCGCTGGTGATAAATTAGCTGTCTCCAAAGCAAGTGCAAAAACCAAGAATATGAGTCAACCAATCCCAGAAGTTAAGGGTAATCCTGGCAAAGGCCTGGTGATGGTATCTTCCCTGATACCCTTTCCCTCTTAGGGCCATTTTTTTAGAGGTTGTTATCTTACAGGTGGACCTTGAGTGACTCCAGTCATACAGACCTTCATCATGATTGCTGTGCAATTCTCTCGCTTCACTTTTAAAGGTATAGACTAGAGACAATTCAGGGTGCATGCTCATTGAGGGGTGGTCTTTCCTGAGCAGGTGGGTAGCTTTTGGGATGGAGGTGTGTTTTAGCATTAAAATGATATTATAATGAGCAAAGTTCACTAAAGGACAGTAATTTGTCCAAAAAGTGACAGATTTTTGGCCAAGGATATAAAATACGCGACTTGTCAGTTCTAGGGGACCTTCAGATCCTCATGTTATTAGAAAGCCCGGACATGTCATCTTCAAATGTGCCCCTTATCAGTCCCATGGTACCTTCAGGCCCCCATGTTTACCAAAGAGCTCGGCCGTGGTGTCTCCACTCGACTCCACCCTCCATGCTGGTGTCCTTGGAGTCAGCACATCAAGCTCCCCTGCTGTTCCTAACAACTAGGGTCGCCTGCGGAATTACAGTGGTACAGACTCTTTGGATGCTAGCTGCATTCTAAAGATTCTGTTAATTTTGTACCTTTCCTCAAAAGGTGATTATAGATTTAATTTGTAAATCACCTTGTCATGGGTTAATACTGGGTCAGCAATTAAAGGAATAGCATAAGATGTTCTCTCAGACCCAAGCAGTGGCCTTGGTTCTGCACACCATTCTCTAGCCCTAACTAAAACACTGTTTTCATCCCTAGAAGCAGACAGTGACTGAAAATATGCTGTTAATTTCAGCAACTGCAGCTCCTTAAAAGAGACTTTACTGAAAAGTAAAATTACTACAAAGAAAGATTGGTTCTATACTGGCTCAGACCAGGATACACTTTAACCAATCATCCCACAGCACCGAAAATATTACACCTTACAATCCAATCCAAATCCAGATAGTTAACTTGCAGAAACATTATGGTAGCAAGCCAGACGATGACTCTTTGTTTCCCTCATATTCCTTGGAATATGAGGCTATGCGGCGAGAGCTCGGACTAACGCACCGCGACCAATGGGATCAAGCGAAAGCCGTTTATTGTAAACAAATGCCTTGCTATATACCTCATTGCCCAGTACACACACAGTAACCCCCCCATTATTGGTTAAATGCTTTTGTCCACACAAATAATGCTTCAGTCTGATTAGTGCACTGCTACTGTCCATATACCTGCTTCTAATACATGATTGGCTACTAGCCCTAAGCACACAAAGTCCTTACATAGCATGATCTCAGTACCTTTGGTATCTCGTTCCTTCTTCTGCATGTGGGAGTTATTTCTCTTCTGCTAGCTTTCTTCTTTCCCAGCTATAATTATCCCTCCGTCGGCCTTGAGATAACAGTAGTCCAGCTAAAGTCTCTATAACACAGTTAAGCTTTTATACCAAAGGCTGGATTGCTCACATGCCCATGCTCTGCAAGAAAATCCTCCACAAGGCTAGACCCATAATGAAAGCAGAATACATTCTGATTTGAATTAGTCCTGGACAACAATTGGCAAAACTACTAATAGATACTAGAGAACTAATTTTAGCACTAAGGCAACAGAATGCCAAGAAGCTGGGCATACAACGCAGACAGACAGTTAAGATCAATGAAGTAAATGAAACAAGTGTTTCTTGCCAAGGACAAGCTTACTCGCTCGCACCAACAAAGACGAGGACACAGACACACAAGAAGAAGGTCCCAGAAGAGAGAGCGAGCTCTGAGCAGCTGATGTCTGGGGAGCCATCCATCGAGCAGGAGAGGGGAACCTCAGAGCTGCCCCCAGGCTGCAAGGAGGCCAGAGGGCTCCCAACACAAAGGGCTACACAGCTGGCCAAGGGACAAATGCCGTGATACACCCCGACTCCAGGGGGGCACGGTGGCCAGGCCATCACCAGGCACAAAACCAAAGGGGGCAGAGAAGAAGAGGAGAGGGCCAGGGAAAGGGCCCTCCCCTGCTTAAAGGGTGTCCTGGGGGTCCAGCAAGCTCCCTTTCCCCCTCGAGTGCGGAGGCGGTGGTGGCTCTCACCCTCCTTACGAGGCTGCCACTCTGCAGGCAGCCAAAGGAGCAAGATGGCAAAAAGCCAACGCCAGCAAAAGCAAAGCCCCGGCCCTGCTTACAGGGAGGTCACCCAGCACAAAGCCAGCCAGGGCACCAAAGGTGCTGGCAATGATTGTGTGTGACCACAGCCTCAGTGACAGGGAGGTCCCTTCGCCCAGAGCCCCTTTCTCTTTCAGTCATTTAAGTCTTCCGCGCTTCCTCTGCTTCTCCTCCCACTCGCTCTTGCCTTGTGGCTCCTTCCAAGCACGATGGATGGCTCCTCTGCCTGTTCCAACCAGATGCTCCAAAGGCGGGAGGATGCGGTCAGCTCCGAGAGGGCCACCGGCCCCCGGAGGAAGATCTTCAGAGCAGCACCCTACACCTGGCCTTCCTGCCACCCCCCCACCCCTCCGAAAAGAACTCACGGAACGGCTTTTCTCACCGAATCGGTGGTCTGCCGTTCCCTGTAGGGACAACTGCAAAGGGGGCTCCGCTGCTCCGGGCTACCGACTGCTCCCAGTGGGGCTGGACTCTACGATACGACTGCGGCGATGGTTGACCGCGCCTCCCCGGGACGGGGCCCGAGCCCCAGCTCTCCCCACAGTGCTCGCAGACCCCCTGAAGGTGATGGTCGACCATCGGCCGCCCTGAGACGACTGCGGACCCTCCCCAGGCGGCGCCGACCCCCAACCGCCCTCCTGCCCCTTCCCAGGCGGGTCCAGCTGCCCCCTTCCCCTCAGGCAGGTCCCGCTCTCCCCCTCATACAGGCGAGTGATCCTTGGCGCCCCCAGCGCCCGACGGCTGCACCCAGCCACCTTGGCCCCGCGAGGCGCCCGCGCGGTCCCCCTCCCACCTGCGCCCGACTGTTTCTATTAGCCTGTGAGGTAACCAGAAATTACTATGAATAAATATAATTCTTAAATGTTGTTTTAAAAATGTTCTAACTATGCCACACTTGCTACTTGTACACTCAGTCTAAAGCTGAAGTTCTAACAGAACAGGAAGTCTGTGTCACCTGAGTGCGAAGTTCTATTAATAGTCTTACCAGTGTAGAGATATTCTTCATACAGGGTTATTCTGAGAATATTTTGACTTCAGAGTGGCACTCCTGATGCTTTATCTGTAACACAGGGGTAAAAGGGTAGGTCTGATCTCACTGATGTACACACACGTTGTGAGGGACTAGCCCTCAGCACCTATTACAGGAAGCAGTGTCCAACCACCGCTGTGAGCCTTCCAACAAAGCACCACTTGCATCCCAAAAGGACTGCTCGAGGGGATGGAGACCACGATGATGGCCTGCACATAAAGATAACGGTGGAAGGGGCGGAGGTCCACTGCAGCTGCTCAAGGGGGGGTATTGTCTCAGCCACACTCATTCGTGCAAAATAGGCCGATAAAAGGAGACGTGATGGTGGGCATGGGGAGGGTTAGGCCCAACGCTGGATGGAGGACTGGTGATTTTCTGTTATCACTCTTACTTTTCTTCTGTTCTTTCCCCCCCCCCCTCTTCTTTCCTTGCTAAAATAATTTAGTAACACAAGGCCTAACCACTATTTTTTATCAGGTCATACAGCTTGAACATGCCTGTATTGTGACTTTGGTGATCTAAATAATCAGCCCAAGACAATTATTGAAGTATCACTATTCCTAGTTCTAATTAAACCTGATACTCAAATCAGACCTTTGAGTGTCATTTCACTTTAATCAATCAAAGGATATCAGATGGTTAAGCATTTTAACCACTCACTGCGAGGGCCAGGTCTGAGACTAAGATTGGATCCAGCCATACCTAGGCTCCTCCCCAAGGAGTTTAGAAAGCCAGTCTGAACCTCCCTGGGTTGCCCTACCCAAGACATACATGCTGACACAAATACACCTGCATGGATGCACAAGGGCTTGCATGGACAAATGTTCCCATGGTCAGAGAGCTCTCAGCACAGGTAGACAGGAGACGACAAATCCTGGCTGTTCCCAGCCTCCACCCTTCTATAGCTAGAAAGTGTCTGGGGTTGCAAGGCAGAGCTCTCCTCAGGGAAGGCACCTGTGGCTGGCGGCAGCATTCTTCCCACTGGGGCAGTCAGACCTTCTGCTTTTCTGATTCCGCCACGATATTCCTCATTTGCACTGGAGGTCAACAAGGCTGCAGGACAACAAAGTGACGATTCACTTGAACTGCATTTGTACGTGGAACTGCAGCTGCTTAAAATGCTCACCTCCATGGAATGCTGTTTGTTACAAGGACAGAAAAAAACCTGAAATATCCTTCCAGTCATAAATTTATTAGGCTATCAGAGCTCAAACTTTTAACTCTAACTGTACTGACTGCATATGCAATGGTGTCTGCTTGGCTGTATGTTTTATTAAGCTATACCAACTAACTCAGAAAGGATGAAACATTTATTTTTTATTATAAACCTGAATTAACCTTCTTCAGAAATGAGTTAGAAACATTTTCACATATGCCTGGACCTTCACTTTTCTAATGAATGTCTGAAAGAGCTGTATTTCAACTAATTGCTGGAACAATACTTTGAGTGTTGGCACCAAATACCGAATGCCTCAGGTTACCAGAATAAGCATAGAAATGTGCAATTTTCTTAGCATTCCATTCTCTTTGAAGTCTTACAGATGACAGGCTCTCTCATGTAATGCTAGCAAAGTTAACTCTTAAAATCATGCGAGTTCATTTCAGCTGTTAAGGCACATCCTTTCTTCCACAAGTTAGTTCTACATACTGTAACAAACTGAACTCAAGATATTTCAACATACTGGACTCTTTGCAAATACATTGTTACTGCAGTAATTCAAAAAGCTAACATAAATATGTATAGCAAATACAATTCCAATACGACAATTTACTGTACCACCATTCATATAAAGCACTTCAATCCAAAATGGTCAGAAATAATCTTAAATATCTGCATAAGAATTTACAAACATTAGTAAAGATATACCACCGACTACAGCTTTCTAGGTTTTCAAGTGTTAAGTTCTGGTAGATATCCATGTCTAAATAAAATGGACAATACCAGTGGAGATGCATACCTCTATCGTCTTTATTTATAAAGAAGTGACAACACTAGAAAACACATTATAACCAGTGCTTTGAACAGTGAAGGTGGGATCTAAAAAAGTCTGATTAAACTGAACAACCTTAGGTCTTTATCAAGTTGCATATCTGCCAGGAACACTGAAATACAAGTTTACACCTACAATATTCCTTGGTGGAACAGCCACGTAATATCAAATATAATCTCCAATTTCCAAATCAGTACATAAAAAAAGCCATCACTAAGTATCAGAAAACCACTGCAAGTTCTTATTGCTTTTTGAGTTAAATAATAATCTTCAAATAAATGAAAACCCAAACAATCTCTACAGTAACTTGCTCAACCCACTGTTCATTCAGTAACACTGGAAGCAATCAGTTGTTATATGATGCGGCAACAGAGGCATCTAAAAAACCCCAAAAGAAACCCACTGATTAAGTACATGGACATCCATCCCCCCCACTCCCTTCCCACCCTCTCCCTGAAACCCACTATAACCACTTAGTGCCAGTAGAGGAGCAAAACTCAATAGACAAAACCAGAAATCTGACTACAGTAAGTAGGAAACATAAAAGGGAGATACAGCTTCCTTCAACGTTCAAAATCTGGCAGCTTCCAAAACCAAGCACATCACCCTCATAATTTAAAAAGGGAAGTTGCTTTGTATGTATCTAATCCTCACACATACTGAGTAGTTCTCAAGTCCACCGAGTTCCACTGTGCAGCAGTTGATTTTGAATTCAATAATGCTTCAAAAATTACAGTAATATTCAATGCACTTTTTAGTAAGGAGAGGAAAAAAACAAATGCATGTTGATGATGTTCTTTCCAGTTCAGCATGTCTGTAGCAATTCCACTTCTTTCTTGCAGCATGAAAGTTCTACCAGCATCAGTCTTCAGAATCATCCTCAGAAGCTGTAGGAACAACACAGTATAATCAGAAGCCTTGACAAGGGACTGTGAAATATGACCACTTCAAAATGAGTAGTGGAAATACAGGTAATTTTATTGTATTAAATAGCATATTGTAATACCCACCCAAACCTTGTGTAATTCTATAGCTTAATTTTAAAATGCATACTGTGTCTGAAAATTATAGCATCTTCAAATCAAAACTCAGTATTACAAAATGCAGTGTCCTCCTGCTGTTCTTCCTCAAAATCAAAGGAAGAAAACTTAATTACGCCAGAGATTCAACTTTCATGTAGTGTTTACAGTGGCTAGTTCCAACAGTAGTCAGAGGAGAACATACTCAATCCATGACAGCAGCACCCAACATAAGGGAAAGAAATTACTAAAAAAGTTAACAATTTGGATACTTTAATAGATATTTTAATATCTAGAAAAGTTCAGCAGTCTAAACAAACTGAAAGACTGAAAAAAATAAATATATCTGTTGCTCAATTCAATTAAGTCAGGCCTAATTGGAAGCACCTCCTCTCTCCACTCCCATTCTTGCAGCATATGCAAAATGAGTATGCCCAGATATGCATAGGATTTTGCTGTTGCAAGGTGAATTATAAGACAAACACACACCTCTCAACTATGATTAAAGAGTCAGTACACACACCTACAATATGTTTATCAAGCGTTAACTTGTCTGAAAGAGGAATTTAATCTGTATTCTTAAGAAAACTCTGCAGTCAACAAATTACACTCTGGTAACTTGTTCCATCTCTGAACATGGAAAGAAACAAGGTCTGTTTCCTCACTTCTCCATTTCTTAGAAGATAAATGTAACTGAAGCAGCATCAATAACAACTTTAGAACTCAGTATTCCTCATCTGCAAGTTAGATAAAGCCTGAATCAAATACACATTAAGTTTCTGTGTACAATGGCACTCATTTTCACTCTAATGAGGATGCACGTAACTTCAGAATAAATCCTGAACTCCAGTCCACCACTGCCTGCTCTGAATGCAGAAACAATCATCTGCTCCTTGAACTAGAGCTTATGTGCACACACACCCCGCCATTCCTTATTGTGCTCCAAATGCATATGTTATATGCACTGAAAATCCATGTACAAACTTTGACTGTTTACAGACATTCACATGCACACTCCTATTGCCTATACACTGCACCCAGAAATAATACTTAGATTCAGGATACATTTACCAGAACTCAGCGTATAGTTTTGAATTTAAGCACACTGAAAAAAGCCATTAGATGAAAAGTAACCTAGTCCTTTGCCAAAGTTGACAACAGCTAAATTTCATTCCTGAAGTTCAATCAAGGAATACGTACAACCAAAAAGTTTGTGTAGAGAGGAAAAAATAAAAAAAGGGAGAAGAGGGCAAAAAAAAAAGAACGGGGGGAGGGAAGGGAGAGAACAGGAAATGGCAAGACAAGTATGGTCATTTAAGTGCAGTGAAATTCAACTTCAAATGTTTCTTCTCTACTAGGACCCATCCAAAAGGCTACCACCTCAAGGTCATCACTAATTCCTTAACTGTGTACTACCAGACTTACAATAACTGAACCATAACTGATGAGGAATTTTGTTATCACTTGTAGAAAACACTTCTGTGGTCTATACAACTCTAGGTTGTTGGGAAATCAATCATGGAGAATTAAAAACAGTTCCCCTGAAAACGGAAAAAGCACTGCTGGGTGAAGTCAAGTTTTCAGTAATTATATTTGGTATTATGAATCTTGGCAAAGGAGGATTTTACTCATTTGAGTTGATCTAATGGGAGGAGAGGGGAAGAGGGGAAGCACCTACTTTCAATATCTTCCATATGTGCCTGAAGAGTTCTTGCAAGGTTAATAAACTAGAAACAAGGCAGAGAGAAAGTAGTTTAAAAGTTGCAAAGTTATCAAAAATTTGCAACAAGTTAGCAAAGTTTTCTTCAATTTTTCTTCACTTTTTACATCCCAAAGCTTCATTCTAGAAGTCAGTTACTCTAGCCCATTTGCCCAGTTTACAAAAATCAATCAAAAATTTAATATAAATCCCCACACGTTAGACTTCAATGGCTACGGCACAATTATTTCAACCTTTACTCTATGCTTCTGGTAGTAGTTAGTGGCATCATTTTCATGTTCTACAGTCTGTAAAAAATAATTTTTGAAAGCAGCACATCAACAAGTGCCAGTTTCATGAAAACCATTCCTACGTAATCATAAAAACATGATCTGTAAGGACTGCATTAGTTAGATACACTTCACAATTAATACAGCAAAACAGAGCTCTCTGACTGAATGAGGCTAATTAAAAAATGCATAAATACACTTAGAATTTTAACTGTAAATAAAAAGCTTAAGACCAGGATTACTACTGGGCAACAGTAAAAGCCAAAATCCCCAGGAATGCACATTCCTTAGGCAACTTTGAAAGTCTCAGTCAAGTGGTTTTTTGTCAGTGCCAATTTACACCACTGTTTCAGTGATTGTCCAGACATTGAGGCATAGCAAATATAGACAAATGAGAATATAACAGCTCAGCTGCGTGCTCGGAACCAAACACCCACTGGTGCTCTCGCTAGTGTGAAACGCAGCGTCACACACTGGGGAACGCCACGTCTGATGAAGAGCCAGTCCAAAGATCTTGCTTCTTCAACACACTTAAGCCAATAACCCGTGCTGGATGCTGGCCACTATGTCTCTACAGTTGTAGCAGAGGAAACTGGACTTTTCTTTTGTGGATCATGGAACACAAGCTCCACATGAGATGTGTACAGAAAAGAGGACCAATATACAGTAAGCTATTAGAGCACAGTCATGCCTCTATTCCAAAGGCCTAGTACCAGCTAGCAAACATTCCAATAAGCATTAGACAAGCTTACTGTTCTCAATTCTTTGTAAATAATTAAAAAAATACATCACCTTTTCAGGAGGTCGGTTGACAAAGAGCACTGATTCATTATCTAGTACCAAACAGATGTGTAGAATACAGGATTTCTGAATGAGTCACTACACAGGAGTAACTTTGTATGATGATCTGTTACTGGTAAAATTTGTATTTACTACATTTCTGATCCAAACCATTTAAGTGACAAGAATACAGCCAAATACAACTAGTAAGAGTTTTGACTAATGCCAGAAAACCATACCATAGCTAGTCAGTTCCAGAACGTAAGATACAAAGTACATATTAAAGTGCAATCCAGCAGACAAACATTGTAAGGCCTAGACCCTTATAGTGAAGACTGGCATAATGAGAAAAATTAATCAAACGAGACAGTCCAATTGCATGTTTTGTAGAGAGGGACATTGACCTTCCAGTTCTGCATAAATTCACAATAATGATGACAACATACAAGCAAACCAATGAATTACCAACAACTGTGACAAAAATTATTTTGCAATACAGTAGCTGAAATAAAGTAATACCTTGAATTTCAAACCAAACATGGTGTTACTGCATGGACAAACCCAGAACACTTCAGACCTGAATCTGTTAAATAAGCATGCTTCTTGTGTATCTAGCTCCTAGGTCACTGAAGGTAACAATCTCGTTCCAAGCTCTCCGTTCAGGCAGTTCCCGCCATAAAATATCTGGATACTTACCCTGACACGCGTGCTGGCCTCACTTGCAGTTCCCAGCATATCAGAAAAGCGCTGCTCACACAAGTGTAACAACACTACAAGGTAGAGACCAGAGCTGATAAATTCATAGTCTGCCTTGAAGGAGATCAAAAGAAACATTCAGAATGTCAGATATGTCAGCATATATGATTCAAGAAGTAGAACAAGAATTACATCTTACTAGAAACATGATACGTTTGATCTCTAGTTGTTCCAAGAGAATTAAGGAAATGTACTACTAAAAATTTTTAAATACTGAAAAACTATTTATACTTCTGGATCTTCTCACCCACCCCAGATCTAACACGTTATCCTTGAAGACAAACGGAAAGAGTTCTACAAATAAAATCTCAGTCAGTATGATTAGTTCATAGGAAGGAACCTGAGAATCAGCATATTATACTCTTGAGGAAAATAAAACCAACAAACTTTGCTGGTTTTTTAGAGTGGTCCCAATGCTTTAAAGAAGTCAAAAGAAAGGGAAATATTTTAAGGACACTACGATAAAAATATTTTGAGGAATTATTTTCCCAGCTAAGATACAGAAAAACTTTCAAAATGCTTCTGCTGAACCAGTCATTTAGAGCCAATTTAGGAAAAAGTTGCAAAGCTCTTATTTCTGTTTAAGTACAGCAATGGTAACCAGCAACCAGTACTGCTAAAATATAAAAGATGATGGCACTCTTAAGAAAGACTTTCCAGAATCTAGTCCAAGTGATAGGAACTAAGAGGCTGATGTCTGCCCCAAAACTGGTGTCACTTTTATGTTCTTTCAACTTCTGAGGTAGACAAATTCTGTTCTTTCTGTAAACACAGAATACGACCCAGAGAATAAGAAAAACCCTCTGAATAATGTTCGTTACAATAACTCCAGCTTTTAATTATGTATTAATTTTTAAACACGACACAATCAGTAGTTCTATGATAATGTATTTTATATAACAAGAGTAATGCTAATGGGCCTTTACCAATAGGAACCTGTTAGAAAAGAGGTTCCTTTCTACCACTCTAATGAAACAAAGTAAGTTTTTTATGTTATGTTTGAAACAACTGCTCAATTGCATTAAAAAACAACCAGAAGCAAACATGATTCACAGCTTAATGTGAAATTCAATCTAATCATACTGGTATCCACACAGCACCTATGTGGCAGAGACACTGGACTGCAAAGCCAGGTGACAGATCTGCAACTAAGAAAAGGCAAGAGATATATTACACTTACTGAAAGCTCAGCTATAGGAAGCACAGCAGGAAGATAGAATTTGTCTGAATACTGAGGAGAAAAATCTGTTCCATGTTGACATTACTTTATGTGCATAATAGTCCTGAAAAGATACGTTTTCCTTCTCTGAAGAGCACACTTCCAGCACTAAACCAACACTTACAAATCAGGCAAAATATACTAACTTGTTCATTTGCATGAGCCCTATAGAGCTCATGAATGTCAAAGTCTTCTAGATTCAGATTCAACTTCTCCTTGCACAGTTCACAAGTTGTTACTGCTTCCAAAGAAGAACCTAGTGGGAAGGGGCAGGCGGAAAGTCAGCGTCAAATTGTAACCTAGGATTGTAACAATCTGAAACCTAGGACACCATTATACAAGCATTACAAACTGTAATTCTTGGCTGTATTTTGCAGAGCAAGGTTAGAAGAAAATAAAGCCTCTAATATGAATGTAGTGACTACTGTAAGAATTTAAGTGTTATAGAATGTTTATTCTCTATCCAGCCATGTATATTTTGCCTCATGGTCATTCTGGACACTATAGCTCTTACTCCAAGTCTGGCATAAAAATCACTGCTTGGGCTGTTTGAATTTTAGTGTACTCTGAAGATACACAAAAGTAATATTAACTACAGAACCGAGAATCATATAATAAACATACTGGAATAGCTTAAAGTTATTGTCAGGAGTAATATTTTGTCTTAAAGCTGCTCCGTAAGTAACAAGATGAACAAAGAGTTTATGGTGAACCTCTTACATAGTTAAATGCTCCAAATTACTTTATCCTAGAGGCTGAAGCTTCTAATACATCCCTACTCTGATATGGGTCCTCTGATACAGAGTAAAAAAATTAACAGATGCTAGCACCTTCCTTTGCTAGGAATCTTTCTACAGATAGCTTACTTATTAACTGTCCATGCAATTTATTACAAAAAACATTTGTACAGTGTGCATTTTCTGAAGTGCTTCAACTGCCTTGAACCGGAGTTAAGCTTTTTTTCTGCTGTGTTTGTGGCTTTTCTGTTTGTTTGTGGTTTTTTGTTTTTGTTTTCTTTTGTTGTTACAACAGAAAAAAACACTTTTGGATTTACAAATTCCTGTCACTCTGCTACAGTCAGCCTGGGTGTAAAAGTCTTACAAACTAGAACCATATGCATGAGGAAGGGAGGGTAACAAATTCATCCAAAGTGGTAGAGCACTTATTTATATTTTGCCTAATATCTTAGTAAACATTCCCAAAAATGTAATTATCTGAATGACAAATACAGTTGTTGGAACTACTCACATGAGAAGCCGCACAGATACACAACAGGCCTGGAAGCACAACACTGTTGTTTGTTCCCAGCTGCTCATTTTTCAAATACCTTAATACTAGTATGAGTAATTCTCCTGGTAAGCCTCCCAGTGTAACTGGAAGTCTACCTTGGTCTTGAGTCTGCTTTACCTGAATTAATCTTGGACTGCAACCATTTTTTCATGCACTCCTGGTGAACATACTGCAGACTTCCAGTGCATTTGCATGGCTCTATTAAAAGGTTGTCTGAACTTGCAGAGGACATCTGACAGATTCTGCATAAGTCACCCTCGTCATCTTCAGAGTCTTCTAAAAGCAGGCTGAATAGGAAGGAATATCAGCAAACACTGTGACACATTTCACGCAAGAGTTTTTGTAATGACAATTCCATTAATCAAGCTGTTCTCAAAACTAGGAAGACATGTTCCTCTAAAGACAAAAGTGAGAACATAGGCAACATCAGACTGAGCTGCCACCTTCTCTGAAGGAAAGTTTCCTTTTGACATCATAGTTACAGAAAGTCCTCTCACGCTAAGTCAGGTACATTATCTCAAAAGAACATACTATTTACCTCTCTTTAATTTTCTGCAGTCTTTCTGGATCTCGTGAAGGTGGTATTTTAGACTTGCCACTTTCCTGTCCATCAGACTGATTCCAGCCAGAGGGAATAATATCTACAGTTATCATAAGATTGTCAGACATACTGCTTCCTAATGTTGGAGGCACTGCAAAGCGAAAAAGAGAACCAGGCAGAACTCCAGAACTTCTCCTACTGTGGGCTGAATCTGGTGGGGAGGCAGTAGCTCTAGGAATACCAGGTACTGCAGGCGTTGGTGGTCTGCCAACAGAAGCCCGAGGAGGGCTGTCTGATGCTTCAAGAGAGGTGTCCTCACCTGACTCTCTCCTTCTGAAGATATGTTGTGATCTAGCGGTTGTGTCAGAGGTAGAGATCCTTGCGGATTCATCTCTTCCTTCTCTTCTTCTTCTGGAAAAGAGAGGTGTACATCTGTTCATCAAAGATGATGATAGCCAGGATCCTGTGCTCCTACTTTCCGAGTCTGGTCTGTAACCTTCCCCGTCAGATTCAGAGTTATGATTTTGTGAAACTCCTGATAAACCCCATCTTCTTCTAAGAAAACTAAATCCCTGAGAAGCTTCAGATATCTGAAGTCCTGGAACTTCCGGAGTTGCAGCTCCATTACTGCTTGACAGAGGAGAAGCTTGAACTCTTGGGACCACTGTTGACTCTTCAGAGCCTAATGATCTTGCATGCAATGAGTCTTGGCTAGACCTTCGAGAGAAAAATGTAGATGACATACTAGAGGCTAAACGAGACAGCAGCTGCCTAGTCGTGCGCCTCCCTTCGCTGTCAGCTGCTGGCTCATTCAGTGACCTCTGAGAAGATAAAACCCTTTCAGAACGACTAGAGGATGGAGTTTCATCTCTAATGGCAGTAAAAGAAAACGCTGGCTGTATGTTCCTCTGCGGAGATTCCAATTCATTTCTCCTTTGTCTTGAAGGATAGCTGGATCTTGAAGAGCTCATGTTAGAGTCTCTGTTGAAAAAAGTTGGCTGATGATCAGAAGGCAACTGGCGGTTCATGGACGCACTCAGCCTCAAAGTGCTTAAAGAATTCTCTTTTGGTCTTGCTCCCTCTGCATATGAAGAGGCAGGCCTGTCTTGAAGATCTGCAGAAAAGCAGAGGAAAGTACTATGACAAAGTGTGCTCTGTGATGTTTCAGATGGATAGCTCTAATGTGTACATGCAGAAGTTCAAGATTTTGTGACCCTTACTCAAAATTGTTTCAAATTTGGCACAGACATAAACTGGCAGAGAAGTAGATTCCAGAGCAATATTAAGTTTAAATTTACTTAACAGAATACTACAGTTAAACTGAAACCTAGACTGGTTTCAGTCTGGTAAATCCATTTGGAATCTAACACCCCCAAAATCTTCAGATTATCAAGGTATGACTTGCTTTCTCATATGCAAATATGACAGTTCTGACCATCTGTCAGAAGCTATGTAAGAACAGCATCTGAAGTAAGAACAGCAAACCATATGCAATACTATTCATAACTTACAGGTCCATTCTGCCTGTAGACTGAGAGAGACAGGTTAATCAAAATTTCAGCAATGTAACAGACACCAGAGCATGCAAAACATATGCATGGATAAAGCCAAAGATACTCTCTAACAAGCTATCCATACTCTTCTCATCCTAAGAACACCAAGAGCTGCAGGTACAAACACTACTTAAAGGTAGCATACAAATGTTGACTTCAGTTAACAGAAATTGTATAGCATCTAAATTCTACACGTATGTTACTATAATAATGTTTTAAACCAAGAACTCAAAAATAAAAATAATACCTTAGAAAGAACATAATTTCACTGCTCCAGCCCTAGAAGTTTATCTAGCTGTTGTTTTATCAAAGAAATGCAACAACTAAGTTAGTTCACATGTTCAGCTATGCAGCTGCATTAAGTCCAATCAGACTGAACTATTCTTGATTAGTAACCTCATCTGCTCTCCCAATTACCTTGATTATCTATAGTCAATTAGATAACTATCACCATATTGTTATGTCTTCCCCTGCTTTTTAAGTGTATGTTTGATCACTCCATGCTTCCCACTGGAAGCACTGGAGCCCACCTGGAGCACTGCATCCAGCTCTGCACGGCATCCAGCTCTAGAGTCAGTACAAGACAGACATGGACCTGTTAGAGCAGGTCCAGAGAAGGGCCATGAAAATCATCTGAGGGCTGAAACAACTCTTTTATAAAGAAAGGCTGAGAGAGTTGGGGTTGTTTAGCCTGGAGAGAAGACTCCAGGGAGACCTGATTGTGGCCTTTCAATACCGAATGGGGGCTTGTAAGAAAGAAAGGGACAGACTTTTTAACAGAGCCTGTAGTGATAGGACAAGGGGTAATAATTTTAAACTAAAAGAGGGAAGATTCAGACCAGACATAAGGAAGACATTTTTCACAATGAGGGTAGTGAAACACTAGAACAAGTTGCCCAGAGAAGTGGTAGAAGTGGTTGGACAGAGCTCTGAGCAACCTGATCTAGTGGAAGATGTTCCTGGTCACTGCAGGGGGTTGGACTAGATGGCCTTCAAAGCTCCTTTCAAACCCAAACCATTCTATAATTCTTAGAAGCATATTTTCTCTATATCCTGTGTAAGTACCTCAACTGACAAGAATTCTACTGTAGCTGAACTGTAGTTACCATTACATGAAGCACCTGAGGAGGCTAACATCACCTAGTCTCCTTCCTTAAGTGACTAGATTTGAGGGCGGGGGGGGGAGAGGAAGAGGAGGAAGCAGCTGAAGCCTGCTCTCCTCATAAGAAGGGAAGCTTCATCAACATTTTAACTACTTAAAAAGCACAGGTAAGATTAAGGTAGGAGGCAGAAGCTTTCTCTCAATATTCTGGAATTGAAACCTTTCATGTTTTGTTCTTTTCGTGGATTTTTGTTGGTTTGTTTTGGGTTTGTTTTTTTAATGGGTTCTGCATGACAATCACTATTTATTATTGAAGCTGAGGCTTACACATTTGGCAGATTCTAACTAAAGAAACACCTGCATGGACTCCAAGCATCTGCCAATATGGTTTTAAATACACAGTGGGGAACACAGCTGGGAGTTAGTTTTATAACACTTAACAGTGCCACTACTCACAGAAATGCAGCATGAACGATACCTAGCAAGGTTGTCCACCCATTAATCTCTCCCATTAGGCTCCACCAGGTAAACTCCAACTGTCCACTTATTAAAGAAATGTAGAGTATGATGACATTACAACATACTCTCCTGGGAAGGCAAGACTGCAGGACTGGAACTAGTTTTTATATTTTCTGTGTATATTCTATACTTGTAAAAATGTTCTTTTTTTTTACCTTCTGCATTATAAAATGCCACTAATGCGTGTGCAGAAGGTGGCAGATCAAGACTGATGACGACCTTCCCCCTCAAGACAGTTCTAAAAGGCCACAACACTCTGAACAGAAAGTGAAAATGACAGTGCAAGAGTCTGTACTAGTCCTAGCAGTCACCATGGAACTAAGTGCTCACCTCCTGTAAAGCATGTGCTCCTTCACTTTTATTTTCAGTGAACTAACAGTTTTTCCTAATAAACACTCAATAACCCAAATGGAAAGAGATAGCATGATATGGGCACCATCATGAAAACCCTTTCCTGAATCAAGAAAATAGGCTGACTATTCACAGTATGTGGCAAACACCAGTACCATTTTCTTATGATTGAATGTATTTAGAAGCTACACCATACATATGTCCTTTGATGGTTTAGCCAATGCATGGGAAGTGGCCAACCAGCTTTATTTAAAAGGATACCTTAAAATTAAAATAAAATACATCTTTTGGCTTTGCATTTTGCAGAAAACATTAAAAGAACATGTGAAGAAACTAACTGACATGCAACCTATGGGTTTACAAGCTTTCAATTGTACAATACATACATGTTGAAGATGAAAAGTCACTGTTTCTGTAGCTGTGATCCACCAGGTTATTGACAGACAGATCTGCTCTTCTTTCTAACTCTCTTCGCTCTCTCACCAGCTCAGTTCCAAGGGAGCCAAGCACCACTGATGAAGATCTAGGAATCCTACTGTACCGCCAAGAGGAATCTAGAAAGTAAAAAAAAGAATCCCCTTTTTTTTGCAATAATTTAAAAATCCGTTAAAGCTGGTACTTATGCATGCATTCTGGTTATACCATATCAAGGACTAGTTTAACAATACCAATAAGCTGATCCATTAGCCAGCTGCCAACTTAAAGCCAAGAGTACACAGCACTCTGCTGATGTTGGCACCTATTTAATCTTGCAGTGAGTTAGTTCTGAGAGCTAACCTGGACAAAAAGTAATACTTTCGTGATGAGTCAGACCCATTAAGACTCAATACAGGACAGAAGGAGGAAAGGAAATAGCATCCTGCTTTCTAATGGTAGTTAGTTATTAAACAGGCTTCACAATAGGGCTAAACAGCAGCTTGAGACTTAGTAAATGTTGCCATTCTAATGCTGCTGCTTTAATGCTTCTAAAATTCATTTTCCAGAAAGACAGATGAAACTTAAATGTGGCTCAGACATCTTCAAGAACAATGACTAATACTGTTCTCACTCATAATGCACAGTAGAACACTTCAGTTTAAAAAGGGATCTTGTTTTTGTGAACAGCTCCAACAACTAAACAGGGAACTGTACATACTTTAGCCATGAACAAAACTCTCGTTTCAAAGATGTGTTCTTCAATGGCTCTGGAAAATCCACCTTGATTTCGTTTTACTGCTAACTTCTAAATCTGTATTTAAGCATTAACTGGTCAGCTGTGTGATGACCAGCCAATTTAGAAATGTAAAGACAGACACTCCTACAACATAATGAGAAATGTTAGTGGTGGTCACTTTATTAACAAAGAGCAAGAAAGCACCGGCAATACTGTGTTTTAAGCAAGAATTTAACTTTTATTTGGATGGCTGTGTGGTTCCATAAGAAGATATAAAAAGAACATTGATCTGTACTCACAAGGGTAATCTGAATGGATCTAATGGTCCATTTCAAAACATTCTAGAAACCTTTTCTATCTAAGTTTTTGACCATTATTTCCTTTTAGACTTTCATTAGCATTTTGCTTAACTTCCAGGTATCCAGGTATCACATACTTATTTACAGTTTTAATGAAAAACTCAGTTTTTCCCTGAAAGAGCTCCTACTGTAGAATGCTTATTCTTGCCTGGCCTACTAGGAAGAAATTCTCCACTGTAAGGGTGGTGAGACACTGGCCCAAGTTGCCCAAAGAAGCTGTGGCTGCCCCATCCCTGGAAGTGTTCAAGGACAGGTTTGGATGGGGCTTGGAGCCACTTGATCTAGTGGGAGGTGTCTCTGCCCATGGCAGAGGGTTGGGACTAGATGGTCTTTAAGATAAGATCCCTTCCAACTCAAACAATTCTAGGATTCTGTGACTCTACAGAATGAGTTTAAGCCCTGCTAAAAAAAAGCTCTTTCCTCCCCGACTCCTAACAGCAGTGCTCTAACCAGCCATAACACTGTGCGTCTTGGAACACAGAGCTAAATAAGGAAAGATTTCCTTTCTGCTGTCTCTTGGCACATGTGGATTTGCCAACACAATTTGACTCACGAAATAACAGCAGCTGCGCTCTTTCTATCCTTGAAATCTTAACCAATTAAGACATATTTGAGCCATGAAGTTCAGCTTTACTGCAAAAGGATTAGGTACAGGTAATAATTTTGAAATTACATGAGTACAGCTGGATTTTCCAAAAAACTTGTTAACAGCATTCTCAGTACTCTGGATACTGCTATCAGTGTGAACATACTCTTCTGTCAGGCATAGGTTTTAATATTTAAGAATAATAAAACATAACATTTCAAAGCAAGTCTTTAAAAACTCAATCTTATGAATCAGACAACGTTCATGTAACTCAGGTCTAGTAAGCAACATCTCACCTGAAAAGGGAGTCAAGCCATTACTTCTCACAGAAGAGGTAGACGTGCAAGATAGCTTAGGTCTCTTTGAATCACTGTCTCGCTGCTGGCTGTGCAGCCTGGAATACGCTCCCTGAGTTCTCTCAGACTCACCGTAACACCCAGATGTAAAATGAGAGGAAGATGATGTAGACTGAAGTAACAAAAAAAAAATTACACAGTATTTTGCATGTACGTACACTGAACAAAAGTGTGCATCATGTAAGATTCACAAAAATAGTCAAGAATAACTTTAAGATGCAAAACCTTTTTATTTAAAAATAACATAGGATTTATCCTGATGGAATAAGCTGAGTACCAACAGTATTAATTTTGCCATCTCTAGGACTAGAACATGTATGAAATTCGAATCACCCCCTCCTTTTTTCTTTTTAAATGGATACTCGTAGAGCCACTCTTGCCTCAAATTTATTTCTTAGCTATTAGTAGAACTAATAAACATTATTTTCATCCTCTGAATAATTTCTTAAAATCGCTATCCTCTTCCCTTCCCTCCATCTTGACTTAATAAGAGCTACTCATCTGGAAACATTATAGTGAACTCTTCCTAGCAGCTGTTCAGATGTGGAAGGCTAAGGTAAAACCCTGACTTGTTGTTTGTTTGGGTTTTTTTAAGTATTACACATTAACAATTCTCACCAATCTGCTTCTGCTTCCCAAAAATCTTCCAGAATGTGGATGATCAAGTGTCCCTGAGTAGCGAGTTGGAGAGGATGCTGTAAGCTTCCAAGGAGTTTCATGGGTGTCTCTTTCTCCAATTCCCCAGTCTCTACTGGAACTATTCAATACACTGGATTCCTGGAAAACAACATGCTTATCATGTGCATTCTGTAATTCAAAATGATCTCAGTATCTGATCTGAATATTGAAAATAGAGAGAAGTGTAGGTACTAAAAAACCTGGAAACCTTTCACAAGAAACCTCAAGGGATACCCAAGGAGAAAAGAAACAGGTTTAAGAGAGAACCACTGGGAAAAGGAAAGATTTTTTTCAATTATTTTCTAGCAACTTTCATCTCCTTTATTTGTCCTTTCATTTGACTGTGGACAATGAAAAGTTGAAGTGTAAGGTTTTTAAGGCACTATCCCCACTTACATACTAGTACTTAGAATTAAGGATTTGCTTTCAGGTGTTAAGTTAAAAAACCCACACACGTAGAAAAAGAGTTTCTATGACCGCAAAAGTGCCACAGCAAAACTGGAGTTTTGGCCACTAACGTCACCATCTGCCTTGTCCTGGCCATCAGTTTTAATAAAGAATGGGTGCAAAGGGGGAGGAGAAGAAAAATAATGTTTTACAGCTATTAACAGGTAATTATTTTTACATGAGGAGCATGATCTGTCCTAGTACAACAAACAAACAATGCCATCAGGTTACTATTCCTTTAAAAGAAAAAATAAACAAAAACAACAAACAGTAAAGCAAATTACATAGGATCTTCTCCAAGTCTTAAACACTTCCCTTCCACCACTGCTTAAGTTTTTTATTTCTCTGCAGTCTATTCCAATAATCCATCATTGTGCTACTGGTAGGGAAGGCTTGCAAATTATTCTTTATTAATTCAAATTACATTTTGTTCAAGTAGCAAAAATACACTACCATTTTTCAGTATAAAATTGAAACCTCCGTGTCTCTAATTTTCTTTTGCAACAGTAATCTTGAAGACCACCATAAAAAAGTAAACACTGGGTACGAAACCACTTGGGGCTTAAGAAATAAGGTAAATAGTTTTAGTACTGGATTTCAGTGCAAAGATGCTGAATGTAGTTTGACATGTATAACAAAACAGTCCTGTGAATAAACACTGTTTGCTCCATTACCTCAGAACAAAGTGCTCAAATGTCTACAGGGCAATGACTGTACCTGCTTTGTGTTTTCCCTTCCAAGATACTCAGGGGCCTTATCTTTACTTTGGCTACACAGGCAAGTTTCTAATAATGAAAGTGGGAATTGTGTAACCTACAAATCTGTCTAACTTTAACAGCACCTAAGGGAATGAGGTTCTACATTACTATTTTCACTGAACTTCAATAAATAGATGATAATTAAGGAAAGACATTGCCATTTGCTCCAAAGAATCATCACTGAAATTAGTAAAATTAATGGAAAGAACACAACTCCAACCATTTTATGACAGAGTTTTAAAATAATTATTTTTCCATCCTCTTTCTATGAACTGTTAATACAACTACAGTAATTTCTGTCACTATTTCTTAAAAGTTGTACTACTAAGATTTTAAAAGCTGAAGAAATATTCATGCCCCTCATTCTCAAAATTAAACCTGAAAATAACACATCAGCTAGTAGGTTTTCTCATATTTCAAAATCTCAGAAGGATTTATCAGGTTTCTAAATTATTTCATTTATGGATGATCTGTCCATAGGCACAGACTACACAGCTTTAAAATAAAAGTAAAGCTCTCTTTCAATGTTATTAATATGAGCCCTACCTGCAGATTTAACTAATCTTGAAGTACTTTCCTTTTAGCTGTTAGATTCTGAAGACCTGAGAATTTAATCTTAAGTGTCTGGATCATGACGGTAAAGACCTTAACCCAAGAGCAACACACACCAGCTCAGCACTGACAGCCGGATCATGGAACTACACCATCTCTGGCTCGAATGTCAACACAGCTTTTGGCAGCTGGGAAATCTCTGCACTGTGCTCATTTCTTTAAAATATGTCACAAGGCCAGAACAGAGAGAAAAAAGGCAAGATACTGGGTATCAAAAAAGTGGCTTTAAGAGATAATAGATCATCAGGCACGATGCCAGGAAAGCTCAACCTAATCACTATATCTGAATAAAAAAAAACAAAAACAAAAAACCCCAAAAAAATCTCAGTTTGCTTTGTTCCTTTGGTTCAGCTTAAGATTTTTTTAACATCCTTTGTCAGAACTTAACAATTAAAGCATTACACCAGGTATTCTGCTTTTGGTGTCTATTTTCAGTAGAAGAAAAATGTGACTGGGAAAAATATTTAAAACCATTTTTATACATTACACTTGACCCTATCACTCCATTAAAACAAAACAAACTGTCAATTTATCACAAAATGTTTAATAATGTTGTATCGTAAAGCACAGGAATTTTTTTTCTCATACCATTACATTAATTTGATTTTTGTATTGTAAGTCACCTAGAAAAAATGCTATGTCACATACATCAGATTAGTTTATAATTACCCTGCTTGTTATGCCTCCTCAGATGAACAGAGGCTCCTACTCAGACTGATTTCAAAAGTGCATCACACCAGAATTCTTACCTATATAAAAAAAAGGGAAGTGGAAGAAACCTACCCAATAGAAACCTTTTTTTTTTATTAAGCCCTCGTCAAAACCAAATACTCAAAGTTTGCTTGCTCTGTCTCCAGAAGTTTTAGAGTTAAGCTATCATCAAGTATGGTCTCTAATTGTATAAAATACTTTATATTCAAAGGCTTCTGAATGAATTAACAAAGCAAAAACGCCTGCCCATTCTATTCCTATCTGACTGGACCTAATCTTACTTAGGCTATTTGTCTCTTCTTGCCCCAGCCACTGGCAATCTTCACCTGCATGCAATAATGGAATTTGCTCCTGCCAGCTCTGTAAGTACCAAAGGTTAGTCAAGAGACGGAGCTTCTCTGTCCTGGTATTACTAAACTCTAGTCTTGTGTAAGAAGTTCTCAGACTACTTTCTATAAATTGGAGTGGGAAGAAGGGATCCAACATTCCCCTCTCTTTTAACTGGAAAGTGTTATACAGATCCTTCCTCGGATTAGAATCACTTTGCTCAATGGGAAATACTGAAAAGACAATACACAGTGCAGTGAACACGCTGCAGTTCATGTACTAAATTAAATAAAGGGCATAACTGTCTTATGTTATCATTTCAGAACAGCAGTAACACATCTAACTTCACAGCGCCAGTAAAAGACTCATCTGATCAACAGCTTACAGTGTGATATGCAGACTGTCCACAAATCCCTACAGAAGCGTAAGACTACCTCATTTGGTTTTGCTGAGAAGCCAGCCAGTGAAAAATGTGTAGGAATCCAAAAAGCAAAAATGACTGCAGGCTACCCTTAGACCATCCCTATAGCCTATATACTATGGCAAAATATATAGCATATACATGTAACTGTGCTAAAAATAATTAATGCTCTATTACTTGTAAAACTTTTTCTGGAAAGGGCCTTATATAAGACAATGTCCCAGATAGCTGCTCAGCAGAGACCAAACTCATAACCGTTTTGTGAAAAAATACGAACATTCCATCACGGAATTAAGTTTCTGCATTTTCAAAGACCAAAATGGGCTCACATTTCTGGGCCCAAAACTGGGGTTGCTCCTGCTGACAGGAGCAGGAACAAAATGACAGTTGAACCAAACAGCCACTAGTTGTTTCAAAGTGCCCAAAATAATTTCTGAAGTAGTTTAATCTCTACTTCCCATAATACACTTTCCAAGGGAAAGCATCTGCAGAGAGTAACTTCTTACTCTTGAGAATGGCTCCGCTCCCCCACAAAAGCAATTTGTTTAGTGTGAAATGTTGCATCTGAAACAGCAAGCGTCCTTACCCCAGTCCTGTGTACTGTACACAAAGCCTGGCTGTATTAGCATACTGACATGCCAGGCTGGTGTAAGCCTCATGGTCCTCTTACCTTCACAACACACAAAGAAAGTAGGTGCTACAGTGCAGTGCAGTCCACTGCCAACTCTTGGAACTGCAGCATATTCCTGTATTTTTTGCATCATCCACACATGAAGTGTAATGCCCTATACACGTAAGAATTCAAACAAAATCTTTCTTTCCCCTCAGCAGAAAGCCCCATTTAGCCAGGTTTAAGACTGCAGTGACTAATGCCAGAACAGATCCATAGTATCAGTATGTCCTTCATTCACTGAGCAGCTGATTTTTAAAGATGCAGCTACCAACAAAAGCAGGTAAACATGGCAAACCTAGAACTACTAGTTCACACTGCAGAACACCATCACTGGCTGGTTAAAAATCCTTGCATTTTAGAATTCTGGTTTTTGTTCACAAATGCAATGCCCTGGCTGGGACTTTTCCTTATATTTCCTTTTTTGTGTGTGTGTCTGGGTTTTAGGGTCCTTCTTGTTGAAAAACACACATTACATTAATTAATACTTTATAGAAAGACAAAAAAACATTACCTGGTATCCAGAGTCTAATGCCCGTGAAGATTCTCTTGCACCATATGCACCAGCTAAACTGTTTCCAGTCAATGTTCTAGATCCTAGTGAAGTGCTGGAGGCCTGGACAGATATCCTTCGAGGAATTCTTGATGGTTTTGACTCCATTCTTTGTATCCTGTATAAGGATGCACTGATTATTTTTTCTTTCAGAAGCAGGGACCTATGTGTAAAAGACACACAAGTGATTCTGGATGTATCATAAACACGACTCACAGATAAAAATATTTACACAGCACATTGGTCTGACTGCACATCAGTAGAACGGGGAAATTAGTTCATACCCTAGTTTTTATAACCTCTTCTTTATCTCTCTCCTATTCCACTTTAGAAAACTAGAAACATAGCCACTTCCGCTATTGTTATATTACAATATATTCTTGATACTATACTACCAGTGGGACGCCCTTAAGACCTCTGCAGCACTAGTATTAAGACAAAATGAGCCAGGAATCAAGGAAAGAGTCCTCAGATTTCCAAAATACACGTGTGATTTTTTTGTTAATGAACTGCATCTCAACACTTGCAGAAACTACACGCGTGAGATATTCTTCCAAGTGAAAACTATGAAGTTTCACCCTCCTGTGGAAAAAAAAGTGTATTTGCAGTCCACCTGTCCTGAAGAAATATTTAATTTCCCTGAAGACAACTCCATGAAAATTGATGTATACAGAAGAGCACATGTTGTCTCACAGGTATATATAAAATCTACCTTTGAGTTGCTAAGTGGTTTTTTTTGCTCTTTTGGTATTTCTAGACATTTCAAAATAGATGCTGGTGCCTTTTCCGCGTAAGAAGTGATCCCGTAGTGATCCCGTAGTCACTCCTGCCCTTGACTTAATGTTGCTCAAAAACTACAAATAGCTAGCTCACTGGTTTGCTAGTATTCCCAGATCCTGTTCCTCAGGATACCACAGACAATCAGACCACAAAAGGCAGCTCTTAAATTAAAAAATTAAGAGAACTCAGTATCCTGAGTGGTGTGGTGCAGGAAGAGTAGCGTAACTTAACTCCAAAACAGACAGCTGAGAATTCCACTGTAACAAGGTGATTTGCAGAAGTTGTACAATGTTTTATTTAACCACTCTTAATTCTGGTCTAACATTCTGACAACAGGAATAAGCTTTATAAAAAAAAAAAAAAAAATCAATCAGTAAAGCACATTTGTTTTCCACACATCTGTCATGGTCATCAGTAACAGAGTCTGAAAAGCTGCTGCATCAATCCTGATGTACCTCACATCTGGATGCAGTTTCAAATTCAGTTCACATACTCAGGTCATTCAATCTTAGCTGAAAGTCATGCTGCACTATATCTTCTACCTAGTAAAAGCTAGTTTGTACAGAAAATGGACAAATCAGTTAAGGACAGCTAAGTTAATTTCCTTAATGGAAGTTTTTAACCACAGTTCTGGTGCATTTTTCAGCTGCTAGCTTTACAACGCAGGTCACAACAGTAGTCTAACTGCTGAATCTTGCAAATAGGACTTTTTTTTTTAATTTAGAAAAAAAATTATAAAGCATACCAAGTTTAAGTGAATGTTTACATTCGTGTATAAAAGAGCTACTGAGTTGTATTACAGGGAAGCACACCAACTTCTAGACTATGCTTCAGACATTAGCAACCCATTTGCTTTTGCCAGAGACATCAGCAGTTAAACAAGATCAGAAATTTTCACTTGCCTAACTTTGGATTAGGAGCCTGAAATCATGCATTTGTTAAACTTTTCAGATCACATTTAAACCCCTAAGTAAATATTGAGCAATTGTATGCAATTCTCAAAGTTGTAAATTGATATTGATAAGAATGCTCTAAGTAGCGTTCCAAAGTACAGAAGAACAGTGTCAATCGTGGAAGTGCACATGAAATTCAGCAAGGACAAATGTAATAATCTAAGCTACACCACTTCAGTGGATCATTTGTGCAACAAAATCTAACAATCATATTGCTTCATATTTCTAACATTAGATAGGACACCCTAGTGACGGCTAATTTCGGCTTTAGAGCAATCTGCCATAAAGTGTGCCGCAAGCTTGTCTGAAGCTGCAATGAGTGTGAAAAAGTAACTACTCACGTTGCAAATTGTAAAGCTAAATTAATGTCACAGTAATATAGACTAGGGTGTATGCTGGACAGGACAGCTGTAGGTCTTGATGAGATCTGACATCCAAAGCACTGTTTATCTGTGTTTTACCCAGACACAAAGCATAAGGGACAGACACACAGAATAATGGATCCAATCCTGTACTATTAAGTACTTGACAAAGAGGACCAGCATTACCACTTTTGTTAAGGATCATTCTGCTTCTGGATCACTTTGCTTCAGATAGGTGTGGAACCATATTAATTAAACAACATAGGTAACAGTCAAACAGGCATATGTAGAATACACAAAAGGTTCTAGAAGAAGGGATGGGAGCTCCTACCGGTAGAAATTAATGCCTAAATGAACAGGGTGAAGAGACAAAAGTGTAAGAAGTTACAAGAACTTCAAGACTAAATTTGAGATAATCTAATACTAATAAAATTGCTTATGCACCATCCACAGAATAGACAAAGAGGATTCAGATAGGAAAGGACATGGTAGAAGACTGCAGACACCAGAGCCAACTACCTCTAGAAGCAGAAATGGAGTCTAAGATTAGCAATTGTTTCTACAAACATACATAAAACGACACAAGACTAATTTTCTCCTCCAGTGGTAACCCCCAGAGGACAAGGTTATCAATCAGCTTTAGAATCATAGAATCCTAGGGGTTGGAAGGGACCTCGAAAGATCATCTAGTCCAACCCCCCCATGCCAGAGCAGGGTCACCTAGAGCACATCACACAGGAACTTCTCCAGGAGGGTTTTGAATGTCTCCAGAGAAGGAGACTCCACAACCTCTCTGGGCAGCCTGTTCCAGTGCTCTGTCACTCTCACAGTAAAAAAGTTTTTTCTGATATTTACTTTGAACCTCCTATGCTCCAATTTGCACCCATTACCCCTTGTCCTATCACTGGTCATCACTGAGAAAAGCTTAACTCCATCTTCCTGACACTCACCCCTTACATATTTGTAAACGTTGATGAGGTCACCCCTCAGTCTCCTCTTCTCCAAGCTAAAGATACCCAGCTCCTTCAGCCTTTCCTCCTAAGGGAGATGTTCCACTCCCTTAATCATCTCTGTGGCTCTATGCTGGACTCTTTCAAGCAGTTCCCTGTCCTTCTTGAACTGAGGGGCCCAGAACTGGACACAATACTCCAGATGTGGCCTCACCAATGCAGAATAGAGGGGGAGGAGAACCTCTCTTGACCAACTAACCACACCCTTTCTAATGCACCCCAGGATGCCATTGGCCTTCCTAGCCACAAGGGCACATTGCTGGCTCATGGTCATCCTCCTGTCTACCAGGACCCCCAGGTCCCTTTCACCTACACTGCTCTCCAGCAGGTCAGCCCCCAACCTGTACTGGTAAATGGTGTTTCTCTTCCCCAAATGCAAAACTCTACACTTGCCCTTGTTAAACTTCATCAGGTTTCTCTCTGCCCAACTCTCCAGCCTGTCTAAGTCTCTCTGAATGGCAGCACAGCCTTCTGGTGTGTCAGCCACTCCTCCCAGCTTAGTGTCATCAGCAAACTTGCTGAGGGTACATTCTGTACCCTCATCCAGGTCGTTGATGAAGATGTTGAACAACACCGGTCCCAGTACCGACCCCTGAGGGACTCCACTAGTCACAGACCTCCAACTAGATTCTGCCCCATTGACTACAACTCTCTGACTCCTTCCTTTCAACCAGTTCTTGATCCATCTCACTACCTGATCACCAAACCCATACTTGATCAACTTATCTACAAGGATGCTGTGGGATGCTTAGGTTAAATTAAATTAGCACAGGTTGTGAGTTCAACCGAAGTATGTCAGGATTATACTACGTATATAGTATTTTCTAAGATATCTTGCAGAAACTATACACAAAAAAAGTCTTAAAACAAGATAAAGGCGGCACATTAGAACATGCAAAATCGAATGTCAGTTTATACATTCACACCATGACTAATTTTTTTTAATACAACTGTTCTTTTTTTCTGCAATCCTGGCCTCAGCCAGCAAATCTGATTAATTAAGAGCTGTGTAAGAACAGGCATTTGACAAGATGAATCCTGCCTTCTTTGATGCAGAGGTGGAAAGGTACTCCAAAAAAAAGGCCTTATGGTCTAGACAAAGGTTCTGCTCAAGGTTAACTGCATTTTATCTTTGCCTTTCAACTAAGACTCAGTGACATGAAGCATGTCATTCAGATTAATCTTTTTTTTTTTTTTAAACCATTACACAAGAGCTCTTCAATTGCTGGGCATCCATCACAAAATTTGCTTGGAATCCAAGTAGCAGAAATCATGGAATTGTATATCTGCCAACTGAAGTCAATGGAGCCATGACTTAAATATGTTCGATAGAACCAGCTTTTAGGCATCTCAACTTCGGTTATCAACACTAGTAAGAAGTCTTCTGGGGTTTTCCGTCCAGAATTCTTTGAAAAGCATTTTAAGCACTGTACTTGGGAAGTCTTGAAAGCTGGCTTGAATACACACAAAACACACATCAGGCTTGTGCTGACCACAGTAACACAACGAGGTGGTCAAGGTGAACATGCTAAACTTTCACAGAATACGGGACAGAGTGAGACAATAATACCTGTCTGCAAGAGGGATATAGTGTTTTTATAGGTTATTTCCAAATGAGAATGGTTCTTTTTCACACACAGTATCAGCATCTTAAGGGTTTTTTTTAACAAGCACAAAGACACTAAAATTAAAACCTTGAGCATTTTGTTTACCCACACAGGAATTCAACTAATCCCAAGTGGTTATTAACAGACTGTAATGAAATCTGTAACAACAAAGTAGTCACCTCAATTTACACTGAAGGTAGGGAGGCCAAAAAACACATGACTTCTCAGAGGAAAAAAAATAAATTAAAAATTAAAAAAAGCTAAGTTGTGTTGCAGTCTGAAATTATTTAAAAGCCCGTCTTGCTACAAAGGAAAAGAACATCTTACTAAAATACCACACCTGCTGCGTCCTTCACTGAGCTACCTCAACATACTATTCTGGCAAAACACACTTCTGGCTTCTCTGTCATTTTGACACTGCTCCCGCTGGTATCAAACAGCAGAGAAATGAGAAAGGGAACAGCAGAGTGAGAAGCACTCTTCTCATTAAAGCAACGTATCTTGTCAGCTCATGCCGTGTTATGCAACTTAGCAATCAAAAAACCTCATGGAAAAATCTGGAAACAACTTTTGTGTCTCCTGGAATAAGGGACATGTGATGCCTCTCAAGACTCAGTAAGAAACCAATTTCTGAAACCAAACTTTTACAATTGCACCTGGGAAACAGATGACCAACTTGTAAGGGGAGGTGTTGAACAGCCTATTTTGAGTACACGGTTCAAATGTCCTGCCCTTCTTGATCTGTCATCGCTCCAACTACATTATAACTAACATAGCCACAGCAGAGATAACGAGATAAAAGATCCAAGAGGTCTTTGCAGGAAAGCAGTATAATCTCAAAAGGTAAAAATAACACAAACAGCAAATACTTCAAATAAAAACCTCTCACTCCTCCTCTCTTCTGCCCTGACGCCCCCTCTAATGAGAAACGAGGGGCAATTTGAGTCATGTCTACCAATAAGAGAAGCCTTTGCTAGCTTTTATGTTTTCTACTAACAGCTTAAGAGACTCTCGTACCCCCAAGTCAGAGAAAAGCACACTCTTCACTCCCAGCTCCTAAATTCAAGTTTTCTACACTGGAACCATGTGGTGACTTCTACCTTGAGCTTTTATATCTACAGGGTTTTTTTTTATGTTTTGATATACAACTGTCCATAAGACTTTCTCCAGAGCAACTTGTCTTCCCCAGTGTACACTCACAATCATGTTTTTATGACAAACAAGACTCAGAGTCTGCACAATTGTTTGTTCGGGGTATCTTCTCAATAAGACTGACAAAAAAACTCAGCAGCCTCTGAGGGTCCCATGAACAAGAAAAATATTTACAAATACCGATCGTCCGCCTACCCTGCAGCAGCTGGTGTTAGGACGCTGGGCCGTTCCCCTAGACTGGAGCCAGCGGGTACTCCGCAGAGCCATTGGAGGACACCACTCCCTCCTCCCCAGGCCTGAGGGGAGAGGCCCGGCCAACAAGGCTCACGCCCCGGCCCGGAGCTCCCGGCCCACCCGCGCTGCGCCGGCGCTCCCGGCCAGCGCCAAACCGGGAGTCGCACCAGGCTGAAGGGCAGCGCCGACCGCTCTGCCCCGACCCGCACGGCAGAGGCTCTTCAGAGCCAGGAGAGGAGCTGGGAGACAGCGGGTGTCACAAAGCTCTTAGAATCATAGAATATGCTGAGTTGGAAGGGACCCATCAGGATCATCGAGTCCAACTGTCCCTGTGTGAGGCACCCCAAGAATCACACCATGTGCCCGAGAGCATCATCCAAACGCTTCTTGAACTCAGCCAGGCTTGGTGCTGTGACCACTCCGCTGACAGAAGGCGCGCGGCCGTCAATGTTGCTTCGCTGAGAAAAGGGCGGAGGAGCCAGGCACCAGCCCCGAGACAAAATGGCTCCCCCCTGCCCTGGCGCGGAGCCGCCGGCCCCCGCCCAGCGAGCAGGCCCTCCTCGACACCGCTAAGCGGTCTGTACTCACTCTCACGGCACAGCCCTCACGACGCAGACATTCAGGAGCTGAGGATCTGCCTGAGGGGCCAAGTCGGGCAGGGCTCAGAGGCCGCCACGCTGAGCCAGGCGCCTCTCCCTGCAACACAATGGCGACAGCGCGGAGTCTGCGCGACTGCCAGTCACCGCCCGCGCCCCGCTCTCGCGAGAGCTGAGCCGGGAGCAGCGGGGGGCGGGCGTGTCTGTCCGCGGGATCGCCGGCCGAGGGGGAGCGGCTGGGGGCGGGAGGCGGCTCGGCGGGGCGGGTCGCCTGGCCCCGCTTCGGCTCGCCTGCCGGGAGGGGCGACGGGCGGTGGGGGAGCGGCTGCCGAGGTGCCGCGTGTGACCGCAGCGAGCGGTGTCGCGAGGAGACCCGAGATCGCGTTTAGCACCGCTCACCTCAGCTGTTGAGAGATTGAAACTACGGCACTCCGCAAAAGGAAGGCGGTCTAAAGGATCCTCATGTTAAAGACAGAACTTGTTTTCTTTTTGTGGAGAAGCATTCCAAAAGCCACAGTTTGAATCGACGTTGAACGTTCATCCTTAAAACTGCAAGCAGAGGTTTTGGGTTTTCTTCCTATGTTACATACTCTTCCTAGTTTCAGTGTTGTTTTATAAATAAATCCACTGTATCTCATGAACAGCCACACATAGCCTGGATTTTCAGTCCCCTGAAGGCCATAGTGGGATGGGGGTACTGAAGAAAGCCTCCTCATCTGCAAAGCAAGGGAAATGCTGTTCATTTTAATTGTACTCAGGCTTCAGTTTTGTCCTCTTGAAAGCAGTAGACAATGGCAGACATTTTTACTTGAGGGAAAGATTTTGCCTGACTTAAGGAGTGGGGAGATAGTCTTTCCAAATTCTGAAAATTAGAGGCCTCCACAAACTATCTGTCAATCCTAAACAAATGCTGGTCCCCAGTGTCCCTGCCCTGGCAAAGATCTCACACTATTGTGTTTTCTCAATGAGGCTCTGAAGCAGACATGTTGTTCCATTTCTATGGAGTCTAGGCTTCTGCCGCTGCAGTCACAAGTCTCTCAGTATTTGACTGATCCAATGTCCATCTGTCATCGCTCCACAGCAGGGCTTTCCTCAATCCCATAGTACACTAGATTGCTTTGTTCCAAGTCAGATAAAGGGGTGTGCAATAGTAGCAGGCAGGCTACCCTTTAAGGGGGAAAGACAAAAAAAACCCCAAACAAACCCAAAAAACCAGAAAACACGACCAGCCACTCTGGCACAGGGCTGCAACGCAGACAAATTCAATGTGTGCATGCCTAATAGCTCTGACAGATCTGGGACACGTGTAAGACCAGCCAGGCTGGTTAGAAACTAGCCAGGTGGCATCTCTGAATTAAAGGCATGTCCTATGTCTAGCAATATCCTTTAGTTGGTTTCCCATTCCTGCTTTTAAATGTTTTTCCATGTGTTTGGATTGTGACAGGTTTTGTCCACTGATTCTCTTCCACAGAGTAACGGTGGGTCAAGTCCTAGTGAATTGGAGATGAGGACAAAGGGCTGGGAAGAGCTGTGAACTAGAAAGTTGTCCTCAGAGGACCAATCCAAATCATGGTCCACAGCTTAAACAAACCTTTAAGTATGGTGACTGTGAAAGGCTCATTCTAACCATCCAAATTGCAAAGTACATTAAAAAAAGAAAGAAAAATATTGCAGAGACAGAATAATTTAGTAGACAAAGCCTTAAAGAAACTACCCTAATATGCCAGTGAGAAACAATGCATAATTCTTATATAAATGACTAAGTTATAAAAATATGTCTAGCCTTCACAATGCAGGCCTTTTGAACATAGGAAGTTTTTTAAGGCAAGGTCAAAATCACGGCTTTTAATTTTTTTGATACAGGAAACTAATTGAAATAAAAAATAACTTTTATATGGGAAGCTTTGAAACTAAGACTTTTAAACTTTATCAAAATTAAACTGAAACAATTCTGGCCCATACAGATCCCAGTTTTGTGAGACAAAACACTGTGGTGCACACCCATTTAAAAAAGATTTTCTTCTTGTTACTTTACTTTATAAATCTATACTTCCTTTTCAGTATCCAGAAAAAAAACCCTTGCCTGTTTTTTTTGGTAAGTATATTTTTAAGCATAAAAATACTTACTTCATTCTCTTACCGATTTATGCAAATCAAGAAAGTTTTATGTGTCTCCTAAATTACATCTGTTCTTGATTTAAAAAGAGCATGAAGTAGAAGGCAATTAAACCATATTAATAGATTTAAATTGTCAGGTAATACTACCTTGGGTAGATTGCCCAAGTGTACCAATATCTTCTTTTAAAATTTTACTTTTAGACTACAGGTATATTTTACAAGCTAAAATAATGCATCTTAAAAATTACAGAAATGTTTTAGAATTGTAAAAAATAATTTGGTTTTGTTTTATAAAGGTGGTTAGTTCTTTTTCTACTGTAGTTACTATTTCTGGAATTTTAATATTACAGAAAGCGTCAATGTTTTAAAATCTTTGTTTAAAGTCCATCTCCTTCAACTGCATACTCCACATCAGGAAGAAGTCTTAAAGCTCTGAGAGGCACAGAATTCAACTTCTAGTAATGTTTTTTTCATCAAGGAGCTCTTAGAGTTCATTTGAATTAAAAATATCTATCAAAATGCTTCTGCTGGTTTGTCTTCTCAGAATGCCTACATTAATTTCTGTGGAATTTTCTCTTCCATTAATTTTTGTGGAATAACTAGTCTTCTTTCTAAAGCCAAGGAAAATACTAAACAGAGATACATAATCTTGAAACAAAAAAATCAGAACTAACATTATTCAGCAGACAACAGGAACCACAACTACCTTTCCCCTTTCCAATAGCTTTTATTTCATGCTTAAAAAACCGAAAAAACGACACATTTGTATACCTTGTATACAAATATCCTAATAAATCAGAAGAATTCTCCACCTGAAATCACATATATGGATTTATTTGCATTTTTTAGTATATGAAGCTATAAAGATATGGCATTAAAAAAGTTTTTGAACAAGAGTAATAACAATGTAAGATTTTGTTGAAATCTGAGCTCTGTTACTGATAATAGTATGCAAGTAGGGTGGGGGAGTACAGTATATTTTCCTACTGTGTTTGTGAGAATGGACCTGACTCCAGGAACAACATAATTATTGTTATTGTGTTATTATGACTAATTTAGTGTTAAAGCAGAGAAGGAAGTGGGAGGAGCAAAGCATCATGAGTTATTAGTTGCATGTGCACATAAGGGGATCATTGTGCTTTTCCTGTAATTGAAATACAGGAAGTGGAGTTGTCTCGCTCCTTCTCAAAATAACTACATTAATGTATTTATTTATTTTCCTTAATCTATATTATGTCCATCATTTTTACGTGTAGAAACAAATTACTATGATTAAAAACAAAGACATTTTCAATTCTTGGTGAAACTACACTTCTCCATTGCTCTTCCTATATAGTTGAAAGGATTAATATCCTTTTCTTGAGGTTCAACGTAGAAAAGGTCACAATGAACAATTGTTTTTTGCTGTGCACTTTGTAAGACCAGAGTACCTCTCTTCTTCTTGTGCCTAACACAAATGAGAAAATAAATATCAAGATGATGTGACTTAGTAAATCAGGTGTAGGATTAGGAACATAGTCCTGGCTTCTACTGTTCTACCAGAGGTTTATTTCACCTGTGGAGAAGCTGCTCAACTCCTCCTTGGCTTCCTGGCTTTCTTCTGCTTTACACTGCAGATGTGGTAGACAAAGCAATGCAATTGAAAAACAGTACGTATAGGATATATATAATTATTGATTTTAAATTAAAACAAAATGCTGTATATAAAGACAAAGGTCTAGTTAGTTTAGCTGATAAAAAGTGACTTGCACTACAAAAACAAACCATATTTTCTATTATGTCCATTTTATACAGGCTTACGATAAAGAAATTGAAAGAGAAAATAGAAGGATTTTGTCTTTGACCAAGGATGGGGAGCTACCAGTCAGCAGAGACAGGAAAGGGGAAGAGAGGAGATGAGGTCACACTTCAGCTTTTGGAGTGAGGTATTCTTGGAGGTTTTTATCAGTACTTGCTGATAAAGATTGTATTTGGCAACAGATAAAAATGGTTTCACACTAGACAACCCTGAAATATTTTCACACTTTACAATGTGTCTGTTTCCTGCACTCACCACTCTTGGGGAGGGTGCTCAGCTCTGCTGTTCTTTCCACAATCCCACACTCTCCCTCGTCAGAGCCCAAAAGCTGTGGGCTGGTGCATGACTGTTAAAATAAATGTCAGGGAGGGGGAGCTAGATGGTGTGTGCACACCTTGGCAAGGACAGTTATAAATAAGAGACATGGGTGCTAATACTTAGGGTGACTAAGGAACGGGAAACACGACGGGGCAGCACACGTGTGCAGCTGCATTCCACACTGCCTGTCAGCACTGGTAAAGCCCCGCGTGCCACGCGTGGCAGCAGAGCTGTGCTCCCCTCTGTGTCTGAGCTGCAGTATGACTGAAATGACAGGGCAATGTGTGCCTGACAGGGACAGCAGGGTCATCCAGGATGTGCTGTTATGAATGACATAGCATGTTCCTACCCTGCAGACCCCATTGTCTCAGTTTTTTTTTTTGCCAAAATCTTAGGAGAAATACACAGTCCTTACTGAATATATGGCCTATTGCTCTTACTGTGTTCCACTTACAGGTCACAGGCTAGTGACTCAGAGGGCTATGTTCCTCATCCTGGAAATCAAGACCCAATATTCAGGAATAACTAAACGCAGGCATCTCCTATTCCACATGCATCTTACATTTTTGTATTTACAATCTGCCTTTTAGGAAAATAAGAATGTTTTTGTCTCCCCTAGTTTAATGTAATTTATTTGTTTCTTTCTTAATTTTAAATGTCAAATAAATATAAAAGACTTCCATTTAGATGTTTTGTAAATACTACATTGTTTTAGTCCAACCTCTGCAGCCTGAATAACAAATACATAACATCACATTTATAAGACAGAATGGAAAAACGAAATATTACATTTTAAATAATATTATTAATATAGTTATTTAGCACTTAAAACTACTAAGAAATCTATTGCTTCCTAAAGTAGTTGGGGGAGGGTTTAGCCACAAGCTGTGAAAATAAGAAATTACCACAGCTAGAAGTACCTGCTTTTTTTGTAAATGTTTGTTGGGTAGATGGGAACTAAAACGTTAGTGCAACAATCACGTTTTTCAAACCACTATTCAAATTACTGTCAACATTAAAACTGTTGGTATTTTGACTGCTGATTTAGCTGTACTTGGCAGAAAGTCATAGAAAAAAAAGATCTAAAAATACAACCAGTAACATCTTACTCCTGAAACAAGGACATGTGGGAGAAAAGGCTTTTACAATGGGAGCAGCTCTTACACACTGAGTAGCAGCTGGTAGAGGCCTATTTAGAAGACTTTTGTGTGAATACTATACTGAACAAAATGTGGAATTTAAGCTGTTGTTGAATGCAAGATAAAGGTCAGAGACCATGATCTCCAGAAGGGATTGTTTGCAGTATTTCTAACTTCCTTTATGCACAGGAGGGATGTGCAATGCAAAAAACTAGACAAATCACTGCAAAATAAGGTTTTCTTGGCAACTGGGAGGAATTTACTGCTCCTAACAAAGACCAGCATACAAATGGGTTTGAAATTCAGACACAGACAAGTGTTGGAAAAGAACTGCAGTATAGCATTTGTCTTGCATCAGCTGGCTGCTGGGGAAAGGATATAATCTCGTATTTTCTAGGAAGTTTCCCCTTCATTGTTGGAGCTCTTTCTTATGAGTTCATACTTAGATTTTAAAAACTTCATTTTTAGTTACAACCATTTACAGATGTAAAGAAGGTTACAGAAACTCTAGTTCATAAATACTAACAGCCCTGTCCCAATTATTTTTATTATAAAAATGTGTGTAAAATTCCTACCCACACCATTTTAGAAATGGAATAGCACTTACCATAGTGTACTTATCATCTTCTATATTAAAAAATGGACATATGTATTATGTTTTGCATTATTTTCTTTCCACTTTATTTTTCATATACTCTCCCCAATGAATCACAGATAATGTGTTCTGGTTTTGACCTGTGCAGATACTGACATCTTTATCATGCTCTTCACATTCTAATAAAACCTAATAATGCATCTAGTGTCTGCTAGTGGGGTGATTACTTATATACTGGAATTGGTCCTGCAGACTTCACTCAAATAAATAAGCTTTGTACATGCAACTGACAATATCAAAATTATATTTACAGATATTACTGACATGCTCTGTAAGACAGCTTGTGACATTCATACTTACATCTCTAGCCTGATTATCAAGCAGCTGCCCTTACATGCTCTGCGGGTGATGGAAATTCTCACAAACCAGAAAGGTTAGCATACTCATAGATCTTCGTAATGGTAGAGGTTAACAGAAGCAAAATATAAAATGGTATCAATATGGAGATACCGGCTGCACAAGCAGCATGTTCCTGAGTCAGCAACAGGAACTTGGGCTTGGACACCATTGCCACATATTAAAAAGTATGTTTTATAATGTATTGAAAGCATCCTGGTTTTCTCAGGAAACAATTTTGGGATAGCTTTTATAACTGGTTTGGAAATTTAGCTTTCTTTTTACTCACTGATTACCTTGAGATCTTGCCATTCTACTGTACTAATTATAGTAATCTTTACTATCTTGCAAGGACAGAGAATGCTACAGTCAGGTTGCTTGTATAACATATACCACATTTCTCTTTTTCAGTGAGACCTGTGCAAACTATAAAGCAGTTTAATTTTCTTTTTCCCAGTGTACACAGTTTTAATGTTTTTGTATAAATGCACCAAAGCTTACTTCTGGTTATTATCCATCTAATATATTTACGATCAACAAAAAGATAACAAATGACTCTAAACCTTCTTAAATGTTTTCAAAGAAGCGTTTATCCAATGAAAGTCTAACTGCATAGGATTAAGTTACGATTCTGACAGTAAGTTAAGTAGTTTTTCAAACAGAAAATGTATGTAAGAACTTTATATATGGGCATGAATGGAAATGCTTGTAAACATCTCTGCTTATATTGCTTGCCTGTAGACCACCCAGTAGATGTATTGTTTGGTACATATGACAAATTACATCTACTGGTAGCAAAATTAACATAGCTTATTTTGGGTTTCAGGGAAGACTGAATTTTTCATGTTAACAGTTTCCAAATGGATATGGTTTAGTACAGGGCTATTCTACCCTCTTTTCATCTATTTTCTAGCAAGCTAGAATGTGCTCCAGGCAATCCTGCTTTAGCAGGGCAACTGGACTAGATGATCTCTAGGGGCCCCTTCCAACTCTGACAATTTATGTGATTCTGTTTCAGGTTTCCCTTTGGATGATGCTCCCTACACCTGCAACATACTGGGCTTTGAAGTTAATCCAAAAATAGGCATAAGGGAAGATAATTTTATTTGAGTCCAGTTTTACGCCAGTGGAGCTTTTCTGGTTTTAAGGCAGCCATACAAGAAAAGAATTAGAGTTTGTTTCATTACTGAAAGAAGAATTTGGCCTGCTTCTTCTAGTTTTTGATTGAGTATCAAAGCGATTGATCTTGGATAGAGTGTTTGCTACTGAAGTTTATTCCAGAGCTAGATGTGAATTTGCAATGAATGCATTTCAAGAGCGAATGAGATTTAAGTTCAAAATTGAGAACTAAGTATCACTGTAACCAGGTCAGAGTCCACGTCCCTCTCAAACACTCGCTACACTCATTATGTCTTTTTCTTTTGTATCTTGTACTGGTATTTCTTAATGATGTTACAGAATTCTCAAGCCACACAAAATCCACAAACCTAACATAACTCAATGTTTTATCTCCTTCTCTGTATCCACCTACGAACAAACCTAAAAAACATTTAAAATGTTACTGCAAAGAGTTGCTTAATTCACCCTTTTCTCCAGTAGATCAGCTTAAAACCAGAAAAGCCATAAAAAATTTACTTGCCAAGGTACCAGCTACTAGCATCTCACATCTTCCCCACAATCACAGCACATTAAAAATCCCACTTGGGAGTACACTTGATTCTGGTGGTAGGATTGACCTGCTTGCTTACAAGTACCACTAAACATCATCTTTCATGCATGTGATTTTTCTTCTATTCTTCACATTGATTAAATACAGAATCTCAGAATTTTGGAAACAAATTTATACAAGCTAGTATTTGCTTAACGCGGTGTCAAAAGCTTGAAATGTGATTAGCCTGACACCATCCACTTGTTGAACTGCATTCACCAAATAGGAATGCAGTTTTGTTCTGCAGAAACCTTATGGCTGACTATAAAAGTGGATTAGGTACGATGGGGTATTTTTTATACATACAGATATACATATTTCTGCCTAGCTTTTGAAGTAACATAAACCAATGCAAGGTACAAGGTCCTATGCAACCCTGCAGAATGATTTACTGACTTTCAAACCAGTTGAATCAATTTTAAACAAGAATTTAAATGGTTTTCACCTTTTGGAGCAAAGACTTAAAAGGAAGAAAAGAAAAAAGAGGTGGCTGCATAGGGGAAAACACTCTGAAAATGGTAAAGGCAGACACTTTAAAGCACATCTGAATTAAAACAACAGACCATTACCAGAGTTACTACAATTAAATAGATAGATCTATGATACTGGTGTAATGTGTTGCTTGTCGCATGGAAGCAGTGGTATAGATAAACAGAAGTGAGAGCTGCAGTAGCAGGGAAGAAGTGTGAGTTCTATGGCTCCATGGAGTTACAGCAACAGTCACTGTGACGTTGCCATCTCCATCTCATTTTAATGTTTGTCCAGACTACACCTGTGCTTGTGGCCTGGATGCCAGCCGTGGGGCATGTGCACTGTATTGAGTTATGACTTACAGACAGGAACAAGTTCTTGGAGCTAAACAAGATCCTGCTTGTTTGCTGAGCTACATGCACCCTGGCAGAGGGCCCAGTCTTGGACCACGGTAACTATTAGGTGATATATCCCTAATTTAAGCCTTTTCCCTTTCAACATAAGGTCTTAACCTCACTAGCATGCTAAGTAAGTAGACAGGGAACAGGACACTAGACAGGAGCCTATTTCTCACTGGATAAACAGTTGTTTCAGCAAAAGGCCATAATCTATTTTAAGACTGAATCCTAATCCATTTGTACAGGAGACCAATGTAAAGATAGTTAAGATGCAAGTGCTTAAATATTTCCAAATGAAAGTTTCTCTTTATCAGGTTGCCCTTGGAAATAAATTGCTTATGTACATTGGCAGTTCAGCAGATGGCAGCCTTTCCTCTGAGGAACTTAGGTACAAATATCCTGCACTGTAATGGGGGACAGCATTCTTCTACAGCTGACAGGCTATTTGTTTCTCTGTTTGGATATAGACTTAAGAGCCACAGCATTTGTAATTGTGTAATATGCAAATACAGTCATTATTTGCAAGAGCTAAAATATTGATACTGTGTACTCCTTATGTCCTTATTTGGGAAGTACGAGTCTGTCTTTTTGCAGTTTCAGATTGAACACTATTTCTCTTTCTTACAAATTGTCTGTAATGTTGCCATATATTGTCAAATAGATGTTGAGTTCCACTTCAAGAATGGATTCAGTTAGCACTGAGTGACAGGATTCCTACATGCAGCTTGCATCTGGGCTGGGTATAAATATTTTTTGATTCTTAATAAAAAATATTTTTTATTGTTCAAGATGAAAAATGCTAAGCATCTATAGTGATTACTGCTGCAATAGAGATACTGCAAAGCCTGGGTAAATAAAATGCATTTAGTTTTTAATTCAATTTTAAGTTATAAAAATAGGAAGAATATAGCCAGAATCATCTAAGAAGCAAGTAAGTACAGAGTTCTAAACACACAGGCTATCAACTACATAAATCCATTAGAAATTTTAAGACCGCTAGGTGGAGCTGTTAACAACATTGTATTGGTGTTATTTGTCAGATTTGTTAGATTTCACTGAAACCGCACACTGCCAAAAATGTCATCTCCAGGAAATAAAGAAAGCAGTAGTACACTAACAAAACAGAAATAAGGCTTTCACAGTAATTGACATACCTTAAAAATAGCAAATCTCACAGGTAGGTAGAGCAAGGTTTCTAAACATACTCCAGGTTGTATGACTGTATTTTGTAAGCACACAACATGATGTTGTGCTTTTTTTTTTTTTTAAACTTTTTTGTATTTCAGTATTCATTTTCCTCATTGATGCAGCACGTTTTTTTTCCCTTTGTTGTGATAGTTTATTAGCACCAGTTGACACAGTAATGCTGACTGGTGAAATCAGAAACCTTGTGCTGCAGTAAAAACTGATTTTGATGTACTCTTCCTATTTCTTCTTCCTCTTGCGAGGAAAACCATTCAGATGAGTAGACCTTGCTTTGGAAAGCTACACATTGAAGCAATTTTGTAACTGAATTCTTACAGATTAACTGTATCCCAGTGATTGTACAAAGAGGGGCAAGACCACACAGCAAGACAAACTGTACCACCCCAATCCTAATACTCTCAAACTGTTTTTAAATACCCTTTAAGAAATTGCATTGTTGCAAGTCATTATGCTGCTTTGTTGTGTAATTTATGCATACTTTAAAATGTAATGTGAGAAGGACAAGGTCACTTATTATATCACTGAAACGGTTGAGTGCGTATTCTGGATCTAAGTTATCCTCTTTAATTTTTGAGCCTATCCATTGCATCTTCTAATAAATCTACTTATTTTCTTTGTCTCCCTTGCAAATAAGGCTTGCATCCATGTAACTGCATGCAAAACCACCAGTCTTGTTTGTTTATATGTCATTATCAATGTGAAAGATTCTTTTTGTAATATATTATAGACTTTCTATTCAGTTACAATTGTAAAGATTGATGTTCTTTTCTTTTTACCTTCTGAGTCTCAAGCAATTAAGCACTGGTCAGTTTTGAAATCAGTCATGGATTTTTTAACTGTCTCCTGCTTCATCTTCAAGATCATCTGTCTTCTTAGCTCAGGCTATAACAAGAGTTTAGCATATTGCTGAACAAGTGATACTGTCTGGAATTTAAATAATGTAGATCCAGTAAGAAAAATATTTGCATTTGAGGAACAGTGGATTGAATTATGGATTATTGCTTATCTGTGAAGTTAAAAACCCTGGATTTGAATCCAGCTCTGGAGAGCAAAATAAGGGTCTAACAAAAAGAAAGCTTGTATCTTGAATGTTTTATAACGTAACTTAGTCTACTTCTACTTATTGTGCAGAATTATAATATTCTTATGCTAATATATTTAGATTCCTGTGATTACACTTGACATAATTAAATTTAGAATGTGTTCTGTTTGTGAGGTGTCATTTAGCCTCTGCATTATTGTTGCTTAATAAGATAAAGAACAAGAAATACGTGTTGTAAGAAAAATTAATAATTTCAGGCACACTCATAAATTAGTTAAATCACTTAATATCTTATATCTCAAAACCATAGGTTCTTCTGTTTGCCTTAATTAATAAGCATGACTGGCAGTTTCATATGAAGAGATAATGCAGGGGAAAAGAGAACACATAATTTTAGTTCTGTCACCAACCTCTATGAGCTGCAAGTGAGAGGTGAAAATAAATACTGTACTCCTTTATAATAGTCAGTCTGCATTTATCATTGTCAGCTCTAAAATAGATAGTTAAGGGCAATGTTTACTTTATGATAAACAGTCATCCAAGCATTTATCCAAAACAAATATATGCAATTAACGTTGATTATGGTCCTGAATCCAAATAGTTAGTGACCTTAAAAAAAGAAAAAGATTTAAAAAAAGGGAAAAAAAAACCCCAAATGACATGAACAGAAGACCTGAGTTTGCACATCACACCCTCCCAGCAATTTTGTCAGAAAAGGCAACAGTTCCAGACTTTAAAAGCCTAGAGCCATCTGAAGATTCACCCAGGATTTTTAAAAGTCTGGATAAAACTAATGTTCCAAGCCTTAGGCTCACAAGTACCTATTTGTTTGGCGTAATACTAAGTGCTTTACAAAAATCTGAATTGTTGTTTTCTGTCTAAAACTAAAATAAAGTTTATACTGTGGCTCTCCAAATACTTGTTTGTTTACTACTGGGCTTGGTGCTTTCTGCAGTGTCTTTTCATCAGATGGGTGGTTATTATCCTGGCCTGAGATATGAGTGACCATAGTCCCTTAAAACCATCAGTGGGGCTTTTCTGTGCTCACCTTCCCCTGTCGTTCCATGCTAAGACATTGCAGGGTCAGCTGAGAACAGCACTTGGTCAGAACTCCTGCAGCATGAGGGAAGTCCACTGCCAGTAGAAGGCTAATACGTAATTATTGTGCTTTACTACCTGCCAGGAATGCTTCTGAATGATGCAGGAAAAGGTGGTATATGACAAGGCAAAAAATTAACCACTAATACAGCAATTCACCTAATTATAGTCTACTTATTCTTCCCAACTTCTGTTGTACATTTCTTTCTGAAGTTAGTAAAATTGTTCTCTGTGTTCTTTGCTTCCTCTATGTTGTGTATACGTAGCGACTGATTTGGGAATCTTCAAATATGTACTGGGGTACCTGTTTTAACATCAGACTTGACCGACTATTTATTTCATTTTTTTTGTCCTCTTTTGCCAAATACATGCTTCTTTCCACTGATACTTTACAGTGAGAAAAAGAAGTACCCTGTTAGAGGCGACACCACAAGACTCACAAGAAACCATCATTATTGTGAAAGTTAAAAGGACAAACAAACATCAGAGACTTACGTCTTTATCATGTGGAAACAAAGCTAATGGAAGAGAGTATAGGAATCATGCAAAAGTTGAAAAGAGAGTTGTTGTTTTGAGGAAATTTCCCCCATTTTGTACTGTAAGTATTTTCTTAAAAAATTATATCTGTCTCAGCATCCTCTCCAATCCTCTCCGACAAAAAAATAGGGAGAGCAATATATACACATTCTTCAAGAAGTCTGCAGCTGACCACACGCATCCACTGAGGACCTAGCAAAACTGCTAGTTCCGTACTGCCGGAAAAAATGTGCATGCCAGGAATTCACTGCTGCCTTCTCATTATTTGCTTACTTGAAATTAAATCTTTCTGAAACTATTAACCAATGTGTGCTTGGCAATTGTTTGCTTTGTCTAGAAGACTGCCAAAAGAGTCTTATGCCTGAGTCTTGTATAAAGGCAATGTACCTGCTTTGTTTTAAATAGAGATGAGTGCAGTGTCAGAGCACGTCTTGTCAAGTTTCTGCTACTGCTTAGAAAACTAACTTCAAGTGAAGATCAGAGCCAATCTCAAAAACTTATTTGAAGCAAATTTTGATAGAGATCCCTTTTCATAGCCCTAAGTCATTAATTTTTTTCCCCCAATGTGCCTCTGTTTATATTGAGTAGGATCTTCTGCAGGTGTCAGAAACCCATAGCTCCCAAAAATACCTGTGTGTCTTTGCCTGTCCTCTTTCTTTCTCCTTGCACACAGCTGCCTCCTGCTGCCTTTCAAGTAAGTCTCACTTTTAGCTCCTCTGCCATTCTTGGTTATCACCTTCTTTTGCACTTGAAAAAGACCAGAATGATTGTTTAAGTAATTTACCAGTTGCTTTTTCTTTCACACATATCTGTCTAATGTAATGTAGCATGGACTATAACGGAGGTGTGTTCTCAAAGGGGAAGCTGTGTATCTCTGCTCAGAGTGTAACTGGAGACACTTTGACCCCTACACAGGTTACAACGCTCTCACTGGCAGGGTTGGGAGACATAATTCTAGTGGGCTTTCCCAAGGATATGAGATTCATACGAACGACCTGTCAGTCACATCATTCAATTTCTTAACCAATTTCAACCCATTTTGAAAGAGGGATAGAAATCTTAAAGATATTCGTGTTCCTGCATGCTTTCTGAAAATCACTGGCTGTGTGGAGGTGAATGCCAAAATAACAGTAGCTATTTCAGTGAGCATGGGAGCAGAGATTTCTAAATCTGAGTCTGAACAGAGAGAGAAGGTGCTTGCTGAGACACAGATGCTCAATGAAGATCCTGAGAGGGTGGTCAAATCAGACAGCAAGAAAACTTACTGGAAATCTCAGTGGCTAGATCTCTCCAGGCATGAAAGAGAGTAACATGAATTAATACTTTCAGAGACAAAAGAATGGCATGATCTGTATGTTCCAGATATGCTGTATGTTCCAGATGGAAAAAACCTCCTGACCACTTTACATCAGCATAACATATGCTGTCTCTTGCCCTGGAAAGGGTATCAAAGGGATCCTGGGATAAACTGAACTACTGGGGTAGAGGAGGAGTCAAAGGACAACAATGCATACAAGTAATGCCTTCCTGATTCCTCTATTCACTGAAAACTTGTGCTTTGTGCAAACATATTCAGGTGAACAGTTTTGCTTTAAGGACACCAATAAACACAGATCAGAATAGCTCTGTAACTACTGGAACTAGCAAAGCCTAACTTTTCTTCTGCTAGAAGGTAGGACATGGAATCAATGCATGGGTTATTACGTATTTTTAATCCTAAAATATCTATTTTTTTTTTTAAACTCAGTTTCCTTGAACAAGCTGGATTTTTAGATGAGAACTAAGCTTATGGAAAACCAAACGTTTAATTTGTGGAAACAAAAATCCTGCTGAAATTAGTGACAAAATAAAATAGATTCACCATCTTTTTCACAAAGTGAAGACTTTGAGAAAGTTTTTTTTTATTTACTTTGCCACGCTTACAAAGCAACAGTAAAAAAATCTCCTTTGGATTGAGATGCACAAGGAAAATCATCCTGTCCAAAATGCCAGCATTCTGAGAGCAGGAATCTTTAATGAAACTATCTCTGCAGTCACAGGTCTCAAATTGCTGCTGTGTAATATTAGCAATGGCAATGCACATCAGATTACAAGGAGATATTTCAGACAAGCCTTCGTACGTTTGTCACTGCACTGACCGTAAATCAATCGCCCGGTTTGAGAGCAGCTGAAGTCCAACTGCAGAGCTAGATCATGTTGGCAACTGCTCGTGTGTACAACATGAAGGAGGACAAGCTTCTACTTCATGTACTGCAGCAATGTACACACTAGAAGGGCACATGAGGAATTTTATCGATTCAGAGGCAGGTAAGCTGTTTAGTAATGTTTTTTACAGGTGAAAATTGATCTGGAACAAGAGCAGACATGAAGTTAAAGTAGATTGCTTATAATATGGTGATTAGGCCATGCATGAGACCTTGCTTACACGGGAGTTTATTCTGGAATTAGTAGTCCTCATTTGGCATGCCAGTTCAAATGTATTACAAATTGTTTTCTTATTTCTCATATATGGCATATTGGAACACCTATCTGCTAACTCTGCTTGACCTGTTTGGATACCCAGATCAAGCACCTGTGTTTTGTCAAGATCTTTGCTCAAACAACAGCTCTGAATTTATGTCAATCGCAGTTGTGAATACCCTGAACTTCCAGAAAACAGGTGGTCCAACTGGATATTTAGATAATGAAGATGAATTACTGACCAGCTCTGAAAATTCAATTCAAGAAAAAACGTTTCATGTCAGAGGTAGAGATAGAAAGCTTCCCTAGCCTCTTATTCAGATTCTGTTAATAGGAGATTGAGAAGAGCTTCTGCCATTACCTTCAGTACTTTTACTGTAGCATTCCAAGCTAGAACTACTTCCTAACAGTGAAAAAAGGTTAACAATATGCCTAGTCTTGCTTTTTCATAGCTCTTAAAAGACACAGTCCTATAAGAAGCAAGTACATCTGAAAAACAAAAGAAAATAACTGACTTTTGTTTTCCATCTGAACTGTGTTGATGGCTAGTCCTTTCCCCTGTTGTCTGCCTTGATTCCTCTGTGTGCAAAAAAGCTCTTACCTACTCACATATTTTACACTGAACATTTTTATGCACATAAATTGACTCACTGAGATTAACTGCCCTATTTGACACCTGCACATATCTTAAACAAAGGAGCATAAACTGCGTTTCATAGTACTTAAAAGAATCCTTGCCAATGAGTGAGGTAGGTGAGAGTATTTAATTATGCAATGAACAACCTCACAGGAACACACGGTCACCGCGAGTCGATCTCACACTAGCAAAGCCAACTTCAACAGAGAAGATGGTTTAACAATCGAGGCAGTACCTGGACCAGCGTGTTTTCCAGCGCTCGGAGACCGGTCTGGTGGGGGGAACACCAACTCCAGAGAAGCGAGAGCCACAGCGGCCCGTCACTTTGTCCCCCTGCCGGCCCGCACAACGGCGGGGCCGGGTGGGGTGGGGTGTGGCGGGGCGAGGCAGGCGAGGCAGGCCGGTGTGGCGGGCCGCTTCAAACGAAGCTTGGCCAACCACCGTGTGCGGAACTGGAGCGCCAGTCCGCAGGCGGGCAGCTCCGCCCCGCCCCGGGGCGGGCGCTGTGCGGTACCCGGCGGTGCAGGCCCGGCGGGACCGTGAGGGCGGGCGAGGGTTAGGCCGGGTCGTGAGGGCGGGACCGGACCGGACCGGACCGGACCGTGAGGGCTAGGCCGGGTCGTGAGGGCGGGCCCAGGCGGGGCAGGGCAGGGCAGGGCAGTCAGGGCGGACAAGGGCTGCGCCACGGGCGGGAGGGGCAGGTGGGGCCCTGCTTCCTTGAATTGGTAACTAGATGGAACTCTTCTGGTTCTAGATGAGCTCACAGTGCGCCTTGGTTGGGTATGCACGAGTGAAAGGAAAGAGGTGGGCAACTGGGAGGCAGCCCTGAGGGCTCCAGGGGTAGCGAAGATCCTGGTTGTTCCTTGGCCTGGTGCTTCAGTGTGCTGCTGTAGGCCTATGGGAACGCCGGCCGTCTCTAGCTTGTGTGCTGCCTTTAACAGCTAGAAATCCAAACCATGGCTGAACGTGGGCGAGAGGCCATTAATATGGTAAAGTCAGAGGAAAGCTGCAGGGTGTAGTAATTGTCTCCATCAGATTTCCACTATTTGCTCCAACTTTCACAGCTATTTAAAGTTTTTGCTAAACTGCTGAAGTACTGGAGAAAAGGAGATTGAATTTAGTATATATATCTTATTAAAAATGCCGGGGAAAGAATCGAGGTTATTTTTAACTCTTGCATTCTATGAACGTATGCAGTCTTTTATACTATGAGTTGTGCAGCTGTATTTATGTCTACTGAGTGTGATTTAATGTTGGAATTCAAGACTAGACACTTTGAATGTTTTTGCGGGTTTTGTTTGTTTGTTTTGTTTTTGTTTTTAGTATTTCTGTTTGTTAAAAAATAATTACATGAGAAGCATCAAAGGGATCTTTACTGGTGTCCTTGATTGAGATATGATCAGAAAATTAATTTTTATAAGCTAAAATTTGGATTTGCATGTTTAATTTTAGAACAGTATATATTACAGTCATAAAAAAGTTCAAACATGATATGCTTTTCCCAGTTGCAGTAATTCTTACATGCTTTCACAGAACCACAAATTAGTTGTTTTACCACACCAGCAAGTGCTTTAGGCAAGGTTCTGTCAGAGCTTTGCCAAAACCTCTCTGTAGGGGATAGTAATGAACGTATGCAGCTTTAACTTTTAACAAAGAAGTTAGTGTAATTTGAGGGGAGAGAAGAAGGGAGATATTAGCAGAAAAGCCAAGACTGAAAGTTTTGAGTTATTGATTTGCATGTGTCAATTTTCTAGTTACAGTAAGTAGCTTTCTGTTACTATTGTTTGCCAAAGATACCTCCAAATATATAGCAATAAACCTAAGGTGGTTTAAAGCTTTGCTAGTAAGGAAAAGGTCCTTTTCATACTTGCTTTCATATAAAGAAATGCTAGTGATTTGATATACCATACAGTGTAAGATTTTCTTAATGTATGTTCCAGTCCTTTCAGAAACACTTTTGAAATACATTCCAGTTCTAATAGCCACAAAAATAGTTTCTAGATCTGTAGTTCAGCACTCTGCAGTCCTGAAAGAAGCCTGATCAGTATGTGGGTTATGTTGTGCCATGCATGGTGATGATGTTCTGAGGGTTTTAAGGGAGTGTGAAGAGTTGAGAAATTTAAGTGGTGATGTAGAAAATGTGCTCAGATTAGGAAACAACCAACTATCAAGAGTTTCTGAAGGCATGCAGATAGGATTTTTTATTTTTTAATTTTTTTTTAAATAGCAGTAAACAGTATTGAGTTCAGGAAGAATCTTCTGTATTATCAACCAAATTCCTAGAAAAAAGGATCAGTTTCTGGAATGTGTATTTCGTTACCAACATGTACAACTAACCTTAGTACAAAACTCTTCCTAAAAAGCTTTTGTCTAGTGTTTGGAAGGTGAGACTTCAAATCACAAGCTTAAGATTTCAGCTTAGTTCTGTTTACCTTCATCTTTACCTATAAAAAGGACATAAAAATTGGTAGTTTTCAAACTTCAGGCTTCTGTTTGTGAGGCAAGGAAGGAAGGACAGGTAGATGCAACTTTTAAGGATCACTGTATAATTTACCTTTTAATCGGGCGCTCATCTAGAACAGCATGTATGATATAGGGAGACAAACATACTAGTTGGTGGGCTCTGTTCTGCTAAGGCCGTTCTTTGGACACTTCACCCACCTCCTCTGTATTTCTTTGATTTACTGGTATTGTTGGAAAGGCCATTTTCCTGAGGGCTGAAGAGGTGGGTCAGAGCACTTTGCCATATTTCATCTTTTGTCTTAAATTACTTCATCAGTTATTGTATCTACTATGTACAATCAAATTAGAGACGTTATCTGCAATGATACAGTATCAGATTAAATAATTTTCTGGGAAAAAGTAGTTAACCGAGGCTTTTGTAACTGAAAGGCGCCAGGGGTTCATTTGATCAAACACATGCGTATGTTGAATAAATGGTACTTTAGGATTATTTTGGTTTTTTGCTTTATGGTTTTGTAAATTCCTCCAATTGATCCTCCAGGTTTAGCTTTCTTGCAGTTATCCTTATTCTGTTTTATATACTTTCTATTTTATGGATGCATCACCGAGTTCTTAAAAGCTAAAAGTGTGTTTATAATGTCTTTAGCAACATTAATTGTAAACAAAATAAGGATAGACTAAGAGAAGAGCTGGAAGTCTAAGAATCTGAACTGCATAAGCAAAGACAGTTTGTGCCTCAAAACTAAAAGTTTTGCAGGCACCAGAGATCTTAAATCAATTTTGGTCAGTGTGCATCTCTATAAAAAAAGAAAAACAAAATGCCAAAACCCACTCACCTGACCAACCCCCAGAAATCTGTGTTGTGTCACTGTATTGGTGAGTGTTGAAAATAAACTGCATTAGTCTGTTCTAATCTACTAAAAATCAGCTAGGCAATATGTATAAATCCAGTGTACCTGTAAAGGCAGCCAACTGCCTAGTATTCTATGGATAGAGCTCTTTCAAGTGCACTAAAGGCACCTTACCTTTAATAGCCCAAGTGCAACTGGAATGTGTAAACACTGACAAAAGAATCACAGCTTCTTTTGGGGTGTACTGTACTACATGTGCAGTACTAATATGCTGTGCTTTCAAATTAAGTTAATGGACAATTAAGAGCGTGCTGAACTTTTTGCAAGAGTTTTTAATCCTTGTGACCTGGCCATTTCCCAAGTTGTCTAATTACATAAGGTTATTTCCTGCTTGCTACAGTTTAATAAGGGATGCCATCACTTCCTCTCCTAACCTATTGTGTGTTCTTGTCTGCTGAGTTACAGCTGTTGTACTCTGTCCTGAAAGAGCTTATTTTCACTTGTGGGCGTAATTACTACAAATCTACACTACATTTTGGGGTGGGCTTTTTTGAATCATTGCTATTAAAAAAGCAACAGGAGGAAAAAAACCACAACAACCTGACACTACATCCTTTGATCAGAGAAAACTCAATTTTAATTTTGGTCCAGAAAAAAAGAGAGCTTTGTAAACATACAGAAAATTAACTAAGCTATTTTATAAGTTATTTCATGGAGTTACACAGGGAAGGGGAAATGCCAAATATGCCTAAATATCAAAAAGCATCTGATTGTTTTGAAAAACTTAAAAATTAACTGGATTTGCAAGTTAGTATTTCCCTGTCTTATTTCTTATAAAAGACTTTGGGGGAAAAAAAAAAAAACCCTCCATAATTTTTTTGTTTTATGCATCTCTTTTAATCACTTTATTTTGCAAATACTTTGATAAAACAGTGTGAGCTGTCATGGTAATAAAAGATTTCCAGCGCCTCAGTTGCTAACATCACCATGGCTGGTGTTTTTCTATTCAGATAGAAACAAGTGACCTAAGTCACTTCTGTCGTAGAAGTACTTGATTACCTGACTGAAAAATTGTAGATGAGCTTATTTTTAATTCATTCCAAGGGTCAAAATTACATCCTGGACATCTGGCCCAAACATCTTGCAGTTGAAGGCACTCCAGTATTTGGAGGAATTGGCTCTGAGTACAGGGCAGAGTCATGTGTTTTGACTGTGAAATGGAATAAGAATACCAGTACAGAGGGGCAGAGTAAAGAGTATTTTTTCTATCTACTTTTAAAGGGTTACTGGTTTAATTGTTTAGAATGACCCAACACTTCTTATTGTTAGTGATTAAACTGGTTAATAAAAATGCTATTTTTGTTCACACTTGGGGTTTTCAGATGGGAGAAGATGTGAAAGAGATGCTGGAGGAGATACAGAAGGCAAGGTTGGAGACACTGCTAAAATGGGGCTGGCAGAATAAATACTGGATTTTTCTGTCTTTTAGGAGCAGAAGTACCCTTTAACAACTGAGGACTGAATGGAAATAAAATAACTCCTAGCTAATTTTGTCTCTTTAACAGCTAGGTGTGTGGTAAGAGGAGTGCATGTTCTATTAAGTGTATTTTGGAAGTTGTCAGAGGCTGATGCAGAAGCTCCTTAGGGAAGATTTTTAGGCTTTGATAGTACGTGTGAAGTTGCAGTCTAGATTCTTCCCCATCCTTTGGAAGTTCTTATTTTGGCTGTTTGTTCAGATCATCTGACTTCAAATCTTTATTTTCTGCAAATAGGTATGGCTGTTCTTCTGGGGGTTTGTTTGGCTCAGCACCTGTGCAAAGCTTTGGAAGGAAAGCCACCTACATACTGATTTCCAGCAATTAAACAGCTTTTCTGAATGGAAGCAACTTGCTGGGGAACACATCAATCCAATTGCAAAGCTATTACATTTGGTTTATATTGTTTATAAACTTATTTGTGCTTTTAAAGATTCTTTTTCATTATAGTGAGGAGAAGTAGATGCTCACTTCACCACTTGAGGTTGACATCATAAAACCAGGGTGTAAGCACACAAAGCAGGAGTGCGTAGAGGTGTTCACTTTGTGTGAACAGCCGTCAGGGCGGTAGCACAGCCTCTGCAAGTGACTGTCAGGAGGATAAACCTCCTAAGCACAGCACAAAGTCAGCGAAAAGGCCACACTTTTAGCTGGTTTACACTCGTATTACTTCTGAATGTAATGTTTTAAAACTTAGATTTACATCAGAATTGAAGGAAATACTCAAATGTTTTATGAAAATCAACCTTTATATTTTGTATTAAAAGCATGTGTTAAATGCCAACTGTTTCTACTCTTCATCAGAGGAATGACTAGTCCTACTAACCTTGTAAAACTTTATTTTTTCTTTGATGGTGACTTTCTGCTGGCCCTTAGTGTGTGTCCAATCTACCTTAATATATTTTAAAATAATAAAATACATGCTTTGCAAACACTACCCCGGACATCTATTAACAGAACTATATAGTATGGTTTCTAGCCCCTCGTGAATACTGCATATCCTTTTAAAACACTTCCAAGGACTTTTTGTTTGTTTAGGTGGATAAGAAGCTCTGCCTAGAGTACAAGATCAGAGTCTGGAAATGTTTGTGTGGGTTTTAACTTTACTCACTGACCCCACAAACAGCTGAACTGCTCCAAATGAAGGGTTGTAAACCTGTGCTGCTAACCTGTGAGTAGGGGTGGAGAAGAGAGGAAGCTCTTCAACTGGCTTTGCCTTTGGGGAGGTCATTACAGTGAACTCCACCTACATAGTCCCATAGGAATTTTGGGCTTGACCTTCCAGACGTTTATGTGTTGTACGCAAATGGTCCTAGTGACATCAGTGTAATTATTCAAACGTGTAAGGTTACATGTCTGTAAATATGGAGCTTACTTGATTTTATTTCTTTTTTCTCCCAGTTCAGCCATTAAGTTTATGAATGCATTGGTGAGTGCAACTAGTTAAGGAAATCTTACTGATAAGGTCAGTAAGCCTTGCAGAAAAGACAAAACAATCCTCTGACATGGTATATTGGGTTTGTTGTGGCACTTACACTAGAAGTCTGAAAAGAATGCAAAGGCTAACTATATTTGTAATTTATTCATGATACAAAGAAAGCAAAAGAAACAAGAATCCTGTTTTTGTTGTATATGTGCTGCAGTTTGAATTTGCATTTTTAAAAATTGACAATTACAGCTTTAATATTGCCTTGGGGAGAACAGCCAAATTTGAAACCTAGGAACCTGTCTGATGTAATAGTTAATCACTTTAAATCCATCAGAAGCATCCACTAACAACAGTTTGTGTTGAATAAACATTAAAGGAATTGTTAATACATTTATAAAACCTTAGTAAGTTTTGCAGTAGTAAAAATTATTTGTTTGTGACCAATTGAAACCCAGTCACTTTTAAAACACATTTTGGTGTAGACTATAAAATACTGTCTTGTTAGTCAACAATTTAAAACAGTTTTAGGTGAAGGGCAAATTAACATTCAGTGCAATGAGAAAGATACTGTTCATATTTTGATGTCAAAATATCCATCCCAGTGGTTTAAATTTGGGTTGTTGACTGAACTTTCTGAAGAGAAGGATGTGTTGGGACCTGTGGTGCTATATTCAAGTCGATTAAATTCTGTCCTGCTGAGCATTACAGAAAGCAAAGCTTACATAACATACATCCACCTCTATTTTTCATAAGATGCTATGGTTTGGCTTATTAAACAGGAAAAAATATATTTAGTGCAGCTATTTAGAGTAGTTGTAATAATAGATGCTAGAATTTATTTTGAATGTTATAAGCAGAGGTATTTAATATGTACATAACAGCCAGTAAATTTGATAGTGAATTATCCAAATCCATTGTTTGTTTCCCCTGTTATCTCCTGCATGACAATATTGTTGTCTTGGAAAATGCATGAGTTCTTGATGCATAACATTCTGAGCAAAACAGCTATTTATTGTAGCCATACTCACTCTTATCCCACACTCTTTTTCAAGACCATTATTAGTAAATTTTGAGGTTAGAGAGGTACTGACCCAATCAAACATGTACAGAGCTTGGCCTCCAAGTTAATTAAATACGGGTTAATAATATATTATAAGGAAATCATTGTCCTTATTACAGTTATTAGGTAGTTAGTCAAATTATAGCTTCAAAGGAATGCAGAGCATGGAGAACTCAGGACTAAATTATGCATTTGAACCTTAGGCCAGCTTTTACTGTTGAGACAGTTTGCTGCTAAAAGAAATTGTGTGTCATTGAAATTAAATGCCTTTCTGGGGGTGGAAGGTTCCAGTTTTTAATGAAATTACTGAGTGTGGTGTAGTGAAATGATTAAAATCTGTATTCCGGGAATGTGGCGGACAAAGAAATCAATAAATGCTAGCAAGCCTTTGCTGCTGGATGTGAATCCTGGGAATGAAATAAACTAGAACAAAAATAATAATTAAAAACATATCAGCACATTAATGTATTTAGCATGAGTCTCATGAGACGTCATCTTCACTAATTTTTAGCATACATTTTACTGTGTAATGAGCATCTTTCTTTTCTCATACCCGTATTAGGCAGCGTTTTTGCCCTTCCCCCAGCGCTCCTGCATTGCAATCATTGTGCTTGCACTTATTATGTTACAAATGACCGAGGTAAGGCTGACATTCTCATTGCATGCAAAAAGAGCTAGTCTGCCAAGCTTCTTTTTTCCTAATGAAGCAGCTTTGTGAAATCTCCCCATGTGTTAATACTAATGAAGATCCTCAAGCACAATTAAAATCACAGCCAGTAGCTGAAGAGGAAACAAAAAACAATGGCATCTTTCTACATATGCATATTTCTTTATGCTGAGATCAGCTTTATTAGAAATAATGTTGATTTTTAAAATGCTTGTGTGTAGTATTTAACAAGGTTAACAAGCTGTACATAGTCTTGTACATATTCTGAGTGAAGTGACTCAGATTTTCTTCATTGCACTGTGGTATAACTTTAAATCTATCGTGTTAGGGTTTATGGGGAGCAGTCCTTTAGCTCTTGAAGTGCACTTTAACCCTGCCCGAGTTTGAGACGACGCCAAAGAAAGGAAAAAGGGGAGGTTACCACGTGTGTAGTTTGCAGGGTTGGTGTGGGGAAGCACAGTTTTTACTTTTTTTTTTTTTTTTTTTTTTTACAAATAACCAACATAGGTTGTTTCAGGCAAGGCAAAAACATTGGTATGTAAAAGATATTTTGTATGTTTTTTTGAATTAGCTGGTATTAGCTGGTGAATTCTATCCGTCCCCATAACTTTAACTTAATTCCCCTGCCCATGTTGCCTGTTTTAACTGAATTTAATGTCTGGTTCTTCTAGAACATAAAAGGTGAACATTGCTTCCACAGTGAATTTTTTATTTGCTATGCTTCTTCAAAACGTCTCCTCTTTCAGAAATGGGTCACCTTCTACCCCCCCCGTAGATGGCTATTGTTTGTATCACAGATTCTTTGTTGCTAGGTTAAAATTTATATTTTTACCCGAACCTAATCTGCAGTGTAGGAACTGATGTAGGTGGTTGAGGGGGCAACCGTGTTTCTCACTCGGTTGCTAAAGTCCTCATTAAAGGATGACCGAATGCGGGTTTGTATCCTTCGGACATGGAACTGCTGATAACTTTTTCTCAACAGAAAATGCCTGCGCGGAGCGAGTGCGAAGGCTGCGCTGTGGAAGCCGGGATGCAGCTCGCTCCCTGCTCCTCGGAGGAGCCGCTGGGTCATTTGTTCCCGGGCTGGGCAGATAAACAATCCCCGTTCCCGTCTCGTTCCCAGCCACTCGCATTGTTGGAGCCAGAGGAGCGGCGCTGCTCACGTCACCCTCGGTGGCTGCAGCCGAACCGGCCGCGAGGGGGACCGGCTGGGCCGGGCCCGGCCCGGGGAACCGAGCGCTCGCCGCGCGCCCCCGCCCCCCCGCGCGCGCGCCCCCGCCGCTTGCGCGAGCTGCGCTGGGCTCCGGAGAGCGCCGGGAGGGGCGGCAACGGCAGCAGCGCCCGGCCCGCCGCCACCTGAGGGGCCGGCAGCGCTCCCGGGCTGCGGAGGTGAGTTACAGCCGCTCCCCCCGCGCCCTAGGGAGAGCGGGGAGAGTTTTACCTCGGATGAGTGCTTGAAGCGTTTACCGCGTTCTGCCGCGCTGCGCTCGGGTTCCCGGTTCAGGCTGCGTCCGCCGCGCTGACCGTCCCCCGCCGGTGCGTATGTGTCGCCTTTGTTGTGGTGGGGCCGGACGCCTCCGGGCGCCAGTGCGGGTGCCGCCATGGGGCCCAGCCCGGGCAGCTCTGAGGCCGGTTGGGGGGCGGGGGGGGGACGTGGAGGGGCCCGCGGGGAGGAGGGTCCTGCGGTAGCGACCGGGGCAGCTCGGGACGGGACGGCCTGGGTTCCGAGCGATTTTAAACTTTACTCATGGCCGCAAGCCCTTGCCTCGGCCGGGCCACGCCGGTCACGTCTCTTGGAGAGGCCGCCCGCAGCCTCTCCGGCGGCGCAGCGGCTGGCGGCGGCCGCCGGGGCGCCTCTTCGGTGTGGCGCGGTGCGCTCCGCGCTGGCCCTCCCGTCCCACTCGTCCCCCCGTCTGCGCTCCCGCTATCCTCTCCCCGCCGCCGAGCTGCCCCCCTCCCCTCGCCCGGTGCCGGGCCGCTGGCTGGGGCTGTCAGGCCGGCCCAGGCGGGCCCGCCGGTACTGCGCGGACGCGGAGCGGCGATCGGCGGGGCCGCGCGGACTGGCAGCGGGGCAGGGGAGGCGGAGGCCGGCAGAGCGTGCCCTGCTTTCCCACGGCTGCCCCCGGCCTCCGCGGGCCTGTGCGCTCCCGAGCGCGGAGGCGTCCCTCGCTGCGCGGGCAGGGCGGCGGGCGGGGGCGGGCGCCGCGCCGCGCACCCGGCTCACTGCGGGCCCCTCTGCCTTTATCTTTTGTGCGTGTTGCTTCCTTATAAAGAGAAACAAGCAGCTGCAGCCCTGGGCCGAGTTGTTGAAATTTATCCCTTTGTGTATATTACAATATCCTCCATTTTTCTGCCCTCTAAACAACGAGCCTTTCGCCATCTTGGGCAAATTTTTATTCCCCAAGTCTGTCCGTCTCTTTTAGGAGGAAATGAGTGGAAATCATTGGATACGACTCAAAGTTTAGGAGATGTTACAGGGACAGACAATGACGTCATGTAAAGTTTAAGGGGAATTTTTCCAAGAGTGTGCGCTTTCCCCCGGAATTCCTGATCTAACGTGCTGTGAACCGCACTTTAAAGAGAAAGGTTCCTAGTTGAGACGGCACGTTCAGGGAACATTAAGAATGTGCTGCTTTATCTGGTGTCTGGTTTTGTAACAGGTAGCAAAATAATAGCGCTTTTGGGTTCTCCTTCTCCTTCCCACTGTGTTGTGTTGTGTTTTTTTTTCCGTTGGCCATTAGTAATTAATACGTAATGCTTGCCTATTTGGTTGTTTACAAAAACATTCCGAAGTTCGTATGTTAAATAACGAGTCATCTGGAGATGTGCATTTTTTTTGTTTACAGAAAGTAGTAATCTGGCGTGAGGTTACACAAAACACTCGGTACAGAATCCTCCCTAAGGAATAAACAGTTTCTAGTTGGGATGAGGAACATGGAAATACAGAGTGGTTCTGTTTTGTAACGACAGATTTGGGGAACATATTTAGGAGCAATAAGCTTATTAAACTGTAATGTTAAAAGATTCCGCTGGGAAAGTACCTGTATATCTGTTACACGTACTTTGGGTGATGTTTCAGATACTGTATCATGTGGGTGGCAAAACGTAGTTACTATGCTAAACTTATTAAAAAAAAATAAATCTCTTTACCTCTTGTCTGTAAGCTGTATGTCAGCTGTTGTAAGAAGGGAAACAATAAAGGGTACTGTTCTGTTAATTTACTTCTCAATTGCGCTGCTTTTTTTTTTTTTTAAGTCTCATAAAAGTGTTTCTGGTCACATGATACAACTCAGGGAAACAGGGCACTTGATAAGGAGCAACTGTTGTAGGGAAAGTTCTGTTTTTCCATTCTTTTCCATATACTTGCCTTATTTGCTGTGTATTTACAGTCGCACTAAGAAGAACATGAAACTGCCTGTATTTAATTTGCATTTTCTTTGTCTTCAGGGTTGGGAAAAACCTTGACGACAGTTAACATGGAAAGTAGCAGGAATAGCTGTTAGTACAGCGATACTTCTTTCTATCCAAGTCAGTACCGAATGGTTTACCTAAAGTGTCCTTAAGGTGATGTTGGAACAAAGGTCAGAGATATCTAACCCGTGGGGTGTGTGGAGGGTTGGAGGGTTGTTTTCTTTGTTTGTTTTTGTTTTTAAATGCATCAGAAAATGTGGTTGAATTCAGGATGTCAGCTACATGAATATTAGGTAGATGAAAAAGTTTCAAGAGTTGAAAGCATGTACCACAGATCGTTCTAAATTATTAATGCAACAAAGGTCTTGAAGATTTGACAGATTATAAATGGTGAGCAACAGAGGATCAGTAGTTTCAGAAAATGATAGTATGCTTCACATCTCGTATCTGCAATAAACTATGTACACATTTTGGTCACAATTCTGCAAAATCAATAAACTACATAATATAAGGAAAATGGTAGCTAAGGTAATGTTTGTAAAGTGTGTATAGAGGAAGCATTAGGAATTGTTAAGGGATCTCTTTGATGTTCAGGAAATCTGTGTTCCGTTTAAGCAGGGGTTATTTGTTTAATCATAGATGGTATCAATTCCTTGGAAGAAATAGAGTATTAATATCAGGTTTTGATGAAGTTCTTAAGAAATAGAACTCTCTGGAAACTAAGTGGTTCTTCAGAGGATCAGGCAATGTTCCCTTTTCTTTACTGACCCTAGCTCTGTTCTGAGTGGCACAAAAGAAGATTGTGTGACTAAGGTATATTGAAAATAAATAAGAATTGTAGTACTGGTATTTGTCATCCTAATTTTTTTTTTTAAACTACATATACTACACTTTTGGGTTCCTTATGAGTCAGTTGTCCGACAAAAAGTAATTGTGTTTAAGATTTGTTCTTGTAGATCGTTGTAGGTTGTCAATAGCACAGTCGATTTTTTTAAATAGTGTTGGAGAAAGATAACTAAATACATGCATTGTACTGTTTGGTGAGAAATAGTTGATTTTCATAAACATGTAATAATATGCTCTACACTTTCAAAAGAAAAATTGGCAATATTTTTATGGAGGGAATAAGCATTGGTTGACCACTGCAGTATATTTATTGTTTAATCTTTATACTGACCTTATGGTAAGAAGCAAGTGCTACAAGACTGAATTTTTGTCTTTAGAGGAGACACTGAAAATACAAATAGGAAAGTAATGGAAGTCTTTCTTTTTAGGTCCTGTTGCCCTTTTCCTCGTTTTCTTTTGTTTGCATGTTTATTATAGAACTGCAGTGTAAAGGAGCAGATGTTTTGCAAAACATCCTGATGTGTTGCTTTTCTTATGGGAGTGCATAACTGTTCCTTCTGATGCATCGACTTGACAGCTGGTTGATTTCATGGAACTGCTAAGAAGCCATTAGTGGTGTCATTGAATTGAAACAGAACAGTCACTCCCAGCTTGAACTGCAATTGTTAATGTCTTTGTTGCTACTTTTCTGTGCCTACTCAAGATGTGGAATATCACAGTTGCAAAGAAAAGGAAGTTTGTGCTCTCTGTCTCATATCCTTGAATTAGGGAAAAGAGGCGTTAGTAAGTGGCTGCTTTTACTTTTGTAATATTCTTATGATGGTGTCTTTGGGTCAAGAGCTCCTGGCTTTTGCGAGGTGGACTTCGCACGACCAAAAATGCAGTTTGCTGAACACACAGACACCCTGACCCAGAAAGGGCATCCCACAGTTCAGATTGCTTCACTGCTATTTCCTGCCCCTGGCCTCATACAGGTGCCTTTAAATCAAACCAAATAGGTTGGTTTTGGTTGGGTTTTTTTAATAATTTTTTAAATTTTTTTTTTAATGAGCAAACTTTATTCTAATAGAAGATTACAGAAGAGTGGCACTGTGTGTTTTCATCACTTATATAACTTGGTCCAGCCAAGATTCCTGAAGTCTCACCAGTTTTCTCCCAAGTGTGATTCAACTTTTGAGTTAATTTTGTTTTACTGCAGTACTTCCAGTAATTGCCAAACCACATTATAAACTAGTTTGTGATCATAAATTGCCGTTAGAAGAAACACTGACACAGGTGTCAAGGACAGCAGTAGTTTTTGTGGTTGTTGAATAGTTTACAATATCCTGATCGTTGACTAAATGTAGTAAGTATGTGTTGGTCAACATATTTTAAAGAAATTGGAAGTTTGTGGTGAAGATAACATTATGCAGAATTCAAAATTTAGGTACAGATGATCTTCATCACCGCATCAAAGAAGGAAATGAAACATCCTCTTAGCGACTGACATTCATACTTGCTGTTTTGGGTTTTCTTATTATACTGCCAAATTTTTACTTTAAAACTTTTTTTATTGTGTTATTTCTGTGTAACAGTAGAATGAAAGTACATTTCTGTTTTAAGTGAGTGGTGGGGGCCTGGAGTTCTTCTTTGCTTACCCTTTACTGATCAGGAAGAGAAACAAGGATATTCTCTTAGTAGGGTTAGAGAAAATAGATCTTCCCCATTTCACTCCTCCATTTTTTTGCCTGCTTATTAAAAAAAAAAGGAAGAAAAAAACAACAAACAAGTAAACAAGGAGCCACCAGAAGATTTGTGTAGGTAAATAGTAGGTTCATATTAATTTTTCAATTTGTGTTTCTTAGTACTTTTATGAAGGTGAGAATGTATTCATCTCACAGTGACACAGATAAGGAGCCCGATGCTAAGGATTTAATCTTTTACAAACATAACAAGAAGTTGATGGTAAAAAGAGAAGCTGTCTGTACGAACTCTGGCTGTAGTGTGTGCAAACCGGAATGTGTGGTCTGTATTCTGCAGAGTAATGCTACTCGAGTAGGTAAATGGAGAGCATGTAGTTGTCAAAAGAAACTGGGAAATGTTATTATCTAGTCTCTGCAGAAGGACCAAGCCAGATGCCATATTTTTCTGTTGCATGGTTTCTTAATCATACAATTTTCAGTTAAAAAAATACATGGAACATTTAATTGAATTAGCACACAGTTTCAGCTTTGGTAAGTTCTTGCTTACTCTTTTATTTCTTTATTACCTTAAATTTACAGTTATATAGTTGCCATGGTCTTGAGCCATTCATTTAAAAGAAAAAAATCAGTATACTTTTTAAAGTATTATAGAGAAGCTCCTTTGACATGTAAATGGAAAGAAAAAAACCTTACAGTATGATGTCAATTTTTGTTTCTTTTTTGGGCGAAGGAGGAGAAATTGTGATTTTATTTTATTGCAGTAGTAGTATTTAGTGAGACCACCAGATGAAAGAAACACTCTCAGAGAGTGAGGAAGTCTTCTGTTTGTTTCATTTTTTTTAATGTAGCAACAAGGAAAAGAGGATACAGGGTTTTTCCCTGCATAGTTTAACAGAATTAATTTATGTGTTTGACAGTTGCTAATACCAGTTTATTCTCTTTTTATGCAAATGTTTTTCACATCAGTGGGGAAAAGACAAGTATCAAAGAGAGTATGTATTTTTAAATCTTACCTAGTTACAGATGATCTCAGATGTTCAGGGCTTGTCAGTGTCCATTTCATTCTTTCAGAAGGATGATGCCTGTTGCTATTAAAGTTTAGATGTCCCATGTCCTTCCAACTCACACCCATCCGGGCCTCCTGAATGTCTTGTTTTCTGTGTATAAAGGATGTAAGACTCTTTTCACTTGATGTAGGTCAGGCATTGTAAAGAGCTGAATGGGTTAAGCCTTGGTAGTTTGCAAAAAGAGATTGCAGAGATTTTTCTGGCCCCTGAGGGAGGAATCACACAGAACTTCAAAATTCAAACTACTAAAATTGTAAAGAAAAATGGTTCTACCTGATGGACTGTTCACATTAGGAATGGTCCCATTGAAATTGGTGGGACGGGGGAGCACAAGACTTGTATCAGGTCGTGTTTGCAGTATAAGAACTTGAAAAAGAAGGTAAATTTAGAAATCATGCAGTGACTGTCAGATAATGTCTTCTCTTTGGAGCCTCACATAGACCTTCTGCTCTGGAATTGTTGGAAGGGGTAATGAAGAATTTTAGTTTTTGAATAATGGAGAACTCTGCAAGTGTTTTCTTGCAAATTAGGAAAGTGTAAGCTAGTTTTTCTTTAGAGTATTTAACAAATACAGTGATTTAAAGGCACAGAATAATCTGCCTAGCTATTATTGAGCTTGAATCTCAGTGGTGAGACTGCTGGACAAGAAACTAAACCTTTGAAATCATCTAGGGAGTATTTTTTCCTTCACTTTGAATACTTAGCTAACTTTTCTGGATTGTGACCCTGTTTATTAATTGATTTCTATTAATGAATTAATGTTTTTCTATTGCTGAAAGTAACAATGCGTTGCATGTTATCAGGTGTTTATTTTAGAACAGTGGTGTGTGGTATCCAAATCTGGTAACCCCACAACGCCCTCCTCAACCTTCAGTCTTTTCTTGTATGAAAGAAAACCAATTTGACAAAAATTACTGCAGAGCTGCATTGGATGCATAAGGATGTAATTGTGTTGATTTTGCCCCGTTTTCTGTTCTTACACTTTTCCACAAGCATGCACTCATTAATCAAAGACACTGTACTCCTACTGAGGGCAGAGGGGTTCATCAAATTGGCAGCCAGTTTGGTGTAAAGAACAGTGTACTGAAGCTCTTAACGTGCTAGGACATAAATAAAACTGAGGTCTTTGTATGCAAACCCTGGAGGTTAATGCTGTATAATTCAATGTCCTGTCTTTGTTTTTATGATTGATGTTTTTAAGTGTTTGAAGCATGATGCAAGCCTTCAAGCAGGTCAGGGCTGCTGACTGTGTGATTGGCTGGGGCAAACAAGCCTTAGCTTTGCAGAGGGGCTTTCATGTGTGCTGTGGAGATTTTGTTATTTTCTAATTTCTATTTTTTTGGTGGGGTGATGGTGGTTGTAGTGCCTAAGCTGCTACGGGAAAGGCCTGGAGATTGGCAACCCCTGCTGTGATAATGGACTTAGCTCGTGAAACGCCGATAGTTTGGTCCTGTTTGTTCTGAAGGTTACTGCTATTTGTATCCTTAACAGAACTAACATGTAGAACAAGCAAAAACTACTGGGATTTCCCTGAAGAAACAGTGCTGGGAGTTGGCTTTAACATGAATTGGTTGCATATTCATAATTTAGGAACAGCTGGTTACAGCAAGCACATAGTCATTTGCAAGCTATTATAAACGATTCTACTCACACACGGAGGTTGTGCTTGAGCTTTTTATATTGATCTACCTGCATTTGAAATCTGGTCACTGCAGCCACAGGGGCCTTTCGTTTTAGTTGTGCTTGCATCATAGAATGGCCTCGGTATTAAATATTTAACTTAACTAAATACTGAATAAAATTATAAACTATGAGCTTTGAAGAAACAAACTGTAAGGATGAGCAGTGACGTACATCTTAAATACAAAATCTTGGTATTTAAAGCAGTCTAAAAAAGTAACCTAGCCAGCCTTTGTAGTCCTTTGGTAGCTTTTGTTGTTCCAAATAAGAAATCTTTGTTAGATTTAGCCAAGGTTACCTTGCTAAAACTGTAGTTGCTGAAATCTGTGGTTTTCATGCATTGTATGCCCAATGCTTTTGGACGAAAACCCAGAAGTATAAAATGTGATTGAATTACACAAAATCATGGTGTAATAAAATAGTAGTAAGCACAGTCTTGCCGAGTATCACATGGAAAAAATAATGGATATGTTAGGAAGGGGCTGTACTCTTACATGGGTAACCTTATCTGTCATTAAAATGTGAAAAATGCATGCTTAGAAATAATGGTTAGTAATATATATAAGCTGTTAGAGCTGTTAGTAAAGTTGATTTTTAAACACCCCCCCCCCCCCCTTTATGTTTTTTCTTTTCCAGGTTAGAATAAGGTGAGGCATTTACACTAGTTTACACACTTAGTTTGATAACTTTCCTGTATCTCTGCTTGCCCTGGGGACTGGAACTTCTAAAAGGAGAACTATATTTTTGACTATAAAAATCACTTTTTCCAAGCAGCCTGAGTTTTGATGGGAATAAAAGGGAGCCCAGAATGCCACTGTCACACATCTTTTGATCCAGTATGTTGTATGTAGATAGAAATTATTGCTGAGGAAAGATGTAAATGAATTCCTACTTCATATGTATGGATCCAGAAAGGTGGGAAGCCATTAAGGAAGGTTCCTTACTGTGTTAGTCAGTTAGTGAATTAAAAATATCAGGCATACATGCCTGAAAGAGAGTCTGGTTTTTCAAGCTGTATCAGCTGATGTAATAAAAGATGTTATCACTCCCTACAGCTGTGGTCTTTCCTAAGTAGTTACAGCAATTTTAAAAAGGCTAGACCATAAGAAATGTAAACTAGTATTTTTCCACTGCTAGTCTGATAATTTTTCATCCTTGGGGTTACCCTTAAGCACCTTTTCAATGTTGATGAAAGAGCTGGATCAGAGATAATAGTTGAGACTACAGCTGTGTGGTTTAGGAGAAAAGTGGACCAGAAGAGTACTCAATAGATAGAAATGTAGGGACCCAGCTTCTATGACAGCTGTAATGCCAGAAACAGATTTTTTTATAGCACAGTTGTAAGAGCTTTCAAAGCAAGGAGAATTCCTCTGTTTTTTAGTTTGTGGGGTTTTTTTGTTTTGTTTTTTACTTACTAAGTCTAATATTAGAAACAAAAAAGAGTCTCATTGTGGCTTTTTCAGGGAAATTACCTAAGTGGGACTCTAAAGTCCCTCCTCTTTGAGACACTGAATGGGAATGGTCTGCTTAGTAACCATTGACAATCAGACAACAACAGCAGGCAGCACTGGAATTTTTTTGACCGTATTGTCAATATAGACCACGTAAAAAAGCTACTGTCCCAAAGACAGTCTGAGAAATGGGAAGTTGAGATCCAAAGTCTTGATTAGAGACAATGAAAGGATGTGAATTACTGAAAAAAACCCAGAAATACATTCCAGCAATTCTTTGTCTTTCTGACAACTTAGTAGAGAAAGCACTGGGATTTACTAATACCTGGAATGTATTGGAGAAGGATTTGGAGGATAAGGTTTAAGCAAAGTGGGTGGACGTTTGAAAACAAAATAGGGATGTTCCAAACTGCAAAGTCTTTGGATGGCATGCTAGAGGCCTTCCTGTTGGCTTTTGTTTTTGTTAGGTTGTTTTCTTCCCTTAACTTGCTGGCAGCTACCAAATAGTGTTAGTATAGTTCAGTTGCTACTTAAGGCACTTAAGTGTGCTTCTATAAGTAAATTTTGGAAAAGAAAAAAAGGTTAAGGAAAGAATATATTACTAAAATTACAACAAACTGTTACTGGAGGTCCTTTAGTGTTTGGCACCCAACTGTGATATTAACACTACATTTTTCTGCAGTTGTCACCTTTTTTCTTTTCCAGAAGTGCTTTTCAAGCCTTACTCCCCCCCCAAGGCTTAAATGTATAGCACACCCATCTTCACTGAACCAAAGGTATTTCTGAAGGAGAGTGGGGTGTATTAATTCCTTCCCTAGTTAAGCCTTGTCCAGACGGTTAGTTTTGAAGGAGTTTTTTACAACTGCATGAAGAAGTGTGTTCAAGGGTATGTGGAAAGGAAGGAACTCTTGCTTATTTTAGGGTGAAGCTAATGTTAATTGCACTAGTAAATGCAATTACTCAGTTCTAAGTTACAAAATGTCCCTTTTCTCCTGTCACTGGGAACGAAAAGGAACAGATTCTGTTAAGTGATTTCCCTTTTATTTGTATGTGATAAAGACACAGGGCTTTTGGGAGTACTTTCCTGTTTTTTTGAGATACGTTTTCTATGTGTCAAACTTCCTGATTATCATTGAGGTAAATTTATAATATTTGGACTCTTGTAGATGCTAGTAAATTCACAGTGTTAACAGTTATGATGCTATGGATATACAGCGTATTGCAAAGTTTACTGTGTTGATACAAGTGGTTTATACAGAGTAGCATTTAAATGTAGCCTACAGTCTTTTTGCAGTCATGGAAATGAATTATGTATTTTGAGAGATCATTAATAGTGTGAAGACTTTATAATAAAACAGGCATGTAGGGAGGACAATCACTTTTTATATTTCTTTGCCTCTAAGTCCTTAGTTTATATAATTATTGTAGGTTTGGTATCTTGTGAAGTGCTTAAAATAAATACACGAGCAGTCATCTTATGGGATGGTGTGTTCTGTGTGGCAGGAGACATTTGAAATGCAGGTGGGTAGGATCTCTGACACACATGGTAAAGCTGAGTTAAGTTTTTTTTGCTTCATACATTGATCTCAACACAACTGGCCTGTGTTCTCTTAATTTTATAAAACTGGGACTGAGGAAATGGTGAATTCTTTATTGTTTGTTGTCCCTGTTGCTTCCAGCAGCCTAGGCAATAATATAGAGTACTAGGATAGTTACGTGATGTGTATAAATCTTAATTGTATTATGTTCTGTTCATACACAGAATCTTTAGTTTAGCTGCCCCTTACAAGTGCCTGTTTCCATATCTAATTTGAATTATTCACAACTCAGTACTTTGTAGTTTTCTGCAAAAGTTTGTTTTAATTTTACAGAGCTATATGAGTGCCAGATTTCAGGTCTGATTCGTTACAGTAGGATACTAACTTCTGGGGAGACCTGTGACAGTAAGGTGATCCAGAAATAGTCAATCAGTATTCTTGGCTGAAAATAGCACTGCAAGTTTTAATATGTTGTTTAGTGAGAACTGCTTGATTGTGGAAAACACTGACAAACACTTAAACAGGTTTTTTTCAGAGATGCTTCAGAAGAGTATTTGAGATACACAGTATCTGGTGTTTAGAAGCAAAAGGTGCAATTTTATTGCATTAGGTTTTAGCCTGGAGATTCCAATGGCCACTGTTTAAATTTAGCATTAGGCAGATTGGTAGATAGTTCTTACCAGCCTAGCAGAAATGAAGGGACGGTTCAGAGAGGTTACTGGTGTTATTTAGTTATATTACTTATGATCTCAAAATGTCAAGGGTAGAAGTGGAGATTCATGTATCATTTTGGAGTTACAGTGACCTAATACTGTGTTCAAAGGCTTCTGTGGCTTGGTAAGAAGAGATAGTTGCTGGTTTACCTGTCACATTTTTTTCATTAGTATTTTTCAATTCTGATTTTCCATGTTCTACTTGGAGAAAAAAGTAGGTTGGCAAGTAAATGACTGGCACTTGGGAGTTGTCTGTCTTACGAGCGATGGAAAGACATTCACTGAATCAGTTAATGCCCGTTTTTGAGGTCAAAAGAATTCAAACCTAAACTTCTCCCCTAAAAGGAGGGCATAATGGGCCTTTCATTTTTTGTTTCTTCTTTTTCTGGAGAAGACAGTTACTTCTGCAGCCAGTGTGGTGGTTGGCTCTGTCTGGCCCTAAGCCCATTGGCTTTAACCTGTCCCACTGCAGTATCCTAATAAAAGACATTACTTGTTTACTGAACATCTGTGTTGGTGTCTGTGGACAGAAAAAAGGCAAAACTGACTCTTGAGATCTTGCATGATGTAGGCAAAGGGGCTTCAGATTACTTGATGTATATACCCGATTTTGTAGGAAAATTTCACTTTCTGCATGAATGCTTTATAGGTTTTGGTTTACTGAAATTCGGGCGTATTTACAAAGTTTTAGTCCGAAAAAGCAGCAGCCATGTGCAGATTAGAAGTAAGTTTAGACCTTACAGTAGTTAAGACCTTTTGAACAGTGTTTACAAACAACGTACCTCAAATTCATGAGACCTGTGTTGATTTCTGCTGCTGGGTAGCTTGGCTTTGCAATGAGCGATGTCAGATTTTTTGGTGGCTTGGTTACAGTGCATTTTTTTTATAAAGTGTAGCTTTTTAAATAGGATGTGATTTGAGAAGACTTTAAAGGGTATAGGCTGAGTTTATCAGTTAACCAAAAGGAAAGTTTTATCATGGTGAAAAAACACCAAGTTTATGAAAAGATCAAACTGAACTGGAAAAGTCTCAGGAAACTTAAGTGGGTGCATGAAGTTAATCACTGATCAGTTTGAAGTAATGCACATGGAGCAGAGGGAAGCAAGGACAGTAACATGAACTTAACATGCACACTGGTGGATTGTAAATTAATTACCTGCCATCAGGTAGAGATACTGGAGTCATAATGCATAGTTCTGTTAAAAATAGCAGTTCTGCAGCAGTCACAGTGCAAGTCTGACACATTACTGGAAGAGACAAAAAAAAAAAAAAAAAAAGGACAAAACAGAAAACATCCAGGACATCATATTAATTCAGATCACCCTGTCAAGTAGAATAAAAAGCAAATAAAACTGACCAGAATAATCAGTTTTGGAACACATTCCATATGATATGAGAGTATATAGAAATCTACAGCTTGGGCTATGAGCCAGTGCTGTGAAGTCATGCTTGGAATAGTAAATAGAAAACTTTTTTTTGGTATTTCAGATGTGATTGAAATATAACCCAGTGAAACAAAACCTTGTAAATTGTTGACATAAACCAAGAAGTAGTGTTTTTCACTTGATGCTTGGCTAGATTGTGGAATCGTCCTTGGATGCTGTGGAGAGCAACATTACTAGGAATTACTAGATAGATGAATGGAAGATGTGTTGATCCGTGGCTGCTGAACATGGCAGTTGAAATGCAGTGTTAAGTTTGTTAAATCTTCATGCTTCTGATTTCTGAGAGAAGGGATGTATACCTTTACTCTTTCTCAAAAGGTTTATTACTTCTGTAAACTGACCTTTATTCTGAATTAGTTTCAGTTAATTTTGTTTTTCCAAATATTAGGTATTTTGTGCCTGATAATTGGTGTAGGTGGAATAATAAGGATGCCAAAAATAGAAACATTCTTTTAAGATTTAAATGAATAAATATAGAGGTTTCTTCATATTTTTATGTGAGGGGTTAAAAAGTAATAATCTTTACTTGGTGATTTTTAACCACAGTTTTTTCAGTCATCACTGGTTATCCTGTCCTTCACTCTTGGTTCCTTACTGTGCTGTTTCTGCATTGAGTCTGTCAATGTGCATTCTTCCCTTAACATAATGCAACAGAGAATAATTTAATGTACTGTAACTTCAACTTTACTACAGATTTTTCCCATATCTCTTTACTTCCCTTTCCCCATGTGTGTATGTTTAGTCTTCATGTGTGATATTTGTACATGTACTTTTTACCCCACCCCTGCCATTCAAGTGTTTCTTTACCTTCTCTCAAGCACTAGGGAAGTTAATTCTAAGGAAGAGAATACTTTCATTCTGCTTCCTGAGTAAATTCTCCTAACACCATAGATGGCAAGATGAGCCTTATATGTTTCTAAACTAGTCTGGGTATCAAATACTGTCCAAATTGGAAGGGAAGGGTTGCAAATAGCACATTCCACACCTAGTCCTTAGTCCTATGTATATATGTATGTAATGCATATATTTTCTTTGTGTAAGAAATAGTCTTCAACTAACCGCATGTTGCAGTGTTGCTTACATTGACTAGATATCGATGTATTTAATCCTGACACAAGAAAGCTGGAGAGGGACTTTTTATTAAGGGCATGTAAAAGTAGGACAAAGGGTAACAGTTTTAAACTGGATGATAGATTAGGAAGAAATTCTTCACTGTGAGGGTGATGAGGCACTGGCCCAGGTTGCCCAGTGGCTGCCCCATCCCTGGAAGTGTTCAAGGCCAGGCTGGATGGGGCTTGGAGCAACCTGGTCTAGTGGGAGGTGTCCCTGCCCATGCAGGGGGGTTGGAACTAGATGATCTTTAAGGTCCCTTCCAACCCAAACCCTTTCATGATTCGGTGAGCCATAGGGGGAAAAACTAAGGTCCTTGCAGGTTGTAGGGCATGACTGTTCTGCTTTAAATATTAAAGGTGAACCCCAGACAACCAGAGGACAGAATTGCTCTCTATTACCCCCCACCTCCTCCCTCCCAAGGGAAGATAGAAAGGGGAATAAGAGAGAGACTTCAACTTTGGAAATTGAAACCAGAAACAAGTTTACTATAACACAACAAAAAAAAAGGGGTAAAGCGGAGGGGGGGGGGGGAGGGGGGAAGTGAGAAAACAGAGGCGGAAGGGGGGGGGGGAAAGGGTGAGTAAATATTTATATACAAATATACAAAACCGATCTCAAGGATGGCAGGGATATGGGGAACGCAGGGCCGCTCCAGAAGAGGTCCACGGCTCCTCACAGCACCCGATGTAGTTGGATTCTGGAGCGAGCACGTGGAAAGCCGAAGGAAGCCAGCAGCACACCCGTTAGGGGAAAAGGAGTAGGAAGAAAAGGGGAGCGGCTTCCGGTTCTGGTGGCTTTTATAGATTGTGACAGGAAGTGGGTGGGAATACTGACCCCTGCCAGTCTCTCAGGGTGCTAAGGACCCCTCTCTCTCCGATAGGTGTCCAACACAATGCCGGGGTCTCCCAAACCATAACAATGACCTATTATTGTTAGTTTCAGCTGAGTCCAAAACAAACTACAAGTTCCAGGATCAAAGGACAAAAGCATTCAGAAGGAAAAATAGGAAGGAAAATTCAGAAGGAAATGGGAGATTTAAAGAACAGTGCACAGACCAAAGGAATCTCTCAGATTTTGCCACATTTTACTGGCACAGACATGATTAAAGCTTTGTCCAATCAGCCTCATTCTGTTTTCTCTTGAGGCAGTGGCCAAATATAACTATGACTGGGTAGTACTTCCTGAGACTACTTTGTATTTAATTTCTGCTGCTTGTGGCAATGCAGGACTGATCTGCTCAGAAAGAAAAAAACAGAAAAACAAGCTATTTCTGTTCTAAAACAAACCTGGGACAAGCTCATTAATTACAGTGCCAGATATGCATGAGCAATAAATGACAACAATGTGTTTGGCAGTATACATGTGTGTGGTATCTAGGAAGGGGGAAGGAAGAAGGATTTTGCTGGATGATGAAGAGTTTTCATGCTGTGCAGATTCTTTTATAAATGAAGAGTTTGATGCTTCAGATTATACTTCTGTGATAATTTTCTCAGCCTCATTTTTGACATCTAGCACGGGGTCTCTAATGTTGTAGTTTGTGTTTATTAGCATTTTGAAGTACAGAGGCATTTTTTTTTCTTTGTTGTGAAATAGCACCTCTACCCTTAGCTGCTGTTTGTCCTTTTAATTTTACTTATTTTTCCTGATGCCAGATCAGTTGCCATGAGAAAAAAAAGCAGAACTGGAGAACCGGCAGCCAGCAACTGACCTGCCTGACTTAGTTGCTGCTTCTTTTTCCATGGGAACAGATGTTTTAGAGGGGAGGAGAAAGTAAATACTGAAGTTACTCTGGTAACTTCCGCTTTACCTTTTTCTTGCTCATCTACCTGGAAAAAAAACATTTGAGAATGGGGCTTTTGTTATGGGTTTGAGGAACAGGCCATGAGATTAATTTGTCAGAGAAGATGAGAGTTGAAGAGCTGCTTGATTTTTTTATTTGACAGGTGATTTCAGAATTTAACACATAAATATGTTGTGTCTTGAATTGTGTGTGTTTCCATAAAATCCTAAAAATGAACGATTTGCATTCTAGTGAATGTTTCCATAAATGACATTCAGCTGCTGATGTAGGAAGTGTTTGGTTGATGCAAATAAAATTCCATCAGGTCAAACTGCACAGGTGTCTTAAAAGCTAAATAAGCTTGGTGTGAAAAAATGTTTGGGCCATGGACTGGCTTCTTACAGACCTCAACTGTTAATCCCAGACTAATTCTACTAATTCCTAGAGCAATTGACTACATTGTTCTATTGTAAGTTTTTTTCTTTTGTTCAAGGGAACTTTGGAAAATACAGACTGTCTGCTTTGATGCATTAGAATAATTGTTATATTTGGATATTTCTCGTTGATGACTGCAACTGATCTGTTGTCAGTTTTAGAAATTTCACTTAAGCATTGGAGAGTCTGTAGGTGTTTGTATTAGCATGTATAAATATTTAAATAGTTGGACCATAGAATTACAAAATGCAACATTTTCAGTGTGCATACTGCATATTAAAGCTAAGATATAACAAGTATTAGAGGTAGAAATTAAAGCACATACTAGTAAAATAACAGGGAAAATTCAGTTCTGTATGTTTGGAATTCTGAATCTGCCTTACAAGTGTTAACCTCCGCAGCTGTCTGAAACAGTGTCAGAGGTGCTGCCATGACATTTTTTACAAGGAAGAGAATTTTCAGCCAGACTTTGCAGCACGTTGTTAGAATCTTGTTTTTAAAACAGGTTTTTACTTTTTGTGTCTTCTTAAATAATGCCTTATGTCTTGAATTTTTTTAAATACATTTTTATGAACTTTCTGAAAAGGTCTTCAACATCTAATAGAATTTTAGGAATGGGAGTAATGTGAAACTACAAGTAAAAACGTGTAAGGTGTGTAAATAGGTTAGTTGGTTGGATAGCAGTGTAGTAAACATCAAAACTGTTACATGAAAAGTACCAATTTCTTGTTAATTATGATCGAAAAAAAAACCCCAAAAGATAAAGCACAGTAGATATCAAATCAAAGAGTATGTTGTTGGCATTGTATTAAATGTAAAGGAAAAATGGCCTATCCTAAAGACTTCACACAATAATGCAAGTAAGTTGCAGTTAAACTTGAGCTGATGTGTTTGGATGGAGTAATAAATAAAAATGTTGAACCTACTTGTGTCCTGTGGGGCTTATGGTAGCTGAGGCATAGAGTTCACATCTGGTTTAGAGAAGGCCTGTTGTAACTTGTACCTAAAAACAAAAAGCTGAGAGAGGCTACCTGCTACGTGCAGTTGTCAGCCTGTTCTCCTTCTGGATCACCTGTGAAAGAAGATAAAAACACATCAGAAACTAGTGTGAACATGTTATCCTATGTTTTGGGTTTTTTTGAGTGCAGCAGGTAACCCACCAACAGTGGGATGGATGGCTGGAGGCTGTCTTTGGCACAGCAATCCTGACATGATAGAGTTTTCAATGCTTAGAGGAGAAGGATGGGGGGGATCAGCAGAACTGCTATCTTGGGCTTCCAGAGGGCAGACTTTGGCCTGTTGAGGGGCCTGGTTCACAGGGTCCCTTGGGATGTAGTCGTGAAGGGCAAAGGAGTCCAGGAAACCTGGACATTCTTCGATTGGATATTAGGAACGATTCCTTTGCCCAAAGGTTTGTCAGGCCCTGGCCCAGGCTGCCCAGGGCAGGGGTGGAGTCTCCATCCCTGGAGGGATTTCAAAGCCATGTAGATGTGGTGCTGAGGGACATGGGTTAGCGGTGGCCTTGGCAGTGCTGGGTGAAGGGTTGGACTTGATGATCTTCAGGGTCTTTTCCAGCCTAAAAGACTCTGATTCTATGATTCTATAAAGGTGCTCTCGCAGCCTCTCTTGATAGGAGAGGTGCTGCAGCCCTCTGATCATCTTTGTGGCCTCCTGTGGACTTGCTCCAACAGCTCCAAATTAATCAGTGACTGGGCTCTTTTCATGATTTCAGTTGTAACAGTAATGCTATTTTAATACCTTTAGTAATTTGGGGTTTTCTGTCTTGAAAACATAATAATATACACTTTTTATAATAAAAAAATATTTAACAGATTTCAAGAATATTCTGATTTCATTAACTCTTTTCCTCGCACTCGATCACAGTAGTCAGAAGAATGGAGGCTGTAAAAAAATTAGGCTGTTTTTTTTCTGGGCAGATTCTGGGTATGAGGATTTTTTCGTTTCATTTATTTGGTTATGTTTAACTTACTTTTCTGTACACAATTGTCAGAGAAAGAAGGAAAGTATCATATATGGCTGCTGATCCGATGAATATGCTACTGTTTTGATTATGGTAGTGTTTTGTACTTAAACGTTTGGCTTTGGTGCATGTACAGTGTTCACATAGTGGTTCCTAATGATGTGAGGTGCCATCTCACTTAAAAAGCTGCCTGTGATGCCTAGAATGGCATTATTTTAAAAATGAGACACTTTTTAATACTGTTTCTACATAATGTAGATTTTTTGAGAATCCTTTAAAAGTTGTCATGGATCCACAGCCTTGTTAGCCTTGGGGCTGCAGATTAACTTACTCATTTTTTTATATTGGACTTGATGACCTTAGAGGTCTTTTCCAACCTTAATGATTCTATGATTATATGATTAGAGATTGAACTCAAATGCTGTTTATGAAATGGAGCAAGTAATTTCTGATAAAACTCAACTGCTTCTGTAAAGTTTCTGGTCACTCCCAACTGCGCAGGGTGTTCCTTTATGACTCTTTCCTTTTAAGCACCTGTTGTCAACACAGGTAAAACTTCATTACCACACTGTGGTACCACACATGTTGTCCACGTGTCTGTGCATTCCATGCAGCAACTTTTGTTTGCCATTCATTTTCAGCCATAATTCAAAGTAGGCTGGACATTCAAAGGTAAAGGGCTACAGTTCTGTGGAAATCAGTCCCTGTCCTGCAGATGATGCCCAGGTCAGACTTGAGGCTGAGGAGATGGGAGGCGGTGTGCGTGGTACGTCACCCCTGCCCCAAGCAGTTCTGATTCTTCAGCGTGTGCTCACTGGCCAGCAAGTTAATCTCCACTGGCATCACTGTCCTTGCCCAGTGGGTTGTTGCAGTGTTCTCGTATTTCCTGGAGAGGATCTGGTTTATGACAGGAGATTGCAAGGGACAGTCATAGAACACAGGAGAATTGTTTTCTGTCACCTCAAAAGTAGCATGCACATGACAAAACTTGCAGTAAAAAGGTTTTACATACTGCCTTTTTACGTGTGTTCTGTGCATAATGGAATGTGGATACTGGATACTAAATTGTACTTTTTGAATAAAATTTACATTTTCAAAGTAGTTTAGGTATGATTTAAATTCAACAATTTCAATCACTTTTCAGTAACATGACTAGAACGCTGTTTACATATGTAACTACAATCAATAAGCAATCCAGTTATTTCTGCTGGTAAAAATATCTTAGAATCATTCCCATGTGCACATGTATTTCTTACTGAGGGCAGAGATCTGCTAGTGCAAGTCATGCTAATTTGTTTTTATCTTTTCATTCCAGTATTACATGAGTGAACAAACGTTTGCATTGATATGTGAAAGGAAAACTTGCTTTTATGAAATGCATGTACGTAACACACAGTTTTCCAGAGCTTTCATTTTAGTTGGGATTTTTCAGAACCAAAGTCTGTGTGCTTAGCAGTGTCATGTGAAGTGGTCTGCGTGCATGGTTAGTTTGCAGAAAGCTGATTGCAGTTTCATCTTGCCCTCTCCCTGGAGGTGTTGAAGGGCAGGTTGGATGGGGCTTGGAGCAACCTGGTCTAGTGGGAGGTGTCCCTGCCCATGCAGGGGGGTTGGAACTATCTTATTATTCTATGATTCATCAGTAAAAACAGGACTTATATATTTTTTTTTTATAAAATGTAAATTAAACCCATAGAATTTAATAAAGTATAGTAGTATAATAGTTATTTTTCAACACAAATGAAGGTTTTTTCTTTTTTTCTTTTTTTTCAGTATTGTGGACTGGGTTTCAATGATGCAGTAGATTATACCTGATTCACTTTCATACTGTAAACCAGACTAGCAAGAGTCAGACCTGTTTGTCAGATATTAAAAAGCCTGCACAATTGGCTGCTCTATTGTAATATAAATCACACAGGTTCATGCATGTGGCAATAATTAACTTCTGTTGATGTTAAAAAAGAAGTCATCGGATCATTGCTGAAAAACAGGTTTCAGTATGTTTTGACTCAGCTAACACAAGTTAGGTGCCATTAGACCACTTAATTTAACTGATTTTGAACAGTAGAAGTGTAAGACTACAATTTTTACAGGACTGGAAGAGAAGCCTTGTTTTTTAAACAATACATTCAGGTTGCTTTTTAAAAATTGAATATTTTGCATGGAGCAACCAATGAAATTATCAGAAATAGCATCTTTTAAAGAGTGTGATCTCAGAATGATTAATTTTCAACTTCCCTGCTGCTTGCTTTCCTGATTATTTTGTATGGGCCATCAAGAAGCAGTCAGTGGTCAGGTTACCAGAGATCTGTAGATCACAAACTGAAAGCAAGTTGTGTTACATTTTAGAACAAATATATATCTTTACCATCTGTACTTCTAAATGAAAAGTAGCTTGTTAATAAAAATTACTCCCGAGTAGATTATTACTAATTTGCTTTAATGTTTTTTGTCTGAGATATTCAGATATTGATTGATACTCAGACCAATATTGAAAAAATGTTTGGCATTTCTATTGATACTCTTGGTACAAGTGCTATGAACTCCCCTAGTAGCAGAGTTAAGTTAGAGAGTTAAATTAGTGCTAAGCAGTGCTGGAAGTTTCATTCTTCGGCTGAAGTTCCAGCCTTTAAGAAGGGATACAGACAAGGATATTGTAGAATGAAGACTTGATGTATTTGGACTTCAGCTATCTTGTGCCCTCTAGCCCCATTGTGCCTTGCAGTGATCCCTTCCACTCAGGTTTTAGTGCCCTTTTTTACAGCATTTTCTCTTTCAGTCACTGGACAGACAGCGTTCTTCTACAGGTTCATAACTTATCCTGTCATCCTTCATCTTAGCAGAAACCTGAGTCAAAACTGTGTTCTTACCCTAAATCTGGAAACTCACAGACCAGAAGAAAGTACTCACAAACTGATTTTTGCCCGGAAAGAGTAGGGAAGCCTAATGAAAATAATCTGAAACACAAAGCTATAGGTATTTTCAATTGGTAGCCACTAATAAAGTATTAATGTGTGCTGTAACCTATGCTGCTGTTTCCTTACCGTCATCACCATAGGCCAGGCCATTGGCTGTTGTACTAGAATGATGCTGGGCTAATGAATTTAATATATAATTTAATATATATGAATGGTTTGAAGTAAAAAAACCAAACTAAAACAACAAAACAAAAAAACCACAAAAACCCCTGCCACTAGTTACTTCTTTTTAGATCCTTTATTTTGTATGTATACAATTCACTACCCCCCCCCCCCCCCCCAATATGTGTCCAAGATTCATGTCATCACTTCAGCAAGAGTGGCTCAAAGGAAAGGAGAAAGGAGTTCAGAAAAAAACTGGCACTCCTGGCAGCAGGGTCCATCATTCCTACCTAATTCTCAATCTTCTTTTAACTAATAAGAGGTCAAATTGCTACCTTGCTTTACACTTCCAGTTTCCAGTGTTGTCCTGTAGTGTGTTTAGTACCACAACATTATCAGTGTTTTTTGTTAATTAATATAATGGAATTGTGTTTTCCCATAGCATAGAAAAACATCTGTACACAATATCTTTTTGTGTGTGTTTTTTTTTTTTAATCTAGTTGTTACAATTCTTTCTGCCATTTCACTGTTTCAAATAGAGCTAAATATATGCTGAAGGACAGAGATTAAGTTTGGTAGAAGTGTAGAGTTCTGTGTTTGGTTCAGAGCTCCTCAGTATGGGAGAGAGATGGAGCTAATGAAGAGGGTCCAATAAATGGCTAAATAAATCTTAATAGGGATTGAAGGGACTGGAGCATCTCTAATGGAAGGCAGAGGCAGCTGGGACTGTTCAGCCTGGAGAAGAAGAGGCTCAGGGGGATCTCATCAATGTGTAGAAGCACCTGGAAGGGAGGGTGCAGAGAAGACGGAGCCAGCCTCTTTTCAGAGGTGCCCAGTGACAGGACAAGAGGCAATGGGCACAAACTGAAACACAGGAGGTTCCCCCTGAACATCAGGGGACACTTTTTCACCATGAGGGTGACTGAGCACTGGCACAGGTGGCCCAGGGAGGTTGTGAAGCCTTCACCCTTGGAGATACTCCAAAGTTGTCTGGACATGGTCCTGGGTAACTGGCTCTGGGTGACTCTGCTTGAGCAAGGGGGTTTGATGAGATGACCCCCCTTTCAGTCTCAACCACTCTGTGATTGTCTGACACTTGGTTTATATTTTAGGATGTTTTGGTGAATTTAAACTGACTTTTTTTTGGTTTAAACTGACTTTTTTTTGGTTTAAACTGACTTTTTTTTGGTTTAAACTGACTTTGTCAGAATGATACCAGAGTGCATGCAGAGTCTTAAGTTTTGACCAGAAGAGTGGAATATTGCTATGGTCTTGAAGCAACATATTCTGAAATTCTGAAGTCTTTTAAGTTTCATTGGAATAAGATGCATGAATATTAAAATACTGTCTACCTAGAATGATCTTTAAAAAGATAACTTTTTGTTGCCCTTAGTTCTTTCTTAGTTTATACTGTTTTGACAGTTAATGCACCAAGACCTGAGAGAGGAGGGTTTCATAAAAGTGTGCCTTAAGAAAATTGTCAAGTGTAGAAAGTACAAAATGCCTTTTCTTGCCCTGCTATTGTATCATGTTATGAGAGAATGTCAATAACGGGTGATCTTACCAGCTTTGTGATAAACTATGTGAGTACAGTGAAACATGAGCATTATAGGTTAAACTTCCATTATTTTTGTTGCTTTTCCTCAGAATATTAATGTTGTAAGTTGACAGAATGGAGCTACATTCAAGAAAGTTGTGTATTTTTTGTAGGCGTGGATAAAGTTGAACAGAATTAATTGTCAGGTTTTTAGGGGAAAAAAAGAGCTAATTTTAATAAAGAAAAATCAACATTTCTCTCTTTCCCCTCAGTTTTTGGGTAAGGGAGAACTTGGCAATGTAAATATATGCAGTAGTCCATCAAAGACAGAACTGAAGAATTTGCTGCTAAGCTTATAATAAAGTAATTACCAAGTCCAACTAAATGCAAGTCCCTTGTACCTGCATCTTTTCTTTAACCAGGCATTACAGAGCCATGGTATGAATGACAGTATTGGCATAAATTAAAACAGTACTTATATTCTCTTTGGGAGAAGGAAAACACTTTCCTCTTACTGGGAATATAGTGGTTGAATACCTGTCAATGCCTCTGTAGTGTGTAAGACTCATTCAGCTGAATCCTGTCTTGTGTCTGCTTAGTGGCTTTCTCAGTGCCTATGTTTTGCAGGTTAGAGGGAACAATGCAAATTCTCTGTTCCAGAATTTTCTGTGGTTGTCTCAGCTGGAGTGTCTTTTAACTTCAGGGAAATGAACTTCTGTAGCAGGGCTCTGCATTGAGGAAGCTCTATGGGACGGACTTCACTCGCCAGTGTTGGTTGGTTTTTGTTTTTCAGGTGACATATCTTACACCTGTACTTACCATGTGATAAGATAAATCAGCTAGGTGTGTCTGTCATACAACTCACGTCATGTATCTTGACAGTTGAGGAATAAATAACTGATGATGCCCATTAGTACTACTGTTTATCTGTGATGCAGGCTTTTATATTGCCTTTGGTATGGTTATTTGCAAATTGACCAACTTGAAGCCTTTTATTGTTCCCAAAGTGTAATGTTACTTCAGAGTCACCATTTAAATTTTATAAAATATGTTCATTAGTTTAATAATCACTCTCAATTTCTATAAATATGAAGGCATACATACATATGGAAACATACCATGATTTTGAAAATAATAAAAATCAGTGTTTCCCTTTGTTCTCTGCCATGCTGAAGTTAGCTTACCTACTTCAGTGCCTTTTTTGGTAAGGTGGTAAACTTCAGAAACTAAACAAATGCTTAAGAAAATTATTTTAAAAATCTGTCTGTAATAATAAAACCCATTTTTACATCTTTTGTTGGTTGTTTTGAAAAGTTATGCTGCTTTCACTATACATATAACTGGGAAACATACTGTATTATCCATTATCTTGTAATTTTCACTGTGACTAGTAAAAGTAGTGTTCCCATCTGAATTTATTGGAGTGATGGAAACCAATGATGTTTACTACAAGATTTTTAATTGAAATGTTTTACTGAACAGTGTTAAATGTGAAAGAAGAGGCAATATTTGAATCACAAATGCAGTATTTTATTATCACAACAACTTCTTAATATCCTTATGTATTGCTGCTATTTGTCTTACATTTCTAGGCATTTGTTAATGGCATCTCCCAATCCAAGGCTACATAATTTATATTTGCCTCTTCTGTAGTAGCGTAAAAGCAGCGGACTGTGGTTCTGAAGGGCAGAATTGAGGAGTATACATTGTGAAATACAGAAAAGGGAACGCGGTGTTCCTGTGTAACGACTGTGATACATAAAATAAGTGTTCCTCTTTTTTGTATGGCAGACTTCAGTGCAGGAGCCTATTGTTATCTTGGAAGAAAATGCAAGAGCTGTAAACTGTAGGTCACTGCTTGGCCTGCTGAAGGGTTTGTGCGTGTCTGAACGTTGTGTTATGCTGACTTGGCTTGTAGATAGATGGTTGGTCCCTGTGAGCAGAATATTCCAGTGCCTAAAAGGGTTACACGTTTGTGCTTAAAGACGATGCTATCTTCGGCAAGAGTGAATTAGAATTACAATAGATTATTGTTGTTCTTTACAATATATTTTTAGGTAAAAGTTGTCTCCATTTCTGTAATGCTGCTATTGTTAAATCTATTCCTGTTTTTTTTCTCGTGTGCCTATAAAATAGATGTGCTGATACATAGTAAATAGCGTGATCTTAGCATTATAGGATTGTATTTTCTGGAAGTGGTTTTGTTCTTGGGTTCCAGTATTCCCCTGCCAAATAAGCTTTCAGATACATTGCACAGATTATTTTTTTCCACAAAATTTCTATTTGTGACTTCTGTTTCGTGAAAATACATTGTGCTACCTGCTTCAGGTTATGCAATTTACTGTGTATTTAATCTGAAAAGTGATTTTTTGGTATGTATCACACATCAAGAAAACAGTTACAAGGAACTAAAAAGTACCTAAGTACCTATGTTTTTGTCTCTAAAATACTACTGTGTTAAGTCTAAATTAACTCTTCAGTGTCACACAACATGGGTGGTCTTTTTGTCCCATGACATCTCAAGCTCTACATGGCAGCTGATTAGCAGAGTACGATTTAAATTAGGTATTAGGAAGAAACTCCTCACTATGAGGGTGATGAGACATTGAGCCAGGTTTACCCAGGGAAGTTGTGGCAACAACCTTGTAGATTGTTGACATAAACCAAGAAGTAGTGTTTTTCACTTGATGCTTGGCTAGATTGTGGAATCGTCCTTGGATGCTGTGGAGAGCAACATTACTAGGAATTACTAGATAGATGAATGGAAGATGTGTTGATCCGTGGCTGCTGAACATGGCAGTTGAAATGCAGTGTTAAGTTTGTTAAATCTTCATGCTTCTGATTTCTGAGAGAAGGGATGTATACCTTTACTCTTTCTCAAAAGGTTTATTACTTCTGTAAACTGACCTTTATTCTGAATTAGTTTCAGTTAATTTTGTTTTTCCAAATATTAGGTATTTTGTGCCTGATAATTGGTGTAGGTGGAATAATAAGGATGCCAAAAATAGAAACATTCTTTTAAGATTTAAATGAATAAATATAGAGGTTTCTTCATATTTTTATGTGAGGGGTTAAAAAGTAATAATCTTTACTTGGTGATTTTTAACCACAGTTTTTTCAGTCATCACTGGTTATCCTGTCCTTCACTCTTGGTTCCTTACTGTGCTGTTTCTGCATTGAGTCTGTCAATGTGCATTCTTCCCTTAACATAATGCAACAGAGAATAATTTAATGTACTGTAACTTCAACTTTACTACAGATTTTTCCCATATCTCTTTACTTCCCTTTCCCCATGTGTGTATGTTTAGTCTTCATGTGTGATATTTGTACATGTACTTTTTACTCCACCCCTGTCATAAATTAATTTATTCATTAAAAAAAGGCCATTTCTCCTTTTTCATAGTTTTTATTCTTATTTTCTTCCCTCAGCTGTTTTTTTCATCCTTGTTTTCTCTGTCATTTCCCCAGCTCTGTTTGTGTGATTATTGCTTTGTTAAGACAATGCACATTTCCCCGAATCATGCAAAATGCAGTGAAATTCTGTTTGTGACTGGGGTTTCTGGCTAATGGAGCAAGATGCAAAGCTATTGCTGGGTCTTTTTGGTGCACTGGAGCAGCCACACGAATGTGGAAGTCACTGAAGTCTTCTCCTTCCTCCCTGGTTGCCAGAGCTTACAGCAATGTAGAGCTAATACACAATCTCAAGGTAGTGTTCAGTCTTTAAACCAAGGATGAAGATAAGGGCCCTCTTAATGCAGTAGTTCTCAGTATCTCTCTTGTTGATCAGCTCAAAATTGATGTTACAGGATGAAATGGCACTTCCTTCACTAGAAGAAAAACCTAATTCTTTTCACATTTTTCTTTCTTCTTCCACTGATGATGATGGCAGAAAGAGGAATAATATTGCATTTCTACTTACAGTGTTCCTTTCTCCTGTTTATACTAGCATGGTAGAGTTATACAGAAGGGCCGGCACTTTTTAGTCTTAAGTGTGCTTGCTGATCCCTGCAAGTGCTGAGGCAGAGAAAAATTGTATCGGGTCTGTAGAAAGTGGGAGTCAATAAAAACTAATTAAATGATGCAAAAACCTTTCAGCACTTTGAGACAAGCTTTGCCAAAAGATAATTTTTTTTTTTCCACAAGTCTTAAATCTTGATCAAAATACCTAATCATGATGTAGACCTTCTTGTCATTGCTGACATCATCACTTTCATCCATCATAACAGGGAAGGGTCCTGATGTGAAAAGGTTCATGGCCCAGCAGTGTCTGATGTGCTGACAGAGCTTGGACGATCCATGCAGCTTTTGTTTCTTCCAAAGGGATTTTTTTTTTTTTCTTAGTAGCTGAGTCTAGTAATCTCACCTTGTCAAGCTGTGTGAAGTGGTCAGCAATGTGAGTAAAAAAAATATACCTCAGCATTCTGAACCTTTTCACTTTTTAGCTTGAATTCTATTTCTGTGGGAGGGTAATGATACTACAAAACTTGCACATTTCACATACATATATTTTACCTGAAAAGTGCAAAAAGGACTTGGAATTTGAATTATTTTTTAATACTACTGAACTAAATAAAGCCTCAGACCAGTATTTATAGTTTTGTGGTCTGTTACACTGAAAGAGAAGCACAAGGAAGATCCTCTTTTTTCTTCACACAGTGTATATAGAGGTGTTCAGCATTTGGAAATCAGATTATGTGCAATGGTTCTGGTATAAGAATTAATATTTTTAAAATATCAAAACACAGTCAAGCAAGCAAATCTAAATTAATGGTTATTTAGGGGGAAGGATAACCATTCAGAGAACAATGACTGTGTCTAGAAGGTATTTACTTGATCACGATCAGACAATGTTGTGCCAGGGGAGGTTTAGATTTAGTACTAGGAAAAATTTCTTCACTGAAAGGATTTATCAAGCAGTGGAATAGGCTGCACGTGGAAGTGGTCGAATTGCCATCCCTGGAGGGATCTAAAAGACATGTAGATATGGCAGCTGGGGACATGGTTTAGTGGTGGACTTGGCAGTGCTAGATTTACAGTTGGACTCTAATGATCTTAAAGGCCTTTCCAACCTAATTGATTCTGTGATTGTATGTAAGTGGATCCCAATACCCATAGAAATGAGTATGAGAGAAAATTACTTGAATAGAAAAAAAAAGAGAAACTGTGGGCTTGAAGCCTCAGTCTTGTGTTTTAGGGCCAACTCATAGTTCCTGTGTGCAGTGCTCTACCAGCTGACTAACTCCTGTATTTACTTTACAGCTGAGAGCTATAGTCTGTCCACAGAATTAAGGAGGGACTGCAGTTGACCAAAGGGTTTGTTGGCTTCTGCTTTCATAAAGCAGTGCTAGCATACTCACAATAAAAATGTAGATTCCTGAGTTTAGGACAATTGTAATAAAAATGGACAGCTGCCATTTTCTGATGCTCAAAAGGTGAATTCTTAGTACAGTGAAATGGAATTAATGTTTCTTACCTTAATTCTGTTTTTATAAAGTTCAGATATGAGTAAAAGCCTTTGTTTCCTGCCACTTATAATTTTGTCTAATGTAAGTGAAGAGTGGTTAGTTCTTTGAGCAGTGATAAAGTAATGGCATGAGAAAACAGAGCATTTTGGGGGAATGGAAGTTACGTTTGGTTTTCTCCTTTCAAATATTTTATGGAATGAGGAATGAACAACTACAAATGAGTGGAAGAAACAAGAAGTTCTTAAAGAAATTTTTGATCTTAATCTAAAATTAAGACCCAGTGGAAATTGAAAATATTGATTAAAAAAAAAAAAGAAAAAGGCTGAAAACCTGACAAAGGTAAAGATGGGAGGAGGAAGCCAAATTTTACAGTGGGTCAATTTACAGTTTGATGCATTATGAGAAGAATTGCATGATGTGGGATAGGAGGGAAGTAGATTTGAACCAGTGAGTCTTTGCTAGTTGTTTATAATATTAGTACACTGGTTTGTAGAAGGGGGAAGGGGAAGAATTGCAAGCAGGGAAAACCTAACAACAGAAATCTTCATTTAAAAGAAATTAAACCCAGAACCCAAACTCTTAGGGAAAGCTTTTGTTTTTAGTACTGGGTATTCCTCACAGCAACTGATGCCCAGTCTTTGCTAGCACTAATATGCACATTGCTGAAATCTGCTGCTGAATACTGAACTCCTGTTGAATTGTCAGTTTCCAAAATCATAAGGGATGATTTTGCTGTGACAGCTTAAAAATTTTCTGAAATTATGTATTTGCACAAAGCTTAAATAATTAAGTGTACTATCACAGTGGAAATTATCTTTTGTTTAAATCTGTGTTTTGAATTGCTGGTTCTCCACACAGTAGCTCATTAAAGGAGATAAAAGCATTTAAAAATATTTCTACAACTATGTGTGTTTTTTTATCAGCTTACTTTCCTAAGACTGTGTATGTTTTAGGGCCATGACTTTTCTCTTACTGTCGACTATTTTCTTAGAAGGGTTTTCCAAGAAGCAGATTTGTCTTGTGTTAGTCTTTGACTGGGTACAAACGACTTTTCTGCTACGACTTTTAAAAGTATCTGTAATTGGCATATCTTGTCTTGCATAGAGAAATTTGCTTCAGTTTTTTCAAATGCTTACGTAAATGATTTAGGGAACAAGTGCCTCCATTTTATCTAATGATATTCTTCCCGTTTTTCAAGAAATACTGGTTAGAAATGTTAACAGCAGTATGAAACAATTTAACAAAGTTCCCCTAATCTCACTTTTTCAGTCTTTGTTAGCTCTCCTGTCATAGTAAAAACTTACAGAGCAGACAAGTCCTGAATTACTAATGAAAACCTGGAAGAGTGTAATTTGAAAACTCATGTTTTTTCAACTTTTTGCTATATAATTAAAAAGGGCACCACCTCAGTTTTTAGGAGACCGACATCTTTTGTAGTATGTTTGCACTGGAGAAAGAAGCAAATTGCAGTCAAGAAAGCAAGTGTCTCACCTCATGGCTTTATGAAAAAGTTGCAGTTTTTGCTGTATTTTGCAGTGCCTTCAGATTCTAAGTTTTGATTTAATTGAGAAGATGCCATTGCCAGAAGGTAAACCAGTTATTCTAGTCTTGCTTAAAAAACACCTTGCAAAGTGATAACAGTAACAAAGGTGGGAATTCACCCTGCCCTGTCTTCCCACTTAAGTCAAACCTTCATTAGCTCCATTTAGATGATAACATTAAGCACAGGAAACTTCGTTTTTCTTTAATTCATATGCAATAAGGAAATAATGCAGGAAAAAAGGATTAGGTTACGTTTCCTACCATTGCATAGTTAATAATGAAATTTGAAAAAAAAGAATCTTTTCTGTTCATGGTAACTGTCCCAGTCTTGCAATAAGAAGCAATTATTTCACCTGTGTCAGTGAGACACTTTGCCTGTGTTGAGTTGGTACATGAAAATATAAGCACAGAAGAAAGTTTACAATCTCCTCTTCCAGGCACTGTGGATTTTCTGTTCTTTCCGTTCTTTTAAATATTAAACTTCCACTTACCTCCATTGAGCGTGGAATGTCAGCTGTTTCTGGCCTGTTATTCTCAAATAGCATTAGGACTTTCTTTGCATTTCTGGATACTTTGTTTTATGCTTTATAATAATCAGTTCTAAAGACAAATCTAAAAAATAAACCACAGTAAAATGCTTTTTCTGTTGGGCTTTGTTAGTGGAATAACTGTGAGTACTAAAAGGTAGAAGAAACAACTAGTTGCAAGGACTTCTGTTACTGCACAATTAAGTAGTAAATCCTGAGCTTTCCATGTCTGTGTGTATGCACAGTTGTGTCAAGGAAGAGAGTATTTAGTCTGGAACAATATTCTTTCATGCTTGAATTTTTTTTTATTGGACAGAGAAGTTGGTGTTGTGTAACTTCCTTAAGTTCGTGCCAAGTCATATCTTTCCTGTCGAGTTTTAGCTTAGTTTTCCACTCAGTATAGAATTTGTATACCTAAGGCAACTGTTTACTGTGTGTTTTGGACAAAGTTTTGGCTGGGGCCAAAACCAGTCTGTGTGCTTTTAATCAGGGAGAAGAAAAATATTGAAATTTTTGAGAAACATATTACTTATAAAAGTAGATGAGGAGTTGTAATTGGAAGCAATGGCATGAGAAGGAAAAGGAGTAGTTTAAACTGAAGTAGTCAGTTAAAATGTGTAAAGATGATGTAGAATCTGGTTCCTGAAAACTTGCACATAACTTTAGGGAGCCAGTGTGTTTGCAACGGAGCAACTCACACAGGACTCAGAAGCTTTGGACTGGCTAACCTACGTGTTGCTGACAGTGCAGAGGCAATAGTGTGGAACTGCTCACGGGCTGAAGGGAAAAGCAGTAAATACTTGAATGTTAACTGCACTGTGGTGTGTGCTGTAAGAAGATAGTGGTATTGTTTAGCTTAGCTTAACCTTGCCTGAACACTAGTTAAAACAGTCACAGTAGGGACTGTGGTGTTAATATATGTTATTTACAGGAGAGAGTCTTTTGCCTCTGAGAATCTTATCAAGTGGTGTGGTGGATCAATTTTGGTTTTATCCTTGTATTTTTAAGTTAGCTGTCTTGCTACAATTACATTTTATACTAAGCAGCCTCAACATTGGATTTATGATAGCCTAGTTTAAGCTTCTAGGCTACAGACTGTGTGGGTTTCACTGTGCCCCCCAACATGTGCATTTCTTACATTGTCTTTTTTAATGTTTTGTGATATAAAAATCCTCTACTTTTTCTGCACCACTTCCTTATGTTTCCATGTAATGTCCAAATGTACAATTAGGCCTTAGAATGTTAACAAAAAAATCTTACTACTGTGTGCTACTTCCCTTCAGAAAGAAATGCACAACTCTATTTAGTTGGAGGGTATAAAAGTAATTTCTTTGAAGCAAAGCAGCTTATTATTTATAATTTTCTAAGATAAAGTGTGAAATAATTGTATTGAACCACTAATAATAATCTTTTTACTGTCTTTGGAGCACCAAATACAAGGTACTGGAAAGAGGGGAAAACAAGAACTCTGCTTCATGTGTAATCTTCAAATTTTAAAGTCAAGCTAATTCAATGGGTGATGTGTGTGTCTCTCAAACGTAGGTGAAATGTACAGGTGATAGCAAATGCAGAGTTTTCCTGTGTTTAAAATAATATAATTATTAGAGTTACAAAAGAATCTTTTCTGCCACTACTGTGAAGGGAGTGGTGGAGCATTACTCTTGTTAACATGTTACAGGGGAGGTGAAATGCCATTATTGAAGTGGACAGTGGGCAGCTGAGATTTGCCCAAGTAACGAAGGGAGGGGTAGATTGAGAAATCCTACAGAAACTGAATGGGAACTAAATGAATAAATGACAGTTGATGACACATCTGTAAGCCATTCATTGTGCTTTCATGACGAGGCAAATTCCAATCCATTCCAGGAAGTGAGCTTGCGATATTTCTTTGATGCTGGGGAAGGTAGAGTGTGGTGGGAGGGATGTTTTCAACATGTAGGCTTCTCTCTTTCAGAAGGAAAGTAACTGCTATGCCTGTTTTAGAGGTCTTGGACCATTTATTTACTGACTATGGTGTGTGCATTGAGGTAGCTTTCTACAGCAGCTGACTAAAACTCTGAACAATGAAACCTTTAGTCTTTGGAAAGAGAATAAACAAGAGTAATAGGAGATTAGGCATTAAATATGCTTTTCTTTATTGATGAAGAATGGATAATGGCCTTTGATTAACTCGATAATTTGTTTATTGTAAATATGTACAGCATATGGGAGAAGGAACCAGGGCACTGCATGATGTATTTTGAAACATGGTGCATTGTATATCCATTTGTTTACTTGAGTAAGAAATGGGAAGTTAGATTTTTTCTTATGTAAATAGACAACTATTTTTGTTCTTAAAAACTGAATTATTTGCTTAGGTTTACAGTAGTTTTATCCAGATGCATTTTTTTTTTCCCCTCGGAGTATTAGATACACAGGACATTTGCCAGTCAATTGTATATGATACAAACTTGTTCAACTGAAGTTAGTTTTGGCTTATCAAAAGATAGTAGGTAAGTTTGTGTGTATACATCTAGCCAGATTTACTTTCCCCATCTGTAAAGTTCTTGGATTTGGACCTTCACTAAAATCGTTGCTATGGTGCAGGTAACAGTTTTGGAGGAAGAACATTTGACCACTGCATTTGATCAATTCAACACTAGTACTAATTTTATTACCTGTAATTTGGAATATATTGCTAAAATTTTTCTGCTGAGTACAGACTTTATATTTAGCCTAATGAAAGTATCTGGTAGTAATACGTTCATTCTGGGTATTTGTGTAACACTGCATGGTATTTTAATGGAGGGCTATGCTCCTGTGTTTCTGTTGAGTATTTCAAGAAATGGATTAAGAAATTACCCTTTTTGTACCCCAGCACCTGCTGGTGGTATTGCAAAACTGCATGTTTTCTTCTGCCTTTGTCTCCTTGTTTTGCATCCCACATCATCCAGATGTTTCTTGATACCTCTGCACATGTATCTTTCATGCTCCTTTTTCAAGCTTAGGTTTGACAACCCTCTGTCACAGAGACACCCTCCCACCAAACCGACAGGGCAGCTACTCAAAATGAAGATTTATTCCAATCAAAATTACTCAGCACTCCAACAGACCAAAGTAGACTGTAAGTTCAGATGTTAGGCAGAAATGTAATGTTATACAACTTTACTGAAGAGTTCTTAAGTTTCACAAATAGTCCTTTTAGAAAGATGACCCAAAATATGCACACACACTCAGTCATAAAAGGGAAAACCTCCCACTTAAGGGTACCCAGAAAATAAAACCACTCACCGAAAGGAGGTGGGGGCTTACTCAAGGATATATCCAGAAGTATTCACTCACCAAAGGGCCGTTGAGGGCGCTCTCTCCTGGGCAGTTTCCTTGGGTGGTGGCCCAGTCCCATGAGAATGGCTTCCAGTAGCAGACCCACTGCTCTGAGGAGAAAGACAGTTCCTCTCTCTGGCGGGAACCCTGTTCTATAGCCTGTTCGGACCTGAGCTGCGGCCACCTGTTGGTCATGATGCCAAGGCTCCCTCAGGCCTAAGCGCCCCATTGGTTTGGGCCCCTGTCTGTTGGTCAGGGCTCCTGCCTCCCTTTTCCCGCCCTTGGGGCGGGGGTGCTGCGTGCTGCTCTGCACCCGGGCGGGGCGCGTCGGTGCAAAAGCCGCGGGGTCTCTGTGGCGGGAAAGGGAGGGCGGGAGCGAGGCGCGGTCGGCGGGTGTGTGAGAGAGCTGGCACGGGCGACAGGTCTCGGGTCTTCTCTCAGTTTTGAAGGTGGGCTGAAATGTTTGTGCAGCATTTGCGATTAAAGACTGACTTTCGGTAGGTCTTTTGTCAAGGCAAAGAAAATACAAATGTACTTTGTTGAAGTATATTTTAGGTTACTGTCTGAAGTAATTTGTGTGGTATGGAGCTGTGAGATAGCTCCAGACTGTACAAAGTGATTTTACTTACACACATGGCTCATGTTGAATTCTTTTTGCTTTGGGAATAATTGTTAACATATGCAGACCTAGGGTATAGCTGTAGTAAAGCTTGTGTTTAAAACTGTTACCTATTTGTACTTGCAGTTGTGCAGGCTTTTGTATTACAATTTCTTAAGTATCAATTACAGTTTTTTGTGGAAACTTATTTATTTATAACTTTTTGCGTTTTTAGTAAAGCTGTAGAGGATTTTCCAAGCAGTCACCCTTTTTATGTACTAAGGGTAGAGAAGAGATGATAAAGCCCCTCTGTCTTTCCTCACTCCTTGGTTTACAGACTTGCATCCAGTCAGAGCTGATGAAGTGCAGAGAGGTCAGCAGCTGGTAAAGGAGATGTGTTGAAGCAACAGATCGCTGGAGAGCATCAGGCTGAGTCTGCTACTCAGGATTTCTTCCTTGTCTTTTAATCTCTTTTAGAAATGTTGTTACCCTGGGGAAACAAGTAGGCTACTTTCCAATGTGGTTGGGTCCTTAGGGATCTGGGTAACCTCTCTGTAGAGAAACTTTTTTCTTTTCATTGGACAGTGCTCAGGAAGCTGTGACTGCAGTGTGTGAAATTCTTGCTCATGTAGATGGCTGAAGTTTGTGTAAATTTATTAGTATGTTTTTTTGACTGTGCTGCTGTGAGATGAGCTGACTTTATGCTCCCATTAGTGTGATGTCATAGGAAACAATTCTAGAGTAAAAATGTCCATTTTTCTACACATCTGTTTTTTTAAAAAAGTGTTCAGCGTAAAATAAAGCCCCAAGCCAACAACAAAAACCCCTGAACTGCCATTTACATTAGCATTTTTTATATGTAGGCAATTACGTGTACTGACTCAGCTGAAATTGTCAGTGTAGCTGAAGAGAGCATCTACAAACTTTGTATAGGAAGTATATGTTTAGTGATACAGAAGATAGGTTTAAAAAATCAAACAGTGAAATTTCACTAACTCTTGACTAGTCTTCAGTGAAAAAAGAATTAGAAATCCTAACAGTATCAGATTTCTACCACTATAGTAAGTAACATTTCTCTGAAATGGTTGTATTCCAAATATTGCATCTGTTGTGCTGTTTTGTATTTTCTATATAGTATGTATGAATTGTGTGTTTAGAAAAATTTGATCTATCCGGGGGATGGGAAAAATCTGGGAAGAGGGCAATCTGGACAAGTGTTCAAAAATTATTTTTTGTTTTAATTTTTTAGTGAAATATGTATGGATTTTCTGCTTCTGAATTCTCATAACATGAAGAGAATCTGTAATCCTCATGCTAGAGAGCATCAGTAACGGAGACCAGAATTCTTTTTGTGTTTTAACAGAAAGATTCCTTTAAATACTGTGTATGTTAAAGGGGGGTCGCATTGTACTATATAATTCACCATGTAGTAAGGGTAAGATGGGTATGTGTACTTTAACAGTTGTTTGCAAACAAATAAATTGTAATTACATAACATTTGGCTTAAACTATTCCCATTTTAATGGCTTCATATGTGGCTTTGGGAAACAGTGTTCTCAGTACACTGGAAATACTTCACAGACAAGTTTTTTTTTAAGAAATGTGTATGTTCTGTTTGATATATCTTTCTTTGTCCTTGTAAAAGTTACTTGATGGAAGGATGACTCAGTTATCATTAGTTGTTTTCTGTTTGCAGGTTGCAAATCAGCGATGTCACAGAACTGACCACATTCATCACAGTAAGTAAACCATAGCAGTAAGAATTCTGATAATTTTCTGAGAAGCAAGAATCATATAGGGAAAAGGAAAATGTTATGTACTGTATTGGCTTAGTGCTAAATTCTTCATCCAGGTCCTGATGTCAGCAAGACATTAATTAAGCCCAGGCTTAACTATGATTTTTAGATTCTCAGTCCACATGAGCAATTACTTTTATGACTTCAGGCTTAAGTAATGAGTAGGTCTTTAAAAATCAATGTCCATGATAATACTGTTACCATTTTATACGGATTTCTTTGTATGTAGGCTTGAAATACAAATATGATAGAACGTAATTTTAGTGTTGCATGTTTTCAGTATACCTTTAGTAGTTTTAATGTCTGACGTCATACAGTTGAAGCAATATTTAAGATGAATGGAGAGATTGTACTGGGAGTTTTGATTCCAAAATAAACTTTAGCAACTTTGAAAAGTGTTTTCAGTAGTCAGAGAATGTGTGATTTCTTTGCTACATGATTAGCACAAATTATATTGTTCTTACTTATAGGTACTTTACTAGACTATTAGGAAATGAACAATTTTGCATTAACATCAATTTGCTTGTTTTTTTTCAGGATAACTAAAGAAAAAAAGTATTTTTGTCCTATTCCAGTACTTTGCTTTAGACAAAGTTAAAAGTGAAAACTAAAACAGATGTTTAAGCAGAAAGCCTGTCTGGCTTTGCTTAGCTCACAGATGTAACTTTCAGGCACACTTTTTAATGTTTATTGTACTTACTGTCTGTCAGGTACATAAAGAGAGGAAAATCTGAAATAGATTTGGAATTATTTTTTAGTATTTTGGTGCTCCTCATATTAACCATCAATTCTTCATACACTTGGGGTGATTTACCCTGAAAACAAAAAATACCACACAAATTTGTAAAGATATATTTAAAGTTTATGTCCAGTAATGTGATCCATTGGTGAACAAGAGCCTTGTTTAGATCCCAGACATGATAACTGTGCGATACAGCGGAGTCTAACGTTTCGGTAGTGACCTTCATGCCCTCATCCCAGAGGTAATTTTACAATTAGTAAAGAAAAAATTTGCACAGACAATAGGGGGAAAAAAAAAAAAAAGAATCATAGAATGCCAGGTTGGAAGAGACCTCAAGGATCATCTGCTCCGACCTTTCTAGGTACTTCTATAGTTTGTATGAGGCGACAATAACTGTTTTTGCGTGGTGATTAAAATAATTTTTAGGATGAAATTGAAAACGCTCAGGGTTTAGAAGCAGTCAAGTGTCCAGTTGCATGCCTTCTGTGCCGTGCAGAAAGAGAAGCTGTTCAAAGCACTACACGTGGCTTAACACAGTGTTTACAGGAACGTTTAGAGCACAGAACCACAGAGTCATTGGGGTGGAAAAGACCTCTAGAGATCATCTAGTCCATCCCCTCTGCTAAAGCAGGATTGCCTGGGGCACATTACTCAGGATGCATCCAGAAGGGTTTTGAGTATCTCCAGCAAAGGAGCCTTCACAACCTCTCTGGGCAGCCTGTCCAGTACTTTGTCACCCTCACAGTAAAGAAGTTTTTCCTCACATTCAGATGGAACTTCCTGTGTTTCAGTTTGTGCCCATTGCCCCTTGTCCCGTCAGTGCACCAACACCTGTTGAATAGGTTCGTATGGAGAGAGCAGATGTATTAAATAGAGGGGATCAAGTGAATTAAAGGTCAAAAGAACTTTCTAGTGCACACATTGCTTAACAGGCAGATATGAGAGCAAGTGAGAGCAGGAGGTAGGTAGCCTGCTATTCAGAGCAAGGAGCAGTAAACTGAACCAATTAAAAAAAAAAAAAAAGCAGAACTAGGGAAGTCATTAAGTAATCTGCAATAATAGCCAAAAATAGGAAGACTAGGACCTAGAGTTTACTGCAGGCATCAGACATTGTGAAACTTTATGTAATATGGGAGTATAGTTACTTCTGTAAGGTGAGCCAGTTGTAATGGAAAAGCTTTCTTTCTATAAAAGCTGAACCCTGTTGGGTTTTTGTTAATGAGGTAAAGAGTTTTTTTTCTGGGACATACTGAAACTGAAAAACTGCTACCTTCCAGCCTCCCAGCGTCTGAAGGAAGATGTTGAAATTTCCTAGAAGAGGTTTCCAGTTTTGCAGGGGGTAGGATGGGTGTAGCATCTAATTAGTTCTAAACATTGCCTGTATCTTGAGATTTAAAAAGTTAAACCTGCTAACTTCCTGGTTTGTGAAATGTTGTTTAGAAAAAAAAAAAAAGATCAGTCCTTTTCCTTGGGAAGGAGATGCAATCCCTTTGAGAATACAGGTACACTGAAATATGGAAACAGCTGTTGCTTGAGTTGAAAATTTCTCTGTGACTTTTCTGAACAATCAAGTGTTATGAGGGTTCCTTCCTCCTTATTGTTTTGAGAGTTATCCACAAATGGGTCTAGATCCTAGTTTGAGCCATAGTTTTCCCTAGACCTACAGCTGTGGAATGAGAGCTGCTAGCTGCCTGCAGCTGTGACCTTTCTTACTTTGTGGAACAATCAGGATGAATACTGAACAAAAAAGTGCCTTACTCCATAGAATGAGAAGAATGCTTCATAAATGGTTGAGTTGACACGCTTGACTTTTCTCCCTTTAGATGTGCAATTGGAGAAGAACAGGAGGAATTTACAGAACGATTTGTGCTTTCTGGTCAGCTTTCCTATAGGACTTAAAAATGCAAGAGAAATAATAGCCAGGTTTAAATCTCTACACAAGCTTGTTTTTAAGGCTGATTGTACTAATTCTATGTTCCAGTTTATTCTACTTGTTTATTTATGGCCAACTACAAATTAATTAATCCTTTTGTGAGGATTTCAAATCTCTAAAGAAGAAGAAAAATAATATCCTTACTGATCTCTAATACTTTTGTGGGTACAGTCAATTATTTAGCCTACAGAACATACTTTATTTATTGTGGAGCAATAACAACCCTTGCATCCTAACAAAGAAATGGCACTTAAGTATGTGTTCTGTTGTAACACATAGGTTGCTCAAGGGAGAGCTTGAAAAGAATAGTAAAAATGGCAAGTAATCATTCCTTGTACTTTTTTTAAGTTGTGGGGGTTTTTTGTTTTGTTTTTTTCATGTTGTTTGTATTTTTTGTTAGTCATGTCATTTTAGATAAGAGGTTCTTGAAGATGCTGATTTCTACTCCCAAAATTCAAAATTCTTTTCATGCCTAATGACAGCTTCATGATTGTTCCAAAAGATGGTGGTGGGGAATCCTAACCATACCATTTTACCTGTGGAAACAGAAATCATGTCAGCTCCCTCCCCACAACTCCTCCTATTCTTCTTATCAGAAGGTAGCATCTTAAGCATCTAGTTACATACCTGTATTTGCCTTTTTTCATCATGCAGCTACTCAAAAGGATGTACAATTCATGCAGTGGTGCATTTGGTTATGGAAAAGGAATCTTAGTTTTTATATTCCCCCAAAACAATTCTGGGCCCTACAGTACAAGACAGACACAGACCTGTTAGAGTTGGTCCAAGGGAGGCCGCAGAAATGATCAGAGGGCTGGAACCCTCTCCTGTGAATATATGCTGAGAGAGTTGGGTTTGTTCAGCCTGGAGAAGGGAAGGCTCCAGGGAGACCTGATTGTGGCCTTTCCACACATAAAGGGGCATCATAAGTAAAATGGAGACAGACTTTTTACTAGAGCCTGTAGTGACAGGGTGAGGGACAACAGTTTTAGACTGAAAGAGGATAGGTTTGGATTGGATGAAGGAAGAATTTATTTTACTGTGGGGGTAATGAGACACTGACAGGTTTGACCAGAGAAGCTGTGGATGCCTCATCACTGGAAGTGTTGAAGGTCAGGTTGGATGGGGCTTTGAGCAACCTGACCCAGTAAAAGATGTCCTTGCCCATGGCAGAAACGTTGGACTAGATGAGCTTTGAAGGTCCTTTCCAAACCAAACCATTTTCTGGTCTATGAAAACATGCTGTTCATTGCTTGTCGTAATAGTACTTGAAAAGTAGCTGTTTGGTTTTTCGACAGTGTAGACGGATGTACATGTGGCAAGTTCAGAAAAAGTACAAAAGCTTCTAATACAGGTTGTTCTCCAAAGAATGTGAAAATTTACTTCCTTCATACGTGTGTAACACCTGCAGATTTAATTATAACTTTGCTTCAGTATAATTAACATTGACTAAGAAACTGAAAAGAATATGATTTAAATTTTGATGTGCGTACAGTAATTATACAGGATGTAAATAAAAGCAGAAGGTCATTATAATTGTTTTTGTATCTTTCCTTTTAGAAAATGATATCATTAAAAAATTGAAATAAAATTACTCTATTGCTGTGTGTTGCTGATTTGTCTGCAGATATGGTAATTGTGTGTGTATATGTATATACATGCGTGTACCTATATTTTTAGATTTATCAGGGAAAACAAATTAGCATTCTAGATAAAACAATTACAGAAGTAAAATTACAAAATGACTGAAACTTTCAAGGAAAGGATTAATAAATTGTGTATTTCTCTGCGGAATATCTGGTTTCATTACACTTTTCTTTTAAACTAATAAGCCTATGTTTGATGTGTCGTATTTTGTAATAGGAAGGCGGTTTAAAAAACCCCCACTACTGACACAACTTCCGTGAGAGATACTCCCAACTGTTTTAATGCTGCTGCTGCTGCAAACCAGATTAAATAATGGTTATTTGCTGAAAGAGTTAAACAGCAGATTTTGATTATGTATTGTCAATCCATGATTAGCATCTGTTAGGAGGAATAAGTGGTTTATTGAGCTTTACTGTACAGATGGCAACTGGAGGATCTCAGATGTAAATTGAATTTTTGGTAGTAACACTGTATTGTTAAGACCAGCTAGTTTTATCTTTGGAATAGCAACGATCTGTTTGCTCAGAGAAGTGTTTATGTTGCTTACAGTTACTTTAAGAGTTTAAAAGTTCAGAAATCTTTCCAAGTACATAAGGTTAGATAAGAGTTTTCACTTTGTTTGCTTTAGCATTCTTATAGAAAGCAGCATGTTCTTAGCATTTAAATACAAGGCTTTGTCTACTTATGGGAAATGAGAAGTACTTTTTTGTAATTAAATTTTGGGGTCTTAATAAAGAAGCTCTGTAATTTAGATGGGCTAAGAAGACATTTCTAGTCAACTATTGATGAAATTTTACACAGGTACGTTGATGCAGCCTTATCTTTTGACACTGCAGTCTTCAGGGACTTTTCTGCTGGTAGCTGAGTTCTCTGTTCCTCTTTCAACTCTAAAGCTGCTTTTAGTAGGACTTCACCAGTTCACCACAGGGCTGGAACCCCTCTCCTGTGAGTTCGGGTTGAGAGAGTTGAACTTGTTCAGCCTGGAAAAAAGAAGGTTTCAGGGAGACCTGATTGTGGCCTTTCAATATATAAAGGGGGATTATAAAAAAGATGGAGAGAGACTTTTTACCAAGGCCTGTAGTGGCAGGAGAAGGGGCAGTGGTTTTAACCTGAGAGGATGGGTTTGCATTGGACATAGGGAAGAAATTGTTTTTGATGACGGTGGTGAGACACTCGTAACAGGTTTACTTGGAGAAGTTGTGGTTGCCCCATCACTGGAAGTGGTCAAAGTCTGGTTGCATGTGGCTTTGAGAAATAGGACCTAGTAAAAGATGTCCCTGCCAAAGCAGGGGTGTTGGACTAGATGAGCTTTGAAGGTCCCTTCCAACCCAAACCAGTGGTGGTTCTGTGAAACACTCAAGAGAGCCTGCAAGATCTGCATCTTGTTTTACTGGAGAAGACTGAACAACCTGAGCCTTCAGCAGGAGATGGGACCAGATGACCTCTGTAAGGTTATTCTGATCTAACCAAATTTATTATTCTATTTTAACTGGAAAGTTCTTAATTATTTTTAATTTATTCCTCTTGGTCTCTTTCCTCCCAGGATTTTTAAAGGAGGAAGGTAGAATTAGGAAGAGGCATCAAGGAACTGTTGAGTCAAGTCAGTGCTTCATAGCAGGGAACATGTGGTGGAAGACAGCTGCTGTTGTGCAAGACTGACATGCATTTGATTCCTAACAGGGATCGACTCTTGATTTTTCCACTGCCCTTCCATATCCTCAAGTGAGATCATTCGTAGGGTGGTGCTGTCTCCCAGATCTGGCTGTGCCCAGATACCTTACCTTGGTTTCCTCCTTAGCCCTGCCACGTTGTAGTACATCTTCTCAAAGATGTGGTCCTTTGCTTTTCTGTTGGGCCTGTCTTTTTGCAATTTGGGAACAGTTGTCTTAATTTTAGATGCAGCATGGTGCCCTTCTTCAGGGTTGACTTTTGGGTGCAAAAAATAGTGAACAATATAGTCTGTGTTTCACTTGAGGTGTTTAGGTTTCATGCAGGTGCTCCCTTGTGTTCTATAGTTTGCCAACCTACTTTAACACCACTGAAAAACCAGACTGGCTAGAGGTCATGAGGAGATGGGTAGGGGTAGTTGAATTGCAGATGAGGTAAGAAATTACCAAAATGTGGATTGATAGGTGGAAAACGTAAATGTTTGGTGGGGGGGGGGTTGGGTTTTTTTGGGTGAGGGATGTGATATGAGAGTGTCAGGGGAATACCTGGAAGTCATAAATAAACAAACGTGTTGGCAATGTATCCATGTGTATCTGATCCTGCCCTTTCTAAGACAAGCACAAAGGTAGTGCCTGAACTGCTGTCTACCCAAGCTCTCGTGTGATTTGGCCAGCTAAATTGTAGGGGGCTGTATATTTTGAGGGATAAAGAGACATTTTTTTTCCATAGGGATTTAGAAGAATATGGTTAAATTATGTTTGTTTGGAATATTAAAAGCAGCCTAAACAAAGTGGATAGTGGGCAGAGAGCACATAGAGATAGAACAATCAAGTGTCTGACACTTCTGTAACAGGAATAAAGTCATAGGTAATTGGAGAAAAGGATGGGGAGTAAGGCTGAGATTATAAAGTATGTACTTTACAGGTGCTGTGAAGTAAATTTTCATAAAGTTGCTTGCAAGTTTTGTCTAGCATTCAAATACTTTGCTTATGCTTCAGTGGCAATAGTTGGACGTCTAGCTATGCAGTCGTATATATTTATGTATATATTTGTAAATACAAAATTGTTTCTCCTGTGGTCCAGTTTCACTGTAAAATCAAGATACAAGTTTGCACGTTTTCAAGTTAGAGTACCAACATCTACCTGAATTTCAAGGCTCCAAAAGTTGCTGTCAAGGAATACATTAATTACAGTCATGCTGTGATGAGCCTGATGATGGACTGTATGTTCTCATACTTGCTGGAGAGCAAGTGTGTGTGAATATATGTGTGTGTGTGTATATATATATATATATATAAAAATTGATGTATAATCTGTTGTACCTGAGGACCTGATTCCTTAGGTATTCATTCAGTAAGACAAGATTCTCTTCCCTTTTTTGTCTGGCCTCTAATCTGGAATATTTTTGTAAATCAGCTTGTATATACATTAAGAGATGTAGAGCTGAATGTAGTTTAGTTGGTTTCAATGAAGCTGTGATAGTTTATTCTGCGTGGTTCTCTGTAATGAGGATTTACTAGGCATGTTTTGTTTATTTGGAAAAAGTAAATTGGGATTGTGTGCATGTGTGTTACGTAAATGAAGATCTTTAAACGAGCAGATATTTTCTCATGGTTTTATATGTTTTGTCAATATTTGAAAGGTTTTCTTTTTTCCAAAGTTAACTTACTTAAAAGAAGCAGAGCAATAAAAAGGATGTAGAATTTGGAGTTTTAGTATGCTTGCACAGTTCAGAGGAGGCAAAGAGCTGGTGTGTTAGAGTACAGCTTAAATGTGTATCAGTTGAATAAAGAATGGGCTTAGAGCTTGTAGAGGGGTTGTATGTATCATCTGTTTTAGATGTATTACAGAGGTGATGTCAAGGTGAAAGCAGACTTGCAGAATGGTTGAAAATCATTGATATTCTGACACTGAGGCTGTAAATGGCTCTGTGGCAGATGGAGTCCTTTGTCAAGAAAGAAAAATGGCAGCTCTGGAACATCATAGATGTTTTTGCTTAGCAGCTCAGCACATAGGCTGTGACCTTCCAGTGTGCATGAGTTCCTCCTGTGCTTTAACAAATTGCCCTCCACTTTTTTCCTTTAAAAGTAGATAAATAGTAGTCATTGTAATTCAGTACAATTTGGGGTATTACATTACAAAAAGCATACGCGTACTTCATTGCCAGATTTTTTAAAAGTAAGCTTTGAAGGATGCTTGCAATTTCTGCATGAAGTGCCAGAAATTGCTTTTAAGTAAGCATTGTGTGTTACTGAAAATAAAGGGTTGTGTGGATGTGTGTGCATAGGTGGGACTACTAGTATAGCACAATACTAGAACTGTTTATGTGAGCTGCTAATTCTTTGGAATATGACTGTAAAGCACAACAGAAAACAGAGTAAACTATATTAGTTTTTAGAATGTGTTCGTACTATGAACATTTATATCTGTGTGATTTATTCCAGCAAAATACAGAATTTTAGACTATATATTGAAGAAGCTTTTTTTAGTTCAGAGAAGATAAATTTGATTGATAAATTCAGTTTCATTTCTGAATTAATGTTTTTTCTTTATTGATAAAAATTCAGGTGTCTTTAGGTTAATACAGTTTCATCTCATGTTCTTCTATGAGGTTGAGTCTGTATTTATAGAATGAATGTTAACTTTCTTCTGTAGAATAACTGGCTTCTGTATTCTTTCCTATTAATGAAATTTATGCTGAGTTGTGTAAATTGTGATGTTTGATGTGCTGCACTTAAGATACATGCATGATATCCTGGTGTCAGCAGTTTTGTACCAGAATCACATATTTTATGTGTACAGCAGTTTGAGATACCTTAGAGTCTTTCTCATTGAATTGTTTGGAATAATACTATATCCTTTAATAGTTCTCTGTATTCTTGAGTCCCACATACACAAGTTTGATCCCTAATAAATTCAACTGGACAGGGTAATAAGTTATTGTTAAAAGTGCAAGCATTTCAGAACTATCACCTGCCAGCCATACTCTTTAGCCTACTTGACAATTGTTAGAATTATAGAAGCAATCAGCGTTCATCACAGAAGAAAATGACCCAGCACTTCCAAGGGTCAAGGTTGTCGCATTAGAGTCTTTTCCTTCAAACCCTGGAGGCTGCTTAGGCTTTGCTTTTAGAGGTGAGCCTACTGTAATTAACTGTGCCTCTATCTGTTCAGTTTCAGTCATTTTGAGATGTAACATGGATGGCTTTTTTGCAGAAGGACAAATGCTTTGTAATTGAAACAGAAGCATGTGACTGAAAGTAGTCTTTCATACATCTTTTTATTGGGACATTTCAATGCATGGATGAGAGTAGGACCTCGGCATATGACATATGCCTGGGTGTTTAGATCTTGTAGCTGGGTAGCTTTAAAAGTGAGAGAAGTGGAAGGAAAATAAGGCCATGTGTTATATGCTTTTGGTTTTCAAAACACTCTAACATTAGTGCTTTATAACTTAAAAAGGAAGAATTGGAGCACATATGAAGAGAGTTTATGGAAATTTTTATGCTTTCAGTGACTTCCTTAGTTCATTATGTCCAGTGCCCTGATGGTATATCCTTCCTGCATTGTGTAGTGCCCATTTGATGTGACTGGCTCCAGGGATGGTTAAGTCCATTTTCAGCCATTTCATTGTTTTTGTCCTCTATTTTTCAGTGGTCTCTTGTGCCTTCTGTTTCTTTGGTGTTGTGATGGCCATCATAACTACAGAATGACTGAATGTCTTCCTTATACCCTCCAGATAAAATGACAAAATAAATTACAAATTACTTTAGTTTATTTCATAGGAATTCTTTGTGCAGTTTTGGTGTACTAAAAGTAACTAATTGGTGGTTTGTCTTAATGGAATTAGGGTTTTGCAGTGTTAGTCCAAAAAGGAGAAAAACAAGCAAACCGACCTCACATGCAAAGATCCCAACCCTACCAAACAAGCTAGCAAACATCCATTTTCTACTGTTTCATTTTAATTTTTGGTATGACTCTGGAGCTTATCAACAAAACTGCCAGCTTAAGAGTGGCATTATAGTAACAATGTCTTATTTGTATTATTTCAATTTAAAAATTCTGTAAAATAAAAACCATGGAAAGATGTAGTGGGCTGTATAATTAGTTTGCATAGTTTTGGGGTGAATTAAAAACATAGTTTTGATACTCTTGGAGCTAGGGGTGTAAATTAATTGCTTTTTACTTACGAAGTAGAAGGCAGCATATATACCACAAAACCAAGATACGGTATTAGTATAATGAAAAATGGCTTTTAAAATACTTTAATACTGTTTTAATTGTTATGGTTGGCACTGAGTAGTAGAATAAACAATTCCATTCAGTATTTATCTCTTTTCACTAAAGTGTTTTGCATATCTGGTAGGTATACTGAATGTTTACACATACTGTTACTGAACTTGCTGTGTTGTTTTACTTGGTTTTTTGATGATTTTGCATGTTCATGCAAAGCTACTACACTTTTATTCATGTAATGATTCTGAATTACATTCCTGTTCAGTCATTAGGTAAACATGGAAGAGTTTTTTAAAAATGTGTTGTTCTTGTATTAAATTCTTGTAATAATTGGTGTACAACTTTAGCTGTGGAAGTATGGTTTGTTCCAAGTGACACTCAATTTTATTAGGTATTTCTGCTGTTTTACAGAGAAATAAAACTCCTTTGTCTCCTTAGCATCCATTGATTTTTCTTTCAAGCCTCTATGTTAACAATGTTGATGGAACCCCTGTAATTAGAAACTGTGTTTACCAGTAAGTAGAGAAATAGATTTTGTAAAATAAAAAGTGTTGTGCATAGTGTTAACAGAATATTTTGCTATATTGCTGTACTCGAAGCAGTGAAACCAGGAGGACAAGATGCTGAAAGGTCGAGGAAAAATGAGAGAAAGAACAAACGATGCAAAAAGAAAATGACACTGAGGTCTTGGTTTAATACATATGTATTCCAGGTTGATGGCTGATTTCATTAGCAAATCTCATTGTTATGCAATGTCTGTTCTTCTGCAGCAAAATGAATATTGTATTCTCAGAGGGTCTGTGACTGTGTATATGTGTATATTATGATGATAGATAAAGAATATATATTTATAGCTGTTCTAACATTTTAAAACTTATGAAAAATCTGTATATTTTCAGAATAATATATTTCTATTTTCCAATAAAATGGTAAATTAACATTTTTTAATATAAAATAGCAGTTTAACCCTCCTTCTCTGTGCATTTCTTTGCCATGTTTGCTACCTGCATGGTCTGTTCCCCAGAACATTCAGTTTGACTAAATAACAGTTAATGCTGAATTTACCATATCAAAAATAAAAATTTAACTATAAGAATATTGGTCTCTGTAATGCAAATTTAAATGGCTGATAGTAACATATAGAACATTGAAACAAACATCACCTCAGTCTCAAATCTCATCAAACTTGAACTACTCTACATTTTATTAGAATATACTGAAAGATACTGAAAAGCTGTTTATTGTAAGAGACATCAACTTTACTGTGAAATTACATGTTTTAGGTTTTCTTAAGATACTTGTGTGCTTTATTTTTTTTTGTTTCCAAGCTGCTAGTTAAAACTACTGTTTTTATAGTATTAAGACGTTTTGGTAAACACAATATTCAGAATGAGAAGGAAAAAAAGAGAGAGCTTTTGCGTGGGAAAATTAAAATGCACTGAAATAATTTAATTCAGGTATTTTTTCTGTAGTCTTTCAGAATTCCATATATAAACTTAGTGGCCTAAAAAACTAGTAGCAAATATATGAAATGCTACTAAATAAGTGATAATTTGGGATTTTGAATAGTTTTGCAGTGAGCTCTAGGTAATGAGCTAGCATGAAGAACGCTTTTGGGCACTGTAATAAAAGTTTTGTGTGTTTTCAGTTGACTGACTTTTCTGTGCCTTGAAACAATTCTTTTCTTATTAGTGTTTTGTTAGAGACTTGTTTATTTGTAATAGAATATGGCTTACTCTTTCTGAGTGATAGTTCTGTAGTGGCTGCTGTGTTTATTCCAATTCCAAGGTGCTATTTTAAGGATCAGATTGATAGATGAAGTGTCCATGCGTTTGGTGAATAATTCAATGAGGGTCTTTAAAATGAGGCTAAATCATGAGCAACATGACCAATATATGCGACCATAATATGGAGGAGGTAGAATAAAGAGAAGATTTCTGCCTCTTTTCCCCTTGGGAAAGGGAGCCTCTTGCCCTTTGCTTTTGTAGGGCTATAACCAGTATAAGGAGGCAGATTTTGTGTAGCATCAGCTGATAGGATTGGTTGGTTTAGGTTTTTTTGGTGGCAAGAAACTAACTGAAACGATATAATCTGTCTCTTGCTGCATCTTCACGTTTCCAAACATGGAGACCAATTTGAAGATCCAGTGTTAGGCATGGAACCCAAGGATGGTCTCTGTGCAGTAGCATATTGTATAGCTGTTGGTATATGGATATATAGATGTAGATATAGATATATAGATAGTCCTTGTGTGTTAGTTGATATCGGACTTGCCGAACCCTCAGTGCCTATAATAAATTTACTGATTCCTAAGCGTTGTTTGTGAGTGTGACGGGGAGCCGTCCTCAGCCCTCGATGCCCTGAGGTGGAGGTGTGGGTCGCGGCTTTACCTATCTCGGTCCGCGACACATATGTGGGGAAAAATGACAGTAATGCTTGTGCTTATTCTCAGAATCTGCTTCGTAGGGACACAAATAGGACTTGCTTTGGAATGCTATTGTGTGAAGAAGTCGTCTCTGGAGTAAAAGTTGGTTTAGAATTTTGGCACAGACTGAGTATGAGGAGGAAAGTTGGTTGTTTGGCATGTCAGTGTCGTGTCTTCCCCCCCTAGTCTTTCGTAGTTTAGTTGGAGGTCACTTTTACTGAGTTGTTAATTTTTCTTGAGTAAAAAGATGATTTAGAACTTCTGGTGTCTCACCCCAAAGAATTATTTCTGTAAGTGATGAAGTGTCCCTTTAGTCTCCTTATTTGCTCATGCGTTTAGAGTCAAAGGACTCCAGCTAAAATTGCTAGAAGCAAAAGCTAATATTGCATATGAAACCTTTAGAAATAAATCTATTGATTTAATGCACTACAGAGATGACTGCAGGGAGTTCAAGCTCTCCAAAACCATTGTTGCACGTTGTATTCACAGATGATGCTGGATTTAGATATTGTGTTTATATTCATAAATGTTTACTATGTTGAGCAAGTGTTTCTACTGTGAAGTAATTAGTATTTCTTGCAGCAGTTTTGGTATTTGCATCAAGGTATGATGCAAAATACAGATCTGTATGTATTGTTTTTTAAATATTTAATTTCTTTTTCAATACCTGTATTTGTAGCTCGGCCCATATTCAATACCTGTGTTACAGCTTAGATTTGCTATATAGAAATGGATACTCATTGTTTTGAAAAAAACCTCCCAGAAAGACAGTAACTGTTCAGTTGTGCTCCACAGGTTGACATTTTGTGTTGTATGTAAGACTCAAATTCATTGTGGCTGTATTCTAGCATGACGGTTTCTGGATATAAGAATAATTCCCAGATTTAGACTTCAGATCATGATCCCCATAATCCTTCTTTGAGAGCTTGTTTGCAGTGGTACAAGTACCAAACTTGGTCTGTTTTAATACAACTCATACTGCTTTAAAAAACTATTTTAAGGCTAATGCAGAGATTTCTGCTGATACTCTTTGTCTTTGCAGAAGGTTTATCTCATTTGATGGTTTGGATTTTTACGGTTTTCCTCAGAATCACTACATGATGTTTGACAGTACTACTTTTTTGTAAAATGAGTTACAGTACAAAACCAGATTAATTAAATGCTGAAGTTTTGATGTGGTTTCACTGAAGGGAGTGACTTACATCTAAAAGTTTGAATAGGAAATTGTGGCTGTACTAAGTATATCTGTAACAAGCATAGCTTGCAAAAGTCCTATGCTGGGTGTTGTTTTGGTTGCGGAGATCACTCTTCTTCATGTATCTTACCTTGCTTGGGAGTTTGGCGTGGCAGAATAACACCTTCCTTGGCACAAGCTGCATCTTAAGTAGCAGGGTTTGCTCAGGCAGATACACCCTTTCATATTTTATGAACTTCCCAGTAATGCCTTCTGCATATTTTTTTTCCTCATAGCTTTCCTTTGTTCATTTCTTTATGAGCTTAGTGTGAAAAATGGCTGCAGTGTATTTCTAACATTGTTGCTAGAAATGTCTGTATTGTTTTGCTCCTTGTTTTCTTTTCTTCAGAGGTACTACTTCAGTGTATTCCTTAGGTTGGTTTCATGCTGATGAGTTTCTGAGTGGGAGAATTAATTGATTGATCCACACACCCCTCATCCCCCTCCCCTGGCGTATTTCCTCTAGGATGCAAATAATATTGTACCTTACTGCATGCTGAAGTCCAGGCTCTTGTGCTGCTGTTGCAGGGCACTCTAGCAGTTATGCTTGCATCAACCTGTTGTGTGTTGAAGTTGACTGTATTTATCTGTTAAAGAAATTCTGTCAGTGGACCAAGTACTGTAGTTGCTTAGGAATAGCAAGCTTTTCCTTCTGTTAGTCAAGGATTTGGGGGGGGGGTGGTGGTGGTGGTGGGGCCTTGTTGTTGTTTGTTGGGGGTTATTTTTTTTCTCACTTTCAATTTTCATAGTAGCCTAGGGCTCTCTTCAGTTCCACTGTGAAGATCTGATTGTTAAACTGGAACTTGTTGAAATTAATTTTTTTGCAAGATTATAGGTAGGGAAACAATTAGCTTTTCTCACTGGATCACTGCCGTGTGTCTAGTCCATATATTAATACGTTTTTTGAGGAGCAAAAGTGTTAGGAAATTTAAAAAAAAAAAAAGCATTTGAGTTTTTTCTTTGAAAACAGTATTTTGTAAGTTAATTTTGTGAGCAGTTTGTTCTGTGGGAGGGGGTGTTTGTACGTAAGCATCTTTTAAAAGGAAATAAAATATTTTTCTTGGGCTTGGTTTAAAAAAAAAAACAAGGAAGAATGGCATTGGTGACTATGTAACATTGTGGAAAAAATTGCCTTCATGGTTCAGTTATTTTTGTTTTCTGCTATCTCGTTGGCTCAAGTAATTAAAATAGGCATTTTATTAACAGTGCCTCCTTCGCTGGGCCGGTGCTGGTCGTGTCAGCGTGTGTTTCCCAGCGAGCCGAGTGCTCCACCTGCCTTTCGGTTTGTTTACCAGGAAATCAAGATGTGTAAACTGCAGGAAGTACTGTTTGACCCTCTCCGACAGTATCTCATTACAATAATTGCTAATCTCTGAATAAGACAGCCATGTTTTGTGTGTAACACAGAGGGAGGTTGTGGTAGATTTTAGATGCTTCCTCAAATACAGCTTTGTAAATACTTGCCTGAATTTCGTTTTCAGGGTAGCTTTTGGCAGCAGACATCTGGCGACCTTTGGGCTCAGCACAGCACGGGCACGATTGCATGTTTTGTTTCTTCCTTCTTGGCTGAAAAAGAAAAGCAAAACAACAACCCAACACCAAACCCACGGCTTGTTGTTTTGGAGTGCTGTCGTTGCTCTGTAGCAACAGGATAATGGCTACTTCCTGATTAAACCACTCCACAGTAAGCTGTTAATGTTCTCTGTTCTTCTGTAATGCCAAGTGTTCCGTGCTTTTCCTCTGCTTCCCTCCCTCCCTTCCTCCCTCCCTCCCTTCCTCCCTCTTCCCCAGGTTAACAGTTTAAAGCGTTTGCCGATTGAAGAAAAAATGTGTAGAGTTGCAACTTGTAATTTTTTTATATTCTAAGACAGCTGCTTTTCTGTAATGCTTATCTGGTAGTAGTGATGAGCAAATATATCTGATTTGCATGAGATTAAAAAAAAAACACATTGAAGACTATTTTGGTGTTAGGCAACTAGCATTAACTTTATGAAAAATTATGATGAATACTCATTGGACATAAAAAATGCATGTGTTTTATGCATATTCTGAACTAGGTATTTCATAGCTTATTTTTATAACTTGCAAAAGTGTTCCATGTCTAACAAACTTAATTTTCAACTAAAACAACCTTTTGGTCATATTTGCTTTATGTATAGGAAATGTTGTACTGCTTCTGTGTTATAGCAGATTTGTTACTTCAAGTCATTTTTGGGCTGTTGTTGCTGAGGACTAGGTGGGTGTGACAGCTGTCACTCCGTGCACAGCTCCAGTTTTAGTTTGCTCTCCAGAGGATCAGTCTCGTACTGTAAAATGATGGTTGCAGTGTCTTTTTGGTCTTGCTCTGCTCTGTTAAATGACTCTACAAAGGTGTTCTGTGGCTGTTTGTTTTGTTTGTTTCTTTTTTTAAGGTTGGTCTTATCTTACACTAGTAAGAGTAAATGGCATGGAGCTTGCAGTAGTGTTGTATGTACCATGATAAACCTTACTCAGGTTCTATATGAGAGAATACCAGTGTGTGTTCTTGGTTACTTTGTGAAAGTGTAGAAAGATGCTAAGTCAGATTTTGCAGTTCCAATATAAATTAATATTAAAATAAGGTTGTGCTCTCGGTACTAAAGACTTCTTGTCCTTTTTGTTCTTTTTTTTTTTTTTTTTTTTGTAAGCTTGTTAGAGGTTAGGAAAACCTGTAGTCAATTCCTAACAAAAAATCGTTGTTGCGCCTCAAAATATTTTTATATTTTTTCTGTTTTCTATTATTCTATCTTACTATGGAAATAAATCTATGTACAGTTTCATTTAGTAACAGGAGGTGCCCACTGTGTTGACAGATACTGGAACTGAAAATTAAATCTGGAGGGAAATTATTATACGGTTTATTACAAAAATATCTGTTTCTTTTGTTTTAAAAAAATAGATATTTTAAAACTCAATAGCCATTATTAAAAAACTTGTAAAGTAGATATATACAAGAAATCTGTGCGTGTTCATACTATGAGAAAAATAAGTAGGTGAGGCACAGAACAGAGATGGTGTTTCTTCAGCTTGGGGTAGAAAGAGGTTTTTGGAGATGCTTGACCTATTAGTTCACATGGGTTGTTGCATATAGAAAGGGTGTGTGGACAATAGAGTGTGTAGATACAGGTCTGTGGAGGGGAATAGGGCAGGAAAAATGCCACGGGGAAGAAAAGAAGAGGGATTCAACCTACATTAGTTTGTTAAAGGGCTCCTCTTCTGAAGTGGTGAAGACCTGGTATTTGGAACTGTTAATTTGCACTGTTCTTTCTCCAAAATACTTAGTTATGCATTCTGAGGATTACTGAGGAGTGAGTGCCAGTCAGTGTTCTCTATGAAACTTTGACCTCTTCTTATGGAGAGCATTAACTGCAACATGGAAGGTTTCATGGGAGGGCCTTTGGCTTCCTATGCATGCTCCCTCCTTTACAAGCCCCTTAAACACACACTATTTAATTGGAAGGACTGTGATCTGGAGTACTATTCCATATTAAACCATCTCGCAAAACAAGATTATGTTGCTTTTTTTAACAAAATACTGAAATTTACTTAATTTCATGTTCTAAATTGGTTACAATAATGCTTAATATTGACAATGTCTAACAAATATTGTAATTTGAGTGCCAGCAAAACATGTACTGTCTTCCAGCAGGCTCATGCTCCCTCGCTGTCTAGTGGGCTTCTTGTACCCCTGGCCTGTTTTTTGCCATGTCCTGCAATCCTGCTGTTCTACAAATGTTTCCCTTGCTATTTTTTCAACCTTTTTGTGTACTCTTGTCTCTCTGTAGAGGCTCTTAAACTCAAAGTTCGGTGCCTCACAGCTGAACTTGTTGGCTCAAAGCTTCAGCTGAGCTTCCTTGATGAAACTGGATTCCTGTTAAACAGGAGAGACAGCCCTGATGGGTCCTGCCAGAGCTACTGGTTTGTGGGCTGCCTTTCAGGTCTGTGTCCCAAGGGAAAGAGGGAGGTGTGAGGGAGTGGTGTCAGGGATACAGCTGCTCCTGCTGCACGCAGAAGGGCAGATCCTAATCCAGGGTGCAGCTATAGCCCATCCCTGTGCCCTTCTTGTTGCCATCCTCTTGAAGTCAGTGCTGTGTGGCAGCAGTTGGTGCTGCCTGGGCTTCCTTCTCTCTCACCCCACAAAAGAACTACAGTTTTATCTGTTAGTCGCATGTGACCACGGTGTACCAGCTTGCCTTTGCAGAGTGCCTTTACATTCTGAAAGAATGGTTTATGGGAATACTGGGTGTCATTGTTAATCTTGAAATGATCACCAAGCTTTGCCAAGAAAACAATGCCAGACACAGCAAAAATAGATTCCTGTATTTTAACTAGTATTCTTCAATAACATAGGAAAATGTAACGTCTAGCATGGTGTGGCTTTGTTAGAACCACCTGAAAGCTAGAGACATATTCTGACGTGTACTGTTGTTTTTTGTAGATGGTTTATTATCTTCTTTCTCTCCAGTATGTGGAAATAAAAATGCAATCTGTCAGGTTTTTTATGTCTAAATAACATTGAGATGTCAGATTTGCATCTGCTTGGTTTGTAAGAATAATATTGTGAATGGAGTCAGCAAGGATAGTCTTCTGACGTGGTAATAGCTGCCATGGCTTCTGTTGAGGCTTGGATTTATTTCTTTGTATCTTAAGAACCCCATGATTATTGATTCTAGTTACTCTGTTCAGGTGAACTTCAGTGGACTCTTCTTTGTGTGTATGGTGTTTTGTTTTGTTTTGTTTTGCATAGAAGTGTCAGTTTTTTAATTATCATAATGCCTTAAAACTGGAAAAAACAATGAATAAATAACCTAAGAAAGATATTTTGGAAATGAGGATGGATGCCAATGATGAAACTGACTTAAATTGATGGGTAATATAGCACAGAATACTTCCTTCTAGAACTGGTTCTGGGTTTCCAAAGAACTATATGAGTGGAATAACAACAAATGTGGAAACCATTTATCTGTGTCTCAGCCTTGCTTCCTCAGACTATTAGTGGGAACCATTACATTCCTGCTAGATGACACCACAAGGTGCTTTAAGAGTTCAAACCGAGGTATTAGCATTCCTTAGTGATAATTTTTTTAGTCAAGGTGCCAAAACTCACTCTGAGATGTGAGGCAGATAGACTTCTTCACTGTCATACGGGCTAAAACTAGTCTTTGCTGGCACTGGAGAACTGAATGTACAATTTAGATGTTTGGCTTCTTCTCTTTTTGTTTAAATGTAGAATAACATGAATGTTAGACTAATGTGACTGAAGCTTGGTGCTATTCTAAAACAAAGGCAGTCAGGACCCAGTGCAGAGTCTGAGTCTGGCACAGGAACACATTAAAAAGATTTGTTTCTGCTGAATGCTGGAACTCCAACTTAATATATCCAAGACCTCACTTCTTCCCAGAGTGTGCTGGTTCTTTTAGTTCAAGCAATTTTTAAAGGACTAAAATAGCAACTGGAATTGTTAGGAAGAAAATTAAAAAAAAAAAAAAAGTAGCAGCTAATCAAACTCTAGACCACTTCTTATGAAGGAGTTTGAGTAACATCCTTGCCCATTCTTACTTGTTTTGGAGTACATGATGTATTCTGGTAGTCTGTAAGTTTAGGACTGCAGGGTGAAGGAATCCTTATTTATCCGTATTTATTCTTTGAAAGATTTACAGGGTAGAGCCCAGGAGTTTGTTACTTTGGCTCACATGGAGTTCATACACACAAATAGATATCCAGGTCTGTAGTGATTTCTTCCCAAAATTATCTTTCCCTTAGCTTGTGCTTTTAAACATTAACTGTTTGGATTGACATTTTCTCTACCTACTCTTTTTTTTTTACGCACTTTTTTCCCCAACATGAAGTAAAATCGTACCAGGTGAGCAAAATACGTGGTTTGCAGTGATTTTTTTGAGAGTTTTTATATATGTATGTTAGAGCAGATAAATTTGCTTTCACAAAGTTAGCCTTTGCTTAGCACCTTGTATTGTTCTTTGGCAAAGAAGAGTAAAGTTCAGTTGTGGAAATAGTAACCAGCATGTTTGGCACAAGTATGAATTTTAACACTCTGGAATCTTAACAATTCCAGGCAAGCCTGTGGCAGCTTTTGCCATCCAAGGTTCAGCTGGGCACTTCCTCTGTAACTTTTTTCTCAGGTGCCGTTGTTGCCTATAATTAGAGCTAAGCCTAGGTTTTGAGCTTGAGAAGATAAGGTCTACCTTTTGAACCATGGAAAGAGGTGTACAGTGACTAAACTGGAACTAAATTCAGTAAGGCCAAGTGCAAGGTCCTGCACCTGGGTCAGGGCAATCCCAAGCACAATTACAGGTTGTGCAGATTGAAGACAACCCTGAGGAAAAGGATTTAGGAGTCTTGGTTGATGAGGAGCTCAACATGAGACAGCAATGTGTACTGACAGCCCAGAAAAGCAACCGTGTCTTGGGCTGACCAGCAGGGCAAGGGAGGAGATTCTCCCCAGCTGCTTCATTCTTGTAAGAACCCACCTGGAATACTGTGTGTCCAGTTCTGGGGCTCCCAACAAAGAAGGACATGGAGCTGTTGGAGCAAGTATGGAGGAGGCCATGAAGATGATCCAAGGGCTGGAGCATCTCTGCTCTGGAGACAGGCTGAGGGAGTTGGGGTGTTGAGCCTGGAGAAGAGAAGGCACCAGGGAGACCTTAGAGCACCTCCCAGTACCTGAAGGGGCTCCAGGAAAGCTGGGAGGGGATTTTTGACAAGGGCAGGGAGTGGTGGGATGAGGGGGAATGGTTTCAAGCTGGAAGAGGTGAGATTTAGATGAGATATGAGGAAGAAATTCTTCACTGTGAGGGTGGTGAGACAGTGGCCCAAGTTGCCCAGAGAAGCTGTGGCTGCCCCATCCCTGGAAGTGTTCAAGGCCAGGTTGGATGGGGCTTGGAGCAACCTGGTCTTGTGGGAAGTGTCGCTGCCCATGGCAGTGGGGTTGGAACTAGATGACCTCTAAGGTCCCCTCCAACCCAAACCATTGTGTGATTCTAAGTTTCTGAGTGACAAAAAGTCAGCAGAAAAGCAGAAACTGTGTTTCTGACAGATTGGAAGTTGAGTTTTGGAAAAGCACAAAAAAAGGCATTAACTACAGCTGTCCCAGTTTCAAACTTCTTGGCCACTGTGTGTGTTTGTATTTCCTGTTTAGTTCTGTATCTGCTCCGGGACAGTTGTATCAAAGTTAAAAGGCTTAAAGTTACTATCTTGTGCAATTGCATTGCTGTATGTTTATTAGTTGGAGAAGAAGTCTGAGATTTAAAGGAAAAGATTTATTGAGCTATTTAGCAGAATTTATTTAAAATTAATACATACTTTGACCTAAAGGTGGCTGCATGTATTAGAGGTTTTCCTTAATACGAGGTGGGTTTTAACAGATACTTTGAACACTGAATATCCGTTCAATTAATATAATGTTTTTTCTGCTGTTTTCATAAAATAAAATGCTCGTGAAAAATACAGAGATGGATTATAAATTTGTAGGTGAATCATAAAATGGTCAAGAATCCCCAGCTGCTAAGCAACACTGCTTTATCCTGTTTGTTGACTCTTTAATAATAAGTGCTATTACATAATGCTGAAGTTCATGTTGAGCTACATACATGAACAGTTGATTTCTGAGAATTCATTGAAATATTAGCTGAATTGGAATTTTCTTATAGTTCTAGGACTTCTAAAATATTAGAAGAGACAACATTTTTTGTTTCAAACTTGACTCTCCATGTTTAATCAAAATAAGATATTTTTGAATGCACTGGTTGTTTCCCTCGCATGCTCTCTGGCTCCACCCTCCTCTTTTGGTGTCTAAAAGGTGACATTTTTTTTCTTGGTGCCATTTTTTTCAGTTGTAGAGCTGGCAATGGAAACCATTTTATACAATACTAATTACAGTTATGAGGACAGGAAATTTTTTGAAGTATAAATGTAAAATGCCAGCATAATAATTTGACAATATACTTTCAGAACTCACTACAAGAAATCTAAACTCACTTTCTTGAAGATGCTGTTAAGTTATCCATTATTTGAACTCCATTCAGTTGAGCATAATAATGCTAAATTTGGATATTTTCACTAAGCATTACTTTAGTTTTCATTTAGATAATACACTGTTAGGTAATAGGCTGTTGTATACCATGCACACAATTTTATAAACACATTGAGACCAAAATAAGAAAGAAAGAAAAAAACCAAGAACACTAGTTCAGCTCAGTAGATCACTGATGGTAGGGAGCCACCTTAAATACTTGTTTCTACTTGCATTTAAAAACAAACCACTTAGGTTTCAGTCAAGTGTGAATAACTTCTAGGATTATGTGTAAAGTCTTCAGTGAGTCAATTCTGTGTTTATTTAAAAGTAGCTTATTCGGCTAAGATAGTCAGGTTCAATTAAAAGTACTTTGCTGAAAGAAGAGCAGTTTCTTTAATGTTCCAGTCCTTGGACAGCTGCTATTTTGCTGCACAAATATTGTCAGATGAAATAAAACAAAATGTTGGAATCTTTGATTTTTCCTTTTTTTTCAAGCTGTTTATCTTGAAAAATCAGATAGAACATTGCTACTAGTAATCTTTCCCAACTCATATGGCAGTGCAAGAAACACCTCTGTGCTTATTCCGTTTTGCTCTATCTGCGTAGGCCAGTCATGCTGACGCAGAGTGGAGCAGATCCAGGGGAGCTTTTCCTGGGTTTTCTTCCTGGTTTACTGGGCACAGCAGCCTGGGCCCTGTGGTGTGTGACAGCAGCCCTGGGCAGAGCTCTGGGGCCCCTTGGCCTGCCTCCTGGCCAGCAGGATCCCACCTGCCTCTTCTGCTTCCCTGTCCCAGTGCTGGCCGGGGCGTGACTTGTCACTCCTCCCTGCTCAGGCAGCAGGTACAGGCACTCAGTTACAGCAGACAGAAGGCTCCTAGTGCCAGCCATTCCTGTCAGTGGCAGGCCACCAGAGGTTCCTAAAAGGTGATGCCTGAAGAAATATCTGCTCAAAATGCCATGAAGAGGCAACCTGCTTAACTGCTGCAACACCTGCTCGGCCCCTGTCAGCTGCCTCCGTCGCTGCACTGTCCTGGGCAGGGTCAGAAAGCTGCAGTACAGTTTGTGGAGACACATTATGTATGTGACTCTTTCACCAGCTTTCAATTTTATTTTAAGAGAGATTATTTTGTAATTAGTGTTCCTTTCACTGTCACTTACAATGTATGACTGTGACTAAGGAATTCTCTATGTTTAACTGAAACATAATTTTCATTTTTCAAACTTATTTTATCCTTCCTTCCTTGTAGAAAAAGATAAGGAGAACAAAATCAGAGCTTTCTGGTAGCTGAACGATCCAGAGATTTCAGGCAGATTAGAAAAGGAGATAGTGTCAAAAATTGGCTGGATCAGAGTGACTCTAAAACACATACACATCTTAATCTGGTGTATGACCCTGTTAAGCTGGCTTCCTTCACTGGGGAAAAACTTCGGTACTTTTGCCGTTCAAACAAGTGAGCTGTTTTTTCACAGCTGGCCTGCCTTACCCTGTGGAAAATGAACAGCTCTGTTGGTGTTAATGAAACAAGACAAGGCATTTACTGCAAGGCAGTGTTCTTCCCTTTATTCTGGACCTTATTGCATACTTGAAGTTGGAGGGGAAAAAAAGTAACAGAGGAGTTTGGATAGGTGTTGACATGGGTAAGGTACAAGAGGGACAATTAATGCAGTTCTTCGTGACGAGTCCCAAGCGTTCAGTTATGCGAGGCCCAGGAACTTTCTCACCTAGAGTTGATAGTAAAGGATATCTGTCTTAGACTATTAGAATGTTCAATGCCTTTAAAGCAATGATGGTGAGAATTAGAGGCAGATAAATAAAAAGTAACAGTTTATTTCACAGTCCTGATTTTACTGAATTTGTCTGCCACAGAGGTGGTTCAGACGCTCCTTTCCTCTTCCTGCCTGTTAAAGTCCAGTCAGAGCAATTCTTAGTGTCGGTGAGGTACTGTTTCAGCACTCAAGTTTTGCTACTTTAAAGACCTGCTTGAGGAGTGTATATAAAGAGAGACTGCTGCTGCACTTCACTGGTTGTTCTGGTACCTTAATTTCTAAAGTGACCCTATTCTTTGTTGTCCCTTCTGGGTAGGTGAGGAAAAGTGTGATAATGTAAATGTGCATTCATACTTTTGTGAGTTCTAGATGCATTTCTTCACCTCTGTGAAATATCTAGGTATTTTGTGTGTAAGTAGTGCATAGTTGAATAATAATATTAGCTGTCAGCAAGTAAAAAATTCAGATGCATAATAGCTAGTAAGCACAATAATATGGAGTCCATCAATGAGTAATGATATGCAGGAACACTTGTTTCAGATACAACATAAAGTTTTAGATATGAGCAGGGAAGGTAACTAAGTGACTTTTAGGAAAAGAACCTGGGAAGGTCGTCTTCAGCTTAGAGCAGCGACTAGGAGAAGGGAGCTAGAGACAACCACAGAAGCAGGTGACGGTGCTTCCTCTCAGTCACAGAATGCTAGACTAGGTAGTACCCTAGTTACATATTACTGACTAGTCTGTTTCTCTTCGTATTGTTTGGAAAAATGGGGGCCTGCTTTTCATAGTACTGAGAACCATAGAACAGTTAGGTTTGTAAGACTATGGAGCAAACTGTAATTATTTGTAGTCCTTAAACATAAAACATTATGCTACCATGTCAAGGAGTGCATCATAAGGGCCCCCTGCTCTCCCCCAGTCTGATTTACTTTCTTGAGATTTCCTATGGAAAGCCTACTGACACATGTATTTATGGTTTTAGTTCAGAGTTTTCTGGATTGTAAGCTGCAATGAAACAGGTTATTGACAACGTATAGATTGTGTTCCTTGCCCAGCATTATTCAGGAATGTATTTTGAGGTTTATCCAGAAGCAAGGATCGTGGAGGAATCTAATTTAACCTGACCTGTGTGCCCCTCCTCCCTCCATGGAATGTAAAGCAGCCAAATGGCAATGCCCTCTGTCTTTCAAAAGTATTCTTTCTTTACCGTAATAATGATGATCATGAAATGTGTGAATGCAGAAGTATTTGAAATGAGGTTTATTTCTAACTAAAAATAACACAAATACTTGTAAAATAGGAGAAAGTAAGATTTTTGAATTGCAGCTTAATTTACGTGTATCATTTAATGATGGATTTATCTCGTCAGATGGAGTCAAACCAGATTTATTTTTTTATAATGTCATATTTTATCATGAGTCAATTTAAAGTGGTCATTACATGTTACCAAGTAGTAGGATGGCAGCTGATTCCCTCCTGTTTCCATTTTTGCCAGGCCAGTCCTGACTCAGTTATGTCGAGCCTCAGTCTTGGATTTGCTTTTAAGTGGCTTTTAGTAAGTCACCTTATGTGGGTAAAGACTGTTTAAACAAACATTTGTGGAATTGTGATGTGTTATATTTGTGATTTTGTGAATATTCCCACTGCTATGGATTCTCATGCAATAAACAGTGGGTTGCTATAGCCCTGGTTGAATCTGGCCTGGTGTGAGAAAGGGGAAGGCTATAAAGGTTAAGAGTGTAATCCAGGGGTGTCCGATGTACCTGGCACGGTGTAGCTGACAGTGATATGTTAAGGTTATTTGTGGATAGAGGTGTCTTTGTAGTTGATAAAATAGCTGTGAAACACAAGCCAATCTTGCTGTTGACTTACTAAAAAAAGTTTTATTGTGGTGGTTGATTTACTAAAAAAAGTTTTTTAGTGGTGGCTTTTTTTTTCCCCAGAGAGTTTTGTGTAAGGTGCCCAGAGTAAATTACTGAAAGTGACATAATTACAGTGAAGTTCTGCAAAACCTGGAATATTTAGCATGTAACCTGGCCTTTAAGGCTGGTACAGCATTTGAAGCATGTGAAGTGAATCTCAATAATGTATTGGCACTTCTATTTCCGTTTAAAAATCTCAGATGGCTAAAGCATTGTACGGTAGTAGCCTATGTGTGTGAAGGTCTGTGACCAGACCTTGTCACCAGATCAGGTACTTGTTTGTTTCACGTATATTTTGGCACACTTTTGGCTGCTTTTGCACCCTTTCCTGGGTTCCATGGCCTTTGTGACATGGGGGTGCAGAAGCTCTGGGTGCTAGTTACCCCAGCCAGCAATCTGCTCTGCATTCACCCTCTGTGAACCCACCTTCTGGGGCTCTGGCCCACTTCAGAGGAGAATAGTTAGGTCTTAAATGTTACTTCATGAAAAGAAATTGCATTTCGGATTTGTGATGAGCTCTGCTATGCTGCTGCAGTCTCTTCTGAAAGACTGTGCTTTCCTTCAGCAGCTGGACCATTAGAGCACTCCAGTTGACTCAGTAAATAGTCGTGGACTGGCAGTGTTATGATACAGTACAGGTAGGTACCTTGCTCTAAGGCCAGGGAACGCAAAATGTTCTTCTGGCTGTCAAATAGTTGTTACAAATTTCACTTCTTAATGAAGATGACATAAGTTTATTTTTACCCCCATGCTTTCAAGTTCTTTTTCACTATATTAGAGGTAATAATTGAGGTAATGAAACACTACATGGGAGTGCAGGCGTTAAACTGGAAGCTTGAGGTAAGTCTGCTATTCAGGTTTTTTTTCAAGACCCACTTCCTAGTATTCACACATACCAACTACCATTGACAGGATCCTATTATATCCATTGTAATATCCCATGAATTCGTTGTTACCTGTTTAAGAACAAGAACAAATTTTCTTCTATTCTCATATACATTTTAGCAAAGTTTTAGAGTGTGGAATTGTAGGTAATTTAGTTTAAAGAAATTTCACCTTGTTAAATGTGAAAATTGAATATTTTTTCCCTTAGAAAATCTTTACCTATTTTTAGTGGTTTTATTTTTGTTAAACATGATTAAATTTATCCTTTGGTGTTTTTTTTTCAGAAAATATAATTTTCCTTGTGTAAAGCTGCACATACTTCCCCTCTTTGTTCCTTTTTAATGAGAGATTGCTTTCTGTTTTCATTGGTTCAGTTGCACTTATGATTATTATTCACTATAGCAAATTCGGGGAAAATAACTGGAGTTTGGGCAAAGCATTGAGAGAAACTGACACAAATCACTACACCTGGAATAAAAAAATGTCAGTTGCTTTTTTTCCTAGTTTTATTGATTCAATTTCTCTTTTACAAATACGAGAATTAAAAGCAACCAGGGAAATTCATCGTAAGTATTGACTGGCAAAATGCACTAAAATGGAGCAAATGTCTAATTTATACTTGAGGTTAAAAAGAATATGGATCTGCTGTAACTAGTATGGACTTTTTTAGTCACAGAATGCATTAGGTCTACAGTGTAATTGTTGCTGATCCTGACTAATGACTGTTTCGGGGATTATCTCTTTTGGAGTCAGCCATCTGCTATGGTTAGAGTAATTAACTAAACATAATTAAGGGTTGACTTAGTTTGAAAGCAAAAGTATCTATGTCTCTAGGAGTAGAATATAATTTCGTCAGTTAAAAAGACTTCAGAAATACAGATTTTCCAGTTTTCTATTGGTGACATTACTCGAGCAGCTAAATTAAAGGTTGAAAATGTAACTCCCTCCAAAACACCCTCCAGCCCCCCACAAACTGGAACCGAAAGGGGGAGAGGGGGGAGGAAGGAGGGGAGCCCTAAAAGGGCAGTTTATTACTGTTTGCCCGGTTCTTATTTGATACTGTATTACCAGATCTAACAGATGGCTCACATCAGTTAAAAGCTTGCAGGTGTAACTAAACTTACCTTTCTGTATTTAAAAAGTATTGATTTACCAAGGATATCTTCCCATTTATGACAGAAAGGAGGATAAGTGGTTCTTAACTGTACTTTTTTAATAAAATACATTAGATGGTAAAGATTTATTTTAATGCTCCATTATTACACACAACAGGAATTTTTTTTAGAAATTGGAGAGATCTGTATGTTTTTGTCAGGAAGCATAAGAAAATACAGTTTCAATCCTGAGTTTTGAATGCAGTGCATTAAAGCTTAAAAATGCCTTCCCTTTTACAGGTGATTACTGTAATAATACTGTTATGATCTCTTTCTGATTTCCCTTATGCCATCTGTATATAGGGTAAGTTCACTGTGGCCCTACTTACAACAGTGAGTACCAAAACACAGCAAAACCCCAGGCTTTTGTATAAGGACTGCCTGTTGGCCTCACCTGAGTCCAGTCATTGTGGCTTTAAAATGTGTTTTGTAATACTTATGTCTGGTTTTCTCTCTGTATGTACAAAGGATAGTAAAATTTTTTGTAGCATGAAATAATGCATGTTTGCAAATGCTACAGACTTTTAAATCCATAGATGCAGACTTAAATCATAGGCCCTTATGAAAGAATTTTCTATTAATTATCCTTAGGAATAATTATAAAATTTAATGGACATAATATAACATTTAAAGTCTGCACTATATACAGTATTTTTCAGTGGCCTCCTTCCACTGAGTAGCAATTTAGCTGAATTATATTCACGGATTACTAAAAATCACTGAGATATTCTTTAACTGTGGATAGAAAATGTTTAATTGGAGAAAAGTACATATTAAGGAGTCCTGCCCATGCAGGGGAGGTTGGAACTAGGTGAACTTCAAGGTGCCTTCTGAGCTAAACTATCCTATGATTCTATGAATGAAAAATTTAAAATGTTTAGTAGTATTTTGCCTTGGTAAAACTTTTAAAGGAAAGAGGTTTTGTGGTTTCTACTACTGTTCTGAAGGAAAAGTTCATAGCCCTCATATTTGGTATGGTAGTAGATACTTTTCTGTACCATATCTGTGTAGGTAGGTGACTTTCCTGTGTTTGCAGAAAAAGTATTTTATTCTGCATGCATGAAAATTGTGTGATAAGTTAGACTGTAAAGAATAAAAGAAGAAAAGCAATGAAGTCTTTCAGTGCCATTCTCTGCAGAGTGGTTGTTTGCAGTTGGTGTAAAGGGTGGGCAGCACGGGATGATACGCTGCAGTTCCCTTGTTAGCGGAGTCCTCAGTGTGGGAAGGTAGTACCCTTGGTTCTGGTAGCTAGCCAAGTCTAGAGGCTTCATCTGGTACACAGAAATGGCCACATAGAAAAATTACTGGTGATAAGGAATGAATCATTTAGCTAAAATGGGCACAGTATGTCTTCCAGATTTTTTGTGTGTTTCTCTGATTTTTCATTTCCTTTGGCTTTTTGATTTCTTTTTAATGACTGAGGTGAACCAAGGATACTGCGTCTTTTTGGAGAAGCAGGTAACAGCATTTATGCTGGCTTTCCAAATGAAAATTTGCTGTTTTAACAGTACTTCAGATCAGAAGTACTGTTCAGCACATCAGTTTTCTAAATTGATTAAAACAATTTGGAAAAGGATATCTCTCTTGAGTACTTGGCATTCCATTTTACAAGACTGGGAGTGAGGTTCTACAGCAGTGGTTTGACCTGTGCTCAGTACTTGGCCTCCCTGGTTTCCAGCCACGGGTCTGAGAAAGGTGTTGCCTGTTTAGCTGAAGGAGGCTCCAGGACAGGAACAGGTTTCTTGGGAGTTTCCCTCTTAGGAGTTAACTTCGCTTAGTGCTTTCAGGACTCTGAAAAGATTTCTTCCCCACCTTACTTACACTCAGATCCTGGCTCACAGTGCTGGCAGACTGAGTCAGACAGTCTTTTGACTCTGTTGCCACTGTGCTTAGACGTCATGTGCCCACCTGCAATTCTGAAGTATTTGAGAAACTACTTCTCCACGTAGTATTTCTAATAACAATTCTGTGGTGTTTTTTTCTTAAAATGCACATGCTTGTTCAGTGAAATAGGTCTCATAACTTTTGATTTAGGCAATTCAGGGCACAAATAAAAATGCCGTATTTTATATGAAAAGCCCAGCACCAAAAAAACCAACAACAACCTGGCACCTTACAGGAGTTCTTGTATTTATACCATAATTGCTGGGTCTTTCCCTAAATTAAGAGACAAGAAAAGGATTTCCTGGCATGTGTGACAGGTTTCTTAAAGCTGGAGTCTGTCAGGGAGCAGCAAGAGCAGGGTTGCTCTGCGAGGAGGGACAAGCTGGCAGTGCAGGGTAGTACAGGCAGAGCACAGCCCCACCAGGGCCTGCACACCGAGCTGGGCACAGGGTCAGGACAGAATACTGGGATCTCTTGGGACCAGGGTCCATCCTGTAGTCTGATCTGGAGGAACAGAAGGTAGGAGCTAGTGGAGGCCTGGGGGGAAGCTGTAACATGAGAGATGAGGTCTAGCCAGGAGGTGTGGGCACGGACCAGGCTGCAGAGCTATGATCTGGCTCAGGCAAGGGCTGGAGGTGCCAGCCTGAGCCAACATGGAGCTTCTGAGCAGAGGGTGTGGGGGCTGGTCCCAAGCTGAGGCTGCTGTCATTCAAGTTGAAATGTGGCGTAGCTCTCAAGAGCACTACCGAATTCCTTTCCTGCAGCAGTTGTGCTGGATTCCTCAGGTGACTGGTGCTGTTTGTGTTGATGTACCTCTTATGTGAAGGTCTCATAGGAGCTACTCAAGAGTGGAGTGCAGATCATGAGACATGGTCAGCACAGACACTCCTGTAGTCCCCTGGTGGTTTAATTTCCTGCCATAGAAGACAGACCTTTATCTTCTCTCTTACAGATATGGAGTCTGGAGAGCGGTTAACTTCATCGTCAGTCTCCTCTGCTGCAGCTGCATCAGCTCCAGTGTCTTCTACACTGTCTGTAGCCTCAGCAGCATCGAAAGGTGGCCTTTCCCCTGGAGCTGCACCTCTGAGTTCCACACTCAACACATCTGGTAAAAATGACACCATTATATATTGCAACCTGGTTTTAGCATTTGTCAACACTTGTTATTATAAGTCACATATAACAAGGTTGCACAGATGCATTGAAGAAAATTTTTTTTTTTTACCAAGCGACGTTCATATCATGTGAGTACATTTTACGTAGTGCTTGTTTATTGAAGGAAGGAAATAAATTGAAAATTGCAGCTTTCAAATGTGAAAGAAATTTTTAGTTGGCAAAACTGCCTCAGAAGCAAGGATCGAATCAAGGGTTGATCTAGCAAACTCTGTCACTTTCAGGTTAAGATCTAATAATAAACTTCTTGAGTATACATAATGTTCTCACCATTCAAGCCCAAGCCCTACTGTATTTTTTAGATCTGGAGGAATAGTTTCTTCTAAAGGAAGAAGAACCATTTCTTGTTCTGCTGATGACATATGCATCATTCAGTCGAAACATGAGCTTCATTCACAACTGTCGGATTCTTCATGAAGATAACCTCTGTATAAAATTCACCTTCTGTCCTGGTTTGAATTTTAAAATGTCATAGTCTTAGATAGTCTTGATGAGAGTGAAACATCTTGGCTTGAATCAGAAACATACAGAGGTTATCTTCTTGAAGAATCCGACAGTTGTGAATGAAGCTCATGTTTCGACTGAATGATGCATATGTCATCAGCAGAACAAGAAATGGTAAATAACTCTTCCCTGCTCTTTCTTTCTTTGCTTTGGAGAACAGATCGTACATGTTCTTTTTGTTAGCCTGACTACTACTGATTCTTAAAAGATATACAGTAAGTAGGAAGGTTTTTCAGCTTAAATTTATAGTAATCCACTATTTTCAGAACAAACTTGGTTCTTGCAGTAGAGTGAGCAAGTGTGTATTGTCCAAACTGAGAACTCCTCTGTCCTGATCCTGCAGACTCTTGAGTGCCCTGCTACAGCCTGTGCTTGTTCACTTGCAGCATCCTAGGGAAGAAATATAGAAACCAGAATGTCTGCATACCTAGAATTATGTCTCAGCTATTTCTTTTAATCACTCTAAAAGCAGCCAGGAAAGTTTCTAACTGGAACTGATCCGCAACAAGTAACTACGTGTTCTATTTTTCAGTACCCCCCTACAAATTCAACCTCAAAAGACTTTTGTGCCTGTGTTCATTAGCCCATGCCATTTGAAATGGTTCCCTGTGGTGGTTCCCAGAATATAGCAGGAGTTTATTTACATATGGATATAAATGTGCAGTTCCAAACTGAGGATTTATGTGACTTATTTGCCTCTCCTTGCTGCCTTTGCTTTGTAGATATTGCAGCACATAATTTTGTTTCCTGTAACCTTGTGTGTATATATAGGATATGTATTTGGTCCACCAAAGTACAGTAAGACTAAAGCATATTAATGTAGTAAAGATGCTAAACTGTCAGTGTCTTCATTAGAAAATACATGTAGTCCTTTTCTTATATAGTTTTTAAAACTTTATTCTCAAATTTTACTTGAAAGTTTCATTTCTGTCTTACACCTAATAGTTATAAAGACTGGTAGTAATTCCCACTATTCACGCCTCGTTTCCTTTTAGTTTTGTTTAATGGTCAGGTCCTTTGCCTGGCTGCATCTCATTTTTAAGAATGTATCTGTTTTCTCAAGGACACTTTGTATTCCTGAAAACAAGCTGGAATGCAGCTTACTATCAGTATTGTCCCATCGGTTTTATTTATGAGTATATCCATTTCTCTGCCTGACACAGTATCCTACGGTTACAGTTGCATCCACTCTGGAAAGGTATATGCTGTCCTAGAGAAGCTTCACAGAAGTGTTTATTGTATCCACCAGCCAAAGAATATTTTCCCATGAATGACCTATGGCTGGGATGGCAATTTCATGGAGTCAAATCTTCCTTGAATTTACAAGATATTCTGTAGTCAAGGTAGGCTAGTATCCTAGCCTGTTCCTAAACCAAGGTGTTATTCACTTCTGTTATATTTTAAAAAAATAATAATTATGACAATATCTGTCAATCTCAATTATTTTATTAGATGCTAGAGAATGCATTTGCAAATGAAAGTTCAATTATCAGGTTAAGAATGAACAATTATTCTTACTAAGGTAAAGGCATCCTAATCTATGCATTAGATTAGAGAGGTTCTTTTTATTGCAATTTATTTATTTATTTTCTTTGCAGCAATCAATAGTCTATTAAGTAGTCTCTGCAATAAACTTCATTGCATAGCCTGTCAGGTCCCCATGATGCATGGTGATTTAGGACCGGGAGTATTTATGCTTTACCAGGGAGATTACACTACAAAGAAATTATTCTGGCATATTCCCAGGTCACATAGACAAAGCACATTGTGAAACCATTATGGAATATATCACATACTGGTAATATAACTGGTTAATACAGCACTAGTTCCTGAATAATTGAAGCATTCCAATCAAGTAAACAGATACTTTACGTGCTTTCTTATTTCACCTGTCGCTGAAAATAAGAAGGTGCATTGGAAAAGAAAACTGATTCTGAAAAGAGGTTTAAACACATTCTCATGAGAATGTTAGCAACTTTGGAAGAATATAAATCAACAGCCTTTTCTCACATGAGTAAATGATACAGTAATTCAGTGTTTGGTTTTTATGAGGGGCAATAATACCTGCATATGAAACTGTTCAGAGCTCAGCAATCAAGTTTTGATATTACCAGACGTGAAGGGCTCTTTATTTTTAACTTTCAAAAAAAGAGAAGTTCGTCAACAAGTCCTCAATTTTTGGAAATCAGTGTTAAGATGGTCAGTAGATCTGAATTTTAGTGTCTTATATATGTATCATTAAGAAACAGTCTCTCTTTTCAGTATCAGCAGTTCTTTAAGCCTCGATTAGAATTCCTGCTTCATACTTTTTCCCATATAGGCCAGAAGCTGTTTTCTTTCTCAGTGTAAGGACTGCCCAGTGCAGTGGAGTCCAGGCACTGTTAGAATTATTTTAAAAAAAAAAAAAAATTCTGTTTGCAGGGTTATTGAAGAACATTGAAAAATATGAAGGGAAAAAGGAGTGGGGAGAAACTAATAGGCATAACTCAAGCACTTCCATGTTCTAAAATTCCATCTCATGTAATAGTTGGTATAAGGACTACACAGATGAGTGATCAGTTTTGAATATTGTTTAGACATGGAATTTTAGCTTTATTTCTAAGGAACAGACTTAGTAGAAACAACATCGAAAGAAACAATTTCAGAGCATTGCTTTTCGGACGTTGGAGATTGAAGGAAACCATTGCATTTGAGCACCTAAATAATGTAATTTAAAACCACATAATGCACCTAGTAGTTCTTATATTAAAGCAAGCCTCATTGAGAGTTGCCATGTGATTGAAACTTTTAAAAATATGGCTTGGTAGGTCAGTGCTCTGTGTATATTCCTTGTATTTTTACTGAAAGCTAATAATCTGCCCTGTTTGTACCTAAGTTATGCAGCAGCTTTCTCAGCAGAGTGCAGTTTTGTCAACCCCTTTTGAAAATGCCCTTTTTTTAGAAAGTTATTCCCAGGCTAGCTCCTTTTAACGTACGATTTACGAAAGAAAGTTAAAGATGGAGTCCTTGCCATTGCTTTTATGTTTGTTACCTGTCTGTTTGCTTCTGTAAGAGCATATTCAGAGTTTATTAAAATGCTGGGGTTTAGGGTTTGGGTTTTTTTAGGTGCTTTAATGAGATAGTCTGTGCGTTGCTCTTTGTTTAAATGAACAGATATATTTGACATTTCTCTATTCAGATGAGCATTGGGTTTTTTTAAACAATTATAAGAATGGATGATTGTTACTTCTGTGTATAGAAACCATTTCCAGCCTTTTCCATGCTTTCCAGCTTTTTAAACTGAGGGGCATTCAGCACTACTATGAAATCATGCATACAGGTAGTCTGGAATCATGCACACAAGGAGTTTGGAAGACTTAAGGTTGTCTGGGGACATTTATAAGGCAAACTTTGCTAGCACTGTAAGGCAGTGACACCACAGAAAGGAGGAAAATGCACAGTAATTTCTGTCACCCTAAGCAGTTCTCTAGGTTTGCTATGTATGTTGGAATGCCCTTAGTATTGTTAGAAATACCACATTATTTTTTTATTTCTGCTGGTTGGTGCATTGCTGCTTTGTATTTTAAGGTGTTATTTAAGTATTTATTACTTTTTAGCTCTTTTGGAAACCTTATATTGCACTGTGAAATTCATTAATATTAACAAAGACATTCACAGTTATCATTGCTTGTTACTAAGAGACCAACATTGTTGAAATGTATGTTGCCCTTTAGGGTAATGCTTTCAATCATTTATCTGTGTAGCAGTTAGTAGAATTGCAGAAGCTGTGTTCAAAAATATTTAACCTATTTGAAGTAAGCACTCCAAGAATGTTGGAGTGCAGTTTAATAAGAAATTTTGCTTTGCAGAGCATGTCTACAGTAAGTTAGTAACTTGGAAGTGCAAACACTAAAATAGAAAATCAAGTAAATGCTAGAATTAATTGCTAGATTGTTTTTGTTTTCTTCAAATAAAAAAGAAGAAAAATGTCATTACATTTCAGTTTACTGTTCCAAAACTTTGCTGCCATTTCTCCTTTATGTTTTATTTCTTTCACATTTCTAAATGCATATTTAAAAATTGATAGCTTCTGTTCTCTGGACACATTAAATAATGGCTTAGGTAACACACATGTATTTTTTGAAAAGGCCATAATTGTAACATTGTATAAAGTCACCCACTCTTTTCTTGTGTGATGAAGAACGTTAATAAACTTAAGCTCAGAAGATTGTTTTAACTTGACCTATCTTCAGAGTATTATGCAATGTTGCAATGCATTGCTGCTCATCAGCATCATTAAGAATCACTGCTGTGGTCTGTGAGGGAGAAACAAGTGCTACTGTTTGTTTTAGTTTTGTTTTTTTGTTTTAGAAAATAAACAAGCACAAAAAAAGTATTGTGATGTTTCCCAATTGAACTGTATAGCCGATGGTAACTAACATTTAATATTACTAGTTGAGTGTGGACATCAGTTGTGGAAGACAATACATAAATGATTTTTGTGGGTTTTTTTTTAGATGTGGTAATTTACTAGTTTAAGTCAGTAAAGTTCAGCAAACCTAGAACTGAAATACAGTGTTTTTAAACTCAGGCTGAAAGTATAAAAATATAAGTATAAAGTATATTTAAAAAAAAAGATTATAGAAAAAAGTATAAAGATACTCACTATACACATTACTGCAATAAGTCAGTCAGTGAAATTACATACAAACCCACTCTGGCTTTGGAGGAGGAAAAGAAAGCAAAGAAAGTGCATGAAATGAACCAGAAATTTGAAATGGGTGAAAGGAATTTCCCTGCACTGTGTATGTAGCGTTGTCATTATGCTGCCTCTTGCTGATAAATGAAAATCCCAGAGAATGCTCCAGTGTTCACAACACCCAACACGAGGAGAAAACTGCAGTTGGGAGATAATTCCAAAATTATCCATTATATACACTAACACAAGAATAGCATAAAAAAAATCTAGAAGGAGGAATAGAGTTAACAAGCATGGTCAGGTAAAAATTCCCAAAAGTGTGGTCAGTTTGCAGAGGCCTTTGGTGGTAAAGAGAGTCTCTTGTAAACCCTCTTCTGGCTACATGGTGTAAATGGTGCCTTCCAGAGTATTTCTAGTGTTTCATTTTAATAATAAAGTTTTCACTGTAAGACTGGAAAGTGCAGTCGCAAATGTGATACTTTAAGCATTTAAAAAGCAACAAAAGCACTGTGCTTTAACTTTTTCGTAGGAGTCAACTCTAGCAAAACACCATTGCTGCCCTTTAAACACCTTCACAGAGTCACGTGGCCAGCCTGGGACCCGGCTGAGAGAGAATCATCTCTTCCACAATTGGAATTATTTTACCTGCACTTGCTTGTTAGATTTAGGTTTTATGTTGACTAAACCTATGTTTCTAACCCTTGTCACAATGGCATTTATGTGTCATATTTCTGATTCTGCTGCTTCTTGCAGTGTGATATAATTTCTGGTTTGATTGGTGGTGGGAGAGTTAATTTTAAGATAAGTTTGGAAGAGGTTTTTTTTTTCCTGCCAAAATATTACTGCATTTTTTCAAACACACACATTTATCTCTCGCATATATAATTTTTAACATATGGTCATCTTTCAAAAGTTTCTTTGAAAGGTTCTTCTTTAATTATGCTTTGTATTTTTTTTTCATGTGTTGACTAATAAATGTGTTAGAAAATGCTATTGTATCTTCTGCAACGGCTATTTAAAAAAGATCCTGCCAGTCTTAAGGAATTCCTCTGTGCAAATCTGCAGACTCTGGGCTTCTGTTCAGGCACAGAAACCTTATAAAAAAATACATAGTTTAGTCTTGCAGAGTTTCAAGAATCTGCAGTAAAGGATTACATAAATATTCTAAATAGTTGTGTTATAATGAAGAACTTTAAAAGCTGGAAGTTGTAGGGACCTTGTAAACTCATTTGAAGTTCATTTTACTGGAAAATAGAAATTAATAACTATTTAAGATGAACATTTAAAACAGGAACAACACCAAAAAGAATATTAGATTGTTTTTAAAACAATAAATGTGTATTCCTTGCTCAACCACTTCAATTTATGTAACAAGTAGCACAGAGTAGCCCTGTTTCTGGTTGTGGAACAACCATTTCAATAGAGAAGTTACAGAAAAAAATAAAAAGAACATGTTTTTCTCAATCCAGTGTCAAATTTCAGGGTAGAAACCTCTTAGAGTGATTGGGTATAGAGTTACTATAGAGTAGCTAGAAATTCCTGTATTTCATAGGTAACTTCATGTGCTTTTTGTGGAGATTGCAGGGATAACTTAGAGCTGTTTTACCTTTTCATCGTTCTGGTATGGGAAGTCTTGAGGTAATAATGAATGTTCAAGAGTGACCTGTGAATACTGATACTGTTTAGAAGACCACCATTGTGGGGTATCACTGTCACAAGCTTTCTTTGAAACATTTATTTTTGGGATGCATTTAAATGAAACTGCATTGACATCTTTACCAGAAAGGCTTTAATGACTTAGGATCAGAATTGCTGCAGGAAATTCCTGTCACTTAAGTTCCTAAGTGTTGTTTTCCTCTTACTTACAGATTTGTTAAATCTGCCCTGGATTATGCACAGCAACATGCTTACATAAATATTTAAATATGATCTTTCGAGGTCCCTTCCAACCCCTATGATTCTATGATTCTATTTGAATAACTGAAGTTTGTTTTTAATTTTCTTTGTGGTGCAGAATGGTGGCGAACAGCGGACACGCACTCTCGTCCAGGGGCAGCTTTTTTCCCGCCGCTCTTGGGAATTCCACCACTGTTTGCACCTCCTGCACAGAATCATGATTCTGCTCCATTCCGCTCCAGAGCTACAGGAAAAAATAGTCGAAGCAGTACAGAAAAAGGTAATGGCTAAACTTGTAGAGGGAATAATTGTATCAAACTTGGGCACATACAGAAAGATGTGGAACTCGAGCTTTACCTGTCATCGTTCTTCCCAGTGCTACACAGTTCTGTAAGAATTGATACTATTAGCTAAGCATGAGATGTGTGGGTTTCAATAATGGAATACTCTTTCTCCGTCTATTTTTTCCCCTCTTTTTCCTTAGATAGTTTTTGTGGGACTGAGTAGTAGGGAAGTTTTCCTTTAAAGCCTGTGGTTTGATTTAGGAAGCCTTGTGCTTCTCTGGTGAACACTGTTCCTGTATGTGTAAAAAGCACAGGCATCAGGTGGGTGGTTGTTGGAGGGCATGGGGTGGGGGATGGCGAGGCCTACAGGATCTTCATGAAAATAGCCCAGTGATACTAGAACATTCCCTTGCATTTCAACCAGTATTTTATGTAGTGGTGTTGCACACCTGTTGAGGGTGTGAGATGCACTTGTTTGATGTTTGATACCAGGTTTGCTCAGCATAGAAGAGAGGGGCTGAGGGGTGACTTTGTTGCTGTCTGTGGCTTCCCAGGGAGGGGAAAGGTGCTGGTCTTTTCTCTCTGGTATCTGGTGACAGAATGCAAGAGGATGGCTTAAAGCTGCATCAGGGGGAGTTCGCCTTGGGTATTAGGAAAGTGTTGTTCACTGAGAAGGTGAGCAAGCTCGCCAGGGAAGTCGTCTCGACCCCAAGCCTTTCAGTGTTCAAGAAGCATTTGTACAGTGGTCTTAAAGCTAAACCGTAGATCTGAGTTGTCCCGTGTGGAGTCAGGAGTTGAACTTCATGATCGTTGTGGATCCCTTTCAACTCAGAATTTTCTGTTCTGTGATTCTGTGATGTGTAAAGCCGCTTTTTTTTGTTGTTTGTTTGTTTGTTTGTTTGTTTCAGTTTTGGTAGGTTTTAAGACCTGATGTTTGTTTTGGAATCAATCTGATTGATAATAGTCCTGGGATGGCAGAGCAGCAAGTTTGTGCAGTTAGGCATATTTTCGTAGAAAACAACAGTCTTCTTGACAGACGAGTAAACAAGCTTAAATGTGGATGTTCTTTCAAATAGCATTCCCACAACTTGCCCCACCTCGTTTTACACATTGCAAAACTCATAAAATATCTTGGGCTTCATGTGGTTTTCTTTGCAGCTGATTGATACTTCAAAATTGTATATAAACTATTCTGTGAGATATTTACTGGAATGTGTATTTTTGTGTCTTCTTTCTTTAAAATCTTATTTTTCTGTCCTTGGTTAAACTCAAGGATAGTTGGTGCTTAAAAATGGACAATTTCATATTTTTTCCTTACCTCTGCTTTGGTTTTGTTTGTTTTTTTTCTTCTCCTTACAGTGTTAAATGTGTTTTTCCTTCAAATCATTAGTTCTCTGCGTATTTTAATTAAAATAACTCCATGAACAAATCAAAGTGACTCTTGGATGGCAAATTTTTAGTAAATGTTGGGTGTAACCTGTGAGTAGTCTAGTATCTTGTAATCTGTTTAGGGAAGCTAGGTTAGTGTGTCTGCAACATCTCACAACAAGCAGTTGCTACTTCAGGGTGTTTTTTTTAAGTGTCACATTGTCAATCTGTCATCTTAAGGTGTGAATGGATCACTGAATGGAAGCAATACCACTGCAGTGTCTGGTATCAGCACATCTGTACTGCCCACCACCATTGCAACATCTGCAGGACAAGTGAAAGCTATAACCTCAGGAGCAGGAGGCTGCAAATACAGCCAGGAGCAAAGCAAAGCTCAGCTTTTGGAGACCAGAGCTGACAAAATCAAAGATAAGGTAAATACACAGAAAAAAAAGTGAGATTCAGACAGAAAATTGGCATGGTAAGTGTTCTGATTGTGCACACAGCAGCATTTTTGAGTGTTCTCTCTCAGTTCAAAACGTTTTGAGTTTTTCTTATTTATTAGAGCAAGATCTGTAGCCTTGTCTCTGTGGGATTTTTTCTGTAGAGTTGTTTTTTGTTTATTTGTTTGTTGACATTTTTATGAACCAAAAGCTACCATTAGCACTAATTCTGCTAGTTATTAGCTGTATATGATAACATTTGTATTTAATTTGTATAATTATAACAATAAAGTATATTATCACAAATATTTGATGACATTATATTACAGTGTAAATATTTGTGCTATAATTTAAAATTATAACCTATTATAATGATATATCTTTAATTATGTCTTTGTATAAACTAAAATATAACAAAATTTCAGAAGCAAAATGAAATTTTTAGACATTGAAAGAAAAATGCTTTTCTGGGTGTAATTTCCTGTTTATCAGAGGAAAGAAGTATTACTAATGGCTGTGATTCAGCAAAAAGTTTGTCTATCTAATCTGAAAGACATGAGTAGTCTCAGGGAGTTAGTAAAGCACCTGATACACTGACCCAAGCACTCCTGAAGAGCATCGCTACTCTTGGAACCAAGAGTACTTAGTCAAAACACAGGGAGTGGGATACTGGGAAGTTGGTTATTGTCAGAATAGAAGCTAAGGAGTCACTCCCTACTGGCAGCCATCTAGGCTAAAGTACTTATATTTCTTGATACTCATTTTTATGTTTGTTGTGTGAGTGACTTGGGCTGGCCTGTTGCTTGTTTTCTCTTTCTGTTACTGCAATCCATTCAGCTCTCAAATCTGAGTGTTCTTGGGTAAGAAGTTGGCATTTTCACAGAATGGCTGGTGTTGGCTTGTATCTGCATGAAAACAGCTGCTACCACTAAAATGGTTAATTCTATTTGTGTAGTGATATGGTGTTTGGTAACAGGGAAATTAGCATATTAAAGAACATTTTACCTCAGATCATTATTCATATGTTCAACAATCAACAACTTTTGAAGGTATTAAGGTAGTTGCATGTATTAGGGAAATCTTCGACTTTTTTCAGGATTAAATACTAGAAATGGCCCTTTCCTTTCTAAAATTGTGCTTTTATCCTTGATATCTGTGGGCAAAATAGAAGCTTCATTCCTGTAGTGCAGAGGTAAAGCTTTTTCCAGGTAATGTCTCTGCATTTCTGAATACACCTGTAGTTATGCAGGATACCAAATTACTACACTTCAGTATCTCCAAATATCTCCCCAAAAGTTTATATCATCAGTAAATGAGCAGACACTTCTGTGTTCATTTTTTGGCTCTTTGTCGTATTCAGAAAACTAAGCTGGTTAAGTTAGTTACTTGTTTATATGAGTATCACTGAGAATTTCACCTCTTTCTGTTTGTTTGGGTTTTTTTCCTTGAAATTTTAGCATGTTTGTTGGCATTGTTATCTGTTCTTCATATTACCATTTATCTTAATGTGGAAGTTGCGTATCTCTTTTCTTTTGATGTGGGTGCTGATTTCAAGCTCCAGTTTCAATTTGCTAAATACTGAGTTGCTGTAAAACAATGTATTCAATCAGTGTACCCTCAGAACAATGTACCCTCCCTCAGAGGTGGTGCTAAATGGTTCTTTTTCAAACTGGCAGCTGGGCATAAGGAAGGTCCCACAGGGATCAGTGTTGGGTCCAACCTGTTTAATACCGTTGTAAGTGATCTGGATGTTGGAATCAAGTGCACCCTGATGAAGTTTACAGATGACAACAAGTTGAGTGTGGAAGTAGACTCTCTGGAAGGGAGAGCCACCCTCTGGGAAGACCTGGACAGGCTGGAAGAGTGGGCTGACAAGAACCTTATGAAATTTAATGGGGAAGAGTGTAAGATCTTGCACCTGGGAAAACGTAATCCAGTAGTGCAGCTCAGACTGGGATCTACCTGGCTGGAGAGTATTTCTGTGGAAAGGGACCTGGGGCTCCTGGTGGGCAAGCTCAGTATGAGTGAAGTGTGTTGCAGCGGCAAAGAAAGCCACCAGGATGCTGGATTGTATCTACAAAGGTATCACTAGCAAAGATAAAGAAGTCATCATCCCACTATACTCGGGGCTTGTCAGACCACACCTGGAACACTGTGTTCAGTTCTGGTCCTCTTGTATGAAAAAGGGGAGCACAGGCTGGAGAGGGTCCAGAGAAGAGACACAAATAATGACCGGAGAACCGGGAAGCCTGACGTACGAGGAAAGGCTGAGAGAACTGGGTTTTTTCAGCCTGCAGAAGAGAGAGCTTGGGGGACACCTTCTTGCCATGTTCCAGTACTTAAAAGGGTGGCTACCAAGGAGATGGAGACTGCCTTTCTACAAGGAGTTGTGTGAAAAATATGAGAGGTAATAGGGGCAAGACATCCCAATTGGACACCAGAATAAAATGTTTCACCATGGGAACTTACAGACTTTGGAATAATCTCCCTAGGGAAGTGCTGGATTCCCCAACACTGGACACTTTTAAGACTCAGCTTGACAAGGTGCTGGGCCATCTTGTCTAAACTGTGCTCCTACCTAGAAAGGTTGGACCAGATGATCCTTGAGGTCCCTTCCAACCTGGCATTCTTTATGATTCTATGAAATTTCAGGTTGTCAGCAGTTTTGTGTGCTAAGTTTTTGTAGAAATTTTTCTAATGCTGAAGTGAGTTTGTTCACTCAGCTAGTGCTGAGTTTGTTGTTCCTTAGTTGATAGGCTGATATTCTAGACACACCTCTAATCCTTATTCTTCTTTTCCTCTGGAACTTTTTGAGGTAATTAGTATTTGTTAATGTAATTATTTGAACAAGCTTTCAAATCAACAGAGTGTACCTTAAATGAGGATGTCCACATGGGCAAAATAGAAAGAGATTTGTTTTCAAAAGAATTTAAAAAAATTAAAAAAAGTCTTTATTTTCGGTATGTTAGAAGGAAGGCATAACTGGAAATGAAAGCAAAAGCGGTAGGCAGATGGAGTGTTTTGTGCTGGGCTTTGTAGAAGAGATGTTATGCTTTTAATTTCAAAATGTAACACTTGCCTCTTTTTCTAAAGAGCACAGTTTATTTTAAAACATTTTAGTTATATTTCTCTAAATGTTCCTTTCTTTAGGTTTTTTGTTACTAATAATCCGCTTATTTCTTCAATCATATCCTTAGTTTTAATTTGCTTTTGAGATTGGTACTTAAATAAAAAAATAAGAAAAGGCAAAGCTGATACCAAGCTCTTCTTACAGTCGGTGAAAATCTAAAGTTTCTTTTTGTGTGATGTTTTCTTCCTGGTTGAATTCTAGTTCTGTTGTCCTAACATCTTAGGGAGTACTAAAGTGCAGTCTGATAGTAACTTGTATTATGTAATTACTTTTTTTGTCTGTGGTGTGTGAAAAACAACTTCTGAATTAATTGAAGCATCTGATCTTGAAAAGCTATAGTTACTAGAAGTTCTCGTCCAGTTTCATTTGTCTAGGGTGTTTATTTGATAATTCAGAGGACTATTCATGTCAGATAACAGTAAAGCTCAATCTGTCTGTAGCATGAGTTTCAAATTGTGCCAAGTCCTCCCTCATCCCTGTGTATTTGTGGAGTATCATGTTGTGTCTGTTGAGCACAACGATGATGTATAGAAGACAGATGTCATCATGGTGATCAGATGTACTATCCATGACTTTGGTAACTGTGTTACTTTTTACTTTGCTGTGTTGGTCACTGTCTTGGTAACTTTGGCATGCTTTAGTTGTCTTCTTGTAAGCACGGCCTGTTTGTGACCAAGATGACACAGAACAAGCAGATACACTTTGTAAATAATCATTCGTTGGAATGTGCTGCTTCTGACTCACAAAAGAAATGTATGACTAAATTTTTTTTAAGCTATCACTTGACTCATGTTTTTATGGGACTATCCCATTGGGTGACTAAGGTCGGGCTACTTTTCTCAGTACACTTACTCAGTCTAGATTGTTGCTTTCTGAACAATAGACATTTTCAATTAGCATAACCATCCAGCAGATTTGCTAAAGCCAGTGAAGCAAAATCAAATATGAAATTTATTTTAATTGAACCCACTCTTGCTTCAACTTCTATGACTGTATTGTTGCCAATAGAGGAACTATCTGGAAGTGAAGTTTGCTTATTTAATATAACTTAATAATAATTTTTTGGGTTAAATTCTTGAAGAGTCTTTTGTTTTCTTTTTCTAAATAATATTTTTTTATATTCTATAAATACCTGGTCTTACATGTATCTTCAGAAGTCTAATGCTCTCTTTTTCTCTTTGTAGTATATTTCAGAGGAAGTAAAACAGTATTTACTTTTTGGTCTGTACTTTTTCTTCTCTTTCTTGAGTATTTTGTGTCAGCAAGCTTTCAGAATTTCAAGTATTTTTTGCTGTTCTAAATGTATTTATAGAGAGATTTTTCTTTGCAGTTATCTTGTTCTCCTTCTGCCTTACATTATTTGATTTAGTCTGAATTATTTCTTCTCTCTGCAATTCACCAGCTTCCTCCCCTCCAGCTTCTTTACCTTTCATGCAGGATTCAATAGAAACTTCTCCATCAAGGTTAATCCTTTTACATCCACTCAATGCATGAGTTTAAATTTTCCCTATAATTATATTTTCTCTAAGCTACTGATTTCCCATCCCTTCTTGTAGAATCCTACTAATTTGGCTGCTTTGTGTAGGTTTTATCTATGTCGAAAGTTTGTTTATGAAGTAAGAACTACCCGGGCAGTGGTTTTGTATTGCAGTGTAGTTAAGTGCCTGATTTGTTTAGAAGCATTTGATTGCTTACATTTTATACTAAATGTTATGTTTAAATTAGCTGTCTCTTTTTTTTCTGGAGATAGTTCTTTGTGAATCTGACTTATATACTGGATATTGCTGGGCACTTGCTGCCTCCTTTTGCTACAAGTATGTTCCTGGCTCCCTTCTTGTTGTGGTAGTTTTCTTATGCTCTTGGCTGCAGTATGAAAAGATGGACTTGTAAGATACAGCAGCTAGTACATTTTGTAAAGGTAGATGGACAGCACACGTTTTTAACTGTTGATGAGTGGAAGTAAACACTATCAGCTAAGAAAGCTCTTTCACATACTCTTCTTCTTCCAGACTGTTACATGCATCTATTAAGCCGGTGTTATGAATATGTATTTCATCAGCATTGTGAATAAACTGGATATTTTTCATTTTAGTGTTACTGCAGTGGTTTGAGTGTTTACCTTTCCACATACAGAGATAAATGACCATGAAGGGGAAAAGCTAGAATAGAATCCTGGAGATGTGATTCCAGGAGGCATTGTTACTTTTACTGCCTCAGATCACAGTCTTGTCCTTCGTTTTATGATCTTAACCTTCATGAAGAAGTATTCTGCATCTGTGCCAAATATTAGACAGGAAGATACAAATATGATCCAAAGGATACTAGCAGTAAAACATACAGAACCTACCATAGAGTGGAACAGTTTTTAAGATCTGTTACTTTTTTAAGTGTCTGCATACATTCATGTTGTTGTCAGTAGTGAAGTATCAACTGCCACCTTTCTGAATTGAGCAGTGAAACAATGAAACCAAATAAAGACATTTCAATTCTTAAAATTTCCCAACAGTGACAATATGCAGAAGGTATGATGATATGAAGCATTACTGTCTTTGTTACAGGAATTGATAAAGGGAACCTAGTTTGGAAAAAAGATACAGATACCAGCCAACTGACAAATAGATCCATCTACAGCTTCCATGTTTCATGGCGATTTCACAAAGTAACTTGAATCCCATTGTTGTGGTTTATGCCTGGTGGGCAGCTCGGCCCCACACAGCCACTCACCCACTCACTGCAGTGGGATGGAGAAGAGAACCAAAGGGCAAAAGAGTGAAACCTGTGGCTTGAGATAAAGGCAGTTTAACAGAGAAAGCAAAAGCTGTACAGCCAGGGAAAGCAAAATAAGCAATCAATCCAGTGCTCCCCCTCAGCAGGCAGGTGTTCAGCCATTTCCAGGAAAGCAGGGCTCCACCATGTGTAGCGGTGGCTGGAGAAGACAACAAATGCCTCAACCCTGAACGTCCCCACTTCCTCCTCCTCTCGCCCAGCTCTTCCTGCTGAGCACGATGCCGTGTGGTGTGGGATAACCCTTTGGTCATGGGGTCAGCTGTCCTGCTCCTCGTGCCCCCCAGGCTGCTCGCTGGTGGGGCAGGGGGAGGAGCAGCCAAGGCCTGGAGGCTGTGACCAACACAGCCCTGTGCCACCAGCACTGCTTGGTCACAAACCGAGCAGACAGCACCATGGGAGCCACTATGAAAAAAACAAACTCTATCCCAGCCAAGAGGTGTGCACCCAAGTATAACGATTATTATGTTCCACCACCAATTTAAGTAAATTTCTTCTTCATAAGACAAGGATCTTTGACATACAATTCTTTATTTAGAAGAAAGGATCTTTCTTTTTAGCCTCTTGTTTTGTAATACACCTACCATGAAAGAATAGATTTGAAAAGTAAACTTCTGAGGAAAGTTTCATTAAGAAACCATATATTTTTAAAGCACTGTTTCTCTGCTGCACCTGTCTGCTTTGTTACCTAGAATTGCTGCAACTTTTTTGCCCCCCCAGTCACCTGCTTTTGCTGTCCCCCAAACTTCCTTTTGACTGATTTTAACCTTACAGTTCTTTCAGTGACTCCACATGCCCTCTTAAGAGGTTACGTAACACGCTGCTGCTGCTGCTGCTGCCTGACATCTATAATCTTGTTTCACGTTTCTTTGCCTTCCAGCATTGTTCTGTGCTCTCGAATGGTTCAGTACTCTGTCATGCAGCTATACATACGTTCATGGCTCTCACATAGCCACCATCATAACACTAGAGTCCACGTGTACCCCCTTCAGATGTGTTTGCACAATACACACGTTCGTTTTAGTTAGCTCCCCAAAAACCTAGCTTGTGCAATTTAAATCTGGTCTTGCAGTGTGAACATTTTGGAGTTCCTGTGTTATTTACATATTATTTTTCTACATTATTGTTTTTTGCTTCTTTTACTTTGCTGTTCTGGTCTGCAAATTTGTTCTTTCCAAGAATTTAAATACAATATAGTTGTTAGAGTATTTCAGCAGATTTTGGTCCATTTTTCATAAACAAATCCCAAAAGCAATTTGATGAGCGTGTTCTTTTCAGTCCTCAAAACCTTACACTGCTTAGCAGCACATATTATGAAATTACAAGTTAAATAATTTGGTTAAATGAATGTGTCACTGTAACATTGGTAAATGTAATATATAGTTCTTAGTTTGCAATAAAGCTTTTGGTTTTAAATTTTTTTTGGAAGCAGTACGTTCGGTGGAGGTTTGCTGGACCTGAATTCCAGGCTGGTTTGTTTTCTAGACCTAAATTTGAAATACTACTTTGAGATGTAGTGATGCCAACTCTTCTGCCATTGCGGGTGGTCAGAAGAACACGTAAGCAGAACCTTGTGGCCACGTTTTCATTTTCATCATCTTGTGAAGCACTTCTTTCTCTTCACTCTTCTGCAAAGACAGGCTGTTGTGTTAAAGGATTGCAGATCACTTTACTCCAAAGTATTACTCTTTTGTGTGTTTTTAAAGATCATGCGTAATGATACCATGATATAACAGATGAAAGCTGAACCATTAATAAAGCATTTATCTTCCTGGTAGAAGCCCAGAAAAAAGGCGGTGGAAAGCTCTAGTAACAGCGACAGTGATTCAGGCTCCTCTTCAGACACCTCAAGTGAAGGCATAAGTAGCAGTGACTCCGATGATCTAGAGGAGGATGAAGAGGAGGAGGAGGACCAGAGTGCTGAAGAGAGTGAAGATGATGAATCTGATTCTGAAAACGAAGCACATCATAAAAACAAGAACAAGGTAGGACACCTCACTGCTGCTCGCAGCCTGTTCACTAGAAGCATTTTGTGAAAAATTGACCTGGTCATGTTTGTACTAGTGAGCAATTGTTTAACTACACATTATTGAATGCTAAGAACACACTTTTTGGTTTTGCTTCAGCATTTTCTGGGGATTTTTTTTGCTTCCTTTGAGTGTTTTGTTGTTCTGTATGGGCTAGGAGTTTAATACTTGGTAGGCTGTTATTTTTCTTATCAAGTGGAAAATATAAAGAAACTAAGTGCTGTGCATTGGTGGTGTATTTAAAACATGTATTTCTATGGGTATTGATTTGGCAGTAATTTTTTTCCTAGTAGAGTGGGTACTTTTCCTGGTAGCCAGAAGAAGAACGAGATTGAGATCTTGGTTATCCCATTAGGTTTACAGTCAAAAATACCTTTGCAAACAACTGTGGTTGCAGTACTCCTTTGCTAAGTGTTGTCTTCAGTTGCTGAAATGCCTAAACAATAAATATAGGACAAGATTGATTTTAAAATTGCTATTACTATTATGCACCCTTTGCCAATAATAGTCTAATTGTTTCATGGGGACTGATCATGGAATATTTTTAAAATGATCTTGAACTAATCTAATATAGTCAAAAAATACATATTTTGCAGGTGCTAGTGCATAGTGGCCTAACAGATATGAAAACTGATGGACAAAAACCACATGAAAAGTCCCAAGAAAAAAGAACACACCAGCAGATACCTCTTGTGTCTGATTCCCAGACTCACTCATCATTCCAGTCCCAGCAGAAGCAGCCTCAGGTTTTGTCACAGCAGCTTCCGTTTATTTTCCAAAGCTCTCAGGCAAAGGAGGAATCTGTGAACAAACACACAAGTGTAATACAGTCTACGGGATTGGTTCCCAATGTGAAACCTTTGTCTTTGGTACATCAAGCCAAAAAGGAAAGCTATTTAAAACTCATAGTTCCTTCCCCTGATCTACTCAAAGCAGGGAATAAAAATACCTCTGAAGAATCTATCTCTTTGACCAGCGATGTAAGATCAAAACGGGTGAGTGAAAATTCACTGCTTTTTTGATTATTTGTAGCCTATGTTGCTTGCTTAACAAGATGCAACATTGTGCTCTCCAGCTCTTTTAAATATAGTGTTTTAAAGGAATATTTGTTTTCATGTTATGTTTTTTGACATGTTTTCAGATTCCTGATTGTTGATGTAAATTAACAAAATTATATGGGTAATACATGTTCCAAACTGTGCTGACTGCTGCTTGGGTTTGTTTTGTTTGTTTGTTTTGTTTTTTGAAGAGCAGCAAATTATGCTTTAATTTTGGAGATGATTCACTATACATTACAAGTGCCCTGAACTCTTCCATGACTTCATATCAGAGAAGGGTCATCTACTTGGTGGTGCATGTGCATGTGTGCATACCCTAACGTATACATGATGCAATCCCATAGATAGTTCCTGTCACATAGTGCCAGACTTGAGTTTCATGCTGTGGATGTTGTCTGCCTAGACTCCAGTAAAGCCTTTGACAGTTTCCCACAGCATCCTCCTGGAGAAACTGGCTGCTCATGGCTTGGGTGGGTGTACACTTCGCTGGATGAAAAACTGGCTAAATGGCCAGGCCCAAAGAGCTGTGGTGAATGTAGTTAAATCTACCTGCTGACTGGTCACCACTGGTGTCTCTCAGGCTAAGTTTTGGGCCAGTCTTGTTCAATACCTTTATCAGTGACCTGGATGAAGGGATCAAGTGCACCCTCAGTCAGTTTGCAGACAACACCAAATTGGGAGGGAGCATTGATCTGCTTGAGAGTAGGAAGGGACCTGAATCCGTGGGCCAAGGTCAGTTGTATGAGGTTCAACAAGGCCAAGTGCCGGGTCCTGCATTTTGGTCACAACAACCCCAGGCAACCCTCTGGGCTTGGGGCAGAGTAGCTGGAGAGCTGCCCAGCAGAAAAGGACCTGGGGGTGCTAGTTGAGAGCTGGATGAACATGAGCCAGCAGTGTGCCCAGGTGGCCAAGAAGGCCAACAGCATCCTGGCTTGTATCAGGAATAGTGTGGCAAATAGGACCAGGGCAGGGATTGTTCCCTTGTACTTGGCGCTGATGAGGCTGCACCTTCAGCACTGTGTTCAGCTCTGGGCCGCTCATTGTAAGAAGGACATGGAGGGGCTGGAGTGTGTCCAGAGGAGAGAACAACTAAGATGCGGAAGGGTCTGGAGAATAAGTCATGTGAGGAGCAGCTGAGGGACCTGGGGGTGTTCAGCCTGGAGAAAAGGAGGCTGTGGGGAGACCTCCTCACTCTCTGCAACTGCTGGAGAGAAGATTGGAGCCAGGGGGGATCGGTCTCTTCTCCCTAGGATCAAGTAATAGGACAAGAGGAAATGGCCTCAAGTTGTGCCAGGGGAGGTTTAGATTGGATCTTGGGAACAATTTCTTCCTGGAAAGGGCTGTCAGGCCCTAGCCCAGGCTGCCCAGGGCAGGGGTGGAGTCCCCATCCCTGGAGGGATTCCAAAGCCGTGTAGATGTGGTGCTGAGGGACGTGGGTCAGTGGTGGCCTGGGCAGTGCTGGGTGAATGGTTGGACTCGATGATCTTAAAGGTCTTTTCCAACCAAAATGGTTCTGTGCTTGTCACCTAGTGGAACTTGACAGCTCTGCTGAAAGCAGTCAGTGTGCTGGTGAGAGTGCTGTGCACAAAGAAAGCAGAGGGCTTCGTGATGCATCTCCTAAGGAAAACGAGCAGCTAAGATCAATATCAAAATAAGAAAAGTACTCATTAATAAATTGTGTGGCCTAGGTATTTTGCCTGTGCTTCTCCTAATTACAGTCAGAGCTCTGATTTAATATTTTGCATATCTAGTATGTAAACATGTCTTCGTTTTGTTTCAAGTTGAATAGTTCAAAGACAGAGTAATTAAATCATCTATTTTAATAGTGATTTAAAACAAAGTAGCTGAAAGCTTTTTTTAAAAAAAATGTTCAATTTAATCTTGGATTTTGTTTGCGCTTTAAGAACAGAATGATACTCATGGGTTGGTTGCTATTAAAACTCAGTGTGGCCATTGCAGTAAATTTGATCTTCCTTTTTGCTGGTCAGGACTCTACAACATTTTTACACGTCTTAACAGTTCTGTAGCTTATAAAAATTCTTTGTAGGTTCTCAATTTATTTTGTTAATAATTATGAATTTTTGTGATTTCTATTCGGTTAGATTAAATGGGGATTGGAAGAGAATAGACATATAACATTTTAGAAATATGTAAAGTACATTTACCAAGGCAAATCTCGTTGCTAAAAACAGAATTTGTTTTAGGTTAAGTAGTAAGTAAACTGATTCACAGCTAACTCACAGTCCTTAGTGAGGACTGGAAAATAATTTTATCACATAATTTTTATTCCTAGACCAGAAGAGAAACACTATTTCTTTTTAACTCCTAGTGACTTTGTAAAATTCAAATAAGCTGGTCATTTATGTGGAACAGTTAAATAAATATGAAAACACACATCTTTGCCATTGGAAGTGGCTTCTGCTTTCAAATTTAGATCGTGAGTCTTTAGCTGAGGATGGATCACCCATTTAGTGGTTTGATTTCCTTAAAACTTTTACTGGAAACATGTACTGTGTGCATATTTATTTTGTAGGTTTTCATGATTTCATGTTCAGTTTTCAAAGTTAGCAACTTCAAGAATGCATTGTATTTGACTTATTATTTAAATATTAATTTAAAATGCACCATCAAATATGATGAATTTTCTTTTTCCTTGTAAGAGTCTCAAGACTAAAGACAGTGTAAGCTTTACATGCATTTCTGAGCCACCACTGATGAAGTTTTACTTAACTTACTTTTCCAGAGCTAAAACTTAGCATACCACAGTACTTCTGAGTAACACCTTTCTTCCCATGTCTTTTTTTTTTTAGAAAATTTTTGTATGCCAAGAGGCTTCTCTTGGTTTTTTGCTGGTATTATAGCCATTAGTGTGTTGTATTTAGCTTGTCCTTTAAAATGAACAAATTAATGAAGCTAGTTCTACATTCGCTTGTGAGATCTTGCGTAAAAAGTGGGGAGTTTCCTAAGCCAGCATGTAACAGTTGTCTCTTTTTAAAAATGTCTTTTTTCAAGGTGCTTAGTATTGTTATGAAAATCACTGTCTAGACTGATGTAGCAAGTGAAAAAGCTTCCCTACATAATTTAGATCTGCGTCATCTTGGGTTCAATTTGTCTCTTTCTACTTGATTTACAGTGAAAATCATGAGAGACTTGTATAACTTGTAGTTACTCACCTCTTCTGTTGAAGCTAGCACCTACTTTTAACCTACTATAAATAGCTTAGCAGATATTTAAGAATTCATAGATTTCACCTGCCTGAATACTAAAAAAAGTTTCAAAGCCACATTTTATTCCTCTGTCTTCTTATTTCTTTAGGAACAATATAAACAGACATTCCCAGCAGCACAGCTAAAGAAACAGGAATCCTCTAAGAACCTGAAGAAGGTTATTGCAGCTTTGTCAAGCCCCAAACCAACATCTAGTTCACCAGCTCATCAAAAACTCACATCCTTGGAAAACAACCATTCTAATCCATTCCTGACAAATGCACTTTTAGGTAATCACCAACCCAATGGAGTTATTCAGAGCGTCATCCAGGAGGCTCCTCTTGCACTTACTACGAAACTGAAATCCCAGACCAAGATGAATGAAAGTGTAGCCATTTCTAGTAGTGCCCCCTTTTCTTTGCCAGTAAACTTGAGTGCATGTGGGAAAAAAACAACTGGTAACCGGACGCCTGTTATGCCCTCTACCTCTCCTGTGTTACCTGGTTCAGGAAAGGATAAAACAGTCAGCAATAATGCAGTAAATGCAGTGAAAACACAACACCGCCTTCATTCTGCAAAACTGGTGGTGGAGCAGTTCAGAGGGGTAGACTCAGATGCCCCCAGCAGTAAGGACTCTGATGACTCAAATGATGATGATGACGACGATGAAGATGAAGATGAGGATGATGAAGATGATGATTCTGATGATAGCCAATCAGGTGGTTTAACCTTTTTAATAGGAAAAGCAGAAACTTTTATTTTTTGAGTGTTGAAAACATACATTTCTCACCATATTTTAACAGAGGGGTGGGAAGTTTTAGGACAACATGGCCCACACATGTCCTACAGATATCCTTGGAAGTAGTGCATGTCTCCCAGTCCCCCACTGTCACATCCAAAATAATGTTTTGGGTATTCTGATAGTTGGTCATATGGCAGGCATACTTTCAGCTGTCCTGGTAAACTGGCTCCACAGCCCTCTGGAAAGGCTGTCAGAGACCTACCTGCCAGATCAGTCACTCAGCCTGCAGCTCATGTATTGCTCGTGTGGCAATGTGCCCACGAGGGGGATGGAGAGAAGAGGCTGGTTGATGGTTAATTATTCTGGCAGGCAGAGTCCATCTGCAGAGCAAGCTTCCCCAACCAGAAAGGAACTAAACAAAGGCCTTCAAATGGTCAAAAGCTGAAACAGAAGCATGTTTCTAGGGCTTCATTCAGGAGCACAGTAGTCAATGAGCAAGATTAAAGTACCAGGACAGTTGTAAGGGCTGCAGTGTTCAGAGACAGTGTTCAGACTCGTGTTTTAAGGACTCTTAAGCAATTGAGAAAGCCAAGGCCTGTTTTAAAGACCTGATTGTATTCCCAGTCACTCCTTCTCCCCTGTGACAGTATTCCTTAGGTCCAGCTTCACCTTCATCATTGTCTTTTCCCCTTTCATCCACACACCCTATACTAATCCTTCTCTTTTCCTCACAGCTGTAGCCTGTCTTCAGTTCCTTACCCTGTCTACCCTGTACTCTATCTGTAACTCTTCTTTGCCCAGATGGCCACACTTCCGATTCTGACATCTTTCAGCCTGTTCCCACTTCCATTGTTTGCTTCCTCTTCATGCTAGATTTCACAGCCTGTGGAGTGCCCTTCCTGTGGCAGTGTTCAGCCACTGCCTGGCTCATGGGGGGGGGTGTAGCTGTAGCTCATTCTAGGACAGCCTCTTCAAGAACTGCAGATTCTATCTCTCATCCCTTCATGGAAAAACAAAGAATTCCATCCAAAACAAGTGTATTATCATACAAAATTACTATGTGCTGTCATATTTGTAGTAATTTTAAAGTCGAGATGGTTAATTTTAACCTGTTTATATTCAAGAGATGTTATAAAAAACATGGAAGTCGGAAAAGCTTCCTATTCAATAAGACAAAAGACTTGGCAAATGTTAGAACTTAAATATATTTGCAATTAGTTATCAAGTCATAATGTGCCTTTCACCACACTTCTTTTTGAACAGACTCTGACAGTAATTCTGAGTCAGATACAGAAGGGTCTGAAGATGAAGATGATGAGGATGATAAAGATCAAGATGAATCGGATACAGACACTGAGGGGGAAAAGACTCCACTGAAACTGAATGAAACGTCATCCTCTGTGAAGAGCTCTTCCCTTGGTCTTGCTGCTCACTCCACTCCGCTGAATCTCCAAGTAGCAAAGGCCCCAGGCTCTGCACCAGCTGCCTTATGTCCCGAGTCCCAGCCCGCTGCTTTCCTCGGGACCGTGCCGCCGACTCTTACACCAACTACACACGGTGGTATCTGAGTGTCTTTTATTTAGTACAGTGTAACATCTAAGCGCCATGTGTTGTAAAGGTCATTGTAGTTTGGACACTGGTATCAAGTGGTATCTCAACGTAAGAAACGAATTTGTTACAGTAAGAACAATCATTCGTGGGAACAACCTCCCCAGGGGTGTGGCAGAGTTCCTGTCACTGGAGGTTTTCAAGATGTGGTTAGACAGGCTCATCTAGGCTCCCTTTCCCATGGAAGGCTGGACCAGATGGTCTTTTGAGGTCCCTTCCAACCTGGACTATTCTGTAATCTTTTCACGAGTGTTTGCAAAAGAGATTAAAATCAGTCACCAGAATTACATTTTCTCAAGACTATATTGCACTTAGTCCAGGACCGTTTAGCTCATATAATTTTTTGAGGGAAGGAGGGATGAAAGAGCCAGAGTTGATATTTACTACACTAAAACTCTTAAATATTTATTTTTTATTATTTACCATGTTAGTCTAAGCTAGTTATTTATTTCTAATTTATATGCATCATAGTTTTCATCCTGAGTTTTCTATTTCTGCCCATTCCCCAACAAATTTAATAACTGTATTTAGTTAAATTATAACTTTATACATTATTCTTTCAAAATTCTTAGTAGAATTGTGGATTACATGCAATGAAGTATTTTTAAAAGGTTCATGAAAAGTACATTTAGCATTTGGCTTATGTAGTGTTTGTAAACCTTCATTTGGTGACTAATTTTTAAGTTTTTGTAATTACTACTCCTACAGAAAAGAATGCATTTTTGAAAGGCACACTACTCAATTTGCATGGTAACAATTAAATGAAATTGCATATTTACTACTTCGAATTAGAAATGTGATGTTTAATTGACATGCAAGTAAGTAGATTCTAAGTGGCGATATCAGCTCATAAATTGGTTTTTATATTTGGATTCAGTGGAACAGAAATTTCATTCCATGTCATCAAGGGCATTAACTCTGGAGCAGCGTGATGTGATATACTTCATATTTTTCCCAGAAACAGGCCCATTAATTGCACAGCTTGTAATGCTCCTATGCATTAGAAGTAATCTAGATTGTTAAATTGCAGATACAATTTTTTTGCTCAGGAATCTGTGTTGATTTATGATGCTTTGAAAATGCTGATAGTGGATTTTTGTCTGTTTATGGAGGTGGGAGGTAGAATAAATTAATTTTGCGTCCTTGTTTTTAGGTACTACTTTTTCACTGTAATACAATTAAAATATTTTTGTGTCCATTCTACCTAAAGCTGGTCAGTCACTGAAGATGCCTTGTGTGTCTTCTCTGTTTCTGTTTTTCACTGGTCAATTCATTTTTTCAACTCACTTTGCATGTGGACAAGCAATCTCCCTCCCCCTGCTGTGACTATCAGCAGTAAAGTAACAGGCAGTTGTGTGAGTTTGAGGCTGCAGACCTTGCCTCCAAGCACAGGCAGTTCCTCAGTGCTTTCTGGAGAGGACTCTGAGCAATTGCTTCCAGATGGGGCAGGCCCCTCTGTTGGAAACCTGTGTCATGGCAGCCCCCAGCCCTCCTGGCTGTGAGGGGCCTCAGCAAGTTTCAAGGGTTCTCTTGGACTCTACTGTCCATTTCCACAGGGAAGAGATGGGTCATATTCTTTACACAAGTCCAAACTACCTTTTTGATGAATGGATTTGCCAAAAGTTTGTCTCGGTACATAGTTCACGTCTTACTGTTCTCAAAGAAGCCTGGGAGAAGTACCAGCCTTTAGCACCCTGTAGAACTCCATGGTTGGCAATTGTCTCTGTCATATTGCTGGTTCAGTCTGTTGTTGACTAGCACCAAATACATCTGTTTGAACTTTGAAAAACTGGAATGGTCCTGAACATTTTCTGTATTTTGCAGTTGACTGTGATCTATATACAGTGCTCTTTGAAGGCTGAGCCTGTTATAATGTGTGGATTTTTAAAGTAAATAGTGTTTTCATTTTTATCTTCTGTACTGAAAAAGTTTCAATATGGTCTAGTATAGAAAAACAGGTGTGCAAGGAATTATTTTAGCAATATCTGAGAGCCAAACAAGGCAAGTTGTTTTCATTTTGTAAATTTCTTAGATGTTAATCAGAAATTCTGTTTCAGGTTTTTCAAAAAGACGAAGAGTGGCAGATGAACAGGAGCTGCGTGTTCCTCTGGAATGCGGGTAGGTTATGTGTATACTTGATGATCCTTAAAGGGAGATGGTACCTTCAAAAGTCAGTTGGCAAAGAAGTGACAGTTTAAAAATTTTTGAGGATGAATAGTAAGGAAAGAGCTTCAATTATTTAGATTTCCAACTCAGAGTGACTGTGGATCTCTCTAGAAGTGTCAGCGTATTTAATTTTTTTGCATCAAATTTGCTGTTTTGCAAACGTGACCTGTCCCTTAGCGGTTTTGCCACTGGAAATTAGTACTGATGGATAAATCTGAGACAGTATAGACTCCAGATAACTCCCTGAACTATAGCTCTAAACTGATCAAAATCTGGTAATATGTAAGTAGCTTGATATCAATAAATACATAGAGTCAGACTTTGGATAATCTACGTAGTATCAGCTTCCGATTTTGCCTATTTGATTTGTGATACTCTTGCCACATTTTGCACATGTGCCTTTTTTCTTTTATGATAGATCTTAAATTGACATTAATTGCTTGTTTTTTAAAAAGTGTATGGTTTGTATGCAACTATTTCCTATTACTGTAGCTGGCAAAGAGAAACCCGATTAAGGAACTTCGGTGGTCGTCTTCAAGGAGAAGTAGCGTATTTTGCACCTTGTGGAAAGAAGCTGAGGCAGTATCCTGAAGTAGTAAAGGTACATTGTTTGTTTTTTTTTTTTAACTTTGGTATTCTAATGCTACTAAGCATGCTTGCAATTTTAAAATGCCATTTTTTTCCCTCCAATAAAGATACTTATTTCAAAATATCCTGTGATGTGAGGCGTAATGTGCCACAGTCTGTTACTGATTTGATCTCCTATAAATGCATATCCCTTTGATAGAATATGCAAACATTACACTCACAAAGTTAGCTGTACATCAAAGCTGGGTTGTAATTATTTACAAGCTGAAGTGGAAAAATATGTGATTTTTTCAGTATCTCAGCAGAAATGGAATAATGGATATCTCAAGGGACAATTTCAGCTTCAGTGCAAAAATAGGAGTGGGTGACTTCTATGAAGCCAGAGATGGACCGCAGGTATCCACTTTTTAAAAAGTAAAGTCTTTGATCCAAGGAGCATTAACTTAAATTTAGGTGAAGTAAGTTTTGCTACAATCTGAAGCATTGTGTGTTTTTAGCTAATTCTTTCTAAAAGTTGTGTGTATTTCTTACCGGTGGCTATATTGAGGTGCTGAGAGCTGGATCCTGGGCGGTGTTGAGAACTGCTCCTCTCAGTGGTTTCATGAGGAGGCTGCAGGAGCTCGGCGTGCCTCACGGGCAGCTCTGAGGCTGGGCTTGGCTAGTACGGAAGAACACAGAGCTGTGTATTTTATCTTAATGTTCAGACATGTCTGACTAAAACTGTTTCCTCCTTTACTGTATAAACTTAATACTGACAGTAGTAATGAATGTGTATGCATTAAGTCACGCTCTGTTCACGTATTTTTGTTCATAATATACATAAAATACGTGTTTAAACACAAGTGTTTCTTGTATTGAGAATATTGTCTGAGCTTCTTGAAGCATGAGATTTTTGTGGGAAGGAATGCTGAGTTATACCAGTTATGCTTTACATGGTAGAACTGTTAGACTTTGTGTACTTAAACCACTCAAGGTTAAGTAAAATTAGAATTTCAAGGAAATTGATACTGTGCTTGTGCCATACTGTATTACTGTGCTTTGGTCATGTTAGCATCTTCTTAGGATGTGCATGAAAGTTTTTGGACTTCTGTCTGAACATATTTGCTTCTTTAAAAGACAACTGTCCTGAATATGTTACTACAGGAATGTGGACAGACATATACTGCTCTCAGCAGTCTTGAATTCAGGCTCAAATTAAGCCTTAATGTCCTTGCAATAACCTGTAGAAATGCATAATGTTTACATAGTGTAAATTTGGAAGCAATAAAGACAGTTCCTAGTAAGCAGGTACTTTTAGGTGTTGCTTCCTGATTCCTGGCTTACAGGGTAAAACATTGCTAAACCTCTTCATGTTTGGCCTTCAGTAAAGCCATTCCAAGTTCATGTAGTTCTGGACTTCATTATATACCTGAACGGCTTGATTGAAATAATTACTTATACTGTGACCAGAATGTAATGTCAGGGTATCTGCTCTCTTTTTATCCTGTTACGTTGTTTGTTTTTGTTGCCCGAATTGCTTTGTTAGCCTAGTCCCCTTCTCTAGTTAGCTCTTTCTGCCTGGAATTCATGAGGTGATTTGCAGATTTTGTCCTTCTTTGGTACTGTAAAACTTCAGAATGAAGGCAATAGGAAGAGCAGATTTCTGTAGACAAGGTTGCCAATATGAATATTAAGTTGCTATACATCCCACTGTAGTTTCTACTTGTATAATTTGTGGTAGGTCCTGTGTAGACTTGGTTAGACAAAGGAAAATTTTCTCCTTATTAAAAAAAAAAAAACGGTCTGAGGGCAAGGGCAGCTGTTTCAGATGTGCTAAAACGTATTTACATTTTATGTGTGGGATTTTGAATGAGAAGATGATAATATAAACAGTTGAGCTACACTCAGGATGATAAAATGCTCTTAGTAAAACAGTATGTGATACTGACACTTCATTAAGAGAATTATTACCCTTTTTACTGAAATTTTTAATTGTCCAGCTTCAAAGCAATATGTGGTAATCATATCTTCATGGATGTCTGCAGGCAATTCCAGGAATTTTATTTCTGCTTTTGCTATAATTTTGATTATTCTGTATAGCCTTTCATGGTTACTTCACTTTCTCCATTGTATGTTTCCGTCTTCTTTGAGATGTGTAGCATGCATCTAAGTCATTGGGTAAGTTTCACAAAGCTCAAAGATGGAGGAAGTTGTGAAGAAAACGACCTAAAGGCTAAATCAGTTATATTGAAAAATCACCTATAGCAAGCCAAAAATACACGGATCACCTGCTTCTGGTAGTGCCCAAGTTTCCTGTTGCACAAGCACCCAGATATTGCATGTCATTCAAAGCAGTGGTGAGCTACTTAACAGCAGAGCATATCTGGCAGAAGTGAGCCAGGAAATAGTAGTGTTAGAGGAACTTTGGAAGTTTGGCAAATGCGGAAATTCAGTGACAGGACCTGGAGACTTTAAACTGCCATGGTTTAGAAAGATGAGTGTGAATGTGGTTTGAGGTGATGGAGAGAGCACAGGTCCTTTTGAGATGGAGTTATACGGACAGGAATACTGCATCAAGGAGCAGGTGGAAGAGAGTGGTGTGGGGTGATACTGAGCTGTGCTGGGTTTGATTAACATAACAGCAAGAGTATCCATCACAGAATGGTTGGGGTTGGAAGGGAGGTCATTTGCTCAAGAAGGGTCACCTAGAGCCAGTTACCCAGGACCATGTCTAGACAACTTTGGAGTATCTCCAAGGGTGAAGGCTTCACAACCTCCCTGGGCCACCTGTGCCAGTGCTCAGTCACCCTCATGGTGAAAAAGTGTCCCCTGATGTTCAGGGGGAACCTCCTGTGCTTTGTGCCTACATTGCCTCTTGTCCTGTCACTGGGCACCTCTGAAAAGAGGCTGGCTCCATCTTCTCTGCACCCTCCCTCCAGGTGCTTCTACACATTGATGAGATCCCCCTGAGCCTCTTCTTCTCCAGGCTGAACAGTCCCAGCTGCCTCTGCCATTGCTTTGCAGGGTCATTATGTAGTTAGAGAAAACCTGTCTGTTCATGCAGCTCCATTCGGATCTATTTTAGTTGAGGATGAAATATCAGTAAGGGCAAAATCCAGACATTTTAACCTGGATATAGCTCTCTGGGAGTAACTGTTAAGTCATGATAAACATGTCATGCAATCTTATTTCCCAATAAGATTTTGAACAAGGCTGTAAATATGATGGTTTGATTTGGTTTTTTTTGAATGAGTCTGAATGCTTTCCTAGGAAGGCAGCTGAATTCAGGAACAGGAAGGGAGGAAAGTGCTTAAAGTACTTTTGCCCATCTCCTTGCTGTGAAGCAACTTCTACATGCATTAGTCTTTCTCAGAGTATCAGATTTTGGTGCTGCTTCAGAACAAATACCATGCATCTTTTATACGGTGTGAAGTCTCTCTTTTAAGCCAATTCTGAAGCTTACTGTTGTTTACTTCAGAGACTTATTCTGTAAGTATTTGGAAGTCTAAAACATTTATTACAAATGCAGTAGAAATTCCATACAGAGCAGCCAACTATAGAATCAACTATCATATGTGTTTGTAATGTAGTAGAAATTATTTGCTTCCTTTTCTAGAAGCTGGAATTTAGAATGTCCAATTCTGAATTCTGCAGTGCAGTTCAGAAAGCTTTGTTGTTAACTTCTTCTCACAAATCTTAACTCGAAATTAATGGAGATGTCTGCTTCTTGCCAGGTGCTTGTGGTTTTGTTCATTAGCTTGGTTAACAGGCTTTGACCTTGATTCTGCTCCCATACATAGTTACTTGGTGCCTTTTGGGAAATGTCCTGATTACATACAGTATTGCAATAGATGATAGATACCTGAAGGTGAGAAATTGAAATAAGTTCTTATTTTGATTAGTTTCAATAATAAACCACAACATTTCAGTCTTATTCCTGTTTTTTACCTAATGTTTGTGTAGTGAAGCTTAGATTTTTTTCAAAGCCTCTTGTTCTCCCGTGTTTGGGCACAACACCCATATTTTTTCTTTGGAATATTTAAAATCCACAGAATATCTGATTTTGCATTCTTTTCATAGAAATGTATTTTGGGTCAGATTTTAAAAGATAACTGAGTACAAAACATGGATGGTCCGTTAACTCCTGCTTAGCCCTTAACAGATCTGTTCTGGACTTTTTTTGTCTTGTCCTCTCTTAAACTTGTGGAAACCTGTTGCTGTCCTTTGGCAGGACACTAAACAGTTTTCTCTGTGTTCCTTGAAACACCAACTCCTTTTGCATTTTGATCCTTCTCCTGGCTTCATTTGATGGCCTCTAGTTTCTCTTTTGGGAGGCATTAGGAAAATATGTTACATGTCCACATGTCTGTGACACCGGCAGTCTTGTAGACCTCTGGCTTTCTTTTCTGCATATTTGTTATCATGAATATAATTAACCACAGAAAATACACATTTGGAGCAAGAGCAGTCTCCATTGCAGGATCTTCTTGAGCTATCCTGCTTCTCCTCCTTTTCTATGAAATCTGTTTTGCCTTTTTTTTTGCTTCTCGTCTGGCACTTGCAATTTATGGGATGAGATTTTCCAGGTTGTTGTAGGTGATGAGTACAGTATTAAATCTGGCTTACATTGCTCCACAAACCAACCTGTGATAAATTGTAAGCCAGGTACAAGACAGTGAAATTAAAGTGCACAGCTGAGTAGTACTCTTAAAGATAGAAAATGAATTAACTTCTGCTTAAATGGCAGAGGTAACTGTTCTGGATTACAGAGTCCTTAGTGATGTTGTCTTGTACACATAGTGATACTGCCATGATTCTGAACATCTGGTTCTCAGGAGCACAGCTAATAACAAAGCCCTTTGCAATGTCTGTAAACTTAAGTGTCAGATGTGCTCTTGGGATAGTCTTAACTGAGAGTGATTCATACTGCAAAGAAGGTATCTTTGCAGATTTCTGATGGCTTCCTTGGAGTCTGAATGTTTCAGGAACAAATGCCATTCCTTTTGTCAAATTTTACATTAAACTTCTGTAAATAGGAAGAATGAGCAGGAGGACTCAGAAGATAAATTGTCAGAATAAGTTAATTTTTTATTTTATGGTACAGCACATTTGTTTTCAGTATTTATGTACATACAAATGTCAAAACTTTGGTAATGCAAATCTATTATTTCTGAATAGATAATTAATGTGTTTTATAAGTTACCAATTTTAATTCTTGTTTTAGCAGACACTTCTTTTACAAACCTTTTTAAGGCAAATTATGGAGTAGTCCTGAAGGATACTTAGCTTACATTTTTTCCCCACATTTTTCAAACACTTGGGAAAATGGTAAAAGATACTAAAATTTTGAAATACTCATGTTCAAACAGTATCAGGTAGACTGTGCTTCTCTTCTTCTCAGGAGAGGCAATACACTCTACTTTTTATCAGTTAATCTGTTTCTGTGTGAGGACTAGCTTGGGTATTTGTATATTAACAAAGTATTTCAGTATTTCTTTTTGAGATTCTACAAAAACCCCAGTAGTAATAGTTAAATAAAAGGTGGAATGTATTGCTGCATACTTTGTTTAATTAGAGAATATAGTTAACATAACTTTTAGTTCAGGTAGGTGGATTCTTAAAAGTTATAAACGTTTTCCTTGCATTAAGTTGGTGCAGAAGTTAATTTTCTTGCAGTGGGTGAGGGGAGAAATAAATTGTACTAAATAAAACTTCGATCTTAAAATGAGACTGTGTTTTTTCAACACAGTTCTTGAGATCTACAACACTCCAGAAAGCAATATTTGAAAACAGACTACTGCATATGCTTGCAACGTGTGTCAGCATTTCTGCAAACACTAACAGTTGAAAGACAGTTGACTTGCAGTTTGACACATCTTTCCATTCACGTGTGAAAGCAGTAGTTATTTTAACTCAGTAGTGGCGTACCTGCTAGGTAATGACTGTGTGTGTCACTGAACAGCCTTCAAAACCTTGCATAACAGTACAATTTCCCTAAGGTTGTAGTGATATAGTGCATCATCCAAACATTGTACTACCCAAATAGTACATCGGAGATCTTGCATATTTTACATATATAACTGACTTCAGGAGACAATATCTCTCTTGCTGTTCACGTTCTCAAGGGTTTTAGATGTATTTTTCCTCTTTTAAATCTGTGTTTATAATACCTGCCTGTGAAATGTGTCAATTAAAAGGGTGTGCAGTGGTGTCTTCTGAAGGAAGAGGAAGTCATTCCCCGCATCAGAGCAATGGAAGGGCGCAGAGGAAGGCCCCCGAACCCGGACAGACAGCACTCCAGGGAGGAATCCAGGGGGAGGCGACGCAAAGGCCGACCTCCCAACGTTGGGAGCACGGAATTTCTAGACAGCACCGATGCAAAGCTTTTAAGAAAGCTCCAAGCTCAAGGTAAGAAGTATGTTACTGTTTTCAGAAACAGAAAAGGCTTCAACAAAAGGCTTCTCTATATACTAATACAGAGAGTATATAGAGAGTTAATGTTTTTTTTCTTAAGATAAGTGATGTGTTTCTCTAGGATATGATTATACAGGTTTTATTGTGGGAATGTGTCACATGCTTTTATTGAAGCCTTTTTCTTTTTCAAGATCAACAGTAAATGCGTATATGATTCAAAGGACCCTGAACTACTTTCTACTCATGGATTGTGTCAATTCAGACTAAGTGGTCCTCTACATCTATTAGCCTTTCCATAGTTGGTAGTTTTAAGTTCTCCATAACAAATTATCATTTCCAGTTACTGGTTCTGTTTCAATTAAGGTGTAACTTCTGTATGCTCTCCCCTTGGCCCTGAAGTTTTCCCTATTTACACTACCCTTGCTATCTACAGCATCACCTTATCTATGCCTGGAATTTCCATATGTCTGCCTGCATCTTGGTCATTGCACAAGAAGCTGACAGTATTTTGGAGAATGCTAGCAAAGATATCCTGGACATCAGTCCTTTGAATAGCAAACTGAATTCAACCTCCCAAAAATTCTTCCTACAACTGTCTTATGTCAGTGCACATATGCACAAGTTCATCAAATTCCATGAATTTTCTAACTCTCAGCAGTAGAATGCTTCAGAAAGTTACTAATTAGCAAAAGAGTGGCTGGCTGTAGGTAGCCACAGTAAAGAGAAATGTGACTCAGAGGAGTGTGCTCTTACTGCATTGTGAAAAAAGGATTAGATAATTACATGAAGTGACTTACAAGGAAAAAAGTAATTTAATGCTTTCTAGAGAAAATGCTGATTTAGTACTGTAAGACAAATATTTTCTGCTTTAAAAAGAAATAAGAAATCAGTTTTTAAATGGAACAGTATTATCGGCCCGATGGTATCACTTAATAGAGAATTTTTCCTCCAAAAATCACAGAATCACAGAGTCACTTAGGTTGGAAAAGACCTTCAAGATCATCGAGTTGAACCATTAACCCTACTCTACCAAGTCCAGCACTAAGCCATTTCCCCAAGCCCCACATCTAGATGACTTTTGAACACATCCAGCGATGGTGATTCAACCACCTCCCTAGGCAGCATGTTCCAATGTCTGACAACCCTTTCAGTGTAAAAGTTCTTCCTAATGTCTAGTCTAAACCTCCCCTGGTGCAGCTTGAGGCCATTTTCTCTTGTTCTATCACCAGTTACTTGTGAGAAGACACCAGCACCCACCTCTTTACAACCTCCTTTCAGGCAGTTGTAAAGGTCTCCCATCAGCCTCCTTTTCTTCAGACTAAACAGCCCCAGTTCCCTCAGCTACTTCTCATAAGACTTGTTCTCAAGGCCCTTCACCAGCTTCGTTGCCCTTCTTTGGACACACTCCAGCACCTTGCTGTCTTTCTTCTACTGAGTTGCCCAAAACTGGACACAGTATTTGAGGTGTGGCCTCACCAATGCCGAGTACAGAGGGACGATCACCTCCCTGGTCCTGCTGGCCACACTATTTCTAATACAGGCCAGGATGCCATTGGCCTTCTTGGCCACCTGGGCACACTGCTGGCTCATATGCAGCCGCCTATCAATCAGAACCCCCAGGTTCCTCTCTGCTGGGCAGCTTTCCAGCCACTCTTCCCCCACCCTGTATCATTGCATGGGGTTATTGTGGCCCAAGTGCAGGACCTGGCACTTGGTCTTGTTGAGCGTCATGCAGTTGACCTTGGCCCATCGATCTAGTCCGTCCAGGTCTCTCTGTAGAGCCTCCCTACCCTCAGGCAGGTCAATACTCCCTCCCAACTTGGTGTTGTCTGCAGACTGGCTGAGGGTGCATTTTATCTCCTCCTCAAGATTGTTGATGAAGATGTTAAAAAGAAGTGGTCCCAGCACTGAGCCCTGAGGAACCCCACTTGTGACCGGCCCCAGCTGGATTTAGCTCCATTCCCCACCAGTCTCTGGGCCCGTCCAGGCAGCGTTTCACCCAGCAGAGCGTGTGCCTGTCCAAGCCATGAGCAGCCAGTAATTTTATGGGAATGCTGTGGGACACAGGGTCAAAGGCCTTAGAGAAGTCCAGGTAGACAACATCCACAGCCTTTTTCCCTCATTGACCAGGTGGGTCATCTTGTCATGGAAAGAGATGAGGTTGGTCAAGCAGGACTTTCCTTTCATAAACCCGTGCTGACTGGACCTGATCATCTGGTTGTTCTGTGAATGGTGTGTAATGGCACTCAAGGTGATCTGCTGCATGACCTTCCCTGGCACTGAGGTCAGACTGACAGGTCTGTAGTCCCCTGGATCCTCCTTTTGGCCTTTCTTTCCAGTCCACTTGGACCTCCCCAGTTAGCCAGGACTGCTGGTAAATGATGGAAAGAGGCTTGGTGAGTGCATCCACCAACTCCTTCAGTACTCTTGGGTGCAACCCATCTGGCCCCATAGATTCAGGGATGTTTAGGTGGTGTAGTAGGTCACTGACCATTTCCTTTTGGATTTTGAAGGTCTCATTCTGCCCCACCTCCCCGTTTCCAGCTCAGGGGACTGGGGTTACTATTTCCTTTTGTGTAGAAAGTATCCGTGTTGATTTGCTCTGTCGATGTAGTTACTGGTACGTAGGATACCACTGCAGGTAGATGATATTTAAATGTTATCAAGGTAAGTGCAGAACAGATCCACTGTTTCTCAGTCTTAGCCTTGTGCAAATGTCTGGAATACGAGCTGTATCTTCATATTTGGAGAGCACTGTTTTTAGGAACCAAATTTTTTTTGTGTAACAGAAATAGCAAGGCAAGCAGCACAAATAAAGCTACTGAGAAAACTCCAGAAACAGGAACAAGCTCGAGCTGCCAAAGAAGCAAAAAAACAGCAAGGTAGGTATTACTTGTGAAAGTCTGTGCATGCTAGCAGATTCCTTTGAAAAGCATTAATGAGAAGTTACTTGTCCCTTGAAGTTTTTAGTTGATACTGATTTTTTGTTTGCTTTTGTTTGTTAGCTATTATGGCAGCTGAAGAAAAGCGAAAGCAAAAGGAGCAGATAAAGATAATGAAGCAGCAGGTAATTTTATCATTGCTAAATAAACTATTTACATTGTTTTGTATTACTGAATTAGGTATTTTGTTTAGTAAATTATTAAATATGTTAATTACAAAGCAAACATTTTAAATCTAGTTTTAAAGAGCACCGTATGTGTATAATTTGAAATTCTGAATTCTACAGTTGGTCATGTTAGGAGCATATCCCAATTTTTTCTCTATTGATTTAAACCACCCAACATACATAATTGATTGCCAGTACCAGTAAGATAATAAAAAGTTGCTACTAAAGTATAGTGACGCCTTCCTTTATTTGGTTCTGTGAAAACAGTGTTACATCTGGTTTTGTAAATACTTTCTCAGTGTCATTAGGTTCTTTTCTGATGCTATCTGTCTGTGGCTTTAGGTTGAGTCTGAAGGGTTCTATCTCAGTATGCTAGTGAATTAATGTGTGTTTTTAAACATACAAGTACTGCTGTGTACTGTCTTGGCAAATACATCCAGTAAAAGTGAGCTCCATTTCAGGCTTCTGTTAGGCCTTGTGGCTTGCCGGGCTTTTCCACTGTCTGGGTTTTGCTGTTAAAACTTTGCAGCAAGTCCAGCTGAATGTATTACAACACTTACCTTCAAGATGATCCCGTCTTCTAGTCCGTGTGGCTCAAACAGGTTTTTTTGAGATCATAAAAACCTCAGATAATGTGCTAAGAAATTTAATATGAGCTTGGGTTATTATAATTTAACAGAACCCGTGCAGCACAGGAAATGTGAACGAATCCCAAAGTTTGCAGTGATTGCATTTCTAAATCAATGTACTGAGACTTTATTCAGGTTTTAATTCCTGAAAAAGAGTAAGTAAGAATATAGTTACACAGCAGCTATCTGTGGAGTTCTTAGCTTGAGCATTTTCTTCTTACCTTGGTGAAACATGCTGAAATACATTGTACTGCCTGTGGCTGCTGTTTCAGTTACTTTTTTGGTACTTTGCTCATCAGCATATATAAAAGTTGGTCATCTAAGCTACAGATTAAGTCACCCAAACTCATCATCAGTTACCTGAATGCTTAAAAAACCTGGATGAACTGAAGTTTATGTAACTGTGAATGTGTGTCTTTCCTGGGTTGCGTGTAGGTGACACTTAGTGACTGGCAGAGTATGTGCTTTGGGTTGCACAGAACTCCAGTTCTCCATCTTGCCTGTGGTACCACAATGAGCTGAAAGGCAGAAAGAAAAGAGTGGTTTGGCAGAACCCCACAGTTCTTACTCAAGGAGATCAGATCAAAACATCATGTTTTTGTGTCATACCTTCCATTTCCAGGCATTCCTGAACAGCTCCACCATTGCCAGCTAGAATTGAAATTCTACTAGCTTACTTAGATTGTCAGTTACATTAGTTTGGTCCCCTTAAAGATGTCAAAAAAAGTGCTGCAGCAACTTGACCATGAGCAGCTATGTTCCTTTAGCCATCACCTAATGCTAGTAAAAATTCAACATACATTGTTATATGGGAACAATTGACTACAATGGGTGTGAGACCTGGTAACAAAAAGCATATATGTACAAACGTGGTCATTTTTTAAAATATAAAAGTAAATTTCCTGTCTCAATATTGTGTGTTTTTTTTTTTAAAGAAATAACTTTCTCCCCCTCTCAGGAAAAAATTAAGCGAATCCAGCAAATCAGAATGGAGAAAGAACTTCGAGCTCAGCAAATTTTAGAGGTAAAAATAGTGGCTCAAATGTAATTTTTGTATTAACCTTTAAAGAATATTGTATTTTAATAGTCCCACATGCAGTTAGGAATGTAACCAAATATGACAGCTCTAACAACCTGAACTTGCAAAGGCCAGTTCAGAAACATGTTTTCAAATATATTTTCCTAAAAAAAGCAAAACCTATATTAACTGCAATCCAGATGTTCAGTTGAGTTCCTGACTTTCTACACAAGTAGTCTTGTATTTGGTAAACAGGATAACTGTTTCTTTGTTAGAAAGTAAGTTTGCAATAATAGGATGTTAAAGCAGTATCCTCCTCTGCACTGTGCTAAGTGCAGTGGATTTAAAATACTAAGTTTATGTATATGCTTGAATGTACTGGTGTACTATGCTAGTTTGCTAGTATACTAGCAAAGAGAGATTGCTACTTTCAAGTCTCTGTGCAAGGAAAAATTAATTGTCATCTCTTTGCCATTTATATTTTATTGTTTCCTTGTGTACTTACTTTCTTAGATAATATAGCCAGGTGTGAAGCAGTTTTTAGTGGGACTTGTAATTCTGGCTTAATTTTTTATAAGTAAATGAATTGTGAATTGTTTGATTATGAAAGCTGCCCTGGGGTAGAAATGTGTTGCAGTGTCCACAATAACCTGACGATGTTTTGAATTTTTAAAGGCACGTAACTTTATTTCTGGTCAGATTATTTTCAAGTTGTGATGGTGCTGTTGTGTGACCTGTTTTGCATGCACAGGCAAAAAAGAAAAAGAAGGAAGAAGCAGCAAATGCCAAATTATTGGAGGCCGAAAAACGAATAAAGGTTAGTTTAGAGGAGCTTCAACACAAGGAACTGTTATTGTATATAATATATGTTGATATATAAAAGCAGTAAATTTGGAAGAATATCCATTGATAATGAAACCGTCCATAGAGATGGGTATGGGTAATACGGGTATGTTTATATAAATACATGAAGCTCACACAGGGAGAAGTTTGTGTGTCTGCGTGACATCCCGCAACACACCCTCACATGCGTATGTCCATACGTGCATGCAAGAATATACAGATTATAATTTTATGTGATTTTTTTTCTGTGCCATTGCCATGAGTTTTGCTTACAGGATTCTTGGTTTGCGTAACTTAAAATGCTTGTGCAGTAACATTATTCCCAATATTCTTTTAAGCACGCTGTATGAAAGAACTTAGTTGCCTTTCAACAAGCCTAGCCTTTTCTAGGCTTCTCAAGGTTACAGAACTCTTCCACAAACGTTGGAAAACAGGGTTCATAGATGTACTTCTATTGCTGCTTTGGCATTCTTAGTGTATTTCATCATGGAACTCCCAACTCAATAGACCTGTTGTCATGAATGCTAGGTATTCTTCTCTGTGGTCAGTTTATGGGAGGTGGGAAAGGAAGAATTTAGTTCAGATGAGCTGTTCTAGTGTGGCAAAATTGTGCAACTTGGTAAGTAAATTTTGGTGTGTTTTTTTTTTGTAAATTAGTTTTTGTTCTTTTTTTTTAAGGAAAAAGAGATGCGAAGGCAGCAGGCTGTTCTTCTGAAACACCAGGTTGGTATATATTCAGTTGACCAAACAAACAGAATGCCAGTTGTGAACTACTACTTAAGCTGTATGGGGGGAGGAATCTTCACAATATGCGCTTTTTAAATTTCTGGGTTTGATTCCTGCACAAATTTTCTTTCACCTTATGATTTGTTGCTTTGCTTTGGTATCGGGGTCTTTTGGGGGATTATAAAGTGGTTTTATGACTTTGTGATTTCTGTTTCATAATGTTGTGCCAACTCTTTCTACCAGGAGTTGGAGAGGCATAGACTAGATATGGTATGGGTATGTTTATTTTTGTACATCTAACACCGCATTGTGATTTGGTTGTGATATGGTTGTCATAGCAATGCATAAAATGTAGCACTGGCTGCTGTCACATTACATACTGCTGCATGGCTTTACAGCACAGTGCATTGCATACATCTGCTTGTCTTGTCTGTGAAGGAAAAAAAAAGACATGTCTTGAACATGTGTATAAATTGAACATGGCAATAAATAAATGAAAGTTTTAACCAGAAATCTATTAGTGATGTCCCACTAGAAATCAGGCTACTAATCCGGGATTGATTAATGCAAAACGAATAGGTAGTCATGTGGATAATTTTTGCAACCCGTCCCATTCACTGGGAATGAGTCCAGACATTTTAAATACAACTTGAATTAACCTATTTGAGAAGTCAGGATGATGTCTTTCCAAAGTTTGTAGGGTACTGAGGAAATGAGCTTTCAGCCAGTGCTAAATACATAATGTTACATACAATGAAAGTTTAGAATGTAATCCTAGGCTTACTGAATTAGATGATAAAATTCCTATAGTCTTTACTGGGGCCATGATTTACTCTCCAGCTTTTAAGGCAAAACCCTCACACTTAATGCTCTAGAATACAACTCTTTAATGCATTTGAAGTTACTGGCATAATTTATTGAGGGACAGGCATCAATAAATGCAAGTGTTGTGTATGGATACGAGACACCACCAGCTTGATTAAAACTGATCTAGAGCTGAGAAAATTAATCACATTAATTTGTGGCTTGGTTACAAAGATGTTAACATTTGCAATGTTTGAAAACTACTAGTTTAAAATTTCTGCTGAATTGGCCATTGAAGAGAGAAATTGCAAGTTCTGTAACAGCAGATGTAAGGTAACTGACCTGTTCCAGCCAACCATTATGCTTTTTGTTCTGCCAGCTTATGAAGGAGCATCACAACTGACCATAAGTAAAACTGTATGCTTCTTTTTTACACCGTCTCCATGTTCATTGCTTTACCTTTTTGCTTTTGATTGTTCTTGTATTTGCTTTCTAAACCTGAACTAAAACATGCACAGACTTGGCCATTCTTGTCCTATATTTAGTATTTACTGTGACTTGTCTATTAATGCTAAATTTGTTACTCAGCTTTTTTATACTGATTTGAAAATGTGGATTAGTTTTGTTCTAATCTTTCTTGCTTCAATAGGAACGAGAAAGGAGAAGACAACATATGATGCTTATGAAAGCCATGGAAGCACGTAAAAAAGCAGAAGTGAGTATTACTCTCTGAAAGTTGGAAGTTTCATTCTGCAGTGATCTGTAGAAGAGCAGTGTCTATGATGTACCTGTATGTATAGTTTCATTAGTGTACATGGCCAGGGCAGAACGAGAAGCAATAGGCACAAACTGAAATAGAGGAAATCTGGTTAAACTTAAGAAAAATTTTTTTACCTTGAGGGTGATGCTTGAACACTGGCACAGATTGCCCGGGTAGGTTGTGAAGTTGCAACTTTCTTTTCATAGAATCATAGAATCATTAAGGTTGAAAAATACCTTCAAGATCGCCAAGTCCAACCATCTGCCCTACACCCCACATGACCACTAAACCAGCCCCCAAAGCACCACGTCTACCTGCTTTTTGAACACCTCCAGGGAACGGTGCCTCCAGCACCTCCCTGGGCAGCCTGTTCCAAGGCCTCACCATGCTTTCAGTGAAGAAATTTTTCCTAATATCCAGCCTGAACCTCCCCTGGTGCAACTTGACCCCATTTCCTCTTGTCCTATCGCTGGTCATTAGGGAGAAGAGGACAACACCCACCTCCCTGCAACTTCCGTTCAGGGAGTTGTAGAGAGCAATGAGGTCTCCCCTCAGCCTCCTCTTCTCCAGGTTGAACAGCCCCAGCTCCCTCAGCCTCTCCTCATAAGACCTGTTCTCCAGACACCTCATCAGCCTAGTTGCTCTTCTCTGCACCCTCTCCAGCACCTCCATGTCCTTCCTATCCTGTGGCACCCAAAACTGCACCCAGTGCTCGAGGTGCAGCCTCACCAAGGCTGAGTAGAGGGGTAAGATCGCCTCCCTGGCCCTGCTGGCCACACTATTCCTGATGCAGGCCAGGATGCCATTGGCTTTCTTGGCCACCTGGACACACTGCATGTACCACATAATGGTACTCGGGATGATCTGCTCCATCAGCTTTCCCAGTACTGCAGTCAGACTAACAGGCTTGTAGTTTCCTGGATCATCCTTCCGTCCCTTCTTATATACGGGGGTTACTTTGGCTGATTTCCAGCCTGCTGGTTCCTCTCCAGGCAGCCAGGACTGCTCATAAATGATGGAAAGTGGCTTGGTGAGCACCCCTGCCAGCTCTTTCAGCACTCTTGGGTGCACCGCATCCAGCCCCGTAGATTTGTACACATCTACCTGTACAGGTCACTGACCGTCTCCTCCTGGATTGTGGCGGGATCGTTCTGCTCCCAGTCCCTGTCCACTGGCTTAGGGAGTTGGATTCCCTCTATATAACTGGTCCTGTAACTGAAGACTGAGGCAAAGCTGTCATTAAGCACCTCAGTCTTTTCCTCATCCTTTGTCACTATGTTTCCTCCTGCATCTAACAGGGGATGGAGGGTCTTTCTGGTCTTTCTTCTGTAGTTAATATGTTTATAGAAGCTTTTCTTGTTGTCCTTTACCATAGAGGCCAGATTAATTTCTAGCTGGGCTTTGGGCCTTCTAATTCTCTCCCTGCATAGCCTCCCAGCATTTTTGTAGTCATGAGTGGCCTGCCCCTTCCTCCAAAGTCCATAGATTCTCTTTTTCTCCCTGAGTGCCACAGCCAGAGTTCCCTATTCAGCCAGATGCTGATCATCTGAACATCTTGATTTTTTGTTCTGTTGTTTCTGAAAATAAGACTATTCAGAATAGCTACCCTTTTCTTGTAATAGTGCTTCTTATTCTGCTGACTGCTTTTGTTTATATAGATCTAGTATATCACAAGAGAACCTAATAACAGTTGCTAGTCCGTATGGGCACAACCTAACCCAAAATCCATCAAAATATTTTCATTGAGCCAACTAATCGAACGCTAACTAGATAAATTTTACTCTTAGCCATACTACCACATGAAAGACACTAAAGTTTTTCTGCTCTTAAGCTAATATAATAGTGGTTTTGTAATAGAACTTGTTCTTATAACCAGTTAAGAGGTCTCAATTTCGTTAGGGGGTTGCAGAAGGAAAAGAGGGAAAAGTCTTTACCTTTGCCTTGAAAAGCAGTTGTAACCATATGGCTCCTGTTCCTGACTGAGGTAACTTGGGAAGAAGCCTCTCTTACAGGAATGCCACATCCTGCTGAGTCAGGTTACGCTGCAGTAAGTGTTGTTAATGGCTGAAACGACTCAGACTTGGTTTGAAATAATATAGCAGTTTATGTTGCGTTATTAAAAAAAAAAATTACCTTAAAAAAAATAGATGATAGAATAGCATTGATGATGAAACCAGAGCTGTACAGTATGAGTGATGAGACTTCTATTAGACCATGATAAACTAATCTACATCTTAACTAGTCCTGGGGCTATCTTTAGTTTTAACCCTGATACTATCAGGGGACTATCAGTGCTAAAACAGAACTGCTGGCTTTTGCAATTTTACTTTTTAGATATTTCTCTATATCTGGAGACAGTTGTTATCTCTGTATCCTGAGATTTTTATAAATAAAACACAGTTAGCTTAGAGACTGAAGTAAAATGACCATCATCATAGCATCTAGTAGTCAGATAAATTGTTAAAACTTTTCTCATAAATTTAAATAAAAGTGACAGACCAAAACAAAGGAAAATGTGATAATACTTCAGTGCAAAGGAGAATTTCAAGGTTAACTGTTAGGCCGACTAGAAAAGGAGCCAGCCGCTGCTTCCGTGAGAGGTCTCTGCACCAGCAGCTGCGCCGACACTGGTGTGTGAGCAGGGCTGTTAACATCAGATGCCTTGCATGGGTGGTAGCTGGTGACCGTCTTTTCACTCAGTCACCTTTCTGAAATGGTGCTCCAAAGAATCTTTCAGTGTGACCATACAAAATACTCATTTCCTTGTGGACAGGAGAGAATAAAAGTGAATCTTAGATATGCTCACAAATTTGATGATTTGTTCTATTTCTGTAGTTTCCCCCTTCCGTTTCCTTGAATGCAGGTTCCTTAATTGCTGTGGTAATTATTAAGATTATGTAAGCAGTGTTTTTCAAATTCTTAGATTGTTCCATTTTAAGTACAATACGTGGGGTTTATTTTCCACCCCTTTAATTCTATTTAAGGAAAAAGAGCGGTTGAAGCAAGAGAAACGTGATGAAAAAAGATTAAACAAAGAACGGAAACTGGAGCAGCGGAGATTGGAATTAGAAATGGCAAAGGAGCTAAAGAAGCCTAATGAAGATATGTGTTTAGCAGACCAGAAGGTAAGCATAAGAATGTACACTTCTTTTCTTGCCTCTTGTTTCTGCATTTTGCCTTTGTGACAATGACTTTTTTTGGTTGCAGCCACTCCCAAAGCATTCAAGTTTTGGTCTAGATAATTAGGTAACTATTTGAAATATGCACAAATATAAGAGACTACAAACACTAAAATAGTGAATGTTTAGTTGATAGAAAGCATTTTGTGTAAAAATGGCCTGCTTCCCAAAATACGCTTGTATGATTACTTAAAAAAAACAAATCAATTACTCTTGAGTTATTTTTACAGCAGAAGTATGCATCATGTCTCAATACATAGGCATGAGAGAGAGCTTTTCTCCTATGTGCAACTATTTTATGCTGTTACTCAAAAAAATTACTTTCCCAGTCTTCTCTGTTCTTAGTTCTTGTCCTTCAGGACTTGACATACCTCAAGTTCAAGCCCTGTCTGTTCCAGAGAATTCCCCTCCCTATGTCCCCCAGATATTTTTACACTGCCTTTTATAGTATTTTGTCTCAGAATAGAGCCTGAGAGTGTCTTCTGCCCAAAAAATAAGTATTTATTCATCTCTTTCCTCATATAGTATGTGAAATGAGAAATTGCTTCAGCTTTAAATTAAGTTTACTGGGTGGGATGGGGTGGCAGCTCCTCTATATCCTTTACCTTCTAGCATTGTCATGCTGTAGGTCATATGGAAGTATCAGCCAATTTCCTAGCTAGTATAAATGAAGTTTTCTTTTGAAATGTACTACTGAATCTTTCATTGTTTTTCTTTTCAGTCTTTGCCAGAGTTGCCTCGCATCCCAGGCCTTATTCTCGATGGAAGCACGTTTTCAGATTGTCTCATGGTAGTGCAGTTCCTGCGTAACTTCGGTAAAGTTCTTGGCTTTGATGTGAGTGTGGACGTCCCATCCCTGAGCGTTCTTCAAGAGGGTTTGCTAAACATAGGGGACAGCATGGGAGAAGTACAGGACTTGCTTGTAAAGCTTGTCTCTGCAGCGGTTTGTGATCCAGGACTTGTTACAGGATACAAGGTAAAAAAAAAAATAATATCCATAGTAAGCACCCTCTGTTTTTGAATGCATTCTTCAGAATGCCTCTTAGACACCTCCCTGTTTTGGATTTCTGTTGTCTTTCCTAATGCTTCTCTTTGGTGTCACTGTTCTAGACTTACTCAAAGGTTTCTGTCCCCTGTCAGCCTTCTCGTTTTCCAAAAGTGATATATTTGTGTTTCCCGCATTTTTATTTGGACCTCTTGTAGTGCAGTAGCACATCTTCGCTCATGTCTTTTAACTCCTGTTTTTTTCCCCTTTTCATTCTTACTCTCCTGTGTAACATCTTTATTGATTATTTGGGTGAGGGGATAGAGTGCACCCTCAGTAAGTTTGCAGATGACACTAAGCTGGGTGGAAGTGTCGATCTGGTTGAGGGCAGGAGGCTCTGCAGAGGGACAGGCTTGACTGATGGGCCAAAGCCAGTGGCAGGAGTTTCATTAAGGCCAAATGTTGGGTCCTGCACTTTGGCCACAATAACCCCCGGCAGTGCTACAGGCTGGGGGAGGAGTGGCTGGAGAGCTGCCAGCAGAGAGGGACCTGGGAAAGCTGCTTGACAGCAGCTGAACATGAGCCAGCAGTGTGTCTAGGTGGCCAAGAAAGCCAATGGCATCCTGGCCTGCATCAGGAATAGTGTGGCCAGCAGGGCCAGGGAGGCGATCTTACCCCTCTACTCAGCCTTGGTGAGGCTGCACCTCGAGCACTGGGTGCAGTTTTGGGTGCCACAGGATAGGAAGGACATGGAGGTGCTGGAGAGGGTGCAGAGAAGAGCAACTAGGCTGATGAGGTGTCTGGAGAACAGGTCTTATGAGGAGAGGCTGAGGGAGCTGGGGCTGTTCAACCTGGAGAAGAGGAGGCTGAGGGGAGACCTCATTGCTCTCTACAACTCCCTGAACGGAAGTCGCAGGGAGGTGGGTGTTGTCCTCTTCTCCCTAATGACCAGCGATAGGACAAGAGGAAATGGGGTCAAGTTGCACCAGGGGAGGTTCAGGCTGGATATTAGGAAAAATTTCTTCACTGAAAGCATGGTGAGGCCTTGGAACAGGCTGCCCAGGGAGGTGCTGGAGGCACCGTTCCCTGGAGGTGTTCAAAAAGCAGGTAGATGTGGTGCTTTGGGGGCTGGTTTAGTGGTCATGTGGGGTGTAGGGCAGATGGTTGGACTTGGCGATCTTGAAGGTGTTTTTCAACCTTAATGATTCTATGATTCTATTCTATGTTATATTCTCAGTGAATCTTGCCACTTCTTTCTCTGAAGTCTGCTCTCTATGTTGCTTCATCAAAATTCTGATTCATTCTTGATTGTTTTTATCCTTCTTTTTCAAGTCAACGTAGCTCTTGTCTGCTATAGAACTGTACATAGTGTGATTGCATAAAACAACTGTATGCTGTCAAATTCCAGTTAGACCATGTCTTTTTTAATTTAACCTGTTTAATTAACATTAATATTATCTCTGTTCTGAAAAATGTAGAGGTGAAGACATTCCAATTTGTTACTCTATCCAAGATAGAATAATCTTCAATATCCTGATTAAAGTCCTTATGTAAAAATGGAAATAAACCCACCCAACTGTTTTATAAACAATAATAGAGCCTGCAGAAGAAAAATAATGTTTAAATGTGATTGTTGAAACGTCTTTATTCTTTTTGAGGCTAAAACTATTCTTGGGGAGCACTTACTAAATGTTGGAATCAATCGAGATAACGTGTCAGAGATTCTGCAGATATTCATGGAGGCTCACTGTGGGCACACGGAGCTGACTGAGAGCTTGAAGACAAAAGCTTTTCAGGCACATACTCCAGCTCAGAAAGCATCAGTACTTGCTTTTCTTGTCAATGAGTTAGCATGCAGCAAAAGTGTAGTAAGGTAAGATTTTTCCCAAACAGGTCTGTATATAAAAATGTTGTAGTTCAAAAATACACGGTGTTCTGTTACAGGGGGATTCCTGATGCTCTTGTAAAGAAAGCTGAAATTTGCTGTTACTGCTTCTTACCTTTAGGTACTTCTGATGTGATGGAAGGGTAGAACTTTTCCATGTTTTGTCTGTAAGTTTGTTTTCAAAGCTGCAGCAAAATTTCTCCAGCTATTTTCAAAGTAAAACATGAGGTTGATTACAAAGAAATTTAATAGGTATTGTAGGGAATGATTCAGAAGAGTTGTATAAGGCTTCTGCAGTACTTTGTTTGCCCTTTTTTCCTTTAGTTTTTGAAGACCTCTTTTGTCCAAATACATTAACTAGGGTCATAAGCTGAGGTGCCAAGCCTTATTTATCCTGGTAGTAATGGAAGAAAGTGTATACTTCATTTGTGGTCAGTAATGTATAGCATTTCATAATTAAAAAGAAAAAACTCACTATGTTAACATTTTAAAACCGAGCTATGTGCAACAAAAACATAGGAAGTGCCAGTCTTCAGGTTATCTGTACCTCCACATACTTCATTATGTGGTAAAGCCTTTCATCACCTAGTTGAGTGCTGTGTTGTTTCCTGGTGAGTTGTGCTGCTTTTCATATCCTGTGCTGCAAAGGTGAATCAGGGCTGTCTGAGGCAAGAATGGCAGAGCTGCCTCGTGTTCTCTGAAGATGAGAAGTGGCAGAAGAGGGCAGTGCAAGTGCTGTGCATGCACTGTGCAAGAGTTCATGGCTATCAAATTCATCGTAGTAAGAAACTTTACCTTATTGTAGATGACCAACTATTAAGTCAGGTTTGTAGAAATGATCCTTCAGAAGCTGAGTTTCTATATTTTCATCATAGAAACAACTGTCACCAGCTGAATAGTTGGCGCTGGGATGTTTCAGAAGTGGGCTTGACAGAAATCTGGTCGCTGTACTAAAGCACTTATTTGGGGTCTTCAGTTTCTGCAGTGAACAGTGAATGTTGGTTTGGAGATTGCAGGGACCCTACGCAGAGCCCCACAGGTGTGCCAGTGATACCTTCAATGCAGGGCTAGGTGCTTTGTGGCAAATACATCTGGAGGCTTGACATTGAATTAGAACTATGGAAAGAGATGTCAAATTCTGTGAAGGACATTCTTCTTATGGAAAGAAACCTCATGTGATGCTGTAAATAAAGACTACCTGACATAGGTGCAGCAGTAATCTACATTGGCATTCCTGGTATTGGAATTTCCTGGCTTTAAAATGATTTATTTTAAATTTTAACCTTTTCTCCAAGATATCTCTTTGAGACAGTGTCTGTACATAAATGTCTGTCAGAAGAAGATAGGAAAGTTCACAGTTAATGGATTATTTTGTCTTTGACAGTGAAATTGATAAAAACATTGATTATATGTCAAACTTAAGGAGAGATAAATGGATGGTTGAAGGCAAACTGCGGAAGTAAGTTTTGTTTCCTTACGTTTTACAATGTATCACATTTTGCATTTGCTCAGATATGCTGCTATGTAGGCAATTTGTTCTGAGGACAAAATTAGCTGATGCAATTACAGGTTTATCAAGAAGTTAGTAACTGAACTGCTCAATTAAGATGGATGTGGATTTACAATCTATTAATGATGCTTGGGATTCAGAGGGTTAGTGTCTTTCAAAATTGGAGTGAAGTCAGTTCCTTTTGTATTCTTTGTGGAAGAAAGCAATTTTTTTAAATTGGAATATTACAGGAGCTGACAAATCACTATTGGCATTATCAAAGTTTATTTGGACCTACCATAATTACCAATGTTCGTTCTGAAAGGTGTCTTAATAAGGCAGGATTTTCATACCACAATTACGGATTGAATTTTGCTAATTTGTATTGTTACCGTGTTGTTTCCCATCTGTCAATGTTGTGTTGTTCCCTTTAGCTCAGGATCATATGAAAATACAAACTTTGAGATATTTCTTATGTTTTTACTTAAGGTAAAATTGGAAATTTTTAAAGGGTTCTCAGTTTCATATCCACTGTTCTGCCAACCTACAAGACAAAATTCCATACAGCAAGCATAATGGCTCCAGCTACCAGGAAGCTAGAAGGCATGAAGGTCATGAATCACAGGGGGTAAAAATACATAGCCAGACTCAACTTCCTTTTTTTTTTTTTTTCTTAGTCATCTTTGCCTCTTACCAGGAATGGTGAATCCTTTCTTAGTCCTTGCTTTAGGTACCTGTGTTTCTAATCTTATGTCTCCCTTTTTTCCGTTTGATGGATCTCAGAAGGAAGAAGGAAAGAAGTAAAGAAGAAGGACAAGAGGGAGGTAGAGGGAAATATTAGACCAATAAATTCTCTACTAATACTGCAGATTCCCAGTCTGCACAGGGTGAATATCTTTTATCTTTTAGGACAACCCAAATGCCTTTTCCTGTCTTAATCGGTATCCTTTCCATGGGATGTAATTTTGAAAGTGTTTCTGAAGTTCTGATGTAGTCAACTTTTCTTTTCAGTGACAGGGCAAGGAGCACAAGCTGGAAGATGGGGAGTTCCATTTAATATGAGAAGAAAACTCCTTTACGATTGGGGTGACAGAGCCCTGGGACAGGCTTCCCAGGGGGGTTGTGGAGTCTCCTTCTATGGGGTACTCAAAACCTGCCTGGATGCAGCCCTGTGGAATGTGCTCCAGGGGATCCTGCTTTAGCAGGGGGGTTGGACTAGATGATCTCTAGAGGTCCCTTCCAACTCCAGTGATTCTGTGAACTGTCCATTAGTGGAATGGGACCCTTGCCTGTCCTTGTCTCCTTAGGGGCTGCTTAGTCTTTCTCTCCCTCCATCAAAATGCAAGTTTTTGTAGATGTAGGATCCTCCCTTTTCCTCATTATCTCTCTTTTATTCCCTTTCAAATAATGGGCATAATACCCTGAATTCCTGAGCACCTCTTCCTTTCTACAATAATTTCTCCATTTCTGGTGTACTCCCCTCATACCTGGATTTCAGGTTCCAGTAGTTCTGTCCCTATTTTCGAGCGTAAGTATCATGGGAATGCTCAGAAACGTTGTCCTTGCACTTTCAATTCACTAGACTTGATTCATTGCTCTCATCTTTGATTCAGAGTCTTTGGATTTTCCAGTGGTTTTCTGATGAAGTCTGAGAAGCTTTGTGGAAGAGCTGCCTTTAATCAATTTTAAACAGTGTTTTCTTCTTCTTTGTGTCAGTTGGTGGTTTTTCATAAACTCTTACAACTGTTCTGGGGCTTCTCTGAGAAGAAATCTGTCCATTTCAGTCTTCTGTTTGGTCGTTCTTTCTGCTCCCAGACTTTGTTCTTATGCATGTTATCTTCCCCATCCATTTAAAAGCTTAGTCTGGTTTTCAAGTGTCCCAGTCCCAAACAGTTTTGCATAGGAATACCTGATTTCTTGAGTACTCACCGTGTGATCAGCAGGTATGTGCTCTTTTCATACAGACTACAAGGTGACCCTCCGCACAAACCCATTGTGCATGGGAAGTCTCTAGTGTTTATTTAATCTCAGCCTGGTTTGCCAGTGTTTGTTGTGGCAAATCTTCATACCACTATCTCCAGACTGTCTTGAAGTATATCAAAGTGGGATGAGAAAAGATTCTCCCTGTATCAGATGTTTTCACTGCGTGATTTTTTTGTGTGCGTACGTTAGCTCCTCAACTGGGTATTGGGGACAGGGAAAAATACGTTAAAACCTGCGTTTGTAAGATCCTAAAAAGCAACATTAAAATCCCAGGTTGGAAAAAGGGATCATTGTGTTAAAGCCTGTAGGGGTGAACAAATTGAAAAGTATTAAACAAAATTCCTTTGTAAGTATGATATATATGGTTGGAAACTGAAATCTGCACTGCCTGGATTGTTTCTGCTGGGCTGATGGTCAGTGAGAGGTTGCATCTAATTCCTTCTCCATCACATTCAGATCCGTATTTTGATAATAATCACCATTTTTGTAAAGGCATCTGTCTCATACAATCAATTAATCTTTCTTTGTGCTTTCTATATCGCAACTGTAGTCAGAAAACTGACTCACCTGAGATGATTTGGCTATTTTTTAAGCAGATAATAATAATCTCGGCATCTCCTTTTCCTTCACATGTCTTCTTCCTGACATCCTTTTTGTAGCTCGATCAATGTAAAAGGGAATAAAAATACGCTGTAGCTCCTTGAAGTATCAGGTAATACCTGCTTCTTTACAAGACTTGAAATACTGCGGAATAAGGTTTTTCACTGCAACAAAGTTCTTTTTAACATGCCAGTGTTATGGCGTACTCTTTGTAAGTTAATTTCTTTCCAATGAGGCCATCTCAAATGTAGCTGATGTTGATACATCAAAAGCAGTGTTGTATGAGGGAAGAAGGTACGCCCTGTGTTTAGGTAGGAGGTGGTAATGCTGATTTGGGAAACTTTCAGTTTTTGAGACCCAAGCTGAAATATGCTAAAAGTCTGTTAAAAAGTATAACCTTTAGAATTTCTTTCCCTTGCTGCTACTGAATATTTATGTGCAAAAACTGTGAGGGAGGCATGAAAATTAAGAGATGAACTTTCCTTCTGTGCTCTAGTAAATGGTACAGATTAGATTAGAGCAGGTTTAAGTCACACATCTGGTTACATATTGGGCCACCCACTCTTTTTATAGGCCAACAGGTTTATAATTTAACAGTTGCAGGTGTCATTGTGGTACATACGTGACAGTGAGAAAGGTGGAGCAGTTTTCCAAGTGAAGGGTTTCTTCCCTCAGTGAGCCATGTGTCTAGGTAGCAGCAGGAAAAGTATGCTACCTCTTGAAATACCTGAACCTTATGCTTTCATGGTTTCTGCCTCTACACTACTTCAGATACACACTGCTGCCTTTGTATGCTTATAGTGCTATTAAGAGAGTATCCTTGATTAGTTTCCATCCTTATAATTTGTAGTGCCATTCAGGCTTCCTTTAGTGCTTTACAGCATTATCTCTCTATTTTTGCTTTAAGCAAATCAGCCTTTCTTGCATTCTCTCATTTCTTTTGTGTATATGAAAGAGGTGTTTGCTGGTCATTGGAACTTCCACCTGCTGGGTTTATTGTTGAATTGTTTTCAACATTATCTTAGTCTACTTTGTCTGAAATTGGCCAGTCATGCAGCAGTCAATCCAGTCATTGACTAGTGGCTTTATTTGATAATTAATTCCTGTGTACAGGCAGGAATTTCCAGTACAGATGAAGAGAATTTGATTGTTTCCTCATAAAAAGGAAATCTGCTTCTAAAAAACTGAACTTAGTGGAAGCCTGAGTAGCATTGATACTCAGTGAGACTAAGGCTTTTTGCACCAGACCCGAAAATATTACTTGCTTCCAAATTCACTGGGAGGCTTGAGAAATTTCTTTTAATTAAAAAAATATTTTAAATTGCTAAAATGGCTAAAAATTTATTTGTATTGGAAAAAACAAAAGTGTAAAGCTTTCTAAATTCTCCAGTGGATTAGCCACTGCATAAAAAGCCAAACCAGAACAAAAAAGAAACCACACACAAAAAAAACAAAGCCCAACTGTTTTCAAGCAAATAGAAGTCCCCTTGATGATTTCTTGCTCGTGGTCTTTTCAAAAGTGCTGCTATCACTTGGGCAGTGACAGCTTCATTTAAATCTGTGCTGTTGAGCACTGGCTTTGTTGATCAGCATTTCAGAAGCTGATACGTTTGTCAGTGTGCCCAGAAGCCAGTACTTGTACAGCACTCATCATCCTTGTAGCCACTTGCTGTATGGAATATTGTTTTGTAGGATGGGGAGAGAGAGAAGTACGACAAGGAAAAATTACGTGCTGGTAATTGTGTTTGTCGTTACCCTTCTACTTTTCCCACCCTACCTTCTTCCAGTCATCTCTTACAAAAATCTTTGACTTTTCTACACGTTTATGAATCTCTTCTAAGTCAGTTGCATTTTTGGTCTGCGTTATAAGTGACTGGTGAGGCCTGGCTATTTATACCTCCTGTGATTCAGCATGTTTGCCTGCTAGCTCCCTGATAGGTGGAACTGTAATTTTTGCTGTGTGGAATCTTGTCTTATAGGGTTTTTATAGAAGAGGAAGGTCTACTACAACCATAATTACTGGTATGTAAGTTTCCCTTTTCTTTCATAAAAGGAAAAATGAGAGTTTGATGGAATAATCGTTTAGGTAGCTAAGACTTCTGAAAAAAGAAAGTATAACCTAGAATAAGCAGATCGCCCAAAGGACTAAAGTAAAATAATGTAAAATAAATGAAAAATTCATTAAAGTCTGGGGAAAAAAAAAAAAAAATTAAACCAGCCTTGCTGTTAGCAATGCAAATATAAATAATTTCTTACTTCCAACTGAGGATTTTTGCTGCCTTTTTCTTCCCATCAGACACAGGTATTTTATGAACATATTCTTATGTGCATGAAAGATAAAGAAGCTGAAATGGTTTGCTCATCTAATTTTCTTTCCTGACTTTTCCAGATCCCTCTTGCATTTCATTTCTTCTAAACAGTTACTCAATAAAATTCATCTGGGAGAAACAGGACTTCTATTCAGAATGGAATAAGAGGCTTAAGGGGTTTTAAAGCCCGAATTTTTCTGGTTGACTGATGGCAATAAATATTGAGAAAATACATCAGAACAGATGACCTAACTTGAATCTAAAATGCACTGTTTACTTTCAGTCACATAGGAAGAAATGTATGTTTATGCTACAGACATAATTTCACCCCTTGTCATGTGTTTCAAGGCTTAGAATCATTCATGGCAAGAAAACTGGCAAAAGAGATGCTACAGGAGGGGGTGAGGTAGGAGAGGAGCAGCACTCCTTGGAAACACCCACACCGGGCCGCAAGCGCCGGCGAAAGGGGGGGGACAGTGATGATGATGATGATGACGATGACGACAGTGATGATCAGGCAGATGAGGATGATGAGGATGAAGAGGACAAGGAAGATAAAAAAGGAAAGAAGGCAGAAGTTTGTGAGGATGAGGTAAGGGAGTTTAAGTATAGTGAAAGATAATTAACTAGTAAGTTAAAACTTGTTTTCCTTCTGTTTCTTGGCAATATGGCACTGCTTCCACAAAACCTCAAGGTAAAAAGGGAGGAAGAATAAGTTACTGCCAGCTTTCAAATTTTTGGAATGTTTTTTATCTGGAGGGTTTTCTCTTTTTTTTTGATAGCTGTTACAATACCGGTTGTTGGTGGGTTGTTGGTTTTTTTTCTTTGGTTTGGTTTTTATCCTTCTTACTTGCTTTGACTTAGTCATTATTTCTCTGAAATTCTGAAAGATTGTACTAGATTCAGAAAACTGCAGCTTTGTTAGCAAATGAGCATAATTGTAGCTTTCTCTTAGAGGAAAATAAAGGTCATTTATTAGTTAACAAAATAATGAAGTGTGGAATTATATTTAACATTATCTATTATAAAGCTTGCCTTTGACCTTCCTGTGAATTGTTTTTCATAACTTTTCTAGGACAGTCACTTGATCACAGGATGATAAATTCTACTAGTTAATGTAAGATACAGAAAGGATCACTGAAACATTTTTAGCTGAAGTGTATCTACAATAGTCAAAATACTTTTTTAGTCAAAGTGTCACAGGCCTGTAAGATTCACTGCAGAACTCCAGAATTCCCTACTGGATGAAACCTGATAGAGACAAGCAATACTAAACTCTACATTTCGGTGCACTGGGTGCTGCACTGTTTGCCAGAAAATGATCCATTTATGCAAGGTTACTGAAGTTCCATGTTCAAGCAGGCACATCCACAGAAAACCTTACAACTCACGTAAACAACGTGATGTGGAACTCACATCTTTGCAAACACACTTGATCAGACACCCAACTACTTTCTCACGTAGGAACAGCCCTTTGTGCTGTTATCCTGGATTTATTTCAAGTTCCATCATGTATTTGAATTTAAGAGAATACCTGAGAGGCACAGCAGATGGTTGCTACAAATGAAGAATTCAGAATTAAAAATAAGTAATATTTAGGTATCTAATCTCTCATCTGTCCCTTAATAGTTTTCCCTTTAGTACAATTGTTTCATAGACAAAAGTCCCATAACTCCTGTAGAAAGAGACATTTTCTGATGGAAGAGAGGTTCCATTGCCTTCATGCTCTATGTGGCATTTCAGAAGGCTTCATGTTGGTGCACTTCTACAGGGGCAAGAAATACCAGACCAGTATCGTACAGTGCAGGTGACTGGGAGCTCCTAGGATTTTGGTTTTATTCTTTTAGAAGCTTGCTGTTATCCATCAAGACTTCCTTGATCTAAATTAAAGCTCTTTTTTATGGAAATGGGAACTATAGCCTTAATAATAGGTGCATTCCTTTTCAAAGATCAGCAAGATTAATACTGGAACTTTTCTACCAGACTTGTAATTTAAAGTAGCTCTACAATTTCTTGTAGTCAATGAAATAAAATGCAAGTGTGCACTGACCAAAGACTAATTGGTAAGATTTTGACAGATACCATTATTTCATTTCTGAAAAACAGAAAGAAATGTATTTGGATATCCAAAAAGCTTCATAGAAATTAAGATTATATCCTGTAGTCTCAAGTGTTCATTCCCAAACCAAATTATTTCTTCCAGTAGGAGGGTGTTTTCAGTGAACATTTCGCCATGAGCTTTCTTCTTCATATGCATTTGGGATGGTTTGGGAAGATGCAAGATACATCTTTTTCCAGTTATGTTGTTTCTAGTGAAACATACTGAACCTAGCACGTAACTTGAACTTTTTTTATCCTTAGAATTTGCCTCTCGTTTTCTGTTCCGTCTTTTTACTGTAATATTAGTGAGTCGTGGTAGTATGACTTTATCCTAATATAAATCTGGCATGACAGTATGTTTGCTGATTGTAGGATGATGGGGACCAGACAGCAAGTGTTGAAGAACTAGAGAAGCAGATTGAAAAACTGACAAAGGTGAGAGGTCATTTGTCTTTGTTATACTGCACATTTGATGACAGGGTATAATGAGTTAGAATGTTAACCATCATTTTCAATGCTCCAACTTAATATAAATGGAAATAAAGATCAGCTTATGTTTCATGAAAATATGAATGATGCTGCTGTTATGAGACCTGAGCTGTGGGTTTAGTCTAGCAGCACTGAGTATGACTCAAAAGACAGTTAGAAAGCTGTTGATAGTATCATCTCAGAATAAAAAGTGATACATTTTTTATCCATGATTAATTGATAGATTTCTGTTTGTTGGTCTTAGAAAGTGATGATAAATTTTGTGTAGAAGAAGCAATAACTTTTCCATTACACAAATAATTACAGTTCTCATGCCCTACAGCTGGTGCATTTCTGTACCTGTGTTCTAGGCCAGAACAGAGAGCTGTTTTGCTTCAGATTTTGAAGGAAGAAAGAACAGGATGAGAAAAGTAAATGAGAAAGACAGAATGCTGTAGATAGGTGCACTTGTGGCCCATGTTTTTATTCTTCCTCTTAGAAAATCAGTAATTTAAGACTTTGTCTCTTGGTTTCTTTCATGTTCCAAATTACAATGAATTAGCAGTCCAGAATTACACTTGACTTCAGCAGTGTCAATTTAGCAGAGCAACGATTGAGTAAACAAACTGAAATTCTTGTTGGCCCCCCTCAGAGAACTGTTTGTGTACAGAGTTTATTTTCAGACGTTGTTTTCATTCTTTCATGAACCAAAGATCTCATTAGTTTCTCATCAGGAGCTGCAGCACCAGCTATCTTCAGTGCTCTGATTACCATTTGCTGTTACTGTATAATTGATAGGATTTCAGCTGTTCTCGTGCAATGAAATCTTTGCTCCTATTGTTCTCTGAGCCAGTGTAAAAAAGAAAGGACCTACCATTGCAAAATGTGTTTTTAATGGAAGAATGATAAACTTAAGCTGAACCAGGAAGTGATGGAACTGATTTTTTAAAAGGGAGCTATGTAAGCAAAGCCATCAAGGCAGCAGTTGTGAGTAGAATATCACAGAACACACACACACACACACACACACACACACACACACAATCTCTAAGGAATCCTCCCTGTGTGACGCTTGAGCTTTTGCTCAGCCTGGCAGCTGGGACATGTTTTCTCTTACAACAAATTATTTTTGCCTTACTGAATTCTAATGCTTTCTCTTTTTTTAAACCAGCAACAAAGCCAGTACAGGAAGAAGTTGTTTGAAGCTTCGCACTGTTTGCGCTCAATGATGTTTGGCCAGGATCGCTACAGGCGCCGGTACTGGATTCTGCCCCAGTGTGGTGGTGTTTTTGTAGAAGGCATGGAAAGTGGTGAAGGTAAGGAACAGAAAGGAATAATGTGACACGGAGGAGGCATACTCTGCCCATCTCTGCAGGCCATAATTTTGTGCAGCGAGGTCTTTAGGCTTCATCTTCAAGCAGAGACTCTCTATTCATATGGTGCTCTCTGATACCTTTTTAATTATGAAACATCATTTAATATCTTTCAAAATGAGGACTGATATTTTGGAAGTTTTCAGTTGTTACAGTTGTAAATGTTGTGCTTTTTCCATGTTTACGTACATATTTTTTGGCTCTTTCTGAACTGTTCCACATTTCCCCATAGCAGTGAAGTCTGCGTCTGAAAACTAGGATGACCACAGAATGCAAAATAAATTCTTTTCCTCTTCAGTTGTTACACTTTATGCAAATACACAACTACTCTGTGCCTGAAGATTAGATAGATGTCTGCAAAAATCTGAAAATTATTTTCACACCATGAAGTATGGTGTTTTTCTAATCAGCAATATAATTTAGTCACTGTATTTTACCAACTGATCTTTCTTCCAGTCCAGCAAATGCTGAAGTTATTTTTGCTAAAATTAAACTTGTGGTTGTGACAGTTGTATACGAATTGCTATTGAATGTTTCACACACTTCAAATTGGATACACACAGAGATATGTATTAATCTGATCTTTTGTGGATATTAGAATTTTTAAACATTTTGATCACAGAAACATCCTCTCAAATTCTGATATAGATGAAGCAAAAACCCCATTATTCTCAAAGTTTTTCCCCAAAAAACCAAAGATTTTCTCTGATACATACCCGAATTGCATGATCTTATGATAATTGCATCATTCTAGTATTTTTAATATATTGTCTTACTGGAAGTTTAATCTTCCTGAATAGCACAATGGGCACCTTATAAATTCTCAGCCACTACCCCTTCCCCACAGCACTTGGTTTGTTTCACTAAGTTCTGCAGTTTGTCCACTCCTAATTCACTTATCTAAACATTGGAAATATGAGACATAAACTGTTGAATGATCTGTCAGTTTAAAAAACACTTCTCCTTCCTCAGGTAATCATTTTGGTTCTTATGATGATACTCAAATTGTTTGTATCTTGACACGCACCACAACTGTGGAAGTATTTGAAAGTTTTAATGGAAGGGGATATTCTTCAATTATTTTTCTAGAAATTATGATTTTCCAGAACAAGCAAGTAAACTTTTGTTGATTAGCCACACGCAGGATCTTTGTTTATTTGCAATTGCAGTACCTGATTAAAATGATTTGGTTTGGAATGTTGGATTTTCTACCTCCTCCCCCTTTTCCTGACATTTTTCCCTCTCATTTTACACTTTTTAAGACTTGGTATAAGTTGACTCATTGGTATAAGGGTGGAAGAGAAGTGGTTGAGAAGGACTAGGAGAGCAAAGAAGACAGAAAAGTGTTTTTCCTCTCTGTAAAAGATAGACATTCCACCCCTCACATGTTTGAAAAAACTGGCTTTGCCATCAGCTGCTGCTTTGTTGTGCTTTGAATGGCTTAGATGTTCCACTGTCTGATGGCATCTGTCTGCTTAGCTGTGTGTGAGGGTCCCAGTTGTTGTGCTGAGTGGCTCTTGAACAAGTTTTAAACTTTCAAGAATGTTGGCATTGTTTTGCAGTCATAGTTTTTAATGATTTTATTGAAAGAGGTAAAATATTTAATGTTATGTTTCAATATTTGGGGAATATTTGATTTCACAACAGCAATTTTCCTTTTTGTAGTTGATTGTGAGTTTAATGAAATGTTTTTTTCAAAAATAAGCTTTAAGGCTATGAACATTGTACCCTCTTGATATAAACAGGAGTTTTTTTGATAAAGCATGGGGAGTTTTGCAGAAAGAAAGCTGCCAAAAATTTGTATTTTTTTTAAAGACAGCACTGGCAAACTGCATCAGACAGATATGCATCTTAAGGGAGAATACTACAGCATTGTGTTAACTACATTGGGGTTCTTTTTCCTCTGTGTCCAGCAGAGTTTAAATCTGTGTGTGCCTTGAAGCTTGTTACCTTCTGCAGTGTTCTGTAAAGTGAGAAGTGATTTCATTAAAAAAAAAGGAAAGAAAGGAGAAAAAGACATTGCAATCTAACATGTATTGAGCCAAAAATGAAGTAATTTTTTTTATTTAACTATGATGATAAAAATAGTCTAGATTAGCTGTTCTGTTGTATTTAATCTGTGTTTCTTGTACATTTTTAGGTCTAGAAGAAATTGCAAAAGAAAAAGAGAAGTTAAAAAGGGTAGAAAGCATGCATATCAAAGAAGAATTTGAGACAGAAGAAAAATTACACTGTTTAAATGCAACTCACTGTGAGCAAAAGGAAGATCTGAAAGAAAAGGACAACACTAATTTGTTTTTACAAAAGCCTGGGTCATTTTCGAAACTAAGCAAACTGTTAGAGGTGGCAAAAATGCCACCTGAATCTGACATTATGTCCCCAAAACCTAATGGCAGTGCAGCAAATGGCTGCACGTTATCTTACCCAAGTAACTCAAAAAATTCTCTCTGCAGTCTGCAGCCCACTGTGCCACCAAGCACCATTGAGAAGTCTGATTCTAACAATCTTTTCAGTCCTAATGCAAGTGGGACAGGGAAGTTCTACAGTTCTCCACTAATTCCAAGTGACCAGTTGTTAAAGACACTGACTGAGAAGAACAGGCAGTGGTTCAGCCTCCTACCCAGAACACCCTGTGATGACACGTCCGTCACCCATCTAGACACACCATCTGCTGCAGCCTCACTGACTCCTCAGTCACATCCACCATCAAAGTCACCTTCACCTGTTCCATCACCGCTTCTGGGATCAACCTCAGCACAGGGTCCAATGGGATTAAGTCCTTTTGCATTGTCACCACTGCAGGTAAACCAATGAATTTTTGAGTAGTCTGAATTTGCTGTGCTTATCTGTGCAGAATTCCTGTTTAGACAAATTGTGTTGCAGAAGTGCTATCAGTAAATTTTGTTTTTTTATTTATTTGTTTTCTGTTTCTAAATGTTAGTAACTAATTTCATGTTACAGATGTTTTTATAATACTATTTTTTTTAAAAAATAAAATGTATTAAGATAGGTAAAATTAGGCAAGCTAGTGTATGATATTTTGTATGTGTATTTCAATAACTGAATTTGGCTTTTAGGAGTTTGACACACCACAGCCTCCCTTTAAAAGCTGCCAATTTCAAATCATTATTGGGGCCCTAATAAGGAGTAATGGACACTAGTGTTATATTGGTTTTGCTTAAACTAATCAAAGTACTGAATAAAGGCCTCCGTTATGTTTTGATTACTGTTTGACAAGTAGCATCCTAATAAGAATCCAAGTTTCATGGTAATAATTCATGATGGCAGTTGTGATTGTGTTAACAATATATTCTGTGTAGCAGATGAAGACTGGACTACCTATAATGGGACTTCAGTTTTGTGGATGGCCTACAGGAGTTCTTCCTTCCAATGTTCCATTTTCATCTGCTTTACCAGCTCTTGGATCAGGGTTGGGATTATCAGAAGTGAATGGTAACTCATTCTTGGCATCTACTGTTCCTGCAAGTAAAAGTGAATCACCAGCACTACAGACTGAAAAAATAGCTTCTGCCCCTTCTACAGCAGCTGAAGTAGCCAAACCAGTAGATTATCCTACCCCAAAACCTATACCAGAAGGTGAGTGTCATACAACAGAAGGATGGAACTATGCGAAGGATTGTTTCTACAGTGCCACCACAATGTTGCAATTTATATATATATATTTTTATATATATTTATTTATATATATATATATAAAATTTCCCTATTGAATTTAGCCAGATGATTTCTCTAATTGATTATGTGTGATCACATAAAAAATGCCTGCAAAGTGTTCATATGCTTGTCTTGATTTAGAAATGCAGTATGGGTGGTGGAGGATTACTGACCCGGAGGACCTAAAATCTTTGCTTAAAGTGCTACATCTCAGGGGAATAAGAGAAAAGGCCTTACAAAAGCAAATACAGAAACACATGGATTATATCACTGTGGCCTGCATCAAAAATAAGGATGGTATGTAATTGATACTTATGTTGTGTGTGGTTTTGGGCATAAGAGGACTGGCATAGAGCTATTTGTGTTTACATAAAGAGTTAGAGTAGTGGCTGGAGAGAAAAGGAAAAGGTCTCATTGTCTGTAGTTGCCTTTTTACCAGCCTTGTTCTGGAAAGATTGGAGGAATCCTGTTTAATTTAAATAGTTCTAGTGGTGTAAGCGTTGGTAACCTTTTTGAGCTCTTTCCATCTCTGTGCCACTAGCTCAGCCTCTCCTTCCCCTTCTTACCTTTAAATGGCAAGTTTGAAAACCTACAGAATTTGTTGTCCATATTGGGTACCTTAAGAACAGTTACAGCAGTTACTCAACATTTGACTGGAGTGACAGGTAAATCAGCTTGAATTTACTCAGAGAAGCTATAATGCTAATTAAAATAATAAAAATGTGATTCTCAAATACAGTTGCAATTATTGATATCAATGAAAATGAAGATAACCAGGTAACTCGAGATGTTGTGGAAAACTGGTCAGTAGAAGAACAAGCAATGGAGATGGATCTTGCTATTCTTCAGCAGGTGGAAGATCTAGAGAGGAGAGTTGCATCTGCTAGTTTACAAGTTAAGGTAAAACCAGCTTTTAGTAAAATGTCTCTTTAAAATAATTGGTAAGAATTGAAAGTAGATAGTAGCTGTGCTTTTGCTGTTGGTAAGTGCCTTCTTATTCTATCTCTAATTGTCTGCAAATAAAACGAATTCTCTGCAGCAGTGTCATGGATATTTGTGTTTGAAACATATTAATTGCAGTTAAATCTTCAGCTGAAGGTGCTCAGAATGGCAGTTTCTGGAGAGCATTCTTGCATACTGCACATTTTATTAACCTTCTATGAATGCAAAGATTTTATTGCATACAGGCTGCTTAATTATAGTGGGTTTTGCCACTGCTCTGCCTGGTTTGGGTGGTTGTTGCTGTTAAGGCTTTCAGACAAGCCTTACAAGTACATCATCATACTTTGCTTGAGTACCGTAGAGTCATGGAGAGCATGTGATGGGTGTGAGTGTTGAAAGAGTTAAGAATTCCCTGGCTGTCATTTCAGTTTGGAATTTCTCCAAGGTGGATAAGAGTATCAAATTGCATATGTTTGATTCTAGTACAGATGTAGCATTTGGGATCTAGTGTGTCTAGGAGTGGATGCTGCTTCTGTGTGACCAATTCATACTGTCTCCTGAGCCTGTTGGACAGACAGACCTGTTCTGAGGTTTCAAGGACAGGATACTGCAAAAGGAGATAAGGATGCAGACTGTTGCAGAAAGGTCCCTTCAGAAAGTCTGGTAATGCTTGTATTTTTTTATTAATTATTGTAGTTCTCTGGATATTTTGGAAACTGTCTCTACAGATGGATTACAAGTAACCAAGACCTCCTGGAAACAGCGCTGCAGTCACTTAGTTTGATTCCATAGAACAGTTCCTCTGTTGACACACTGAGTTGACAGCACCAATAAATGCACAAACCTTTCTATTAACATAGGGTTGGCTGTGTCCTGAACCTGCATCAGAGAGAGACGACTTGGTATATCGTGAACATAAGTCACTTACTAGATTGCACAAGAAGCAGGATGGAGATAGTGCTGGAGGCGGAGAAGGCAGTGCCAGCTCTCTAGAGCGGAGGAGTGACAACCCTCTAGATATAGCTGTAACCAGGCTGGCTGACTTGGAGCGGAACATAGAGCGAAGGTATCTGAAGAGCCCCTTAAGTACCACCATTCAGATCAAACTGGATAATGTGGGCACAGTTACTGTCCCTGCTCCTGCACCATCCATTAGTGGTGATGGTGACGGGTAGGTTATTGAGATTAACTTGAAAAATTATTGTGCTTCTTTGCTAATTGGAGCCTATTTTCTTATTGCCTGTTATCTATGTACTTTCTTGTTATGTCTGTGATCCATATGGATCATGTTATTCTGCATGGTGCTTTGTAAAGATATTTTTTGTTACGTTTGTTGATAATCTTGCAAAGTTATCTTACATTTAACTGGTTGTGACTAAGTTTTGAGGCACGTAGCCACAGTCTGTGCACTACATGAAATTTAGTTGCTTAAACCTTACACTTATTGGCTGTGTATGTTTTGTCATTGCTTGGCTTTCAATGTGATAATGATTGTTCCACGTTTAAACAGAAGCAAACACGGATGTGACCTACTTAATTTCTCTGTATTTCAATGCAGAACTGAAGAGGATATTGCTCCAGGGCTAAGGGTATGGAGAAGGGCGTTGTCGGAGGCACGCAGTGCTGCACAGGTAGCTCTGTGCATTCAGCAGTTACAGAAATCAATAGCATGGGAAAAATCTATTATGAAAGTTGTAAGTGTTTTTAATTTTAAAAAAACAATACTGTAACCGAACTACTTTTTACCATATCCTCCTTTCCCACTGTAGGCGTTTTAAGATACCATGGTTAATAATGCATTTCGTGTTACTGTGTGTAAAACTTAATACAGTTAAACTACCCTTTAACTACAGTTAGAGCCCCTGTAACTGGTTGCTTTATTTAAGATAGTAACAACTCTTTGTTGTCAACATTTAGGTAAAAAAGATAAATTTCTGGCACCATCTGATGGAAAATACTCCATCTGATGGAATATTTCTGATCTCATCCATGACATAAGCCTTAGGGAGGTTCAACATCACAAATCCCAATTAAGAACTTCATTTTTTCAGAAAGTTGAGGTGCTCCAGACATTTGGCTTCTTTGCATGCACACTTCTCACAGCTGAACATAACAAAATGAGCAAGTGTGTGAGCAAACAGGCTGAAATACCCATTTCCTTGTACACTGGACAAGCAGATCTGTGCTAACTGCATATACAAAGAAGGCATGCAAAATACATGTGTCAAAGTTGGCATGGAACTTGGAACCTTAAATTTCTGAAAAGAAAACTATTACTCCAGCAGTAGCGATTATGATGTGATTAAGTATGGCCAGTGCTATGTATTGGATGGCAAAAGTGATTCTTCCATTAGTGGTCTTTTCCCTAATTTTTTAATTTCTGCCAGTCCTCTACAGATTCTGATTATATCTGAACAATTAAAGGATTATTTAAATAAAAACTACAGTCTAAGATGGTACCTTTGAGTTTATATACCTATAACTTTAAAGCTGCATCTTTAAAACAAAAAGTTTATTAATTTAGTAGAAGCACCTGCACATGCATTTGAATGTTTCATTGTGTAGTAATTTATTATCCAGAAAAAATGTAGAGTATCACTCTTAATTTGAAATGTTCTGTGTGTTTAATTACACAGTAACTGTAAGTATTTGGTGAAAACACTTGGAGATCTTAACTTCCTGACAAAGACGACCAGATATAGAAGAGTATCAAAATCACACAATGTCTGTAAGAAAACAGACAGTACATTTGCTATTTTAAGTTAATGTGAATTTTAGGAAGTTCTAGGATCGTTTGTTTTGCCTTACTGAGTTTGTTCACGGTGGCCTTTGGCTAAGACCCTTACTGATTATTATCTGAAAATACTGTTGTAAAATATACATTATTTTTATGAAATAGCAACTTAATGTGCAGTGTGGGCATAATTTAAGAGAAGATTGCTGAGACAGTTACTGTGGGCCAAGTGAGTTAGATCAGTTACCTTTACTTCTCATGGACATTAGTGAAATACAAGACATACTCATAGCTTTGTGTGCTGTAAGACACCTGTCTTAAAATGAATTGCTTTTCAAATGTATCCCCAAATGTAGCCTTTAGATTAGTTCCTCCCATACTGCATGTCTTCATCTACAAATATGATCCTTACTCGACTCTGATTGTGGCAAAAGGAAAGGAAAATACTTTTGAGGGGAAGCAGTTTAGTTACTGTCCCTGTGTTTTGAAGTTTAAAAGCTGAAGTGAAGCCATTTTTAATGTATTCCAGTACTGCCAAATTTGTCGAAAGGGAGATAACGAGGAACTGCTGCTCCTTTGTGATGGTTGTGATAGAGGCTGTCACACCTACTGCCACAGGCCCAAGATCACTACCATACCAGATGGGGACTGGTTTTGTCCTGCCTGCATAGCAAAGGTAATTCTAACCATAAAGGTGAAGAGATTTAGAGTGACTTTGGTATAGGTTTGCCAGTGCTTTTTTCAATGAAAATAAAGGTCTGTATGTTTTCTGTTGGGCTGCCATTAAATAATGATATTAACTGGATTTCAGTGTGAGAGTAAAGGCTACAGTTTTGTTTGTTGTGAACTGCATTTTTAAAAATACGTTTATGTAATTAAATTATCTTTCAGAATTTTCTCAGTATTTGTCTTTTGAACTTCATTGTTAAGTGTTGACAGACCAATCAATGTCTTCGATTGCTTGAAAACAAAATTGGAGACAATAACTAATAAATATTTTTTCATTTTTGTACACCATACTTTAGTTTTACTTTTTAAATACATAGTACATTTGAGAGAGAGGTTATGTATGTTTCCTTTGTGCAGTTGGGTTTTTTCCCCCATCCCAAGAAATATAAATAGAACTTGAGGATACTTCTTTTCTAATGACGGAATTAGCAGTTAGTATTGTTTAAAAGTCCACAATTGTCCAATCCTTCGTTAGTCCTAAAATTAAATGCACTTTTTTGCTAAATGTGTTTTCTACCTTCACCAGTCAATGCTGTAACTGAAGAAGTCTCTTCAGAGTAAATACTCAGTTTTGTATTTTCTCTGGGTATTGTCAGTGTGATCCTTTTTTTGTGCATCTTTCACAAAGTAATAAGGAAGACAAATTGTTTTTAAACCAGGTTACTGTTAAGAATCAATGTGTAGTAGTTTGTAAAGGGTTAACTCATGCTGTAACTTTTTCTGTCATTAGCACGGTTCTGAAGATAAAACTTACCCTATCATGCCAGAACTTAGCCCGTCACTGCTCTTGATACTCCACCTCGCCACCCAGTCTTTCTAGTGTTCTTTGTTAACTAGAAGGAATTATAAACACAAAATACAGTTTCCCACATTCATACATTCAGTCATCATCTTTATATGAACTGACTACAATTTTCGCCATGCTAGTTACATTCAGTGCCAAATGCTTAAGAAAGTTATTTGTGACATTCATTAAATAATGGAATTGTTATCATGGTTTCTGATAGGTAACAAAATCTGCATATTCAAAACTTTGAAATATTATATTAGAAACATGCAGGTTTAGACAATTTTAAAATATAATAGTATTTTTAGGAGCATATAAAATACAATTTTTACAGTTTAATAATTGTTCAAACTGTCTGAAGCAGTCTTAGTAGCCCAGGCAGAGGTTAATACTTTTCATGCTGACTCTTCATGACAACTGTTGCCCATCTGTTCGTTCTTTGGCTGTCAGTCTCTTCAGTGGCATCAGGTACTTCACTTGGCAGTCCTCAAGTTCCTATTCTAATGATCAGAATGATGAGTTCAAATACAGTGCTGCGTTATGATGCTGTCAGTACCTGTAATATCTTTTCATCTTAAATGTATCCCTTAGTTTCATATGTCTATAAATAGTTCTGTGTTAAATACTGTTCCTTTTTCCCCCACTTTGTTTGTAGCATTCTTGTATTGTCGTGCGCCTTTTATGTTCTCCTGTAGTGGTCTTTTAGCCAAGCTATCTATATCTTTAATATCTAGCTTTTAATCTTGAAATAAGTTGAACCCATCCCTGACTTCTGATCGGTTTTCCATATCTTGCAAACAATATGGTTACTTGAAAATTAATATACTATTCCAGCTGTGGTTGTATCAGTCTTTTAGGTATAGACGAATATTTGTCTAAAATTACGCCTAGATTTTTACCAGTCTGAAGGTCAAGTGCTTTTATGTTGTCAAAGTGAAGAATCTAAATCACTAGTAACAGGAATTTCTACAGCCATGCTTGCCTTTGCAGAAGAGCAAAGTGAATAATCTGTGACATTAAATCTTTCAGTTGTTTTGGTGCTTCTGTTTGTCTGATCTTCATTGCTGTCTATCAGTAATAACAGAGGTTTCTGTAATTTCTTGGTTATTGCTTATTTCATTTCTCTCTATTACAGGCAAGTGGTCAAACTCTAAAAATAAAAAAACTTCAAATCAAAGGGAAAAAAAGTAATGAACAAAAGAGAAGTAGAAAATTAGCAGGAGATACAGAGGATGAAGACACTGCAACTACGAGTGCCTCCCTAAAAAGAGGAAAAACAGACCCTAAAAAAAGAAAAATTGATGAAAATGTTTCTATAAGCCAATCGAAGCAGGATAATTTCACTGCTTTTAAGAAACCTAAAAGAGATGACTCCAAGGACCTGGCTATATGCAGGTAAAGACAAATTCTAAACTGTTGTTGAAACCAATAGTGCTTGATTCTTTTTATCTGTGTTCTGGGGAACAAGAATCCTGTTCTTTGTCATGTGTGCCATACTGATTGTGATAATTTGAGTGTAAATATAAAGGATTTACTGTGTCATGCTGCAAATACCTGCTGTATGTGGTAATGAAGCCCAAGAGTACCTTATGTTAGAATGTGGTCTCTTAAATGTACTCCCCCAAGAACTGGCAGACAGACCCCTGGCAGCAGTGGTACTCACAGCTCTCTGCAGTGTAGCAAAGGTGATCATCTACTGTGTCCAAAAGGCACTGCTTTGTAGAGGAAGTAATTGGAATGCATGTGCTGCTGTAGGGTTGCTGATCAGTCAACTGCCACTAGTCTAGCCTCTCACAGTTTTGAAAAGCCAGTGTTAGCACCTGCTTTGCAAATGGCTTACATTGAGATTAAAAGCACTGAAGTTGAAGGGCCCTGTTTTTCTTTTAGAATGTTGATCACTAGAATTTCATCTTAGATAGGTTGCCTAGAGAGAACTTAGTGCTATTTTAAATACTCAGTTAAGATGTCTGTTGTTATTGACATGGTTGTCAGCCTGCCCAGGGCACAGAATAATAAAGTGCTTTCCTTTTATAAAGTGAAAAGGTTGGCAGTACATGATGAGTTTATGAAACACTGAAAAAACTCTGTGAATGTATGAAGAGCTCAAAAATACTGATTTAAAACCTTATTTTATTCAGCATGATTCTCTCAGAATTGGAAACTCATGAAGATGCCTGGCCTTTCTTACTTCCTGTAAACTTGAAACTTGTTCCTGGTTATAAGAAAGTTATTAAAAAACCTATGGACTTTTCCACCATTAGAGACAAGCTAAGTAGTGGACAGTAAGTAAATTTTTTTTGTAAATTTTACTTTACATTTTAAAAATATGGAAACACTGAAATATAGTACTTTAAAAAAAATGTTAAACCATTCTGATCTGCCTGCTCTGGCACCTCTATGAGTACCTGTACAGTCAAAATAAAACTTCATAACTATACTTTTGTCTTTGCCATATCTAAGTGAAATAGCGTGTTGGGTGGGAGAACCTGGCTGTAAAACAGTAAAACTGCCAGGTCAAATGCATAAAACAAATCAACAGGGAAAACTTTTTTCCTCATCTTTTCTCATTGAGCCATCTTAGTGTTGTTATGTGTAAACAGGAATTAATTGTGTGGGCTTTAAGCTAATGGTGTCCCTGCAAATGATGTTGTAGCTGTCGAGTGAATTGGTTGTGATTTCCCCTGTTGTGGGCAGTCAGGTGACATTCCAGTAACAGTGGTTGATCATTTTTGTAGTCCTAGAATTGGACCAAATGACGACTTAGAAAAGAAAAAGACACTGTATGCCCCTGTTCCTCTTCCCTCCTTGTTACATCCCTATGCTCTTAATGATTCCCCACCACCAACGAAAATGTTGCCATCCGTACAAATCACTGCTCTTCAGCATCTGTCAGCCCACACAAAGCAGCACGGCTCCTGACACAAGGGTCTTTTTAACCTCTTCAGACTTTTTCTCCATCGAATCTGGTATTTAAGTGCTCCACAGATGCAGATTAGATTCTGTAGACTTCTCTTGTTTTCTTTTTAATACCTCCTGTGAATGTTGAGCTCTATTTTGGCCATGTATCTTCAGGATAATGAAAAGAGTAACAAAGGCCATGTTACAGGATTGGTCTGGGCGGCATTTGTTTGTACCTGATTGCTCCTCTCCTAGGTAAAGGCAGCTGTCCACAGCTTACTGAGAAAGGAATTGTGCCCAAGAATAGATGAATAAATGGGAAGCAGCCACAGGATTTTAACTAGAAAGTTACTGAAGGGACGGGGGAAGTTAATTTTAAAAGCGTTTATATTCCAGTTCAGGCTTGAAATTTTACTTTACAGAGTTTTTGAGGAGAGTAACAAATACAATGATGAGAGAGTATTTCCTTCCACTCATGTCCATTTTCTTCTTAATATTTAAATTAGAATTAAAAAAATAAAAGTCTAATGAACATGAAAGCATTCATTGAATATTCTGTGGCTAGTTGTAAATTCACTGATGTTAATGCAGTTCTTTTTCATGTAGTTGAAGTATTTTTCCCCTTTGTTTCTCCATGGTCCAAAAATAATTCACCTTTTTCTTCTTTCAGGTACCCTAATCTTGAAGCATTTTCGCTAGATGTCAGGCTTGTTTTTGACAACTGTGAAACCTTTAATGAAGATGATTCTGACATAGGCAGGGCTGGCCACAACATGAGGAAGTATTTTGAAAAAAAATGGACAGAGATTTTCAAAGTGAGCTGAAATTACCAGAATTGTTTTTTCTTTTTCTCTCTCTTTTTTTTTTTTAATTTCATTAAATAGGGACTGATAAGACCAGCAATGTGAACTGTATTTACATGGAAGTGCAAGGCACATGCATAACTGATGACTGTTTTTTTTCCTTTGAAGGCTTCACTCCTACAGCAACCATGGCCCCTTGGTTATTGGTTTGTGTGTTGTAACAAACTAACTTAGGTAGAACAGGGAAGCACACCCAAAGAATTTCAAAGAAAGGGGTGTTATAGTGCAATAGCAATTTAAAATATATCAAAACGCACTGAATATTCAACCACCAGAGCTCTACTTGGGGAAATGGTTCTCTTTTCCCTTTCAATAAATATCTATTTTTCTTTTTTTTTTACTTTGTAGTTTATTTTTTAGCGAATGTATTTAATTTTATGAATTATTTATGATTATACAGCATTCAGAATCTTCGTTTTCTGTGAAAAGGAAGAATTAGAAAATTGCTTTAAATCTTGAAAATACAACAAGGAATGTTTTAAAATATAAAACAAAGCCAAGAAAACTGTTTACACTGATGTGCTGTAAAAGCACTAAAAATTAAACTTTACTGTAGAGTTACAAGTACATTTATATATATGTTGCTGCATCACTTGTGTAGTTAAATTGTATTTCAAGACAGTGAAGAAAAATTGAGATGTGTATATACCTGTTCATTATTGTTTATATTAAGTCTTGTTTTAAATATGTATTATGTGTACATATTGTTTGCAGACATTATTGTTTATGCCTTAGAAGGATGGTAGCATTTTATTTTAGTCTTAAGGTAATTATAGCTATATGGCTTGTACAGTAATTATCCTCTACCAACACTGTGGAGTCTCCTTAATCTTGGTAGTGCCTGCCTTTAAAACAGGGTGTAGGGGATATTAGTTTTCCATTTTTCTATTTTGTTACATAATTTCAAGCCACCACGGCCTCAAATTCAAGTATAATCGTTTGTATCCATGTGGAATAAAATTGTGACAATTTCCTACGCACACAGTATTTTTTCATGGAAACATTTTCCTCCATTTGCCTTGCCACAGAAATAACAAAAAAGACATTTGTAACCACTGTGTTTTATCTACTGTGTGTTGTGGTGGCCTGTTGGGGCAGATAGATCAGAATTTTTTTTTTTGTACTAATGTAAGAGTACTTGAAGTTTTATTTAAGAGAAATGTTGTGGAAAGGTAGCATTCTTTTTCTTTTCCTTTTTTAGGAGTGTTATTTTTCACTAGTATGTGTGGCACGGATACAATAAAAGACTGTTTTGCAAACTGGATTTTCTTGACGATTTTAATACTTCAGATCCTGTCTATACAGGATTTTTTTTTTATATCCTGGGAGTCTTGGATTTAACATTCAGTTCTGATGATGATGCATCTAATTCTCTTGGCCTTTTAATGATAATTCAACAAGAAGCAGCTGCCAGGCAGAGTGCAGATCAGCCACCTGTTTGAGCATAAATGGTTATCAGCTTCAGGAGTAACCATGGGGCTGTCTGATGTTGGGCCTGTTTCTGCCAGTCCTGGTCACTGCTGTTAGTGTGAATGCACCTGATGACATCAATACATGCCACCTGTAATTTTTCTGACAACCACTGTCCATGCACAGTTTTGGTTTTTTTGGTCTGTAGAAGGGCAGGAGTCATAATCCTTGTTCTGACTGAAGAAAACAGAGGAATTAAAAATTAATGTTGTGAAACCCAAATACCTATAGCTCCCTCACTGAGTAATATTTTGGGGTTTGTTGGGTGTTTTTGGGGGGGAGTTGGGTTTTGCTTCTAAACTAGGCCTGCAATGTTTGAGTCTTAAGAGTGTTGTTTTATATACTCCCTTGCCATTATATTTCTTGTCACTGCTGAGACAGAACAGTCAGTTCCTGTTTTTTAATAAAATGTTTCTTTTGCCCTCCCCAGAAAATCTTGTTCAAGAATATTTATCTTTTCTAAAGTCCTGTTGGAATAATTCCTGTTAACTAGAATAAAAAATTCATATTTGGGTATCAGGCAGGTACCTTTCCTTTTCATCATCTTTCTGGTTAATACTTTATCTGCCATACTAGATTTAATATTGGAAATTCAGGACAACATTACCAGCTACACTACATAGATTGTTGCATTTTTTCACCTTGTATCCTAATTCAGCTGAGAGCTGGGAAAGTTAAGGTGGTAACAGCTACCATAGTTATGGCAGTGAGACAAGCATCACCTCCCCAGTCTGGCATCACCGAGGTATTGCTTTGCTCACTAGCAGCCAGTGTTTTTGTTACTATTTAGTAAAATTAAATTTATGGGAATTATTACATTTGAATGGGAAGCTTGAATCATGCTCTACTGTTGATGTTTCAGTCTGTCTGTTCTCTTAGAGGAAAAGTTTTCCCTTGTGCTCTCTTCCTTTCTGAACAAGGTATGGTGGTCTTCGTTTAGATAATTTATTGATGAGCTAGCTGTTGAACTCCTAAAACTAGCATTAATGGTGCTCAATGAGCAGTGTTCTGGTTGTGAGTGTGGGGTCTTTTCTGCCTCTTGGCATCTCTGAAAAAAATGGAGTTGTCTTGGACAAAATTTGTTGCTATAAAAGAGGTCTGAAGCTTTTTATTTTATCTTTTATATGATTTCTGTAGTTTCCTAATGTCAACTAGAAGGGTAGGGGTGCTCTGTTAAATGTGAATGGGCACAGACATCTGAGGAATAGTCATTTTATCTAACACAAAGAACGGGTGGCCTAGGGGACTTTGTTCATTAAACTTCTGTCATTCCGAGATGTCTTGGATTTACCAAACATGCCTGCAGACTGAGGGCTACAATTATGCTATTTGATTTTGTAACTCTTTTAGACCTTAGAGCTTCAAAGTTAACCGGAGGTTTTTTATAGGTGAATCAAAGAGCGTGCCATCAGGTAACATGTACTGTATAACAGATTCAGACATGGATGGTAGTCTCCATTTACATAAATGGGGATGCTGCCTGGGCAGAGTGACTCCCAAGAAAGTGACTTTGTTTTCCTCAAAAGACTGTAGGTGTCATGATAAACCACTTACTTTGCATGAATTGCTAGGTATGTATCTGGATGTGAAAATGGCACCGATGTAAATTTTCTGATAGAAGATGAGGTTGGGGGAGTTGTTAATTGAGCTGTTAGGAGCAGGTAACTTCACACATTCATTTTGCCTCTCATTTACCGCTCCCACCAGCTGGGAGGCCAGCCCCAGCCGGTGTCTCCGAAGCAGAAGGCCATACCTGTGCCCTGGTGGCAGCCGGGGAGGTGCAGGCAAAGGCCGTTAGGATCTTTTGTTCCACCCGCTGTGCCTGCGGGCCTGCAGCCTTGGCAAATACAGCGCCTGCTCAGACATACCTCGTGTTGAAGCATGTGGCCCTGTATGACTGGCACCCTCCAGAGTTGGTCAGTTCTGGAGATTCAGCTGCATCCTGGAGCTCATCTGTCCCCAGGTGACCTTCACAAGCTCCCTTCCTGCAACCCCACTTCCCTCCTCTCAGGTTGCTGCCCTCATCGCAGCTACCCACACCCCATCTCCCTCTGTGGCCGCTGGTGTCACAGCGACAAAACACCCCTGAGCAAGGAAAGGGTTGTGAGTGTGATACGGATCCAGGCCACCACATCTGAAAAGGGGAAAGGGCTTGGACAACAGCTGTGGCGTAAAAGCAGCACCCACGCCGGCGTTGCTTCAGTGAGGGGAATGAAGCGGCAGCGAGGAGCCGGCCGGGCAGGGCCTCTCCCCCTGCGGCCCCTGCGCGGTGGTGCAGCCCACGCCAGGGAGGCCGGGCCGGGCCGGGCTGCCCCGCCGAGAGGGGTTGGGCGGGCGGGGCGCGTGCGCAGCGGCCTGGCTCGTGCGGCGGTGAGCGACGGGACGGGAGGGGCGGCGGAGGGTGTCCGTGCGTCTGAGGCGGTGGGGCCCGCGGGGGTACGGGCCTGACCGTGCGTGCTAGCGGCGGTAACTGCCGCGCCGCTCCCCTCAGCGGCGGAACGGCCGCGGCTCCGCGCCGCTCCCCTCAGCGGCGGGCGGCCGGGCGGGCGTCACCTACTCCGCCGTTGCGGAAGCGCGGCAAGGCCTTTCCGCGCAGCGTCGGGCGGCTGAGTCGGATTCTCCTGAAACACGCCATTATCGTTCAGGTGAGGCAGCGGCCATCCCGCCAACAGGCCAACATGTCTGTACTGAAAGGAGGAGAGCGGTTACCAGCAACGCCCGGAGCTGCCGCAGCTCTCTCTGGGGTTAGAGGATGGTAATCGCTAGAGAAGGTACTGCTGAAGTGCTGAACATCTCTCTGCTAACAAATGTTACAGAGCCTCGTTGCTCCTTCAGCCGCTTTAAAGTATCGATGCCCAAACCCGCTCGTTCCTAGGTTTGCTTTTCTGCGGTGGGCTCCTGAAAATCTTAGGAGATTAATGTACCATTTTCAGACTCATCTTTCCAGATGTTGACACTACTTCTGTTCAGTAGTTTTAAAGAGAATAGTAACGGAAGTGGGGTAATAGAGAGTATTCAAAGATCCAATCTTTAACTAAATTGGCATGCCATATGCTGCCTGAAGGGATCAGTTTTTGCCTGCTGTATACCTTTGAATCTAGATGTATATAGAAAAGAGCATTGTCTGGAGACAAGCTTTATAGCAGCTTTCCAGTACCAAGCTGAAGATAAAACAATGAATGGATGAAAAATCTGTCACTGCAAATTAATTTATTATTATTTTTTCCCCCTGGAGACCTTGACTTGTTAGAGCAGTGTCTTTCATTTATTAAATAGGAGAAATAAGTCTAACTGTTAAACTTTTTTTCAGATTTTTTTTTTTAAATTAGATAAAATGGTGACATTACTTCACACTTTAGCAGATCATGGTGATGATGTCAACTACTGCGCCTTCTCAGCATTGCACTTGGCTACTTGTTCCTTGGACAAAACCCTTCGCGTTTATTCTTTAAACAACTTCGCTGAGCTTCCGTACTCACCTTTAAAAGGTCATACATACGCTGTCCACTGCTGCTGCTTCTCTCCTTCGGGACACGTTTTAGCTTCATGTTCAACAGATGGCACCACCATGGCCTGGGACACTGGCGATGGTCGGCTGCTGGCGGTGCTGGAGCAGCCCAGCGGCAGCCCTGTCAGAGTTTGCCGGTTCTCTCCTCAGGCCACATTCCTAGTGTCAGGGGCCGCGGATGGCAGCGTGGTTCTTTGGAACATGCAGTCATTGAAGTTGTACAGGTGAGTGCCAAGAATTTTTGACAGCATTGTTTACAATGACAAGTATATAATTTAAGTGGTGTGCGTGCTGTGCTGTGTACAGGACTTGCAGGCTTGCACCACCGACTGATACCACAGAGAAACAGGAATAGGATTTAGACAACAAAAAGATTATCAATAGGAGAGAGAGAAGTGCTGTGTTTTTTAAAAAAAAAAAGAGTTAAGTGATGCAAACTCAAATTTTCATTTGTGCTAAATTACCTTTCATCTAAATACTGATTATTTTTTAAGTTCATGGAAGTGTTTTCATTGGTTTTGTTTTAAAATGAGATCAGGATGCATTGCATACATCTGGTTTCTCAACAGTGGGTCAAGAAACAATGGTATGTAATACACAGTGCAGCCTGACTTTCCCGTTTGTCTTATATTGCATTATGCATTATACATACTGTTTTTATTTAAGTATTTTAAGTACAAGGCTATTTGGAGTCCAGGAGGATCCTAGAAGCTTGATAGTAACCCGGCAATCAGAGTTTGGAAACTGTTGACATGTGCTGAAACCAAACAGTTTAAGACATAACAGTGACAGAAAGGAGTATTGAAGCTGAGTGAGTTGACAGTCAACATTTCACATGGTTTTCCAATAAACATTTCTAACGAAGTAGATGAGCATTTTTAGTGATCTTCAAATTCCTCCTCTACATCTCTGTATTTCACTAAACTCTTCAGGTCAGCTGTTGTAATCTGTACTTAGGCAAGATGCTATTTAGGTTTTAGAGCAGCAATTACACAACATCTCTCTAAAGTAAGGAAAGGAGTTAAAAATTTGAGAGAATTGATGTTTCACTCAGGATGAGGGAGCAGCCATCTCTGAAAATCAAACTTGTTTGGTTTTGTTAATACCCTGACAAATCAAAACAATTGATTATAGTTATCTGAAATTGTGTAAATCTGGTAATCTGTCCATAAGCAGAATTCTGATAGATTTTTGCCACCTTTTTGTTTGTAATGCACACAGAAGCACTGAAATAGTTACTTTGTTTTCAGAGAATGAAGAGGTATTGATTACGAATTGTTTCTAAGTTTTATCTTTAAGAAAAATGGGGAATTTCTTTTATTAGTATTCTGAAGTCAAAGGGTTTACCTCTTTTGAGGTGTTACTAGTGAAGGAGGTTCCTTTTTTCATTCAGAATACTTGTTATTGACAGGGAAAACCTCAGAAATATTAAAAAGTAATTTCTTACAAGTATATGCTATTAATATAGGCAGTGATACCTCTTTTAGACCTATATCCTTAGTTTCTTCCTCATTGAATGGTGGATGTGTAATGACTGTAGAAACTACACTGTGGTTTTAAGCAGAAATTACTCTGATTTGGTGTTTCCATTGTAAAGAAACAAAGAATGTGAATGTTCCAATCCTGTCCACTTCACTTTTAAAAGTTCATTTCAAAGTCTTAACGTGCCAACAGTAGTCAGCTTAATTGTGTATAATTTGTGATCTGTATGTGTTTATATTTTCAGCTGATTAATTTTTATTGCTGTCATTTTTAATGGCAGATAGAAAAGTGCACTTGTCCCAATTTCATGAAGCTGGGATGAGTATCACTTAGAAATTATCAAGGTACCTAAAAATTATGTCAGAAATTTTAGTTAACCATCTAATGTCAGTCTGTGGTCCTGTTTCTTTTGCAACAGTTGATTGTGTTGATGCTAAGAGAACACCTTTTACCACACTGTTTTGTCACTTGACTGAATATATGGATGGTAATTACAACAAAAGTATCCAGTTACTCCTTATCAGCTCAACCATTGTAACTGTCTGTCTGTTCAAGATGTGAAGATGGCTATTTAAATAATCTCTGTTATGGATGTGAACAACATGAAAGCAAGTTAATTTATGTGTATTTCTTAAAGTGTTCTCTGTTTCCTGTTCAGCTGTTATGATACTGATATCTGGCCTGAAAGTCTTCAATGCATGCTCTGAACGTATATAGTACTATTTATTTTACTGTTAGCTTTTCAGAACTAAACTGCAGCTTTTGATATGAAGGAAGGGAAGTTTTAAAAGCTGCAGTAGGTAAAAAGGATTGAGCTTATTAAAATGGGAAGCACTGTAGTGTATTTGATAATATTCTTAATGATAGAATTAAGGGAGTCAATGCTTTGAAGGTCCTGGGTCTGATGAGAGAGACTCTCAGGAAAGTTTATTGACTTGTCTTCTGTGGCATTTAGTTTGACGCCATTTTATAGTAAATAGAATTCCTGTCAGCAACAGAGAACGATCAGCTGTTCTTCAAAATATGATGACAGAGTAAGTAAGACTGACATTTCTCACTGAATGACTGTTGCTTGCTGCAGTGATTTTTTTTCCTGCACTTTAAGTTTCAACTGTGCCTGCAGGGCCAGATCTAGTGTCCAGGAGTGAGATGCTCTCTGTTGACTTCAGGTTGCTATCAGATGACCTAACAGATACTAGGTTGACACTACTGCCTTTCTGAAGATTGGTCACACTTCCACATCTGCTAGGAATTTTCTTTAAGAATAGTTTTACAAAGTGCTTTGGCTGACTTAATTAAAATATAGAAATAATTTTTTTAACATTGGTTTTCTCTTGTGTACAAAGACTCCAAAATTAACCCTTTATCATAAATCACAAAATATTCTACTCAGCTACAGCTTATCATATGGGTTAGTAAGTCTTCTGTTTTGTCTTTAAAAACAGAATAGAGAAATTGTGGGAGTCTTTTTTTCCCATTTGTTTACATGTAAATCTGTGTTATGATAGTCGTGTATTTATCTTTGACTTTTAAAGTTTATCCTGCCATAGAATTTTAACAGTGCATTGTGCCTTTCAAATAGTAAGTTCATGCAGAGTGTCTTCAGTTTGAAAGTTATTTTATCACTCAGTTAAAATTATTGCCTTGGGGTGTCATCTTACATTTTTCCTCCTGCAGTCAAAGAGCAGGTCCTGGTTGCTGCAGCTGTGCTTATTTTTATCTCTTTCCACAGCTAATGTGAGTTTGTCTCCCTTCTGGTACCAAGTTCCAAAGTGCAAAAGTTAGAACAGTTTGCCTTATTGTATCAGACTGTGTTTTAGTGATCCCTTCTTCAGAACGTTACTTATTCTAAATTCACATCCCATGTACTCTTGCTTTTCAGATCTGGGAATGTTAAAGATGGTTCTTTGGTGGCCTGTGCATTTTCTCCTAATGGAAATTTCTTTGTCACTGGATCATCGTGTGGCGATTTAACCATTTGGGATGATAAATTGAGATGCCTGTATAATGAAAAAGCACATGATCTTGGCGTTACCTGCTGTGATATTTCTTCACAGCCGATTTCTGGTTAGTTACTTGACTCATCGAGGGAGGAACATGGAAAGATAATGTTATTTTTTTTCTCTCTAGCTCTTGATTTCATATTCTTTTTGTCATCACTGCTCAGGATACAAATGACATTGGGAAGAGGTGATGTTTTAGAATATTCTGAATATTCTGAAGTAAAAGTTGTGGTCAGGTTGATGACAAGGGATGTGCTAGGTCAACAGAGTGAACAGCATGCTTACGATAGCTTTGTGTGGCTAATTATCCTGTTAGGGTTTTGGAAAATGTTTGGGCAGTGTCTGTAAGGGAAGCCTATCTTCCAGGGCTAACAGGGGGGTGAGAAGATTCCCTCTTTACCCTTTTCATACATTGGTTCCACAAAGAGCAGGACTGAATTAAAGCAATGCAGAGAACTGTAAACCCATGGGATGTCCTGCCACTGACTTTCTCAGTTTGAGGAATTTTGGGGAGCAGTGAGCCCAGAATCCCATGTGTCCCACTAAGATGTGGTACTGTTCACATGTCTTACAGCTCTTTTAGCTGACCTCACTGTACAAGCTGCATTTCAATTTTGTCATTATGTGCTTCTTCACAGTTGCGATGGGCAAGAACTTAGGTGTTTTTTTTCAAAATGAAACCTGACATTCTTGTGTATATTTGGATATTGAGATGAAAAATATCAGGCACGTATTGGGTAGGCCTTTCTCAGGGCTGCATTGCACATGTTCTGTTTTCATTCATTCTGTATTTTTAAGGCTTTCTGTGGAACTAAAATAATTTGAACCTAGATTTCTCTATATGGAAAACCATGTATACTGAAAATTCCATATTTAAACTTGTAGCTATCTCAGGGAAAGCTTTGGATTTGCAGTAATTAAAAAATTATTGTGGTTTATCCCTGGTGGGCAGCTCAACCCCACGCAGCTGCTCACCCACTCCGCGCCGTGGGATGGGGGCGAATCGAAGGGCAAAAGTGCAAATACTTATGGGTTAAGATAAAGGCAGTTGAACGGAGAAAGCAGAATAAGCAATCAATCCAGTGCTCCCCCTCAGCAGGCAGGTGTTCAGCCATTTCCAGGAAAGCAGGGCTCCACCATGTGTAGCGGTGGCTGGAGAAGACAAATGCCTCAACCCTGAACGTCCCCCCTTCCTCCTCCTCTCGCCCAGCTCTTCCTGCTGAGCACGATGCCGTGTGGTGTGGGATAACCCTTTGGTCATGGGGTCAGCTGTCCTGCTCCTTGTGCCCCCCAGGCTGCTCGCTGGTGGGGCAAGGGGAGGAGCAGCCAAGGCCTAGAGGCTGTGACCAACACAGCCCTGTGCCACCAGCACTGCTTGGTCACAAACCCAGCAGACAGCACCATGGGAGGAGCCACTATGAAAAGTACAATTATTTATTGCAATTATTTTTTGGTTTATAATATATTTATTGATTATTTGCAACACAGACTTCCTGTGTAATAGTGTGTCAGTACCAAAGAGTTACACATCTACGGTTACACAGCTTGTATAGCAGGAAGAAACATTTGCACAAACAAAAAGAACTTCTATTTAAAATTTCCTGGTACAAGTTAATTGCAGGACAGGCAAGGGTCATAGCTGAACTACCACATATTGGAAATTCTGAAATATTTAAGAGTCTGAAAAGCTGAAAGTTTAATTTGTGTAATTTTGCCAGGTGAAAGTGTTTAATGAAGAGTTAGAAAATCACCTAGTTGCCTGCTTTTGATGGAGGTTGGGATACTGGGCAGAAGCCTCATTGTCAGAGTTAGGGAGTAATGCTGCAACTTGTCTTAACAACCATGTAGGCATATTTCTGTGCTGTCCAGACCTACTGTGGAGACAAAGTGGTCTCTGTAAAGATAGGTAGGCTTCTGTTTTCAGAATATGCATGAGCTGTTCTTTCAAAGGTCCCAAACATTATAACTGAGTAGCCACTTGCCTCTTTCAGTGCTGAAAACAGTAGTAAGTACTGCTGTCTGTGTACCACCTCATCTCAGAAGGTGGTACAGAGCAGGAAAACAGAAGGGGAAGAAGTTGGGAAAAAAAAGACAGAAGCTGGAGGAAGCAGGATGTGAGCATACACTTCAAAACAGACAGTGACTGACAATACCAAATCAATCAAATGTGTGTCCACAGGATGGTGTAGGGACAGCATTGAATTAATCTGTCACAATAGAAAGGGGTTTAATCTTTAAATAATGCATCTAGATCTTTCTTGGTGAAAATACTACCCAGAAAACATGGGGAGCTAAGAGTTGCATCTGAGAGCAAAGGAACACATTGAAGCTGAAACATCCAAGTGTAATTTCCACTGCTCCGTTTCCTGTCAAGATTATTTGCTTGGTTTAAAAAACTGTTACCAACCTGTCAGTCTTCTGCCAAGATAGAGAGGAATAAGCAGAAAAGCAAGTGTTTCCTACACTGTGGGGTTTTTTAGCTGATTTATGATCATTCTTAATTTTATTTAAGCCGTATGTGATAAAAAGTCAACATTTTTCCTTTTTGTGCGTTGCTCTTTAATCAGCAAGGATCAAAACTTGTGGAATTGTTGGCAGATACCTAGTGATACTGGTAAAAAATTGGCGGATGTTGCTAAAATTTTCAATTGAAGCTCAGTAGAAGGCAGTGTAGTCCTCCAAGATATCCCAAGGAGCTCTGCCTGTACCACACTGTAATACCCCGTTAACAAGTCAGTAACTTCTAAAATAGTGTCGTACTCTGTGAATCCTGGCAGAATTCTGATACAGACCAAGTTTCCAGGTGACATGTTCTTGGTTACCAAGACACCTGTGTTTTTACACTGTGATAGCTAATGCATGCTACTCATCTCTCTGTAAGACCCACACCTCATACTGTAAAATCCTAGCCAAAATTATGCACTTTGATCCTTTAATATTGAACAGATTTGAGGTAACTCCAAAGGTCTGTCACAGTCATAGTAGCTTCGATTGTTCCTGTGAACAAACAGGTCTATGTATACTAGGCTTTTATTCTGATAACCATATGACATTAAAATATACTTTATGTGGTGGAAAAATGGAGATCTCTGGGATTGTTTTGTAAGACACTCAACAGTAAATATTTTGACATTCCTGGTAACTACAGAGCTGGGAAGATGAGCCCTTATAATGTCCCTTGCAAGTTTCTGATTTTCAGCCTTAATCCTGGTGATCCTTGTAGGAATTCTAAGACTTGTTACTGGCAGAGGTAATGCCACTGAGGGATTGTTATGGCTACTTGTGTCAGTTGGGTATGCCAGCTCACTGGAGCAAAGTAGCAGAAATAATTTGGCACAGGACTTAAGAATTAAAAGAATATTGTTAAGGGGCTGAAACAACACATTAGAATGGAATAACATAATTCAGAAATGTTCATATCCACTGAATAGAGAGGGGAAAGCTATAAAGCTATTACGGTTGTATTTCATCTTTGATGCAGTATTCTCAAGTGGTTGGCTTGATTGCAGTCATAAAACTCACTTAGTTAATAAAAATTAAAAGTTGAACATTTATAATCAAAAAAGCCTGTCAGATACTCTGATATTTTGTACATGCGTATGTGGTTAAGTTTGAGAACTACTGAACTGTAGAAGAAATGGATGTACTCATATAATTTAGGTTGAAAGACTATATTGCATGCAGTACACAGAGGAATGAGCACACTTCTGGTTTTTGTCTACTTGTTCAGGAAACAGTATAACAGTGCCACCTGTTTCTTATTTCTAAATGGTTTTAGAACTTCTGCAGTTATTTTTATTAACACTTTTTAAAAATAGTACTGAGATTTAGGAAATTTACCAAATTCCTCTTTGAGAATGCTCATGTAGTTTGCTGCTATGCTGTTTTCAGTGTTTCTGATTCCAATTAATGTATTTGAATTTTATCAGATGGTGAGCGTGGATTCACATACTTCCAGATGGCTTCTTGTGGTCAAGATAATAAAATCAAACTCTGGCTTATTTTACTTACAGATTTCTTAGGTGTGTATAGTGATGCTTTTTTCATATTCCAGTGTCTTAAGTCTTTACACTACAATTTAAATTTAAGATAAATTTTATACTGCTCTCAGGGCTTCACAGCCAAAGTAACCACAATCTGAAAGTTTTCCTTTAATTGTTCAGCAGAAGAGCAGGTAAGGCATGCAGCACTGTGTGACATTTGGGCTTGTATATTTTATTTAGTGATCTATTTATCAGTAACTCTAGAAGTAAAGATTTAGAAAAAATTTCTCCCAATTCCCTCAAACTGAATATTATGATGAACATTTGGTTTTAATTACCGTTTTAATCTTTTGGTAACCAGTAACATTTCTACAGTGGCCTTTGAAAAGGTTGATAGGTTGAAACCTCTCAGTCGGCCAGGCCAGGGAGGGATGTCCTTTTGTCTGTCAGTGCATCTTGGCCCTTGAGCAAGTGCTGGAGAAATGAGAACAGTGTGGGCTCCTGCTAAGGCTGCAGTGTAGAGATGTGACTGCTATGCAGAGACTAAGCTAATGGCCAAAAATATCTTCAGTGGGTATTTTTTTGGTAATGTCTTTTATATAGAAGTCTGTAAGGATGAATATTGTGTACAGATACACACTTGATTATCTGAAACACTGTTAGACATGCTGAGACTACAAAGTGAGGAAGTCAGAGGTGTTAAGTTGTCTCTGTGATCTTTTGTCCCGTTTTGTAGATAGTATGTCACAGAGTCAGATCTTGGGTGCAGCTTTACACTTCTAAAAGCAACTTGTCTTATACCTTGTAAAATATGTCTGTGTAATAATTTACTTTTTGTATTTTTAGGTGTGGAATTAAAATATAAATGCACATTGAACGGACATTCTGCCCCAGTTCTGGCTTGTGCATTTTCTTACGATGGGCAAATGTTAGTTTCAGGGTAAGTAGTATCTTTTACTTGTTTAAATTTCATGCAGATGGCTGTCCAGGTTCATACTTCAGTACTGTAAAACACGAAGTGCAGAAGAGTTGGAGATTTCAAAATAGATTTTGAATAATTAAGAAATTAAGGAATAAATTAGGAATTAAGATATAATGTTCTATGACCTCCAGAGATACTGAAGTGTCTTTCTAGTCGGTCTGTGTCTTGTGAGTGATTGAGTTCGAAATCTAGGATGTTGCAGGCTCTATTCTCTTGAGTATAGTAATGAGATTCATGATGTCCTGGTTTGGGGGCATTTATGTGACCTTTCATGCACCTATTAAAAATACAAATCTTTATTGCCATCTTACCATTTCTCTGGGACACCATTAAAGATTTCCTTCTCACTTACGCACTTTCAGGAACTTTTCAGAAACTTTTCAGAAAGCTAAGTATCTTGAAATGTTGTCTGTGGTAGATTTAATTGAAATTAAAGATGTCTTCACCGATCCACATCTGGAGGATGGCAACATACACGTTTTGTCCATAAAAAGTGCATGATTGAGATAACTGTACACCTGTGCTTTTGATGTCAGCCCTGTCGAGAGAAATGGTTAAGACCCAAATTCATCATGGACTGTCAGAGACTAATATTATTATGAGTCTTTGTTTGAGAGAGTTGAGGGAGTTGCCAGGGTCATTGCAAAGTCACTCTGTAATGTTTGAAAGACCCAGGAGGTGATGGGAAGATTACTGAGGACTGGAAAGGTGCAAATGTCACACGTACGTCCCAGAAGGGCAGGGGAGTGGATCCAGGGAACTACAGGCCAGTCAGCTGAACTCCAGTCTCTTGGAAGATTAGGGAGCAAATCCTTCCAGTGGGCTCAGAAGCCATTTCCACGTACAACATGTCTGGGGAAAGCAGCAGGAACTGAACAAAGGCGAGGAGCCTGACCAACCTGTCTGCCTCCTGTGGTGAGAACATGGGGAGAGCAGCATGTGGTTTACACCTCGACTTCAGCAAGGCTTCTGACGTGGTCTCCCAATGTAGTCTTATACCTGAATTGGGGAGATACAGATCAGAAAAGTACATGGTAAGTTGTGTGGAAAAATGATGGGACTGCCAGGCTGAAATGGTTGTTGGTGATCAGCAGCACGAAGATAAACTGGCAGCTGGTTACTAGTGGCTTTGCTCAGGGATCAAGGTATTGAAAGAGGAGATTATAAATAAGGTAGATACAATAATTTATGGTTTTTTGGATGTTAGTGACTGTGCTTCTATTCTGCACTTCTCAGGAGAAGTGCTTAATCACTTCTAAGCTGTCTAAGTAACCTGAACTAACAAATAAAATTATTGAACTCTAAATTGGCTTTTTTTACAAAGACTTTCTAAGTTGAAACAGAAAAAAAAGCATCTTGCAAAGGAAAACAAAAAGACTACAATAGCAACCAAATAATTGTAAAACTATAGAAGTCCCAGGAGGCAATAGGTCTCTGACATTTTACTTTGTATTCTTTTTAAGAATGTCTTTCTCAGTATTTGAAGATCATTATGAATATCTGTGATCCAGAGTTATGTTATTTTCTGTTAGACATACGGATTTTTGTTTTGCTTATGTGGCTGTGAAATGCCTATCCCATAAAGTCATGCAGGAAACATTGCTGTCGTGGTGAATAACTATGCAATTTGTATTTAATGAAATATTTTATGTGTTGCTTGCATTGCACCACTGTATTTTATGTATTTATTGCATTGCCCTACTTCCTCTAGCTTGCTTTGCAAATGAAAAGGTTTGAAAAATAAAGTGCTGAGAGCATATCATGGTTATCCAGACTGTGCATCTGCTTTACAGGTGCTGCTTGAGAGTAGATATGGGTACAGACAGTGGGGACCAGGGGGGCACAGTTGGTATAAGCACTGTGCCAAGCCTCTACATCAGAAATTCTCAAGGAAGTTTTTGTATTTTAATTCCTGTTCTTTACTGTACAGCTAATCAGTGTTGTTGTTTTAATGTGGGCATAAATGGAGAGGATTTAGATATCTAAGCTTTCCATAAAATGGTGTTAAGAAATCCATTTGCCCTTATATTATTCATGGAAAAGATTTTTTTTTTCCTTTCTCTCCTTAATTAGAAATAGTTTCCCTTTTCCTCTTTGCATCCTTTTGATGTCAATGTATTTTTTTTAAAAGGTCTGTGGACAAGCGTGTCATAATATATGAAAATGTAAGTATAGCACAGTGCAAGATGATTCACTGGATTGTAATTAAATATCAGCACTGCTCCTCCAGTGTCTTATCAATGTAAAGAGATACTGAATCATAGAAATCATATCAACCCAAAATACTTACTGTGCATTTGGCGTGGGCTGGGGGGATGGTTTGAGGTAAAATGTCTTTCTTGCTTTTTATTTACATTTCTTATTATTTATTTACATTTCTTTGAGGGTTTTGGTATTTGATTTCTCATTGGAGTATTATTCAATTAATAACTTAACATGTTATCTTCATGTTGAATTAGGAGGACATTTTGTTATTCTGAATTACGTTAGCTTCCAAAGCAAGAATGTAGCTTTTGACATAAAATCAGGATTGGTGATCATAGAACACATAAAATAGTAGCATAAAATAGAAGCATAATACAGAATTCAAGAAAATGTTTATGTTAAATGCAATGTCTTTTCTTTAAAATGCATTGTTTAGGCATTTTGTGTAATGCTGTTGCTACAACCTTTGTGGTTCACGTGTAAGTGGTATTTATTTTTAGTACTTTATAGTATCAAAAATTATTTTGCTGAAGAAGAGGGATGAACAAATTTTAAGCCCTCATGATTGACAGCTCAAAAAACTGGAGTGATGACTGATCAGTTCATGATTAAGAATAACTTTGCTCTTTGTCTTCCCCATCTGTCTGTACCTGTCAAAGAAACAGTATCTTTCATAAGAAGGAAAAACTTTCAAATCATAAGTTAAAACTGTGCAGAAGTTCAGGAATTTGTTTTTTAGTAGCATCTAGTGGCCAAGTAAGGGAACCATAGGTGAGATGAAAGGCCCAATTGAAGGAGTGTAGCATGAAGTCTATTTCTTTTACCTCTATTTCAGTTACTTCTTCACTTGGTCATTTCTAATCCTAGACTGGTAGAAGAAATGGTTTTATCCACATGAGCAAACAGCCAATATGGATGTAGTAATTCAGTGGATATTTCTGGCATTGTTATGCTGAAAGCTCCATGCTGGCTGGTTGTTGAAGGATTAGATAGCAGTGTTCCAGTGAATGGAATAGGGGGCTTCCAGCAGGAAATTCAACTTCCATTTCTGACTCCGCTGCTGATCAGGTTTGGCAAGGTTGTATAGCTTCTTTGAAGGTAACTTCTTCTGTTATCTTCCAAGAAGCAATATGATTCCTTATTTAGAAAGAAAGTTTGACCATTATTTTTATTCTTTAAGATTTATAATCACAAATATTATTTTACAGAGTACTGGTAATACCCTTCATACTTTGTCTCAGCATACCAGGTAAGAATTCAGTACGATTATTCTGTTTTACTGTTAATACATAGAATAAATCCTTCTCTTGTGGATTTTCACACGTTTATTTTTTTACTTGTAGATATGTTACAACTTGTGCTTTTGCACCGTGTAGGCCCTTACTTGCCACAGGTTCAATGGATAAAACTGTGAACATATGGCAGTTTGACCTTAAGCAACCCTGTGCAGGTTAGTGTGTGAAGTATTTGTAATCTGTTCTTTAAATTTAAAGCACAATATTATTGAACACCTTCTGAAGATGCAAAAAATTCACATTTTATTAAATGCAGTTAGTTTGTACCCTCAGAATTATGTGCACGTTATCTATCTTTTCTCTAAATTGATCTTATCAATTTCCCACAGGGATATTGTCTTGTAGTTTTTTGAAGACAAGATATACTACAAGTATTTTAATTTTATTAATCTTCTTTTCTGATACTCGCCATTTCTTACTCTCTAGACAGCATTATTCCCAGTGTTGAAAGACTTTTTGGACAAGTATCATTGCCAATGAGTTAAACAGAGAATATGCTAATTGCAAGTGTAATTGTCAACAAGAAATACAGCTTACCAATTGTTATAGGTTAAAAAAAAAACAGGGTAATTAATGTTGCAAAATATATCAGCACCTACAGTACGGGGAGCAAAGGTGCACAGATCTTTGTTCAAAGCACAAGAGTAAGTCTGGACTTCAGTCTGCTTTCCTCAGGAGGTGTGAGACTCAGTGTCAGTGTCTGCTGATGCTTTTCTGTCTTTCAGTTCAGTTCAAATCTGACAGAATTGTAGACATCTGAGAGATTAAATTTCTCTAAACTTTGAAAACAGATAGGTAGAATACCCAAATTATTTATGCCCACTGAAGCAATGTCTAAAAAGCATTTCTTTTATGAGATGTGGGGAATGTGTAGTACTGCCAACACTTTGAAAATCAGTGTTCATTACTGCCATTGTTCTCAGGAGTGGAGTTTTTTGCATAGTTTGGTTTTTTTTGGGGGGGTGAGGGAGCGGTGTTGTTTGGGGTATTTTAAACTGCCTTTTATCTTTCCTTTCCAAAGGAAATACTGTAGAAAATGAGTTTAAGGTGGCAGTTGAGGACTGGTCAGAGGACGATGTTTCAGCCTGGCTTTGTGCAGAAGACTTAGCAGACTTCATTGGGCTTTTCAAAAAGAATAACATTGATGGCAAGGAACTACTGAATCTTACTAAAGAAAGTCTGACCAATGAATTAAAAATCGGTAAGAATATAGAAATCCAAGTAGTTTTTAATCTTTAGAGTATTTGTGAAATGTTGGAATGAAAGTGAGTTAGGAGTTCCATACATAGATTATTTTTTTATATCTGAAATGCATTTTTATTTCATTACCAGGGCTGATAAAACCCCTCGATGTCACTTTATACACAATACTCTTTTTTTGGTGTGTGTTTGCTTCTACCCAGAGACATAAAATGCACTTCCACCAACAATGCCATGTTAAGTGGTCGTTCCTGCTTTTGATTGTGTTTTCCTTTTCAGACCTTGTATCATTAAGCTGTGGAAAAGAAATTTCAGCTTTTGTGTATACTTAATGATTCTGGTTTTAGTAAATAGGGTAGTCTATAGGTTTTCTGATCAGTCTGCAAAAGTGCCATGTTTGTAATACTGTGTGGTCAACTACCTTGAATTTAGCAGTGATATTCTTCAGCATACTGTTACCAAAATAGGAAAACACAAGGTATGTTTTAGTTTTTACTTATTTTGGAGATGAAGCATTTGAGGTTGACATTTAGTAAGGATCAAACAAAGCTTGCCTGGCTCAGACACATTATAATTCATCAGGTGTCCCAGTTAATACATTGTCCTGTCACTTGAAGGAGCACACAACAATGTAGGGCAATTTGCAGGCAGTGTACAAACACACCTTGTTGTTTGGTGCATTGTTTGAAGGCAGGAAAGTTACTGTTGATGGGTCTTCATTTTATCAGCTTGAATGCCTCCGAACTGCCCGGTCTGAAAGGAAACAAGGCAGCTTGGCACAACCGGAATTATGTGTGTAGGTTTATTTTTATATCAGGAGGACATTAATCTTTTTTTAAAAAGCACAGGGTCAGGCATTCTTCAGTCATCCCTTTGTAGGCCACAGAACAGCAATACTGTCCAGCAGCATGGCATGCTGTGACAAAGATGTAGGTGACCTTGCTGCTCTGACAGGTCTTGGCAGCAAGGTTGCACTTGTGTTTGTTTTACTGCTTTTCATTGCTCCACGAAGTTATTCCCAGCCAGCAGGACTGACATGCTGTAGTTGAACTGTTCCTAGTGGTGGCCAGGGCTGGCTGCAGATTTTTCTGTTAGGTTGGGGGTAGGGCAATGGAGCTGTGTCTCCTGTAACACAACTGCTGATTAATGCAAGACCTAACCTCTTTGTCTTCCATGTCTGTGATGGCCCCTTCCTGTCAGAGTCTCTAGGCCTGCGCAGTAAAGTCCTCCAGAAAATTCAAGAACTGAGGATGAAAATGATCTCTGGTCCTGTTACTATCCCTGATGAGTTCTTATGTCCTATAACAAGGGAGCTGATGGAGGATCCTGTCATTGCAGCAGGTATTTCTTCAAATGCTGTTGACTAAAAATATATTATTTAAGGATAAAGGTAGATGTGGGAACACAAAAAAAATTGGCATCTCCTGTAAGTTGTCGAAAGATAAACCAGTCTAAATAGGTGTTGCAACAGAAAACAACTGTGCTAAATGTTTATTTTACCAAATTACATCTCTGATACAGAGACAAGTACTGTATCAAGCAAGTCACTCAGTGTCAGCTCTGCTGATGAAGCTGTATGTTTTTTAAAAGAAAAAAAAAAAAAAACAAAAGGGCCTTCCCTTATGTACCTGTGCAAATGTAATTATGAGCCTAATTACAGTTACCATGCTAAGTGCAAAATGTTATTGTGCACATAGGGATGGGGAGAAACTCAAAATCCAGGCTCATTACTACTCTTAGCACATATCATGTGTATGGCCCTTTAAAAGTTTATACAGAATGAGATGCAAGGCACAGAAGATGTTATGTAGTTAAACTTTTTCTGAAGAACTAGTGGTTGTTTTTTTTTTTAGTGCTACTGTTGGGGGCTGGTGAGGCTTATGATCATCAGGAGGCCAGTGACTTCATCAGAGACAATCAATTGGGTGGGAAAGGGCTCATTTAACAAATGTCCATTGCTGGTACACCTCAGTGTGCAAGTGCCTCTTCTAACAAGCTCCACAGTGTGTGTCCTCCCCCCACTTACTGCCATTCCTGGCTCTTTGTGGGGGAGGCTCCAGCCACAGCAGCAAAGTTTTTCAATCTGCTGCTTTCTCATCACCAGTGACCTGATGTGGTGTAACTGACTGAGACAGCTGCACCACCTTCTAAAATAGCTTGTCCTAGTTAGCTTGCTGAATACAGTGTAAGTTTAATCTTATTACTGCTTTATAAAGTTTTATTGTAATACATTTAATTATGTGATTTGAAACAAATATGGATGAGTGTATTGTAAAGTGTTTACAGACCATGTAGCTTTCCTCTTTGGAAGTACTGATGCCCTTAAATCCCTTTTAACTTTAAAGAGGGAAAAGCTGTACACAACAGTGCACAAGCCTCGGCAATATAAACTCTTGGTGATGGTTTCTTTGTAGATGGCTATTCCTATGAAAGGGAAGCAATGGAAAACTGGATCAGCACTAAAAGACGATCTAGTCCCATGACGAATCTTCCTCTCCCCTCTCTTATGCTTACACCAAACAGGACACTAAAAATGACCATCAGCCGCTGGCTGGAGACGCAGCAGAAATACAGCTAAACCACTTCGCTCTGCAGGTGTTTGTTACAATTCCATTTCAATTCATTTTATGTAGCTGTTGTCAGAAGCAACTGGAAAGAAAAAAAACGCGTTTCTAATCTGTGGCTGTCATTTAATGTTTGCTAAGAAGAAAATCTTCACTGTTGCAGGCACCCAGAAAATTACTGAAAAACTTTTAAGTTGTTGGTAACTTTACTTAGTGGTATTTCTGTTTAAGAAATGAGCTATTCAGATTCACAGGTTTTCAAATACAGTTTTCTCAAAATTTTCACTACTACATTTATGAGTTCTGAGTCTTGACTCTGCCAGGTTAGTCTTTCAGAAGATAAGAAACAGCAAGGTATGTAATCCATATTTCTTCTTCTGACTTAAAAACTAAGGTTGTGTCTTTGTTTCGTTCTGGAAGATGTAGTTGGAAAAGTTGGGAGAGTTTCTCCTGTAACCATCAGACTGCATCTCATCCCACAGGTATATTAATAATCTTTATTTTGTATGGAAAAAATACAGTAGCTGTGCAAAAATAGAACTACAGGACAGGACTAATACAGGACTTGTACAAAATATCAAAGAAACGGTAAACAATAAATAAGCTAAAGCATAATGACGCAAACTCAAAAAAAAACTTTCTAAGGCTGGGTACAGCTGTTCACAATGCACATAAAACAGTGTGTACAAACACAGTGTGGAAAGCGAGGATGTGAAGTTGACCACTCCAACCCACTTGCACTCATAGGAATGTCACTACATCTGTTTACTTTCAGACGTTCTTGCTAATCTAAAATCCTATTTCCTCCACAAAAAAACTTCACAGCTTCATCCTGTCATGCAACCAAACACACACTTTTCCTCAAACTTTCATCTTCATTCCATCAACTTCTTGGGTTTCCCATAAAAACACTATTCATTGCTGTACCTTTTTCACAAATAAACAATAAATCATTTTGCTTTAAGATAGCACCCAGAGGTGATTAGATAAACTATATAAAGTGCGATTATTGTTAATATGCCATAATATTGTGTTCTTCAGTGCAATAACCAATATGGTCAAAGCCTTTCAATACACATGCAAATGTCACTGTTTATTTTACTTGATTTCTTCTAGTTACTAAAAATAGTTATATTTACAAGTCAAAACATGGCTGCTTATGGTTTACTCATACACAAATTATTTATGCTTCCTAAATGTACATCATGCAACCCAAATTAGATCCCACTAGAAAAGTGATAAAATATTATCTTTGATTTAAAAAAAAAACACACCAAAACAAAACTGCATACATACACAAGTCTGAGTGTTCTGAACAGGTAGCTTCCTTAACACTGTTTTGAGAAGTAAGCACTTAAGCATTATAGAGGCACAATTAGTATGTAAGTGGCAAGATGTAATACAACCAAAAGCCAAGATTAAGTCCCTATCTAGAAGGAAAGTCTTATTTAATGGTAAAACGTAATGGAAAGGATCTCTCTGCTTGAGGTCCTAGTTTGGTGGGTTGCAGATCCTAATAGACTCGTTCTACACAAATTTGCAATTCCAGTTACTGTAACTGTCCTGTGATGGAAGGAAGTTTAAAGTGGTTGTATCCCATGAAGTACTGGCCAACACAGACTACTCACTCAAACTTACCAGGGACCAGCCAGTCAGTAATTTGTATAGAAGCAACACCCTATGCTGTTAGGTGCTAAGTTTTACAACCCTGTAAATACACAAAATAATATTTATACATTTGATTCAATGAATGATCGCTTTGGTTTTGTAGCTGTGACATGACTTAGCGGGCCTTCCTTACTGGTGTTAGACTGCTGCTTGGAGACAGCATCTGGGTATAAATGGGAGGCTTGTTTAGGTGCTCTGCTGTCTTGGCAGTGGGTAGGTATTTGGCACTTCAGCTCCTCGCGGTCGTTAGCCTGCGTGCCATTCTGGTTGCTGTCTCCTGGGGCAGCACTTGTAGAGGGGATTTTAGTTTGGTAGTGTTTGATGGAGAGCTGCTCCAACTCTGAGGATGGAATGCCCCCAGAAGCAGCAGTTGCTGACAATCCATCCGATGCCTGAGAGTGCCACGTGCGGCTGGATTGAGTATTTTGCTGCTGAAACCTGGCAGTCTTGTCCATGATTCCCATGAAGGGGGTGTTGCGAGGTCTGTGTTCAGCTACAGTGCCCTGAACTTGAGAGATGTTATGCTCCTTCAGTCGAACGTCTGGGCCTTGCCCCTTCACACTATCTGAGAAACCACTGGCTGAAGTCAAGCTGCTGGTTGAGGCAGCAAGAATCATGCTACTGGATGGGGAACCACTGGTGACAGGGCTTTGCTGCCTCGCTTCACTGAAGCTCATCTGAGCAGGGGCTGGTAACCTGTCGGTGGCTTTAGACCTACTTGCAAAAGAATGAGCAGAGGTGTCCTCATTGTGTGAGTGGGGACACAGGCTGGACGTGACCTCATTGCACAGTTCAGAACTAGGACCTGTGGAACTGCTTCCGGGTGACGATGTGCTTGATCCATCCAAATGCTGCATTTTGGAGTGCCGGACAGGCAAGGGACTTTGGGGAAGATGCTGAGAAGATGACTGTGTCTTTGCACCACACTGACTGCTTCCCATTCTTGATCCAGGCTGGATGGAGCTCAGGCGCTGATTAGTTTTTACAATCTGAGCCTGTTTTGTTGGCTGCATGATCAGGCCTGGCTCCCTCAGGTATCTGTTGCCTGTTCTGCTCTGCGGGGACGCAGACCTGGCTTTCTGCTGAACACCTTCTTGAAGAGTCCTGCTGTATGATGGAGCAGCTATGGAATGCTGCAGCCTTTGTGGAGAGGAAACAGATTCATCAGGGTGTGGCAGTTCATCCACCCTGTCTTGATTAAAATTCTCGTTCACACCTTGTGTAATGCCCTCCTCCTCATTATCAGAGTTGTTAATTTCCTGCAGTAACTGTGGAGACGGATGCTTCTGTTGCTGTGTTTTCTGAAACTGTTTGCATTCCTCTTCTACTCGAGCCAGGAGACGTTTTATCTCTTGATTGCTGGGACAGAGCTGTGTGGCTTCACGTAAATCAGCAAGAGCAGCAAGTAGCTTTCTGTTTGGGGGGCGGGGCAGGGGGAGGGAAAAAAAGTAAACTTACAAACCTGGAGGCAAATCTGAATCTCAGCATTGCCTAATGCTGACCTCCCTTCCCGTCTTCCAAAGAACCATTCTGATTTGTTCAGTCCTGCTGCAGGGGTTGACAATATAAAAACTGGATGTTCTCCAACCCATGGAATTCCTTCCTACACTGAAAATGCGGACCCAGCCATAAACCCTTGCCCTTGTGTCTAACAGCTTTTGCAGGAAGGCAGCAGAAGTCTTTGGGGTAGCACCAGAAGTGAGGCTTTGTCTCTAAGCCCTTTCCTGTCACCTTCAGAACAGCCACTCTGCTTCCCTCTGCCTTGTGACCATGTGTGTTCTGCTTGGCCAAGATGACATGGTGAACCAAAAGGGCACTTCTCCCTATACTTCAACTATACCACTGTAGTTTAGTATTTTTTCCAGCTTAAAGAAATGGTTTCTCCTCTCTCTCCGTGTTTATATCTGGAACTGCTAATGATTTTTAACATACCCTGTCCTAAAAGCATAAAAGCACCCTGTTATTCTTGGTGATAAATAATGCTGTGCTGGGGGTTGGTGGCACAACAGTGACAACATCCTGCTGAGTCACATGGAGGAGCAGTCCCATTCACTCTTGCACTTAACAAAAAGAATCCCTCTCCATATTGATTTGTTACTTTCTGGACTGCCTAATAATTACCTAAATGTGTATTCAATATTGCTTTTAGGGTTTGCTTGGCTTTAACTGATACAGAGACCTAATAAAGATGGAAAGTACATGAGGAAAATAACTTTTTCTTTACAAATGCCAAATACAACTAGCAGAAAAGAGTTATTGATCTGTAGCAAGTTTAAAAAGCCCGTGCAGACAGATGCACAGAATCAAACAGTACCTGCTGTTCCTCTTGGCTCTTGCTCTAGCATAATAGGCTTCGTAAGACTTGGGTTTCAAATCCAGCGCTTTGGTAGCAAACTCTTCAGCCATACCAAAGTCCTAGTAATTTAAACAAACACACCCTGGTTACACACTGATAGTAGAAGCAGCTGGATGCTCTTCATTCATGGCACTGCTTCCAAAGCAGAGGTAGCTGATGCAGTATTGAAAGTCACCTTCACCGATTAGCAAGAGCAGGTATTTTCTGAAAGACTGAGCACAGACCTCATCTGGCCTGCCTGGTACCTCATGTCTAAAGGAAATTGACTCCAATGTAGCTAAAGAGCAATGATAATAAAGATATGGTTATTTTTCAACCCAAAGATGTTAAAATGCTAGAAGAAACCACGTGTTTAACAGGGTAAATGATCATCTCAGACAGCAAGGCTTTAGAATGTGTTTTGGGAAAAGGCCAGTTAAAGACTGTGGAATTTGGAGAGAAACAAGAAAAATCAGGAGACAGGATGGACTAGTCTGGAGCTTTCTTCAAGGTACATGAAATTTTTAGAGAAGAACTGCACTAGACATGAAATATTTGGTCTTCATTTAACAAGAACACTTAGTAAATGGTTAAACCAAAGGCTGGAATAAAACCAGCACAACTGAAGTGGGGACAAAGATGGCTACCAGGAAGATGAAGGCAGAAGCAGGTCTAATTTTTATGGCAGCCCTGCACAGCACATGTTGTTCATGGTACTGAATTTCATCAGGCATGATAATACAGAGGGTTATGAAGTATTAACACAGAAAACAATGTCCTGAGATACCATGCAACAGCAGGTAATGTGATGACCTTGAGCTTTAGATGTAAGGTGATGGCCTTCAGGATTGGCAAAATGTAAATCAGAGTTTATCACTGGGAGATGGTAAGAAAGGAATGCACAGGCACACACATGCTGCTTTGTCAGAGCCACCTTCCTGCTGTTAAGTTTGATGCAACTGGAGAAGGCAGGCTCAGCCAGGAAGGCATCAGGAGCAGCTCCAGCAGAGAACAGGGGGGATTAGTGCTGCCTTATGAAGCAGCAGAACTGCCTGGGTGAATCCCAGACACTTATGTCCAGAAATTCTTCAAATGGGAGCAGATGCCAAGAACAACATGAATGACTGGGGAATTAAGATGTTACTATTTGAAAAGAAGGAGCAGTGTAAGGTATATTCAGAAAATGAGAAGTTTTTGCTCTGATAGTCATTCAGGTTCTCACCAGCCATCTGATGCACTTTTGCTAAGAGCCAACCAGTACACACAACACAGCTGGAGGTTTTGCTGTGTGGTAACAAAGGGGGTTGGTGGTGGCATTTTCCGTTTAGTCTTTTAAGAGTACCAAAGCCATCCAGCAGCTCTTCATTCCGAAGTAACTGGATTACATAAGGACAGCTGTAATAGACACCCCCAGCAACAGGCCTTCATCTTGTGAAGTTCCCCATCCGCTGGCACAATGAATCCCAAGATCAGGACATAGTGAAAAGAACTCTAAAATAGCAAAAATAAACATCCTAGTACAAAATCAATAATGCAGCAGACTAAAGTGTAAGATTCCCAGTGCCAGAGAGGCAACAGATTAACAGCAAGGGCTTACGTTTGTTTTTCGGCGACATCGTGATAAATTCAGGTATAATGAAACTCTCAGCTCGTTGAATGCTTTCATTTCTTCTCCAAAGCCTTCCCTGGGAAACTTCCTCAAGGCATACTGATAGCGCTGGGCAGCTTCCTTCATCTTGCCTTTCTACAAATTTAGGGAACAAACTCTTAATGGTGCCATACTGCTGCAGAAAAGCACATTTATATTTGACATCTACCAACAGGTGTTCTTCAAGTAAAAAACACGGACCCAGATTTTTTAAAAAATTAATATATACAATACAAATTGACAGAATGAGAGAATGTGCATGTTAACTGGAGTTTGTGTTTGTCTCTAAATTAAAAACTTTAGTGTTATTTCACCAGGATAATATTTGCATTAATACATACTACTTAACCAGAAAAAAAATCATGTATGATTTTTTAATGTATTTGTTTACTTTTTAAACAGAGCAGTCAAATATCTGATGATGTAGCTGATTAAAACTCTGAGGCCTAGATGCTTCCAGTAGAGCACACCCTTAATCAGGAATGGTGTTAATGAGGGGTGATCCTGCAGAATGATGAAGGGGGCTGGATGGGAGAGGGGCCTCAGTGCAGCATGGACACTCAGCTGCTGCCAGAGGAGCTGGTGACTCAGGGTATGAATTCAAAGTACCCAAAGGTCACTCTCCTCCTGCTTCATGTGGGTTGAAGGAGAGAACTAATCCATCACTCAGGACCACCTGAATGATCCACCCTTGCATTGGAAATAATCCAGACTCTCCAAGAGATACTTGGGGAACATAATAAACTGAAGATTTTAGACAGTTTTGCTAAAAACACTGAAATCGTCCTAGGATGGTAAGAAAAATCTTATCGTTGACAGGTAAAGAAATTTTTTCTCTTTACAGATACTTTACAAGTTAATTTATTTTCATAAATATTGGGTGTTTTTATTATTTAATTCACCTTAACATTCAAAGTGGTCAAAATTTACTGTTACAACTGGAAAGGAAAACATTTCATCTTCATTTGCTGGAGAGCTGGCAGGTAGTTCCTGCAGACTGAGCACACTCAAATAGGTGTTACTCTGCAAAGTATCCATTAAAACACTTTGGCAAATAAAGTATATTGGAAAACATTTAACAAGTAAATGAGGTGTCAATGACACAGCTCCAGCAAGCCCATTCCAATCGCTATAAAATTAAGCACTTTGTAACCAGGTACCAGCAGGGAGTTCAATCTTCTTGTAACAAACTGTACCACATGCCAGTACCCAGTCCTGCCCTGTTACTCAGCGGTCTCAAGAGTCCAGGCAGGGTCCAACCTGTGTAGCAGCTTGAGGAGGAACTGAAGAACATGACTCGGTGGTGCCTTCTCCCTGAATAACCAGAGTGGCTTCAACACACTGCTGGAGATGTGTGACAGGGAGAGGCTTCCCAGGGGTGACAGAACTGCCTCTGCACCATAAAATCTGTTATGCTCTAGGCTGAAAGACGTCCCCTGCTTAAAGGTATCTGCTAGGATATACAGCTCTAAACCCATTTCAGGATCAATAAACTTGATAAATCATACAGGTGTATTCATAAGACTCCTGTACAGAATATGGGAGAACCCAAGCGGGTCCATCTTGATTCACGACAGCAAAGTCTCAAGGGTCTCTGTGCTCTGCAAAGCCAGTCGATTAGAAGAAATACAAGAGACAAGGTGGCAGATACTTGAGGGCCTTATAAACAATTTCTACGAATTACCAGTTTTGCAGCTCCAACACTCTGCAAAGTGCCTGTACAAGCCACCCAGCACTGTGCTGCACTAGTGAAGTAACGCAGATGGATCCTGCAGTTACAGAAAGAATTCCAGTCTCTCTCTGAACCATCTAACACCACTAGTAAAAGGAATGTATCAAAAGAACTGTCACCTTCCTCATCACATATTTAAATAGCACACAAAAGAACATGATCCTGAAGAAAAGGATATGCCTAAATGCCACTTAATTCAACATGGCATTTTCCAACAAGCACCTTACATTTGGAATTGCTCTTAAGCAACTGACTGCTACAGATCTTCACAGAGCAACTTGCTGAAGAGGAAGAAAGTGTACTTACCCATCTTTGGGGCTTTTTTGTTTTTTAATTTATTTTACATGGGAGTTTTCAATTATTCTTCCCCTGTGTTCTCAAGATTTCTTGGTCTCATTCCCTACCTGAATGTGCAAGTACACATCTTGTTTGAACAAAAAACAAAGTATAAAGAACTTTAATCTACCTTCAGACAGAAGTGCAATTATAGTGTTCTGCTATCAGAAAAAAAAACCAAAAAAATACCTACTTTGTACAGTATATTCCCTTCTTCCATCAGTTTCTGCAGTAGAATAATGAGAATATCAGGTTTTGAGGTGGCCATTGCCCAGGCTGCGTTTCCTGCAAGTTAAATTTTAAGGATCTCTGACAAAAGGGAAGAAAGTGTGTTTCTGGTATCTACTCACACTAGAAAGCCTAATCCTACTTCAGAAGATATTCCACCTGTGTGGAACTACTACTACTACTACTATTATTATGTGCATGTATATTTAAAACATGTATGTGTCCACACCTGGCCCTGCTGCCCCACATAGGTATCAGATGGATATTAAATGGTCCAATTCGTTTCACCCCGGGTCTGAAGCCAATACAGGACAGTGTGACAGTGATGGCAAAGTTCAGGCCTAAGTAAGGATCTGTATTTTATCATACTTAGTACCCAAATAATAATAAATGATGATTTAAAGGTACTACAGATTCAATAATTATCATGTACTCATCGTCATCATGCATTTGCCATGCTCCTGGAGGGAGTCCAGAGAAGGGCCACAAAGATGCTCAGAGGGCTGGAGCAGCTCTGCTCTGGAGACAGGCTGAGAAGAGTTGGGGGTGTTCAGCCTGGAGAAGAGAAGGCTCCAGGGAGACCTTAGAGCACTTTCCAGTGCCTGAAGGGGCTCCAGGAAAGCTGAGTAGGCACTTCTGACAAGGGCAGGGAGTGATGGGACAAGGGTGGGAGGAATGCCTTTAAACTGGAAGAGGGGAGATTTAGGTTAGACACTAGGAAGAAATTCTTCACTGTGAGGGTGGTGAGACACTGGAACAGGTTGCCCAGAGAAGCTGTGGCTGCCCCATCCCTGGAAGTGTTCAAGGCCAGGTTGGATGGGGCCCTGAGCAACCTGGTCTAGTGGGAGGTGTCCCTGCCCATGGCAGGGGGGTTGGAACTAGATGAGCTTTAAGGTCCCTTCCAACCCACACTATTCCATGATTCTGTGATAATATATGGTTTGGACATAAATTTTTTGCCCACCCTTTGCAAAAAGGTACAATTCTATAATTTATTCAAAGAATGTTATTTAAATGGAAAACTTCTTAATCTAAATAATTCATAGGCATGATTAAGTGTCACTAATAGTGTAACCATAATCTTCTTATCAATAGAGTAACCATATGAAGAGTGACTCCTCCAGACCTCCTCACCAATATACATCACAGGAACAGAATAAAATTACTTGCATTTCCTACTTCTGAATTGAGTCTTGAGTGTCTGTCTTTAAAAGAAAGAGATTGATTCCTGCATCTGCAGACCATACATCCTACAACACCCTAGTGTGCATCCCAAGCCGTATGAGACATGACAGCAATTGTAGCAGAGCAGGTGCTCAGTGTTTCTCTGGGGCAGGCTGGCTCACCCAGTTTGGCTCCTTTCCGCAGCAGCGTCACCACGACGGCCGCGTTCCGACAGCCGATGGCTCTGTCCAGGGGCCGCATGCCGCTGAGGTCCACGTGCTCAATCATTGCTCCTTTCTCCACCAAGTACTGTACCTGGCACGAGGAACAACCAGCCCTGTAACCTTAGTTTTATTAGGAAAGGCAGAACAGTTTAAATATTTAAGCTACCACCTAATCTTACTTGCAGAATACTGAGCACTCACTCCAGAGTGTACTAAAGCCATTTTAAATCCATGGAACACAGTCCCTTGAAGACAACACAGCACAGTGATTCTATCAAACTGCTCCAAAGATCTGCAGGAATTTGAAAAAGCAACACCCCAATTTCTGCAAGTACCTGTGTCAGAAAAACACTAAGACCACAGGTTCTGCTTGTTCCCTCCTGTGCCTGTGCTCTGCAGGCCGGTGAGCAGAACTGCAACCCCAGCTGAGAGGAGAGCAGCAGCACCAGCCCAGGCCCCGTGGTTGGGCGCCAGGGGTCCCCAGACACTGCGGTGCAGCTCCAGGACATGCTCCTCCTGCAGGGCACAACGCTGCACAAGGACAAGTGGAACACACACAGACTGCTCTCGTGGAATGTGGGATTTAAAACATTCTAGTTAACAGGGCGAGTTACGGTGCTGAGGGGACCACGTCTCATTCTATACAAAGAAGAACACACATTTGTAGTTTTATTAATTTCTTAGCCATTTATGGCAGCAGCCTAATGCTGCAGTTTGACACAAATGCAGCAAATGTAAAAAACAGCAAGTGCCAATAAAGTTTAAGAAAGCCAAGTACGGTAGACACCATCAGCTTCCAGCAACCATTCACCAAGATTCCTGAGCAACAGAGTAATTCCAGTGATTGTCCCTCAGCAACACTAATCACAAGTGCAATCCTTAGGAAACAACAGTGCTGGCAGGTCTGATGTAAGCCAGTTCTTTCCCATGACCACTGCTCGCCCAAATGCAACTGGCAGTAGCCCAGTATGGAAACAGGTATTAACAGTCCTTCCCACTGACAGGCTCCCAAGGCCCCAAGCTGCTGGCCAGCTGAGTGATGTCTTCATTAGAATTATTCCACCTTTGTCTGTGGACAAATTTCCTTTCTATTTTCGTTGGCACTATTTTTTCTAAGCTTTGTTTTGCATTATGAAAATTCAATACATGCTCAGTGTCTCTACTGTCAGTTCAACTTACAATATCAGCATCTCCATAAAAAGCTGCCAGGTCTAGGGGTGTTCGTCCATTCTTGTCTGTCTGGTCAATTGTTGCTCCTTTCTCAACTAGGTACTGAACCACTTCCCTGTGGCCTTTCAGACATGCCCAGCTCAAAGCTGTCAGGCCTTCTTTGTCCAGAGATGAAATATTTGCACCTGTAAAATGAAAATTAACGTTTTTATTAAGATGTCCTGTTTAATAAGCAAAATCACCTAGCCCTGGCAGATGCAGTCTCTGGTCCAGCTGTGCAGCCTTGAACCACCATTTATTTTCTACCTTCAGAAAGCAGAAAATCCACAGTGCTCAAATGTCCTTCACAAGAAGCCACCATAAGTGGAGTTCGGCCTTGCCTGTCGCTCAAATTCACATCAGACCCGTGCTCCACTAGAAGTTTAGCAATCTGAAATTGAAAGTAGCAGTTAAAAAAAAAATTGGCAGATTTAAATTTTAGCTGTAATAGCATTAACTTTTAAAAAAGAGAGCTAAGGTGTTATTTATAGCAACCATTTGAGTTGTGCAGGAATTCTCAGTCTTAGCTGTTTGCAGCTTGAGGGGTTTCTCCTGACAGGAGTGGCCAGAATGAGGAAGGCTCCAGACTTTAAGGTTCTCTCTCCATTAATGCAGAAGCAGTACAGAGGATCTGAAATTGCCTCTGTTCTTGGTCTAGTAAATAAAATATTTTAACTCCCATGTATTATTTTTTCAGGGGTATTATAAGTAAGGTTGCCATGCAGCCGATGTCCTTTCAAATCCTTCGCACTCTAAATAACTTTTAAAGCTTCTGAACACACCCCATTGAAGTAGAAGCTAATGTGTATCAGAAACTTTACACTAGTTTACTACAGGACTAGAGAGGGGAGGACTCAAGGCCTGCTTCCCAGAGGAATCCATGAAGTTGGTGGAGGTGTGTCAGACCTGCCAGTGCCCCTGCCGGACAGCACAGAGAAGTGGAGGAACGCCCCTCCTGTTGGCTCTCCTCACGGCGGCTCCGTGCTCAAGAAGTAACTCGCAGACTTCCAGTTTTCCTCTTCCTGCAGCAGCTGTCAGGGCTAAAGAAGCATTTTCATCAACATTCTCTCTTAGCTCCTTTTCCTCATCTTTGACCCATGCCCATGATGTGAGTGTTATCAAATCCCCTGTTCTTTACAGCTGCTCCCTAAGATTTTCAGTAACTATTTTCAGACTCAGATGGATTAATCAGGAGCAGGTCAAGTCAATAAGCCACAGACATTCTCATAAAAAAGAAAAAAAAGATTCCCAAAGATAACAACTGCATCATGGGCATAGCTTGTAGGTGAAAAGAAATCTTCATGAACATTTTGGATAAGCTCACCAGCCTGAGGCAGTGCTAGTTCCTTTGTCATTAATCATGTTTTTCATGACAAGAAAGCTTCATCCCTTTCCATCAGGCCCTTCCCACAGGTGAAAATTACCATTTTCTCTCTTTATTATTATTATTATTTTTTTATTATTTTTTTATTTTTATTATTTTATTATTATTATTATTTCTCATGACACAGCTCTGTGCCCCAGGTTTCAGGAAGAACTGTTTACTCGATCCCTAGCGGCGACGTATTACCAAATATCAAATATTTAGGCCTCTGCACAAAGTCTCTATCTTGGACAATCTAGCTTCAATTCTGCACTAGTTACAATTGCTTTCCCTGTTTTTCAGGACAAAAAAACACAGTAAGTCACCAGCCAGCAGCTCTAATTCCTGTGTTAACCCTTGCTCTAGACCTCCAGGGATTACTGTACTTTCCAGCACACAGGAGACATCAATACTCCAGTTCACCTTAAAAATCTTTTTTGAGCTGAACAGTGTATGTTGCCAAGAGAAACTGCTCCTGCCCTCATCTAAAAATGCAGTAACCTGGCAACTCTTTCACCAGAGAGATACTCCCACCAGGAGACCAGCCCCAGCTGGAACCAGCGCGTGTGGCGACTGCACGCACACCGGTGACAGCACAGTCCAACTGCAAGTGTGTCCAGAGAGCACCGTAACAAACCACTGCCATGGTTGTTACCTTGGACATGCAGAACACACAAATCACTGCACCTCTACAGTCACACGCAGGGCTCCTGAGAAAGCAAGTCACTCCCACACACCGGGCACTAGTGTTTTGTGACACTCCTCAGAGCCACAACACTGCAGCGCTGCTGTCAGGGGGCACATGCCACCACCGCCCCTTCTCCTACAGCTTATTATACTCCTTGCTTTTCACTCTGACAGTCACTGAAGCTTGATAATAAAATATTTTCCCCATCATGGTTTCTTCCCCTCTTCCATTTTGCTTGCATCAACTTATTGTGTGTTTTAAATGGAGCTTGAAATTAAAATGGGTTTTTTGTTGTGTTGAAGCGTGGTCAGTAATGGTAACGCTGTCTAGAGAATGGGCTCCTGAGCTCCTGCAGGAATCAGCTAAGGACTCACCCCTCTGTATTCCAAAGCATATCACTGTGTATTTTCCAATCAGAAGTGGGTCAAATTGTGGATTTCTTGTTAATAATTTTTTAGTATTTTCAAATATGATAGAGCAGAATTTTTAAAATTTCTATTGGATGTTGAAAGCAAGTGAAATTGCACACTGCAGGAAGCAGGACATTCCTTATTTACGAATAGGATCTAACCCACTCCCTCTTCACTCACTGATACTTCACTATATTAGGGTTACATCAACTGTTTAGATCTCAACAACTAGAAAGCAACTGCTATAAATATCAACAAACTACCTCGTTCAAAAACTTCACATCTTTTATTCTGTCAGTACCAGCATTTTAGCTCAGGGTGTAACTAACATTACAGCAACAATGTAAGTCCACATACCTCATCCAGGTGTAAGAGTCAACAATTTCTCCAGTCAGCTTAAACAACATCAGAACTAAACCCTGCTCAGGAATTTCAACAGTTCTGCTGGAAAGGATCACCTCTGCTATGTCTAAGGACACTGAGAAGGGTGGGAGCAGCCAAAACGATGCTGTTTTCTATTCCTTTTACTAGACAGTAAGTAATGCACTTACAGCCTCTCACTTCAGTCGTTACATGACTTTTTTATCCACTCCTCTTTATTTTGCTACTTTACTTGCCTGGAGCCTGCACTTCACACACACACGGCCCTCAGCTACATTAGTGTGGGAAAACACTGGGTATGGCAACAACCATCTCCAGCTCTCTGTCCCTCTAGAAGACTCACAATATAAAATGCCATGGAAACAGCCTGTACAGTGAGCAGAACCAACTTCAGATTCCAGCAGATATCCACAGTACAAATACAGGAACAGAAACAGGCTGGTCCTAAACACCTTGCTGTGTGAAAAGGAAGGAGCTCTAGGGTTGTTCTGTGCTGTGTCAAGGTGCAATGTATTTTCCCCTTCCAAAGCAGGCACTCACAAGAGCCTCACATGCTGCTTCATACTCCTCGGTTTTATTTATCACTATCTGGTTCCATAGCATGATCCCATTTACCAGCCACATAAACCTGAGTTTACCCCCCTGCCTCCCCTCAAAACTGTGAAGATGCCAGTAGCCTGTAAATTAGCATCCTTTCCACGTATTATTTTTTTTCCATTCAATAATTAGAGAGTAATATTTCCTGTGATGCTAATCCTGTGGCTGTCCTGACTCACCCTACATTTTTCTTGTCCCAGACGTACTACTCTGTACCCCAGAGGGCACAGAAGGGCCACAGGGAGTGGCTCGTAGCTCCCAGGACTCAGACCTTCACCCCATCACAAGGTGGGGCTGCACAAAGAAGCACCTGCTAACTTAATGAGTAAAGATTCCAAACAGTAATGATTTCAAATACACAGCACATTGACTAGAAAATATTAAAGGAAAGCCAATTTAGAAACAGATGTATGTTTTTTGGAATCACTTGGATTTGCACCAAGGGTTTGTATGTGTAGGAATAAAGAACGTTTGCTTCTCCAGCAGGTGCAGAGGCTGACAACCATGAAGAGACACTTCTCCCACCTGCTTGTGCAATCTCAGCTGTTAAAATGAAATGGAGATGCTGCTCATGGTAAAACAGGAAAACTTCCAGCTGCAGGCTGCCCAGAGTGCAGTCTGCCTTTAATAAAATATTTGGCATTTCCCATACATACAAAGGCACCTCTTTTCATCCGTTGCCTAATTAGAACAAATGAGGCAATTGCCTAGCACTTCCTGCAAACAAATGAGATCAAAACAAAGGTTCTCAAACAGATAATCCTACACAATTGTACTGTGAAGCTTGAATCACTGTATTTCCACAGGCAATTTTTTACTTCATTAGAAAGTCAGAAATTAACAGTAAGTTTAATATAAAATAACTCTTCAATACATAAGATGAGTAGATCTAGAAAGTTAAAAACACAGTATTTATAAACTCCCTTTTATTATTAAAACTAGCTACTTTTCATTACTTTTATCACATAAAATTAAATTTTAAAAATAAAAATTAAGGGCTCTTACTGTTTAAATGAGCAACTCTAATTAGGCAAAATATGAGAAAATAAATACCTGTTTCTCCCCACAAGGCATCAGTGTCATTGATGTCTATTTCATTGTCCTTTTCAATTGTCAAGATGTAACTAACCACCTGTCAAAAACAGTTAGCAGAGATGCAGTGAGTCACAAAACCCATCAGTTGTCACTTGCCAGACACAGCAAGGGATAGAAGACTTCAAACAAATGAGAGTGCTTCCCTCTTAGTGCATGTGTATCACAGAAAACTAATATTTTTCATAATCCATCAAAGCAAGTTCAGTGTGATTTTTAGTATGAGTCGGTGATGACTGTTATGGAAAGCAGTTTAAAAAAAAATCCCAGTGCCCTTCTGTTAATTGGTTCAGGGTGTTTTACATGATTATGATTTAATGAGCTCCTGTGTGACCTACATATACCAGAATAATCAAACAATAGCAAAAATAAAGCATCCCAGTTCAGCAAGAAAATTCCATATTGTCTAAAACAAAGGTAAAAAAAATATAATATTTGCATTCATCATGTACAATGGCAATTCATGATTTTGCTTTTACATTCTTTATATCTTACCTGTTTTTCTACATTTCTTCACAGAATGGTTTAAGCATACATTGTTGAATGCTAATTTTTAAACTTGAGGTGAGTAATAAATGAAGTTTTGTTGATTTTTTATATTGCATTAATGAAATCTGTGTTTTGTAACCACCTGCTAGTAAGAAGATTATTAAATTAAAACGTCTTCTAAAGGCTATTTTGAACAGGTTTTCTAAATGGGGGGCAGGATCACTGAGATGGCAGCCAGCAGGTAAGGGAGTAGACTCACACCAACAGAAGTTTTGGAGGCTACAGGAAAAAGCAAAGTTAGGAAAGGAGAAAGTATCTGGGTATTTTCAGGCTGTGAGAGAAGTGTTGTATACAACACATGGAAAATCCTAAAATCTGAAATGCTAGAATACAATTTATTTGAAATTCATTAAACACACAGGACTTTTTTCTAGCTAAGAAGAATTCAGATTCTTGTTGTCCTAAAAACAGCAAAAGATGGACATTTTCAGGTAAGAGTAAGCATATATACTTAATGTGGTCTATTTTGCTGATATACAGGAGTTGACTGCTTTCATTCAATCAGTGGATAGCAAACGAGCTTTTATGAAAGTGAAGGAATTATCCATCAAGTCAGTAATAGCTCAGAATCCTCAAGTTTATGTTGTGAGACAGTGATAGCTTATACATCATATAATAAATTGCACATATAAATTCTATGTTTGAATCATGTAAATCATTTTGAAGATCAGATTCGTGATCTTATAGCAACTGAAAAATAGATTTAAAAGAAGAAAATTTTGAAATGGTTTTACTGAAGAGATCTTAAGTTTCCACTTTTGGCACATCACTTACAATACACACACCAGAAATTCCATCAGCCTAGTGTGATCTTTACTTACCAATTTATTTTCTATCAAGGTCAAGATTTGTCTTCCCAATGAGAAGAAGTCATACTTGTACTACCTAAATATCCAAAGCATTTTGTGCATTTCTAATGTGTTTCCCTTTAGTGTTCCCTTTACTGAATAATACTGTAATGCTGGCAAACACTTCTATCACAGACATGCACACAACCCCAAATGTCTGTCTGCAGTGCCACTGAGCTGAGGTTAAGCTGAAGTGTATAACCTGACATGTGCATCAGGTTAAAAAGTTTAGCATGTGCAACTGTGTGCAACATACAATTTCTTATACTATGAAAAAAAAATGCAGCCTAAAGTAGAAACATACTAGGGTGGATCACTGATATAGAGTATCATCATTACCACTTGAGATTTAGAACCATTTCCAAGAACAAAGAGGAAAAAGCAGGTGGAAAAATCACAATAAACAAATCCTGAAGCAAATATTATTGGATAATTAACTGGAGCATTTAAAACAGGTGCTAAGAATGCATACTACTTTAAATACCAGGAGTTTTAACAGCTCTGCTTTCCATACCTCTTAAACATTGCTGCAAGCACTGTTGAATCCTGATGAATTCAAACAGATTTGGAAATATCTGCACTCTCAACCTACCTGACAGTGTCCCATACTGGAAGCTGCTGTTAGGGCTTGTTGCAGTGCCTGGCTTTTACTTATTGAATTTTGTTCTTGGGAAGGAGACACCCAAACAACGTTGAGCAAGTATTCAAGGATATCACAATGGCCCCTCAGGGCACTATGGACCAAAGCACACTGGCCTTTCTTGTCTAAGCAGTCAGCCTGCACAGGGGAAAAAAAAAACGGTCAGAGCTGAGAAGTCTAGTGAAAGGCCATGGAAAAGTAATCCTGGAAACCATTTCCAAACACATGAAGGTGATGGGGAGTAGTCGGCATGGGTTTATCAAGGGGAGGTCATACTTAACCAACCTTCTGCAATGAGGTGACTGGCTCGGTGGATAGGGGGGAGGCTGTGGATGTTATCTACCTCAACTTCAGTGAGGCTTCTGACACTGTTTGCCATAACACTGTCATGGCCCAGCTGATGAAGTACAGGTTACAGAACAGTGACATGGACCCAAAATTGTCTGAATGGATGGGCCAGAGGGCTGTGATCAGTGGCACATGGGAAATGCTTCACGGAAGTCTGTAAATGTTTCAGACTCCCTCACCGCCCCACCCCAAGTCTATGTGTGTTAATTATACACTTAGGTCATCAATAATTGTTTTTTTTAGGCCTTTGCATGATTTTTTTGGCTGCAAACGTTGTGATCTTTGTGCACCAGCTTACCTTTGCACCCCTTCTACACAGCAGTGAAACTATGTTCATGTGACCTGCAGCAGCTGCATAACTAAGTGCTGTCATCCCATTTTCTGAAGTTCCATCAATAGCAGCTCCAAATTCTAGTAGAAGAGTGACCACTTCTTCATGTCCAAGGTGTGACTGAACACACAGCACTGGAGCATTATTTAGTACTTCAGTCCTATAATTCACATTTGCTCCTGCCAAGATCAGCAGCCGACTCACCTAGAATTTCATTTAAACAAAACAATGTTTTCCTCAGATTTGTCTGACTTTATTGAGAGACTCTGACATCTTGGTTCAGGTACTCGTATGTTACTCCCTAATTTTGATGCAGTTTTTATTGGCAGACATTGACTTCAGCACATAGATAGCAATATTAAAGTTTAAAATAATCTGTTACCAAATAGATTAATAAAAAGCAATCTCAAAAAATTGTCAGTGCATCTGTGTGTGCATGTACATGCAATTCCCTTGATCAATCTCCATACATGAAAACATGGCAGAAGTCTGCCCAGTAAATCAGGTGGTACAGCTGATCCATGAAAATGCATCCACACACTGATCTATGCTAGAGAGTGTGGCTTCATCAGAATCAGGGTGAAACCCTTCTTTCCATCAAAACTATCATGGAAAACTGAATTGGACTTTAACAACAGCTCAAAAAAGTACATGAAGACTTGCTAAAAAGGAGTTAGGTTTCTTTCTTCTAGAGGGTTGAATTAATTTCAACATTCATCAACAGCTACAGCAGCAGTCAAGCACTGGTTGTACGTAAGTGCTTATCTCCTTACCTTCACATTGGGTGTGTAGATGTTTCTCAGAGAAGCCAGGGCTGCAGACAGTCCATCCGTGCTGTAACCAACCCACAAGGCTTGAAGATGACTGGAAGAAATTCCAGTCCTTTTACTGAGACCCTACCAGAAATGAAACAACAGGAAATCTCTCTATAGGATTAGCAATATTGTGTTATATCCACATCTCATGAGCATAAAGAGAAGTGACAAATCTGCTCCTTAGCACTACCGAGTATTTTGCATAAGCTTCTAATAAATTGTTAAAGCAGCTCAGAGGAGAATCTGTAAGACACAGCCATACCAATAGGTCACAAAACCTACTAAGCTGTAAGCTTTACCTTAAAAATGTGAGCTTTAAGTATATGGTGACCAAGTTCCATGGTTTGCTGGCGGTTTAACTTTCCCTCCTGTCGAGAAAACATGAAAGCCAGTAGAGCATGTCCATTCCTAGTAAAAAGGATGGAGAAGGACTTTTATATCTATCCTTTCAGTAAACATCCTGACACACCTGCACACCTGACATAACAGCTCAGCCTTGTCAGGCTGCTGAAACATTCCATTACATCTAAACAAGATTATTTCCATAACTAAACAATGCCAAGAGAAAAAAGGCACATTTCCCAGTTGAAACACACTCCTAATGCTTCTCTACTGTCACCTCACGAGAGGCCCATGTCAGAGCCAAGACAGCTTTGGACACCAATTTGCAAACTTCTCCTCTTGTCATTTCATCCCACAGTAAGAAACTGCAGATAGAACTCAGATAAAACCCCATCCTTTTGGAAACAGAAGATCTGAATCCTTTTGAAATTCGAAATAAAATGTGTGTTTAGGAATTCTACATCTGTATTTTGCTTTATTAATAACATAGCACTCTCATTTCTCCATGACAGTAGCAAAGTCAAATACAACTCTGCAAGTTCTATGAAGTCAATTACACATTGTAAGGTCTGATAACTCTGTTCAAGTTTACTTCTAAACATACCGAAGTTTTCATTTTGGAAAAAATCAGGCATGCTTGTGTTTTAACATGACTGTTTCCTCTCACCAGTGGTTGCAACCAATTACATAAAACATAATTGCAGTAATGTGAACATGATTTACTCCAGGTTCCATTTACCTTGGCTCACATAAGAAGTCAGTATTTTCACCCTCTGCTCTCCAAACAAGCCATTCCCTGAAGGAGGGGTGGCAGAACATCCGTGTTTTGTCACGTCTTTTTATCAGAAAACACGAAAGGGCCTCCATCCTTTGGCTGAAGTCTTCCCATTGTTGTTCACCATTTATTTGGCCTGCATTAATAGCTTGGAAAATCTGGTCATCTGTCATGGGATGCAGGGATGCCAGTGCCACATTTAATATAGGCAGGGCTCGCTCGAAAGCAGAGTTTGTCATGAACTTCATATTGCACTGAAGTAAGTACAGTTCTGACAGGGACACTGGAACAACCTTGTAGCTTGCACTTTTGATTACTAAGTGACCTTTTTGAAAAAGATCCAGAGTGAGTTTCAAATAGAGGTAAGATCCCAGGCTTCTCATGATCAGGTGGTTACTCACTTTCCCAATAATAGCTGCATCAGCTTTTCCATTTAGAGATATATTGTTTATAATTTCCTGGCTGTCATTTATTCTGTACTGAATATAAGCATTCAAGTCATCATGAATTTCTTTGTTGTCTGGAAAATCGTCCAGGGATATTGCAATAAAGGGCAGTGAACGTACTACTTCCTGTGGGGAGGAGAGGGGAAAAAAAGCAAAGAGAAACCACACAGGCATTACAGTATTCCAGCACTGAAAACTCAAGATCTTTGCTACATTTTTCTTCTGTAATAAGTACCAGAAAGATTAAAAAGAAATTCAGTATCTCTGTGGTGGCTTTGCAAATATTGTCCCCTGACAACATCATTTTTCATAGGAATGTCTCAAATGTTCTACTGACTAAGGTCAGCAAGGCAACGAGCTATAGAAATTATCACTTCAAAACTATGGGAACAGAAAACAGTCACCAGAACTAGACCTTGAGACAGGCCAGGGGAAGTGGGGAGGTAGAAGAAATTATCTATATTAAGCCACTGTTAATAAATATCACAAACTACAAGAGAGAAAAGAATCTCCTCATCGTTACATCTTCCAGTAACAATGTACCAGAAAGGTACAGTCTTTGGGGGTAAAAAAAAAGTTAAAAGGTGTTTTTACCTGGAGGTTAGTTCTTATAGTCACAATGAGCTTCAGCCAGGGAGGAAACTTACAGATTATTTTTGTGATAAATAAAGAAATTGTGTCACCGTAATCAGGTTTATGAAATTCAGCATCATTTAAACCATCTATCAAAATTATGTAGTCTTCCTCAGGAATTTTCCGCTCTGAAATATGAAAACAAAAAAGAAAAAGATGAATACAAATTCTCCTACTAAGTGATAAATTTTTATCCCCAAATTTTGAACATCAAGAAAAAAAATTATCTTTATGTACAGTAATACATCTTATGGCATTTAAGCATTATTTAGGAGATTAAAAACAACATTAGTAGACATAAAACAACGTTGCCATAAAATGATAAGAAGTGGAAGCAATCACTTACAATAGTGTTTTTTACTGCATTATTATTATGGATCTATTTCACAACTGATTTAAAGAGTTACAAGATTAAACATAGCTGTTACCTTAAGACATGCATAGTTACAGGAAGAAGGCATATGTAGGTTGTTAAGATATTAGTTAACACTGCTTTTAAATATTAGCTATTTACTTAAAACTTATCCTTTATTGGACTTACCAAACAGAAAAAAAAACAGTTTACCATTTGCAAAAATCATAAACACTTGGTTTACACTTTCAGTTCTGAGGAGAAAAGGTTATTCTGCAACAGCTTGGGAAGCTAGTGTTACTCATTTTGAGCACCTGCTAGGGATGAAAACCCCAGGGTAAACACAAGACCTGCCAGTGGCTTTCACAAGAACCTGGTTGACTGTCAACAAAATTCAAGACCTGTTTTCATAGGAATGGCACATGTTCTGTTCACACACAGGGAATCTCCTCCCCCATCTTGCCATGTATCAAGTACCTACGCAGGCTGGCATGCACTGTGAGTAGCTCCTTGCAAGGAGGAGCTTGCTAGGGTTTTTTTAAATAAGAAAATCATGTTGTTACACACTTTTCTTTGAAAATTGCCGTATCAATTTTAAAAGAAAGCAAAAAAATTCACTTTGCAGGTGTTCAGGCACAGAAAACTAAAAACAAAAAAAGTGTGACAAAACTCAATCTGAAAACAAAACCCTTAAATGCAAATGTACCAGCTCTAACTTCAAGGTACAAAGTTATCCCCGAGGTTTCTGACAAACTAGTAAATATAAAGTTTCCATGATCTTTAATAAGCTTCATAGAATTTAATTTTAAAACACAAAACAACTGTTCAAAACCTACCTATTATTGTTTCAAACAACCACCACAACTAAGGAATCCCTTTCTCCAAGAATGTTCTGCTTTATTTCTCTTAGATCATTCAAATACATATTCTTAGGTATTTTTTTCCTCTTTTTACAGAGTTTAGATTCAGTTTACAAGTCACTTCCTACTTAACCTACCTTTCCTGAGGTTTGAAAGTGGTTCCAACACTCCCCTTTTAAAAGCTGCTGCAGGATCCTGGACACAAGATCTCAGGCTGAGCATGCTCTGCAGGTGAGGCTCCTTCACCAGCAGGTCTCTGTAGGCGGCCAGCGGAGGCGAGCGGCAGAGCAGCGCCGCAACGCTGTGCACGAACTCCGGGACCAGACACGTGTACGTGTTGTCAGCTTGACAGTAGTGATAAGCAACGACCTGGAGAATTGAAACACAGTTAAAAAAAGGTGTTACCCCTTCAGTATCTGAGCTGGTTACTCCTTAGTCCACTTGTGATAGAGTCTTACTGAATTTCTCTTTCAACTAGAACACGCTTTTCAGTGTCAGTGTAACTATCCAGCTCTGCCTCTGGTGTCAGACCATCTCTGTCAGGGACAGTGAAAATAGATGTTGACCTTGTAGGGCACGAAAGGAGGAAGAGAAATCCAAATGTCAGATGCTGGCAGGGAAACTTAATTTGAGTTCACGCCATTTGGATACAGCAGTAGGTAAGTAGTACAAGAACAATACCTTGAGGGTCTGACAAAATAACCTACTAGCTGTATTTTAACAGCACTGTGTCACACGCTGCAACGACCCAAGGACTAACTCTGACCACCACCATCAGGCAAAAATAAATGACAGCTATTAAAGACACCCTCATAGAGCAAACAGAAAGAGGACAGATGGCTTTGTTCTGGTTATTGCAAGGGTGTATATGACTTTAAAAATAAAACATCGCACAGGGCATATTTCTTTGAAAAATATCAAACCACAAGAATAACATGGCATCTGCTGCAACTAAAAAAAGTTTGCACTTCAGTGGCTTCCATCACATTGTTTCCAAGTAATACACTCACCCTAGAGGCTGCAACAACAACCTCATGTTTTCCTCACAACTATTTGCTTAAAGTATGCAATTCAGACATTAATTATTTTTACTATTTAGGCAAAAAAACCCCACTTATAATAATAATCTAATAAAAAAAACCTTTCAATTGCTTACTTCAGACTCTCAGAGTATGTAAAACAGACTACATTCTGACTCAACCTGTATCATAGAATATAGATGGATTATACTCAGACCAAACATTTTTAAATTTTTTTTCCAGAATTTTGCTTCTGGAAAGTACACTGATCATCTACCTGCAGAGAATACACAACCCCTTTTGCAAGTAAAGGATCCCAGCCTCCCATACACACATAAAACAGATGTGAAATTTTTAACATAACTCTTACTGAGACAAGCAGAATTCAAGCAACAACTGGAAAGGTAGCCAAGGCAGGTAGCCGGTTTCACCAATCATGAAAGGTACACACCTTCTGTATGTGTCCAAGATCACTACCTGTTCTCCCACCACTGACTACTGGCACAGCCAGTAAAGCAGAATGTCTCTCTCCAGGTTAGAGGTTTTCTAACATACTGAAAATCTATTAACAAGTGGAAATTCACCTTTGAAGCAAGGCGTCTCACAGAATCACCTGTTAGATTTTGGTATTCAGGAGCATCAGGACTATTCAGAGTCTTCATTGTACTGGTGCCACTTGTTGGAGGAGCAGATGGGGGTAACTGACTTAAGGGAATCTCCTGACAGGAGTCACCACCTATTTTTAAAAGACAACAAAGACAAGAAACCAAATTTGCTGATAGCAGATTGTTTTATAGTAAAACATCATGCAATACCTTTACTGCTAGAGTAAAAATGAAAACTGAACAATAGCATTACAAGAAGCCTACAATTAGTCCAATAAAAAGAGGCACGTATTTGCAACTTTACAATTTTAAAGCAATTCAACCAACTTTTAGATCAAAACTACAGAATTACTGAAAGAAAAACCATGCTGATGTGAAGAGTTTGTTACGAAAATTATTTCTTGGTCAGGTGACAGAATCCTATGGATCCCAGAAGGAGACAGAATGGGTTTCTCCATAGCTTTATTCCTGCCTCTACTGAAATGCTATGGACAATGTGTGGTACTTAAAGACGTGGTACACAGTGGGGAAGAAACATGTCACTTCCCTCTTCCCAAACTAATGGGAGAACAAGCTACCACAGTCCCATTGCCATCAGAGCTTAGGGTACACACTGCCTGACAGAAGGAAGAGATTCTACATTCTGTCCCATTCTACTGTCCCTTTGCTGGGCTGAGCCCATGCTATGTTACGTGGAAGGCATTTGTCACAGCACACCATTTTAACAGTTTCCTCTCCTCAATGGAGGCAACAGGCATTTTCTGAGGAGCTGATGATGCCCAGCTACCCTCAGCAAAAAAGCAAACAACACTTGACTCTCATTATCAGTATAACCCAAACAATTACTCAGAAAAGGAACATACTTTTGGGGGATGAATTAGGGCTATTTGAAGCTATTTGCCTCATGCGACTTCCATGGCAGCTAAGTGCCACCAGCCGTGAAATAATTGCAGTCTTCCCAAATCCCACATTTCCAGTGATGACTGCTCCCCTGTTCTCTGCTGGATCAGTATTCTTCAGTTTTTCTTCAATGGCTTGAAACAGCCATTCTCTTCCCACAAACACCGAGTCTGTTGTTATGCTTGGCACTTCAAACAACAGTGGCTTCAGTAAAATGTCTTGAGGCTTATAGGGGATGAAACGAGCTGAAGAGGTGGCAGGGAAAGAAGTTTATTAGAAGAAACTCCACATGCAATAAAACAGCACTGTTTTCAGCAGATCATTTCACTCAGTGACCTTGTTAACAACATTCATAATCAGACTTCTCAGAGCTTTCGTCATGAAAACAACAGACTGATTTGCTCAGTTCAGTTCACCTCCACAGTTCCTATGTAACTGAAATTCTAGAGGAGAGAAGCTGCAAGTATAATTTGAGGATTTTTTTTACAATTGAACCTGAGTTAATAAGTAGTGGAATTCAAAAGTTTTCTAAAAATGCATTAATAATTCTGTAAAGGGGGAAGTGCCAAACATTTTCCAATTTAGAGAGAACTACACTGCTGAGCATCTCAATGTCAGGTCTTTAGATCCAGAAAGACATTTACAAAGAAACAGAAAAAAGTACATAGACTAAATAAATGTTTGGGTTTTTTAAAAATATTTTTAAAGTAACCTAAAAAACTATTGCTACCCTGTTTTTCTGTACTTTTGAAGCCACAAGAACAGAAATTACACAGCACAGACAAAAGTGCAGTCATGTTTGATTATTTTAATCTATGTATTTTGCAAAATACCTAACAAGACTTAAAAAGAAAGGAGTAATTTGGGTTTGGTTGCATAAAATACATTAAAATTTACAGAAATAATAATGTTCACTAATATACTGCTCTGAGGATTCATTACCCTAATCTAAATTTACACAAATGCTGTTTCAGCATTAATCTATGAATGTAAATGAAAGAGGACAGCATTGCATCTATATACAATCTCAAGACCAGTTTTACCAGGAATTTGCTTAAATTTTTCTGCTTTTAATTGGTATTGGTTGTTATTGGCTATAGCCTTTGTTGCAGTAAGTGACAGAGTGAACCTTGCCATCAAAATGTTAAGTTGCACTTCTACATCATCATATTTCAATAAAACCACTTTTCCTGATAGCTTTGACAGTGGTTCTTAAAGTGTTCTGCATCCCCCACTTGTGACATTGCTAAGTTAACAGAGGCTGCAGGCAGTTCTGTTCCTGAACACTGGTGTCACACACCTTCAGTCTGGAGACTGGCATGACCTGCCCTGCCCATTCTCAGTTAGACAGACAATATTCTGATTTATTAGGAGCCATATGTTCCATTTCTAACCCACAGCATGATGCAGGATGAAGTGTAAGGGAGGATCTTATTTTCAGACTTCAGCGCTCTGTCTGGAGCACTCCAAAGTAACACTGTGGGGTGGGAGAGTTTGCAAAGCTCACAGAACATCCCCATTACAGCAGGAGTGAGGAGCTGCATGGCTGTGCCAAGGCAGATGCAGACACACATACCTTTACTGTCCTGCTGCGCCCTTCCTCCAGCAGTGCTGTGCCAAGGCAGGCGAATTGAGGTGCGTAAGGGAGTATTTCTTTGTCCATCCAAGTAACTCAGATCTTCCAGTTTCGTTGAACTTGTTGCTAGAGTATTAAAGGACTGAAGCTTATTCTTCTCTCAACGTAAGTTACAAAGAACATCATTATTTTAGTTCTTTCCTCAACAAGTACTTACAGATTTTCCATTTTTCTAGATAATGGGCAGTGGTTCAAGTAATTAATATCACAACACTTACAAAATGCTCAAGATTTAGTTCCATTTTTCCCCTTTCAGATGGCCCTCACATCTGCCTTAACTTCCTCATGTGGTAAACAGTTCTCATGTTAATACAGTCTCCCTCTTTACTAAGAGAACAATCATATCAGAGAGATCAGAAGTGTTAGGAACAAGGTCAGGTATTAGCTGTGAGTATACAATCTGTGAGGAAACATTTACATTGTTTTTGTATCAAATGCTGCAGAATTCTGTGTAACATTTTTTATTTTCTTCAATTTCTGAACTGAAGTGATAGCTACACAAAAGATGAACTGAAAATCCATAGAAGATACTTGTCAAGGTGTATCAGGGATACATACTTTTTCACCAGAAATAAACCAAATTAATATTCCTCATTTCAAAAAAGCAGTTTTAAAATTTATATCAAATCCAAAATCTTCCATCTGTTGGAATGACAACACAGCAGGTCATAAGGTATTCGGATTTCTGGAGTGGAAAGACAACAACTTCCTGACACAGGCAACCAAGTAGCCAAAAAGAAAAGATGCCCTGTTGGACCTGACACAAAAAAGGAACAACTCGACATAGATGTCACAGCTGAGGGCAGTCTTGGCTGCATATTTCAGCAGCACACACTTTAACCTCTTCAGAGTTCTGCTTGGAAGAATCCCATGGCATATAGTGTTGGAGAGATGAGGGATCCAAAAAAGCTGGTTGACACTCAAAGATATAACCTCCTGCAGCTCAAGAAGGGGGCCATCCTGACAAGCAGAGCATAAAGCAAATATGGCAGGAGGCCTGAATGGATAAGCAAGGAGCTGTTAACTGAACAAAAGCTGGATGGGGCTTTGAGCAACCTGATTTACTACAAGATGTCCCTGCCCATGGCAGGGGGGTTGGATCTAGGTGGTCTTTAAAGGTCCCTTCCAACCTAAACCATTCTGTGATTCCATGACACTATAAGACTGGCTTGGTGGATGTTATCTACCTCAACTTTAGTGAGGCTTCTGACACTGTCTGCCATAACATTGTCATGGACCAGCTGATGAAGAACAGGTTATGTAAGTGCACAGTGAGGTAGACCCAGAACTCAGGACTTTACCTGCAACGGAGTTTGGACGAGGCATTATTAAAGAGCCAGAACTTTGAGCATAAGGAATGGGGCCCTCTCCTCTTGCTACTTCTTTTGGCAAATTCTCAGCAGATCCCACAGCTTCCTCTTCTGCAACGGGTGAACAATTATCTGTTCTTCGATCATGACTAATCCCTTGATGGTTTCCAGCTCTGAGACTGCCATCCTTGCTCCATTCCAAACTGGATCCACTACGATCATCATTTTCTGATGAACTTGTTATAGTTGCTGAAAAAGAGAGGAAAAAACCCAACTAAAGTACACATCAGAGGAAAATGGTGCACTCATGTTAATACGCGTTATAGTTTTCATACTCAAATGGCATTTTTGGCCAGCAGATATTATTTATTCACTGGATATTTCGTTAAATTTAAGGAATATTATTTATCTCAAAGAGCCAAACAACACAGCTTCTCAGATTGGCAAAACACCTGAGAAAGGCGGCAAGAAAATGTTCTGAAGAATCCAGATGTATCTTTAGATCAACATAGTTTGTGCTGAGTGGAAAAAAAACACACAACAAAGCAACAAAAAAACCCCACAACCACCAAAAAATTACAACTTCATATGGAGAATCTACTACTTCACTGAAACACACCTCTACTTCTTTTAAAAATTAAAATTCTATAACATATCTTGCAAATTTTCAAACCATTCTGTAAATATGGAGACAGAAGCTCAGTAAGAAGTAAAAAACAGCATCTAGGACAAGAAGAAAAATTAAAAGCATCTTTTTGATAATTCACATTAGTTAAGACTAATATTTTACAAAAATAATTAAAAATTCAATTATTTGGAAAAACTTGCACAGTTCTCCCAAAATTGGAAGGCTTGTCACAAGGTGACCAAACATCTTGCATATTGTGAAGCCTAAATTATAAAAAAATCAATGTTGTTTATAGATCCAGGTCTCCTAAAATAGAAAGCTTAGGTACGCTAGGATGGTAATGAGCCTGCACTAGCACACCTGGCAAACTGATTCTGCCAGAAAGCTTCCAGCACCTGAGCCATGCACCACTCCTTTCTTAAGTACTGTGCTGGTTCGGTTTGGTGGGTGTTTTGGCAGCAGGGGAGGGGCCCCAGGGGTGGCACCTGTAAGATGCTGAAAAGCTCCCCCAGCTCCAAACCAGGCCAAGGCCACACCACTGGAGAGACAATGGATGTGCCTCTGCAATTAACAGATGAAAGAACTGATCTAAAAGCTGAGCAGAGAGCAAGAGAAGAGCTGAGCTGGAGAGGTGAGAGCAGTGCCAGAGTGGAGACCCCAAGGCTGGTAAGGAAGAAGAGGAAGGAGGTGCCCAAGCAGAAGTCCCCCCACATCCCATGGTGAGATGGCAGGCTGTCCCCTGCACATGGAGGAACGCGGCCAAGCATTCCCTGAAGGCGCCAGGAGGGCTGGATGCAGAGCTGCAGCCCATGGACTTGGATCTGCAGCCCATGGACTTGGATCTGCAGCTGTGGATGCCCCCACACCAGAGCAGCTCCTGAGGGACTGCACCTTGTGGGAAGCACCCATGGCAGAGGGTTTGTGAGGGACTCTCTCCCATTGGAGGGAGCCCATGGGGAAACATGGAGAGACTGTGTGTGGGCTGTCCCCATGTGCTGAAAGATGAGCCATTGGGGGAGAAGACCAGCCTGGCTGAACAGAAAGATCTGGCTGGAGCTCAGGAAGAAAAGGAGAGCTTATGGCCTCTGAAAGAGGGGACGGGCGTCTCATGAGCAACACAGAGATGTAGTAAGACAATGCAGGGGGAAAATTAGGAGGGCCAAAGCCCAACTTGGCTACTGCTGGAAAAGACAATAAAAAAAATCTTTCTACAAATACATTAATAACAAAAGGAGGACTAGGGAGAATCTCCATCCTCTACTGGATGCAGGGGGAAACACAGAGACAAAGGATGAGGAAAAGGCTGAACTGCTAAATGCTGGTTTTGCCTCAGTCTTTAGCAATCAAACGGGTTGTTGCCTAGACACGCAGTCCCCTGAGCTGGAAAACGGGGAGGTGGGGCAGAATGAGACCTTCAAAATCCAAAAGGAAATGGTCAGTGACCTACTACACCTCCTAAACATCCCTGAATCTATGGGGCCAGATGGGTTGCACCCAAGAGTACTGAAGGAGTTGGTGGATGCACTCACCAAGCCTCTTTCCATCATTTACCAGCAGTCCTGGCTAACTGGGGAGGTCCAAGTGGACTGGAAAGAAAGGCCAAAAGGAGGATCCAGGGGACTACAGACCTGTCAGTCTGACCTCAGTGCCAGGGAAGGTCATGCAGCAGATCACCTTGAGTGCCATTACACACCATTCACAGAACAACCAGATGATCAGGTCCAGTCAGCACGGGTTTATGAAAGGAAAGTCCTGCTTGACCAACCTCATCTCTTTCCATGACAAGATGACCCGCCTGGTCAATGAGGGAAAGGCTGTGGATGTTGTCTACCTGGACTTCTCTAAGGCCTTTGACCCTGTGTCCCACAGCATTCCCATAAAATTACTGGCTGCTCATGGCTTGGACAGGCACACGCTCTGCTGGGTGAAACGCTGCCTGGACGGGCCCAGAGACTGGTGGGGAATGGAGCTAAATCCAGCTGGGGCCGGTCACAAGTGGGGTTCCTCAGGGCTCAGTGCTGGGACCACTTCTTTTTAACATCTTCATCAACAATCTTGAGGAGGAGATAGAATGCACCCTCAGCCAGTCTGCAGACAACACCAAGTTGGGAGGGAGTATTGACCTGCCTGAGGGTAGGGAGGCTCTACAGAGAGACCTGGACAGACTAGATAAATGGGCCAAGGTCAACTGCATGACGCTCAACAAGACCAAGTGCCAGGTCCTGCACTTGGGCCACAATAACCCCATGCAATGATACAGGGTGGGGGAAGAGTGGCTGGAAAGCTGCCCAGCAGAGAGGAACCTGGGGGTTCTGATTGATAGGCGGCTGAATATGAGCCAGCAGTGTGCCCAGGTGGCCAAGAAGGCCAATGGCATCCTGGCCTGTATTAGAAATAGTGTGGCCAGCAGGACCAGGGAGGTGATCGTCCCTCTGTACTCGGCATTGGTGAGGCCACACCTCAAATACTGTGTCCAGTTTTGGGCAACTCAGTAGAAGAAAGACAGCAAGGTGCTGGAGTGTGTCCAAAGAAGGGCAACGAAGCTGGTGAAGGGCCTTGGGAACAAGTCTTATGAGAAGTGGCTGAGGGAACTGGGGCTGTTTAGTCTGAAGAAAAGGAGGCTGAGGGGAGACCTCTACAACTACCTGAAAGGAGGTTGTAAAGAGGTGGGTGCTGGTGTCTTCTCACAAGTAACTGGTGACAGAACAAGAGAAAATGCCCTCAAGCCATTTACGTATTAATGTAAGGTATTTAAGCACTGTTCCTTGCCTTGTCTTTGTCCTGTTTGCATTTGATCAGTGATAAATTATTATTTTTCCCCAAGTTGAGTCTGTTTTGCCCGTGACCATAAATGGTGAGTGAGTGAACCCTCCTTGCCCTGTGTCTCCACCCATGAGCTTCTAGTTGGCCTCCGTCCTCCCCATCCCGGTGTGTGTGTGTGCGTGTGTGGGGGGTGAGTGAGCAGCCACAGGGCTGGTTCTTTGTTGTCGGTGAGGCCCAAACCACGACAAGTACCTACTACATTTCCCTGTCAGAAAGAGCATACAAGGCCAGAGGCATGTTTGATCAGACCCAGCAGAGTGTATATGAACAAAACCTCAGGTTATATTAAACCCACTGATTTAGGTTTTAAAAGTATTTCAGTGTACTGCAGATATATCACGTAAATCAGAGGCTCAAAGGCTTTCTTGTTTGTTTCTGATGCCAATCAACCAGGAAACACTTAGAAACGATTCATCAATACTATGTGAAACTTTCTAAAAACTCTGTGAAAAACAGTAAGATGTGCTTTTTTGCTATGAAAATTTCAGATGTTGCAGAACAAGCAAAACAGAGCTAGGCAGATCCTCAGCTAAAAGACAAAGACCACACGGGTGTTGCAGATGCTGCACTAGAGAACAGCAGTCCTCCACTGCTGTAGTGACTCTCTCCATGGAAGCTGAGACAACTCTAACTGCATTAGCTGGAGTGCTTCAAGTACTCCAGATTGCTGGCTGAGGGCTAGAGGGCACCTTTAGTTCCTCAAGATTGTAGTTAATCAAGGCCTCCTGCAATAACTGAAGGTGTGAAGAATTTATACTCCTAAAGACCCACCTGAGTAACGTTTGGTAACACTATGCTAATGTGCTTGCATAAAAACACTTTGCAAATACATAGTTTTTGTATGTTTCACAGTGAAATCACTCTTTAATTTAAAACATTTTCATTACTTACACTAAACCCTCACAAAATAACTGAACAACATTTATTAAAGGTTAATATACTCAATGCATTTTTAATGCTTGAAACACCCAGAGGAAAATACATCATCAGATGAAAGGGCATAAGGATTTAAAAAATGAAAAAACAAAAAAAAGCCAATTCAAGTAATGGTATCTGTGTGAACTGTGGGTTCCCCCCAGGCTAAACAGGCCTGACATTCACGAGAAATTTAAGATCTGATGGTTAAAACTCAAGAGCTCATATTCTAAAACATCAAGAATACTACATACATTGTAGAGGCAACAGAAGGAATACCCTTTCAGTCATTCCATTGCCTTTGCACACAGCTTAGATTGTTCTTCTGTATGACAAGTTTATTTCATTTTTATAGTCATGTAAAAAAATTCTGTCTCCTCCTGAAGTATGAAATATTTAAAACTATGACTCTTCCTGGTGTGAAGTGTAGCATCAGGAAACCTTGCTACTCAAGATTTCCATACTGGAACAGTGGCAAGCATCCAGAAAAGCTTATGTTTTGGTCAGCAGCCCAGTCTTTTCTCCTACTTAGCTCATTGCTGGGCACTAAAACCTGCCTCCACTACTATGTCAAACTCACTAGACACAGAGAAGAATTCAACTACAGCAGTAAAACATTAGAAAACTAAAAGAAAGCTGAACTGTAAGTAAAAAAGAGGGAAAGGGATAAAAGATAAATTTCCCATCAGAGTCTGCTGGCCCAGAAAACACAGAGGGAGTAGAAATACAGTGGAAGCCCACATAAGTAGCATGAAAATGCAAGCTATTTCCATGGTCGGATGAACTCTGCCAAAGACATTAGAAAACACATACTTGCCAAACATAATTTAAAATGCAGATCTATTACTAGTAACAAATTTGAATGCACAGACACGTTTGTATTTTAAAAACAGAAACTAGAAATTTAGCAGAGGTGCCTTGTCTTTCCTGTCTTGGTTTCTGGCCTCTACAGATGTAAGGGGTGCTGCCATGGGTTTGCCAAGAGGGTGTTCAGACTCTCTCAGAATTTGAGACACGAATGACAGCTCTACAGAACTACAGCAGACGATTTTCATACAGTCCCATGATCATGAACCATATATACTTGACAGAAGAGGTTTTTTCAGTATATCAACAGAAAAAGGAAGACTAGGGGAAATGCAGGCCCACTGCTGAATGAGGTGGGCACCCTAGTGGTGGAAGACGCAGAGAAGGCAGAGTTACTGAATGCTTTCTTTGCTTCAGTCTTCACTGCTAAAAGTGTCCCTCATGAATCCCAGACCCTGGAGGCAAGGGGAAAGGTCTGGAGAGAGGAAGACTTTCCTTCAGTAGAGCAGGACTGCGTTAGAGACCACTTGGCCAAACTGGACATCCATAAGTCCATGGGCTCTTATGAGGAAAGGCTGAGAGAGACTGGACTTTTTAGCCCAGAGCTAGTTCTGACCTCATTTAGAACATGGACATACTAACAGAGAAATCAGAGGTGCATCAGGAAAACAAAAGGAGAGAAATGCACACCTAACAACAGCAACTGTTACAGCCCACGAACATGATTTCAATCTTTCAAGTACAGAGGATTTCAAACAGGACCCATGGACAGCATAAAACTGAACACAATGACATGAAGCAGCTATTCAGGCTTGTACAATTTAGAAAAGATTAATTTATATTAATTGCATCACCAATTAAAGCTTACCTATAATTCCACTGTCCTTGCTCTCCAGGGTGGAGCTAGGGCTGCTAATGGTTCCACAGGGACTGCCTTTGTGAGCTGCTGCCCTGCCCACGCCGCTATTGAGAGTGGAGCAGGGACTGTCGGTGCTGGGCGACGTCGTGCTGCTTGTCAGGGTGGAACACGGACTCACTCCTTGACTGGCCACTGCACACTGCAGGGTGAAGAAGAGTTAAAAGTCATTGCACAGGAGGCAGCACACTACTGTGCTGAAAACTAGAAACATCCAAGTGAAGCAGAGTAAGAACAAAGCAAAGAGCCTGTTTTGCAATCAAAAACTTCAAGGAGCAGAAGCTTTATCTTGATTGGGAACCATAATGACATGTTTTCAGATTACTCTTAAAAAGCGGCTTCTGAAGAAAAAAAGGGAGTTTCACACTTCAGTGGAGGAGTTGCAGTGAAGCAGATTTCTTCTCTATTAAACATTTCACTGGATACCCCTCCCCTCCAGTATTTAATCTCTGGGTTAAAACCACTAGAACTGCAGTCTTACTCACATTCCACTATCAGTGAAACCCAAACTGATGAACTAAGATTTACGAGGCCTGGGACTGAAAACCCAGGGTGAGGAAGGGGAAGGGAGAGAGCGAGCGTGGCAGCTGTGGTGCAGTTTTGGTTAGCAGATGAGCTTCAAATGGATAGTTGCTGCTTTCCTCTCCCCAGTTCCTCTACTCCAAATGACAGAAAGATGGTCAAATGGAAGTGAACTTCTCAGGAAAAAACAAACACGTATGCCCCAAAAGCAAGTTACTATTGTGATAAACCACTGACATTTTCCATTCTCATAAATCACTGAGAATGGAAGGAAAAAAAAGTTCCTCCTAAATACTAAAATAAGCCTGAGAGAACCCTAGAAGCTATTCACAGTCACAGTAGATTAGATTTAACTTCCAGAAATGATGAGGAGTCTATTCTTTCTTTTTTTCTTGTAGAATGCAAGATGAACACACAATTTCAAAACAAAGACTTGTTATAATTAATGTACAATTCTGACAGCATACGTCTATTAAAATGGATTGTTTTCTGGTATGTATCAAGTAACTGCAACTAGCAAATAGGGGAAATAACATTAGTCCTCTCAGAAATAGGATGAATGTAAAGTATATGATTTTCCATTATCCTACCATGACTTCATTTTTCTTTTCCATATGAGCAGAAGTTGGGATCCCTTCTCCCAGTAAAAAACCCAATCTTGTCATCAGTTCTTGTGCTGCAGGAGAACAGCTCGGGTCTTTATCAGGCTTTGCTTTGGAGTGGGGGGAAAAAAGTTGGTGAAGATTAGAGTGTTGTATTTGGAAACCATTACCAGAGGTACAAGAAATATAAACGACAGTTCTTCTATCAGCAATATATCTAACAGAGAAGCTACTGCCATTTGAACTCTTTGTCCATTAGACTTTAAACTGCTAGTGGGTCTTGGATCTTCTGCATATCTGCACAGACCTAGGCAGTAAAAAAACCCACCCTGCCAGTCAAAACAGAAGTGCAACCAGGTCATCACTGGACTGATGAGTGATGTGATTGTTCTCCCAACAGCAGCATCAAACTTAACGCTACCAAAGCTCAGTGGCAGACTGAAATTCTGTGCCAGTAATTTTTTATAGTTTTCTGTAGTGTTAAAAAATCGGTATTAATAATACAGATGTTTTGTAATCTCATGGTTAACGCTACAACTAATACCTTACGTTTTTGTTGAGCTTGCTATACAAAAGATGTGACACCAGTTCTAAATGTCCTAGTTTTTCTGGTTGAAAAAATATTTAATTTTATCAGGAGAGTGCTTTAAAATATCTTCTGGTATCCAACAGGTACAATGAGACAAAGTTAAACATGAGGCAACCTGCAACAAAAACACCTATCATGGACCTGCTGAGGGAAAACACCTGCAGCTAAAATACTCTCACAAACCAGCATCTTCTGCTGTTTTCTTTCTTTGATCCCAGCAGTTTGGCATTACCTACCAACCTGTAATGCTCTTCCTAACAGAAACATTTATGCAGTATTTATTTCATTTGTCCATTAAAAAAAGAATAATATGTAGGCCTGTTGCATCCTCCAGCAGAGGCAGTCAACTAATTAAGGAGCATCATCTAACTACACTGAGAACTAGCTCGCAGTAGAATTCTCAGCTACAGAACCTCTGTAGCTGCCACCTGACTCTGCAAGGAGGGAAAAAGCAGGAGCACCCAAACTGCTGCTTCCCAACCAGCGCTGTCTGGGCAGGCACTGAGCTTCTGGATGTCACCCCCATGCAGCTGGGAGACAGCAGGGACATCCCCACAGTTCTATCAGTTAAAATGAGACTTCATGCAGCAAGTTATGTACACACTTACTGGTGCAGTTTAATAGAGGGCAAACAAGGCTCTCGGCTGCATGTCTACCTCCTGCACCACCAACAGGCAGAGAGGGGGGGAGGCTGAACTGCCCTTTTCCTTTGTCTTTCCTTTATGGCTTCGTCAGGGCAGTGTTTACTCTTCCTGAAGAGCATGCTATCTAACCACGTCAGACACAGCTGACATTCAGTGGTATTTGCAAGAAATAGCACATTTTGCCCTCAAGCTGCAGATTGTAAGAAACACATAGAAGACAGTGATTTTAACTGAACAGCTTGGCCAGTAAGCATTACTGGTGAAGGCTCTGGAGAACAAGTCATACGAGGAGTGGCTGAGGGAACTGGAGGTTTAGTCTGAATAAAAGGAGGCTGAGGGGAGACCTCATTGTCCTCTACAACTGCCTGAAAGGAGGTTGTAGGGAGGTGAGTGTTGGCCTTGTTCTGTAGGAAGGCTCTGCAGAGGGACCTGCACAGGCTGGATCCATGGGGCAAGGCCAACTGCATGAGGATCAACAGGGACAAGTGCCAGGTTCTGCATTTTGGTCACAACAACCCCAGGCAACCCTCTGGGCTTGGGGCAGAGTAGCTGGAGAGCTGCCCAGCAGAAAAGGACCTGGGGGTGCTGGTTGAGAGCTGCATGAACATGAGCCAGCAGTGTGCCCAGGTGGCCAAGAAGGCCAACAGCATCCTGGCTTCTATCAGGCGTGGCCAGCAGGAGCAGGGAGGTGACTGTGCCCCTGTACTCAGCACTGGTGAGGCTGCACCTTCAGCACTGTGTGCACCTCTGGGCCCCTCACTGTAAGAAGGACATGGAGGGGCTGGAGCGTGTCCAGAGGAGAGAACAACTAAGGTGGGGAAGGGTCCGGAGAACAAGTCATATGAGGAGAGGCTGAGGGACCTGGGATTGTTTAGTCTGAAGAAGAGGAGGCTGAGGGGAGACCTCATTGCCCTCTACAACTGCCTGAAAGGAGGTTGTAGGGAGGTCAATCTTTGGCCTCTTCTCCCAAGCAAATAACAACAGGACCAGAGGAAATGGCCTGAAGTTGCACCAGGGGAGGTTCAGATTGGACATTAGGAAAAATTTCTATACTGAAAGAGTGGTCAGGCACTGGAACAGGCTGCCCAGGGAGGTGGTGGAGTCACCATCCCTGGAGGTACTCAAGAAACGTGTAGATGTGGCACTTCAGGACATGCTCTAGTCGTCAAGGTTGTGGGGGGTTTTGTGGGTGTTTTTTGGTGGGGTGGGTTTTTTTTGTTATTTTTGTTTTGTGCTGATGGTTGGACTCAGTGATTTCAGAGGTCCTTTCCAACCATGATGATTCTATGATACCTGTGATACCCATGGTTTGCAAACACAAGTAATTTACTATTCAATCATCCTTTATTTCATTCCAGCTCAATGCCCACCTGAAAACACATTTCTTAACTCTGTGAACAGCTTAAGGTTTTGCTCTGTAAAATTGAATTTTGTGGTTCTCACTTGATCCCAAAAGGAGGAAGTTTCTGAAATGGTGCCTTTCTTGAAAGCAGATACCAGAAGTTCTGCTATCTCGGAATACTTTGCAGATGCACAGGTCTTAGAATATTTTACAAAGACAATATATTTTCTCTGTAAAATTGTAATTTTGAGGATTATAATTAATCTTTAAAATGACAATCATAGAAATTACAGACTTTGTGGAATCAACATCTTCATTCTTCTACCAAATTTACAAAACTCTGTTATCATTATATTTAACTTTTAATCTTTGACAAGTCTGAGTAAATTTTAGGCATAGTAGCAAATTCAGAGATAAAAGCAACAGTCTAATAAAAGCCAAGAATCGCAGGTGTCCAACCCAGCAACAACTGTTTAATCCTTAAACACCAGAGTTTGAGTTTGACCTTCAGCAGTCTCACTGTCCGGGAGTACAACTTTGTGAAGAGGAGGATCCTCATGAGATGGTCACCTTCAGATTAGGGAGATGATGACTACACGCTCTCCCAGTCAGACATAAAACTTTAATGCCAGCACTAAGATGGCTGTGAAGATGGAGGCACAAGAGGGATGAGGGTAACTATAACATATCAAATAAGGCATGCAGAAGAAGATGGTGAAAACAATTACAATTAGTTCTATTTTCTCCAGTAAGTATCAAACATAAGGGACTTAAAAAAAAAAAAGTTGGCTTTTAAAACTGTATTTTCCTTTAAAATTGAAGCAAAAGGAAAACAAAAAACCTGTTCAGCTGGAACCTCATTAGTTACATGCAATGACTTTAATGAGGTCAGTTAAGCCGACGTATTACTCTCAAAAACAATGCACAGGAAAGCATTACAGTGTGTATAGTCATATACCAACATATGGGTCATTTTGCTTTGACCATGACATCCCCTGTCAAAACCACACTCTGTTATGCACTAGTTAAATTTAATGAACATGAAACTTTCCAAGAATACCCACTAACTCCAGGGACATAGTTTTTCCCACCTTTGCCAACACAGGATTCTACTGTTACTGCCTTCTTATTTAGCAAGCTTCTACAAAATTTCTAAAATGAAGCATTGTACCCAGTGCAGAGCTACACACTTGGAACCAATTTACATTAAAAACAAGTTCAGAAAAATCCTAGTAGGCCTTTGGCATGTGTCGCAATCAACACCACTCAGACATCACTTTGTCTGCAGTACATGCACAGCTCCAAGACCTGAGAGTTACAAAGATCACGTAAGTGTAAGGGTGAGCATGTCCTGAAATCTGAAATTTGTCCATGACAAATCTGAAAAACATTCTTACAAACAAAGGAGTCAGATTTCCTTAATGTGCAGGCTGCTTGTATCACTCTGTCTGAAATGAACAGCTGTTCTACCCATAAAGTATCACTGAACAGACTCTTACCATTTTGACTGGGTTCTCCTTGCTCCGATCCTTTCCTCAGTGGCACAGCTGCCTCACCTGGCACTCGAGGACTTTCCACATACTTGGGCTTCCTGACCGGACCTGCAATGGAGAAGAGCTCAGCATATCCTAATATTTTCCAGATGGACTGCAAGTTCCTTATGTACACTGTCTATATTCCATGATGCACAAAAAAAAAAAAAAAAAGAGGTAGAGGAATTATTTCTTACATGCACAGCTGCTACTGTAAAGACTACTGAGCTGCTGCACTTCTACTCCTGTGAGAAAGAAACACTCACTCTCTTTGGGCTTTTTGGAATGCAAAGCCTGCCGGAAAACAAAACCAATGGGCTTGCTCTGACAAACCTGAAAAGGTTTCCTGTGTATGTAAAGTGGCAGACTTTTTAATCTTCCAACTCTGGCAACTTTCAATAGGCCTCTTTGGTTCAGAGCTTTTATTTTCCATTATAACACAAAGATAATTTTGTTATCTGCATCTTTGAAGCTAGGAAAAAAAGACTACAGGCAGACGGCTTGCAACATCAACACACTAAATAATTCAAACCCAAGAAGCTTTATATTACAGTGCACTTTCTCCAAATACTGACACATGCCCTGATCATAAGGAATGGTGAAGATGAGTGAAAAAAAAACCCCACAAGAATATTAGTGGCTACTAATGGTTTCCGGTTTCATAAAACAGCAGCATTCCCACTTCATGTACAGACTAAGCTCAAACAAACCAGCTTCAGTACTAAGAATTGTGTGTTCACACACACACACTTTTCAAAAATTAAACTGATTCACTCTTTACTATCACATTTACCTTCATGCTCTGCCTTCAGGCTGTTTGTGATCCTGTTCTTCGCTAAATCCAGCTTAGTAGCACCACAGGAAAGGTGAACTACACAGCTCATCTAACAGAAGGGGAACGATGCTGCCCTCTAAAGGTTTACCAGAAAAAATATACCGGTACTGTTGAATCAACAAACATCTGCTTATGCTATCAACAGGGCCTGCCAGCTGTTCTTACTATCTGGTGTGTAAGCTGCACACTGCAATCACCTCCAGCGGGCTGGCCTCCCTCCTCCTCTCCTCCTTATTGCCAGTATGCAACTCAGGACTGCACTTCAGGTTTCCAACTTTCCCTCCTTTTTCTGGTCTGCAACCTCCCTCAGTAACAGAGTAAATCCCAACCAGAAAGCCCTGGAGAGAGACTGCTGGACTGATGCTAACTATACCACATTGCCCTTGATAAGGTGGGTTTCCTGTCTTCAACTGAGGTCTTCAAACAGCATCCTTCTACTTGGTTCAAAATTCAAGGACATGCCAAAGTTCTCTAAGACATCCAACACTTTATTAAAAAAAACACAGTATATTTAGACTACAACACTTGCAGCAACACAAAGTGACCCAATCTTCCTTCTGGCAGTAGCCTTAGTTGTTACATTAAGTCTCTGAAAAATACACAAATTTCTTGCTCATTTTCATGAGTACTCTAAGGCTGACAACAGCTTTCAAAGACAAGTTGCAATGCTTTCCATTTTGGCTCCAGGCTCCCCAGGGTAACACGTGGCCCCACCACACTGAGACTGACCAGACAGCGCATGGCCTGCTACATCACAGGCCTACAGACCTCACCATGGGCCCTACAGACCTCACCACGGGGCCCTACAGACCTCACCACGGGGCCCTACAGACCTCACCACACCCTGCCACATCACAGACCCACAGACACCACAGCCCAGGTAGGGTCTGGCTCTACCAGAGTGCTGAGGCTGTTCATTATTGCACCTATCCTTTCAGAATTCTGCCTAGAAGTGGAATATGACAATATGGTGATAACCTAGTTTCTTACCAAGAAATTCTGGGCAGGAAATGTAAGTCACATATGAGCATGTTTATATCTCTAACTAGAGACCATGAGATCATTACACGTTTTAAACTAAAAGACAGCTTAGTTAGCAACTATCACCAGAGGGTGCTCTTTCAACACGACTGCCTAACAAAACTGAGGGGCAGTGGCCCTGGTGAAAGCTGCTACAAATACATTCCTTTGAAACAAAATTATGTTCTTTAAGAAGACAATAGTCCAAATCTCTCATTTGTAAGTATAATCAGATTTATCTAATTAGATGTATGGAAGTTGAACAACAAAAAGCAATGATTCTAAAAGAACCAGAAGATGTATCGGTCATGTAAAACAGATCAGAATGGAAATATCTTCAGGATATATTTTTAACACTCACAGTTCAAGCTGTGACATAGACCCTATATTGAATTTTCCTCCTCACAAACTAATGTGGAAGTGACTTACAGTGCTTGCAAATCTGATACACAACATTACAATAACTAAGAAAAATCATGGTAAGTTTATTTTCACGTACTGATTTAGAACAGGAAACAAGAATTAATCCATGGATGAAAAAGGACCCATTTATGTGTGAACTGTATCTGCACTATGGAAGGCCTATCAGGTCTGATAAAAGGGTCATCTGGGACAGTATTTTATCAGCAGTAAACAGCAGAGAAGAATCTAAGTTAAGGAAGACATACTTCCCTGGTATACTTTTCGTGACCTCTGTTATGTGGCTTTTCATTTCCTTAGTCAGAAGAAAATTTTGAGCCATTCTACAGCTCAGAATTTTGATGTGAACTGTCAAAACCAAGCCAAAGCTATTTAAAAATGAAGTGAGATTATTATTTCTTAATTTTGAAAGGAAAAAATAAATATTGATAGGCAATTTAAACCACGAATACTTGTTACAAATTGTGTTTACTATCTTGTGGCAATTCTTTGAGCAACATTTTGTCTTTAATTTTATGTAAAATGGGTTGTTATCCAAGACATTTCTCAGTGCTGACAAAACACAACTTCCGACACTCTGTTGCTAGACCTTACTAACTTTACAACAAAGAACCTCAAAACTGTTGAGTGTCTCCACAAGTCACAGGAATATGGACAATTTCACTTGACACTCAAGCTTTGAGCTGAATGAGCCCAAGTGATGGTAGCGTGTTGGAATGATTTATATGTACAGAATGCTGATAAAAAGGGGACCAGATGGAGCACCTTATTTAGCAAGGCTCACACATAAGTATGCAGTAATTACTAAGGACACAACCACTGAAAATTAACAAATTGTCACAACTTCAGCAGCACTTTATCTATTAATACACTTATGTAAGTAGATATGAGTAAAATAAATGAACTGGAAAAGACACAAACAACATTCACTCTTACACAGTCACTAACACATGAATAAACAAAGGTTTCTGCAGCTGTCTTCTACCTGACACACCAATCATAAATAACTAATTTTAAACACACACAGACACCTTGTGATACCAACAGAATAATTCTTTGTCATAAGAAATAACATATTCTATTTAATCAACAATTACCTTTTCTCCCCAGGAACATACAAAAAGCCTTCACTCATCTTGCTCTTATTGCAAAAGATGAACATAATTCTACTTTGTCACTTTATATAAAGTGTATAAAAAACTGAGCTAAAGCACTATGAAGATTTTAGTTGCTCATCAGTTTCATTTTACCTGGAGACTTTTTGTTTGCTCTCGACTGCATCAAACAGGACTGGCGTGGCAGCAGAGGTGAAGATGGCAGTGACATTGAGACTCCTTTAGCCAAGTTCATTCTATAAGTGTCCTCAGAGCCTGGCTGGTTGCCAATGGGAAAATCTGCATTGTGGCCAGATGTTGCTATAACCTGCAGGGCATTCTCTGGGCAGGAGTCACCTGCTAAAAATAAAATTTTGTCATCCATTTTGTGATATGCCAAAATAAAAAGCACAGAGTTTTATTGAAATACAAGCATTTAACACAGGAAAAAACATTTGCCTGCAAGCAGTCAGCATGATTCATCTTATGTGCACCCCCACTGCAGAATCCAGGTAACCACTGGAAAAACTTCAATACACAAGTGAGATTTTATTTTACCATAATAGAGACAGGAAGAAAGACCTCACTTTCAACAAAGTAAGTACTTTTCAGATTCCATTCTTAGAGGTAAAACCAAGCTTCCTCTGAAGATAAAAGTATTTGTACAGCTGAAAAGGTATTTTAGGATCACTGTGATATCCTGAAAGTCAAGATTCTCTGAAAATATTGTTTAGGGAACTAGTTAGAGGAAGAATTTAGTTGTGTTACCCCTGTACACTCAGTTAAAAGGCAGCTCACTAAAGGTTCATTCACAGACAGGCAGGCTAAGCTTTATTCTTCTGTTTTAAAACAGGGAGGTACAGTATGTGCAATTTGACAGCAACAGTGATTTCTTTACTTAAGGAAAATTCAAGCTATTGGTTCACAGCACACTAGTGGCACATCAAAACAGTGAAATACAGTCAACACAGATAAATGTCTGGCTGGTGGAAGGCAATGCAATTTTAGCTAAATCGAGAATATATTTCAAGCCAACAGAAAAATACAGTGCTCAGAGAAATTATCCAAAGACAGCAGAAATACTGTTGAAAGTTCTAGGTTTTTTCTATTCAGATGACACAAAGCTAAAAAACTAACCACAGCTTTTTTTAATATCCAAATTAGGATATTGCTCAATAATTTACAGTAACTACTGTTGGAACTGAATTGGTATGACCAAAGATAAAAACTAGCAAAACAAAACTGATGCAAAGAGGATGTCAGAACATTTTTTTAGACAAGTCCATGAGCAACAAGCAGCATGGTTGAAGTTCTGGAACCCAAAGCACAACTAGAAGAAAAGACAAAGGAGAAGGAGTATCTTTGAAAATGTGAGTCCCTCATGCCAAGTTTATTTTCTTACAGTAAGGACACACTTCAGATAAATGTGGCTCTACAAGATCTTCATTTCTTGTTCACTTCTGTTGTCATTCAACTGCTGCCTTTGGTCTCTAACAGCTGTCCTCCTACCACATTCCATTACAGACAGCATTAACTGCATACAATGAACTTCCACCCTGTGTCAGAAGGAAAACAACCAACCTAACCCTTGAGAAAAGTAAAAGTACTTTTGTCGGTTTGAATCTTGCTCTCTTTTTTCAGAAGTATGCAGAGAAGATAAGAAACCAAACACACCTGGATGTTAAAGTCCAATTCCCCATTTCCAAAGGTGCATGCATTTAAAAGATTATTTGGGCTTTTTTTCTAGCCAGACTTTTTCCTTCACAAGAATGACCTAAGCCTCTGAATCTATCATGTATATTTCATTTATCCTAAGCCTGCATTTTCTATTTTGTACAAATTGGGCTGATAACCAAACCCAGACCTTTCACCCAACTTACAGCAAAATACCTGTAAGATACTTGCATCTACATATATGGAAAAGAAGACCTAGATTTAACAAGTTTGTGGGATCCATAAGCAAATACTTCATGCTTTCCACACAACAACCTGGTACTAGGGAAATAATACTAGAAAAATGCATGAGTAATAGCTGTCAAATACAATTTGTTATGATGCCCCAATATAACCAGATGCCACACCCTGATGCACACAGAAGCACCAAATTATTTGATACTAACTGAAAAGGTTAATAACTTCAAGTATTTTAGCTACCAGAACAACACTTTAAATTTGCATTACATTTCTTGTTATCTACTCCAATGTAAAACCAGACAATCATCAGTTCTGGAACAGGAGGAAGATGACCTCTCACAAGTTTTTTAATAATGTCAAGCTAAAACATAAAGAAAGGTTCTGTGAAATTCTGCTTCCTTATTTTCAAAACCTTTGAGTTGTACATTTTCCACTACCAAGTATCTTCTAGACGAAAAGTTTCATAAGCATCAACACCACAGGTCTTATTCAGTGGTCAAAGTAACCATGGAAACAACTTGATAGCTTTAAAAACCACACACAAGAAGCTCTGAGAATGGAAATCAAATCCTAGTTTTGTTGTACCTAGGGATGCAACTGGAAGGCACAATCTGATTAACAAACTACTTTTTTTTTTCCCTTAAGATACAAAAAGGTACAAGGATAGCTGACTAAAGTAATGATTTTGTAGAGGTTGGTACCCTAAAAGGTAACCTGGACTTTAAGATTAAACTAATCCTTCTACTGAACAGGGAGGATCACTAAAATGAAAACCTTTACAGTGTATGTGTCAGTGTTAAACATAATAAAACACACCGAATTCTTAATTTAAGTTGCTCAGAAATCAGAAGAGTCACAGTATCACAGTATCATTCTGGTTGGAAAAGACCTTCAAGATCATCAAGTCCAACCATTACATTAACTTTGCTGTGTCCACCACTAAACCCTGTCCCCTGGCAGCACATCTGTCTTTTTAGATGTCTCCAGGGATGGTGGCTCAAACACCTCCTCAGATAGTCTGGATCACCAAGTCCAACTCCCATCCCAGAACAGGACAACCCCAAAGTTCACACCAGGTCCCTGAGGGCATTGCCAAATGTTTCTTGAATATTGTCAGGCTTGGTGCCATTACTGCTTCCTTGGGGAGCCTATTCCAGTGCTCCACCACCCTCTGGGTGAAGAATCCCCTCCTAATGTCCAACCTAAACCTCCCCCTGCACATCTTCCTACCATTCCCTCGGCTCCTCTCGTTGGTCACCAGAGAGAAGAGGTCAGCACCTGCTCCTCTGCCTTCCCTAGTGAGGAAGCAGTAACTGCAATGAGGTCTCCCCTCAGTCTCCTCTTCTCCAGGCTGAACAGACCAAGTGCCTTCAGCCGCTCCTCACATGGCATCCTCTCCAAACCCTTCACCAACCTCGTGGCCTCCTCTGGACACTCTCCAGCAGCTTCATATCCTTTTTCTACTGTGGCGCCCAGAACTGCACACAGGACTCAAGATGGGGCTGCACCAGTGCAGAGTGAAGTGGGACAATCACCTCCCTTGACAGGCTGGCTGTGCCTGCTTGATGCCCCCCAGGACTCGGTTGGCCCTTCTGGCTGCCAGGGCACACTGCTGGCTCATGTTCAACTTGCTGTGACCAGAACCCCAGGTCCCTCTCTGCAGGGCTGCTCTCCAGCCTCTCACTCCCCAGACTGTACTGGAGATGTGTACTGTCTGTATATCCAGGGTTACCGTGTCCTGGGTGCAAAATCCAGCACTTCTCCTTGTTAAACTTCATGCGATGGGCGATTGCCCAGCTCTCTAATTTGTTCAGATTCCTCTGCAGGGCCTCTCTGCCCTCAAGAGCCTCAACTGCTCCTCCCAATTTGGTGTCATCCATGAACTTATTAAGTAGGTCTTCAAGTCCTGCATCTAAGTCATTTATGAACATATTAAAGAGTACTGGCCCTAAGAATGGTTTGGATTGGATCTTACCAAAGCACAAGTAAACTGGAGTTTGGTGCAGATGCTGGAATTCAGATTATTTTAAAATGAAGGAATAGCACTGCAACCTTCAAAAAATAAGAGCTGGAACACTGGAAAAGCAGCCTCCTCAAGTCTGAATATTGGCAGCAACCGCAGAACAATGTTCCACAGATTTCTCTCAATATTAATTTCTGAGCTAGTGGACTTTGTCTTTTTCTCCCTTAAATTATCTACTACAGTGAAACAAAAAACTCTCAACCCACTTTAAAAATGTATCTGATACAAAATGTGCTCTAGCAGAAGCAATCTTCAATTCTGCAGTCCTGCTTATGTTTTGGTTTTTTTTAAAGAGAAGTGTTAACACCACAGGATGCTGAAAAAGGTGCCTCACAAGCACCATGGGGGTAAATGCACCTCCCAAACAAGAAAGAACTTCACAGCCCAGCTCTGACCAGATTACTCTGGCATGAACTGGAAAGAAAAGAAGCAGACAAACTGCCATGTAATGCTCTTTAAGAAGGCAATCTGAAAGGCCCAGGAGCAGCTGTCCCCACATGTTGCAAGAGGAAAAGGCAGGGAAGGCAGTGGGCCTGGCTGAGCAAGGAGCTTTTGCTGGGACTTAGGAAAAAAAGGTGAGTTTACCACCTTTGGAAGAAGGGACAGGCAACTCGAGGAATACTCAGATCTCATTAGGTCATACAGAATAAAAATTAGGAAGGCAAAAGCCCAGCTGGAGCTCAACTTGGCCCCTAACATAAGGGACAACAAAAACAGTTTTTACTAATACACCAACAGTAAAAAAAGAGCCCGGGAGAATCTCCATCCCTTACTGATGCGGAGGGGAACACTGCAACCAAGGATGAGGAACAGGCTGAGATAATCACTGCCTTCTTTGCCTCTGTCTTTAATAGTCAGACCAGCTTCCCCCACGGTGTTCAGCCTCCTGAGCTGGAAGATAAGGATGGAGAGCAGAACAACCCCCCCATAATCCTAGGAAAAGTAGTTAATGATCTGCTTCTGCACCTGGACACTCACAAGTCTATGGGGCCTGATGGGGTGCACCCCAGAGTGCTGAGGGAGGTGCGGGGAGCTCACTAAGCCTCTCTCCATCATTTATCAACAATCCTGGTCACCAGGGGAGGTTCCAGATAACTGGAGGCTGGTTAATGTCACGCCCATCTACAAGAAGGGCCACAAGGAGGATCCAGGGAACATCAGCCCTGTCAGCCTGACCTTGGTACCAGTAAAGATCATGGAGAGGCTCATCCTGAATGAGCTCACATGGCAAGTGCAGAGCAGTCAGGGGATCAGGGCCAGCCAGCATGGGTTTATGAAAGGGACCCACCTACTGGATGAGGGGAATGCTGTGGATGTTGTCTACCTGGAGTTTGGTAAGGCCTTTGACACTGTCTCCCACAGCATTCTCCTGGAGAAGCTGGCCAACCGTGGCACAGACAAGTGTTCTCTTCACTGGGTACAAAACTGGCTGGATGGCTGGGCCCAGAAAGTTGTGGTAAATGGAGTCAAATCTATTTAATGGTCAGTCACCTGTGGTGTCCCTCAGGGCTCAGGTTTTGGGACAGTCTTGTTCAATACCTTTATCAATGACCTGGATGAAGGGATCAAGAGCATCCTCAGTCAGTTTGCAGACAACACCAAAGTGGGTGGGAGTGTTGATCTACTCGAGAGTAGGAAGGCTCTGCAGAGGGACCTGCACAGGCTGGATCCATGGGGCAAGGCCAACTGCATGAGGATCAACAGGGACAAGTGCCAGGTTCTGCATTTTGGTCACAACAACCCCAGGCAACCCTCTGGGCTTGGGGCAGAGTAGCTGGAGAGCTGCCCAGCAGAAAAGGACCTGGGGGTGCTGGTTGAGAGCTGCATGAACATGAGCCAGCAGTGTGCCCAGGTGGCCAAGAAGGCCAACAGCATCCTGGCTTCTATCAGGCGTGGCCAGCAGGAGCAGGGAGGTGACTGTGCCCCTGTACTCAGCACTGGTGAGGCTGCACCTTCAGCACTGTGTGCACCTCTGGGCCCCTCACTGTAAGAAGGACATGGAGGGGCTGGAGCATGTCCAGAGGAGAGAACAACTAAGGTGGGGAAGGGTCTGGAGAACAAGTCATATGAGGAGAGGCTGAGGGACCTGGGATTGTTTAGTCTGAAGAAGAGGAGGCTGAGGGGAGACCTCATTGCCCTCTACAACTGCCTGAAAGGAGGTTGTAGGGAGGTCAATCTTTGGCCTCTTCTCCCAAGCAAATAACAACAGGACCAGAGGAAATGGCCTGAAGTTGCACCAGGGGAGGTTCAGATTGGACATTAGGAAAAATTTCTATACTGAAAGAGTGGTCAGGCACTGGAACAGGCTGCCCAGGGAGGTGGAGGAGTCACCATCCCTGGAGGTACTCAAGAAACGTGTAGATGTGGCACTTCAGGACATGCTCTAGTGGCCAAGGTTTGGTGTTGGTTTTTTGGTTTTCTTTTTATTGGGAGATCAATGGTTGGACTCTGTGATCTTAAAGGTCCTTTCCAACCATGACAATTCTGTGATTCCATGATCACGGAAACTCCTGTAAAGCTCTCTGGAGAATCTTCACCAGCAAAAGCTGAAAAGATGAGTTTAAGAGGTATAACTCCTTTGCTATTTTAGAGCAAGCATAATGGTCTGAATTGAAACAGATGCAATCACTTTGACGTGAGGAGCATGCAAAAGGTTGTAAAGACAGTGACTACTGCTGGGTAATTTTGTTAGCTGCTTTACATAAGTTCTCTGTTCTCTTCACACCAAGCACCCCACAATACTTCTGTGAAAACTGCCGAGTTTTGAGGAACAGCACAAGTAGCAATGGTACCAACCTACATGCACAGGCAGCACTACCAAAGAAGAGACTGTCTCCACAAACAGAAACAGCCAACACTCACGTGTGCTTACACGTTACTACTGACAGTCTTACTACAACTTCATTCTGCTTCATAGGGTGTATCTCATGCTAACATGTTGAGTAAAGATGAACTTTACAGACAAGTTGAGAAGGAAATTATGACAGGGAAAAAGAAATCCACTGTATGGCATGGAAAGGGAAGGCCTTGCAGCTGGAAAGCACCTTCCAGAAGGAGGCATCAGTATGTCAGAGTAATAAGAAACTGTTTAAGGATTACCAAAACCAGTGCTTTTGATATTTCAAAAAAGTTTTCTTCTACGTTTCATTCCCATCCTGGTTTTCAACAGAATTGACAGACAGTTGCAAACAGAATTCAGCAGCATGGCTCAGTGACTGTGTTTATGGCACTTTAATTGCAAAACACTGATAATTGCTCTTTAAAGGATCTGTGTGTTTCAAAATTGAAATGCTTAAATGTGTGCATACACAGCAAGTCCAACTTAGTGAGAAAGCAATTCAGGAGGGCAGCAGCCAAGTAACCCAGTCTTTCCAGTTAGGAGAAGGTAACCACTGGCACCACCACCATCAGGAATTGGGTGAAAAATTCATGGCAAGCAAAGTAGTTCATCAGCTAGCCTTCTGGGATTAGAAAACAGGCTTCTGTCCTGCAAAACACATGCATTAGGGAAGATCAACATTTAACTGTTTTGCTCTTGAGACTCTGGAGAGACCAGAAAATGGGAGAAACTAGCCTGGAATGGGAAAAAACCTCATTACAGCCTGAGTAACGGAAGCAGTGAAGTGCATCGAGTGAGAAACAAACCAAGTGAAGGTTAGAATTAAAGGTCCAAATGGACAATCTTTGCCAACTATGCTCGTACTTGACATTATTTGCTCACTTTCTGGCATTTATTTCTGAACTCTGCGTTGCTTTTTCAGTACACAAAATACTAATGTTCTCTTGTAGTGCTTGCTTAAAAAAAAATAAAAAGAAAATAGTGATAAATAGAGGTCAATTAGGACCACTGAAGTAATTTCTATTTATGTGTTTCAAGGGCAGGATCTTTTGTTTGTTTGTTTATATGTACATGGGGTATATCACTGGCATTAGCTTCTGGGAAAAGACATTCGCCACATTAAATACTCACAACTCAGAAAAAAAAAGGAGTTTAAACTCTTAAGTAACTGTCAGCAGCCACAGAAAGTGGGCAAAGCAACACAGAATAACCAAAAAAAGCTCCATATTTTGAGCATGAAACAATGCTTCTTCTGTTGCAAGATATTTTTAGAGTAACAACAGAAAGTCAAACTCAAGCCTGAAAGTATTCCAGTACAAGTTCAATGTCCCAGCTAGTGGATGTGCACTTCATGCACCAAGAAGTCCCTTTGTACTTAAGATTCAAAGCCTAATATAGAAAGTTTGGACGGAAAAAGCCAATTGAATTTGCATTTTAGTTTTAAAATGCAAACCTGTTTTATTTAATGATTTCAAGCCTTTCAATTTGCCAGGCTTGATTCCAGGTACAGTAGTGAGATAGAAATGTTCAATGAGGTATCATGCAAGAAAAGTGGGGTTCAAATAAGCATCTAACTAAACAATTTCATCTAAGAGTCAAACCTTTATGGCTACAGGGAAGTAACTCTAAAAATACGTAACTTTAAAATAATGGTTAATTAGTGGGTCTTAACATAAGATTAAGCCTTCTTGTATAGCAACTCCACTTTTATTTTAAAGTAGCAATTTAGTTGCCGGTAGCAAAAAAAAGAAATTTAAAAAAAGATGTCTGTGAATTTAAGCACATCTGTGTTTAGTATTCAAAATGCTGGGCTAGTGCTGTGCACCAGGCTGGGAACGGGAAAGGGAGAAAGAGAAACCAGAATTGCAGAACATCATCCAAGTGACCACAGCTCATGCCTCTGACAGCCATTTTATTTTTCAAAAAGAATGCTAAGTATAATCTCAATTTCTTAATTTTATCTCATCATATATATAAAAAAGGAAGACATTTCCATTTCACAATTTCATCCATCTAGTTTAGTATAAAAGAGCAAGGTACACAAACAAAATAACTAAGAGTATGCCGATCTACAAGAGAACATAATGCAAAAATAAAAGCATCCATTCTATCCTAACATTCAAAAACCTTGTACACTCACATTTAGGTCAAAGATATTTATATAAAAGATACTGGAATACAAGAAGAAGAAAAAACAGAGGAAACTAAGTTGAAAAAGAGTATTGTAAAAAAATTAAGTTTGAGCAACAGCAAAATTAAACAAGATTCAACAAAGAGGCATTAATATGGAATTTCTTTGTAGACCAAATTAAAAAAAAATGAGTATGAAGACAATCACTGACAGCACGATGCATGAGAATACATAAGCAATTCTATACCGTTTATGTTATCATCCAGAAATCACAATCACTGATCTAAATTCTCCAGATTCTCTACCTTTAAAACACTGTAGCACTACATCCTAAACATCTTTTTGTTGACATGACTTCTCCCTTGTTATTTGAGCACTACATGAATGTCTAAGAAGCCTTTAAGCTGGAAAACCTCAAAGTCCCAACTACTTACCACATTAATTTCTACTGAAATCAACCAAGTTTTCATGCATAGTGTGTACCACATTTGATGTTAAACTTCTGATGGGATTTAGTGCAGGAAGAACACTGCAAACTAAGCACAATACTTCCATTATTCATGTTCCTTCAGGCCTGATATTGGGTCAACAGAACAACAATGCTCATGCTACTAAAAAGCCATCTGAAATAACTGAGCATGTTCTGTAGAAATTAATATACAGGTTTTTCTTTTCAAGCTGAAATACAAGTGTTTTATATTGAATGCTTAGTAAGTAAAATTTTAAAAATGCAGATCCCCAGAATGGAGGCAAGTTGCTGCCTTTAGGACAGTTAGAGAAAACAAACAATCATATACTGCAAAGCAGCTGGCAGCTTATAAAACCAACAGGAAATACTAATACAAATCTCTCTGAGGCATTTTTAAGCATTTAAGAATGAGCAGCAGGGTAGATCTTCTACTAAAACAACCATAATTTTAAAATCTTTTTTGTTTATATTCCAAGCTTAATATTCTTTATACTATCAACAAGGACAAAAACAGCACTTGCAGGTAACCCTGTAGAACTTGAGTTGGAACAAGTCTTCTGGCTCTGATTTCTTGAACCATGACACCAAGATAGGAAGTTCCCATGCTACATTAAAACACAAAAGGCCAGCTCCTTCCAAAAGGGGCTAGAGGCAGAGAATCTCCCAGTGGCTACACAGGTGAATTTAAAAACTCAAGGAAAGAAATCTGGAAAACATACAATCCATAATCAACTATGAAAGCATCACAGAAGAGAAACACAGGATAGAAATAAAGACCAAGAAAGAGATCAGATGATCTTAAATTTAGAAAATAAAGCCAATTAACAAAACAAAGGCAAAAAGCAAAGAATGAGGAAAGAAAATGTGTGCCCTAAGCAGAAGTCCTAAGGAATAGTGAGTGACACTGACAGACTCCCAATCAAAACAACTAGGTCTGCCACTTCTTACTAGAAAGACACCTAAGGAAAAACACCTGGAAACTCTTTCAGAGCTTCAAGAGATAATATTTATTGTATGATAATAACCTGACTAAGAGAAGAAAATACCATATTTTCTGAACAAAAACCTTGAGAAACAAAGGGAAATTGAGAGAGTAACTGCTGTACATTTCCAGCTCAGTACACGAGACAGTATAAAACCATGGGTTATTTTCCGGGACACAAAAATTAATGTTTCTATTTGCCCTCTTTGTGCTTGGTTTCAAATAGTCACATAATAGTTTTCTGCTCCTTTAATGCAACAGGTGCAGATTGTGGGGTTTTTCCCCTTGAGTTCTGTCCTTTCCCAAGTATGTATACCACTTTAATAGAAGGAAGGGTGACAGAACAAGTATCAACTTACAGATACTTATTTCCATACATCAGAAATAACTGTGTCTGAAGGGCTGTAAAGACAGGTTGCTTCATACTGCAGAAAACCTGAAAACAAGCTGGATGCAGAAAAAGTAGGATGTCTGGGTCAAAAAATTGGTTTGTTTGAAATTCTGTTCCTTTGGAACATCATTTTACCCAAATACAGTATCAACTCCCTTGTCTTCAAATCCACCTTCAGAAGTAAATTTAGTATGTTTTGTTTTGAAAAATTGTTCCATGCATGAACAACATCCTGTCAATGCTGCTCTTGTCACTTATGTTCAGGTAAGTTTGCACATCCTGATATACAATCATGTAGGTAATTATGAATGTGCACGTTTAAACACATACATTTTGCTTCATTTAGATCTTACCTAATCCTACAACAGCCACCTACCTATAACTGACTCCCAGCCACATCTAAATAAACCCATTTTAATAAAATAATTGTAGAAGACAGAATTATTACTGAAGCAACTGCAGGACCTGAACTCAAGACAGTAGCACTAGCACACTGCTGTTGGAGCAGCCCAAGGTGCCACTTTTCCACCCAAAAGTGAGGTTCCCACATAACAGCCTTCCACCTTATCAGGGCAGATGCTGTTTATAGAAAAGACTCTCTACCAGTCTTTAGCATGGCACTTCAGTCTCTCTCCCACAAGCATTAGCACTAATTCTTGCAATCCTGTTTTTCAATACAATCCTGAATTTTAAGTTAAAAATTTGAATTAACATACTCAGCAGCCAGGTTTCAAAAATGTTATGCACATCTTGAGCTCTTAAGGCGTTACGTCAGGGCAAGTAAAGAAATTCTAATATTAAAATCCACACAAGCTATTTTTTTAAAAAACAGTTCTAATTTCTTTTTGTTAACCCTTTTACAGACTTTTTAATACTACAGTTGTGCCTTCTATCCAGAGAAAAAACTGCCATTGCTATTTGCACTGCTTCCACAAGGCCAAGAGACTGAAAACCAGTAGGATGTAGCTAATGCACAAACAGGAAACTCTGTGCAGTCAAACAGGAACCATCCCACTCAGGGCTGAATTACACAGACTTCCAGGCATTCCTTTAATGCACAAGAAAGCCCATGGGACAACAGGGGTTACTTCAGTTTAAGAACAGGCTAGTGCAGTTTAGCCTAAGCTCCTCTCAGCGTGGCTGCAGCTGGAGTGAAACAATCACCAGTGGTCAGGGCAGAGCCTTCAGGAGTTACTGTTCCTCTGCTGTAATTCCAGACCTTGGTGTCCCTCCTCTGCCTGCTGGGATGCACCCACACACCTTAGCAGCCCACACAGAGTTTGCAAGCGCACACCTACAGTCAATTCTGAAATGGCTACAGAAGCTTAACATGTTACCACCTTCCAGCTGTGCAGTGTTCTTCCCAAACTGGGCATGTATTGACAAAAGATCAGAGCTCTTCATAACGGGGTTCAGGCTGCCACCACTGAGCTGTGCTCTCTCACCTACTTCCTGCTGCATTCTGAAGCTCTGAAAAAGCTGAAAACTTTTGCGAAACATCAGTAAAAAAATCCAATCTACATGCCCAGAAAGCTGATAGAAGCATCTAACTGTACTATTATTGTATGAGTCTTCCAAATGGTGGCTAGAAGGATGGGTGTTTCCACAGTAACTGTCTCTCAAGTCAACGTCCATCATTAGCACACATCCTCACTCTCTGAAGAGTTCTTTACAGTAGTACATTTTAAGCTGTTGTTATTATCAAGGACCTGAAGGGCCATGAAATGGGACAACTCTACAATTTAAAAAAATTTCCATTTCTCATTGTTTTGACTTTAAGGACCAGGGAGAGGAGCAAGCAAAAAACCTTTACAAAAGCCAATGTTCTTTGCCTTGCTTTGCATCTTGTCTAAAAGCTGAGAAATATCACAAAGCTGAAAAATTGGAAGGTGCTTTGAAACAAAAGTGAAACCTATTAAACCTAACACAACTTTACAGGAAGCCTTAGATGTAACACAGAACAGAGTGCACACATTTCTTTTCAAACTGTCCAGATCTTCAAATACAAAATAAGCCAAAAACTCTGGAATCTGCTGCATAAATCAACTACTTCCTTTTAAAAAGCAGCTCCTGCACTCCTCCTTTCTCTAGCTTTCCCCAGCCAGGCATTATTCACCAATTTCTCCCACTACTTGGCTTCCATAATATCCAATTATACATGAAACTCCAGAGCTTTGCTTAAAAAAAAACCAACCAAACAACAAAAAACCAAACCAAAAATGAAACAAAAAACCATCCCACACTCTAACACTCCCCTTGGTGTTCAGAAATACAGCAGCACTGTATTTGTAAAAACAAAGGGAGCAAATCCTCTCCTTTGCACTCATTAATCCAGACAGATGTGATGAGATCCTCGAATAAAAAAAAATGTGTTTTCTGACCTAAAGGAAAAAGGCTTTTCAAGCTTCAGATTTTAATCAAAGCCTGGTCAAAGCTCCATTCCAAACAGCCTGGTTTTCCTTTTGAGCTTAAACCAATTTCCATCTAGTATTTTAAGGAAAAATGTACCAATGAAAGCCTCACCACAGGAATCTTTAGCTCACTATGTTTAAACAACTCCAGCTGGTAACTTCAAGTCAGCAGTACACACAAAATTAACAGGATGCCTTTCGTCTTGCTCTGTGATCACTTCTGTGCATCTTTGATCCAGTGTCAATGTTTTTTCTTTTCAGGATAGCTCTCATCATTCAGTCACTTAGAAAGAAACTGCGGTACAGTGTAAACTTCAGAAAACCACAAGAATTTCCTGAAGAACACATTACCTGCCAGATGAACACAGAACTGCTTTTTGCAAAAGAACCCTTAAAATACGCTCCTCTTGTAGGACTCAGTGTAGTCTTAAAAGCTGCAATGCAAGATACATATATAACTTGCTTGTCAAAGAAAATACAAGTGCATTGTTTTAAAGGTTCTGACAAATGTCAGAAGTAGTCTGTATTACATTTTGCACTTAATACAAGAAAGGAATATTTGTTTTTAAGTTTTTTTAAAAAATTTTATTCTGGAAGTAATAAATTTGTTTTGCCAAAGAGCATAAATTCAGTCTTACAGATAATTTAGGACCTGAATCACCAGGAAATCAAATGTGTTTGTCTATATTAATAGTTTGAAGTTAAAAATTTAACTGTGAAGAAAAAGTAACTGTCACTCAGGTCCATCAGCTTTCTAGCCATTGCAGCAAAGACCTCAGCATGCCCTGCACAGAGCAGGCAGGTCTAATACTCAGCCACCAACACCTCAACCACTGTAATTATTTCTCCTCCTCAAGGCCATTGCTGGTCCTTCTCTGCCCTCAAAAATGGCAACTAAAGTCCTTAGTTACCCTTTTTCCTGAAAGGCAAGACAGGTAAGTAGTGACCTACTAAACTTATGGTTAACAGTAAAATAATTATTATTTTTAAAAGTAAAATTTATTGCAGATTAATTTTACCTTCAAAAAAATCCCTGTAGTTGAAGCAAAAAATATGATGTATTTCTAGAATATATTCAACTAAGTAGCTTAAACCGTATTTCTCTTGTTCAGAGTTCTGAACCAAGCACCCAGCCTGCTCTCAGTGTGTCCATGGCATGAACCAAGCACCCAGCCTGCTCTCAGTGTGTCCATGGCATGAACCAAGCACCCAGCCTGCTCTCAGTGTGTCCATGGCATGAACCAAGCACCCAGCCTGCTCTCAGTGTGTCCATGGCATGAACCAAGCACCCAGCCTGCTCTCAGTGTGTCCATGGCATGAACCAAGCACCCAGCCTGCTCTCAGTGTGTCCATGGCATGAACCAAGCACCCAGCCTGCTCTCAGTGTGTCCATGGCATGAACCAAGCCCAAGTTGCTCTCAGCTGTGCTTCCTAGCAGCAGCTCCGGAGCCAGAGCTCTGGCTGCACGTCCCAGGAAGCTCCAGAGCTGCTGCTAGTCCTGCTGTGCAGAGGAGCAGCCCGGAGCCAGCGAGGGGAGCCACGGAGCCCTGCACTGGCTCCAGCAAGGAGTCCCCAGTGGCTCCCGAGATGGCAGCACTGCTGCAACAGAGCTCACTTAACTTCTGGATTTGCAATGCACAACTCATCTACATTGTTAATTATTTATTAATATTCATTCATACCTGAGTCTTTCTTGCTCCCTTTTCCACTCTCTCGGCTCTTTTTTAAAACTGCCTTTAACATTTTAAATGTTGCTCCTAAAAGGTAACAGAAAGAAACAAAAATAAATGCACTGTTAATAACGTCCATTCACACAAAATCAAACTAAATAACGTTAGGATAAATACAAATAAAACAGTGAGGTAATCTGAAGCAACGTTTTGGTAGTTACATTTTTTTTTTACAGTGTAGCTTGGTTAAGCAAAAACCTGATGCACAAGGAATGTTTTAATACTTAAACTAAGCAGTTAAGAGTTCACTGTCTTCTTATACAGAAAAATAATACAGCATTCTCCACATTCCACATATAATTGAGGTTATAAGGCTAAACCCGTGTAAGTTACTGTAAGACACTCTGGTGAAAATAAACCAATAAAGGTCTAACTCCAGACTGGGGGAGCAGGCCACATGCTGAAACCTGCTGCCAGCTGGAGACTCCAACTGCAGGAGTGTCCAACAGATGGTGACAATGGGACACAGTGTCACCTCACATCTGTTGGTCACCTATACACACCACCCGTTGCTGGCTGGCCCAGAGACACCTGAACAAATTTCCCTAATCACTGCACTGCTGCAGACACGTGGCCACACATCCCTGCCTGTGAGCACAGGCATCTCTGCCATGCACATCTCAGATTGAATAATCAACTCCAAATGAGCAGCAGTTGCAGATTTTGGAGGATTCTTAATTATAAGGAAAATATATCTGGGATGTAAACATGGAAGACAGTGATGTTGTTTCAGATAACTATCTTCAGTTACAAAGCAAGGAAAATGGAATAAATGGAATTATGAAGAGCACTCCTTTCTCAAAAAGCTTTCTGGCACATCTATAAATTCTAATGTAATTTGTTTTTTTCTAATCAAAATTTCCAAAGATTTTAGAAAACTTCCTGTAGAGAATATGGAACAAGAAGGCAAGAAGTAACCTGAGTATGCTGTCTTATGTAATGGATTGAAGTAAAATACACATGAAATCAACAGGAAAAGTAAAAATCTTCCATCCAAAAATGTGGATTCTTCAGAGAGTTCACTTCTTTTTATGAAATAAAGCCGTAAAAGACAAATCAGTACAAGAGAGTTCTCAGGCTTCCATGAATAACCTAAGCACATACAACTGATACTAATGAGAAAACAGGAAGGTTTCCTAAGCCTGTGTCAGATTCAAGGCACAGATCCCTGGGTCAGCTCCACACAGGTACAGCTGAGCACACCAACAGCTGTTTCCCAGGTGGCAGGGTAATACCTCAAGCAAGTTTTACTGGTGAGTTACACTCCATAGTAACACACACCACAGGGCAAGCAGGCAGCAAACACACCATCTCCTGTGGTCTGCATCTCAGGCGAAGCATCTGCTGAAGATCACACACAGAAAAAGAGGCAGCTCTGCTACCACAACCTCTCTGCAAACCACAGGAGTGAAACGAGTTCTGCAGTGTCTTCAGGTGCTTCCCAAACAATGCAAACTAAGCAGCCCTCTCCAGTTTCAGCATTAAAAAAAAAATTGCAAAAAGCCCACAAAAATACCCCCAAAATTGGACCACCTAACTGACAAATTAAAGAAACTAAAAGGAAGGAATTATTATTATTTCTTTAATAAAAAGCATAAATAAATTTATGTAAATAAGTATCCCTCTGCTATAGTACAATGTTGAATACAGATTGGGAAAAGTGAAGCTGTTTTTTTAAACCTATACTCCATGTGCTTATAATAACAGTGACTCGATATCACTCATACTCTGTAGGCAAAGGCTTCGTGCCAGCTCTCAACACGTGTCCAGCAATGTAGAAAAGGCTGGATTCAAAGCACATGATTGACAACACTCCTCTGAACAATGCTCAAATTCTTGAAAATAAGAAAGTATTTCCAAAAATTCAACCACAAGATCATGAGAATGAAAAACTAAACACAACATGAGGGAACACTCCCCCCCTTCCTCACTTGTCTGGATGAGCTAGAGACAATCCACAACAGCAAGGAATTTTCCAAGGTTAACAGCACTGATAACTTGAAAAAGAAGTTTAAAACAGAACAACCTGAACCAAAATTTAACTGCAGCCCTGGTCACTTCCTCTGAAATACCATATACTTCATGTTTCCCAGCAGCCAGTTCCTGGGGAGATGAGGAAAACAGCCAAGCATCTTCATGTGTGTTCCCCAATAGTTTCCCCTTTCCCAGCACTTCTGCCTTCTAGCTTTGCCAAGGAAAAAAGAAGCACTTCTCCCCTACACAACAGCTTTCACAAAAAGCAGTAACAAGAAAAAACAATGCATCACATCCTCAGGTGGACTGTTACGAAAAAGAAAGGAAGAACTACTTTCTGAGAGACTCAGACATTGTCAGAGGGAAACAGCCCATCTGATAATATAAGAAAATAAACCACTTAAGTTGTATGAAGACCAAAACTGCCTTTAAAACACACATCATCATTCCACTCTACCAGGTAGCTCCTCCGCTGGAGCCCATGGCCCTTCACGAGCACCAGAACTAAGATCTGGACCAGGTGGAAAGAATGGAGGAGACAATGCCAGAGATCAGAGGTCTGGACACTGCAACTCCAGAGACTGAAAAGGTTACATATTTTAAGCCTGCTGCATAGAAGGGAACAGTCTATCCTATAGATGAACTCTCGACAGACTAAGCAATATGAGTCTGCTTTGCAGCAGATGCAATTTACCTTAGACAGTAAGAAAAAAATTCCCACAAGTATGGACAACAAACTACAGGAAAACTGCCAGCCATGGACTTGTTATCTAAGGGTGGATATTAATAATGTCACATAAGAAGGAAAATACCTCAACACTCTTGCTTATTCAATCAAAGATCACTTTAGCTGCTTACAGAACTAGGTCCCCTGGCCAGCTCATGATGGATCCGTTTTAATATGGGTGCTGCCCTCCCACCAGTTCAGCTGCTGATCTTCAGATACACAAGACTTTTCATACAATTGCCTCATACTCAGAGCACGAAGGGAAGAGGCGGAAAGTCCCTTGATTTAAGAATTTGTATAATCAGCTTCTTTTATAAATGAGGCACTCCACAATACAATCAGGTTTCTAAAATACAAATGCTAAGTTATGGCTGGATGGCTGGGCCCAGAAAGTTGTGGTAAATGGGGTCAAATCTATTTGATGGTCAGTCACCTGTGGTGTCCCTCAGGGCTCAGGTTTTGGGCCAGTCTTGTTCAATACCTTTATCAATGACCTGGATGAAGGGATCAAGTGCACCCTCAGTCAGTTTGCAGACAACACCAAAGTGGGTGGGAGTGTTGATCTACTCGAGAGTAGGAAGGCTCTGCAGAGGGACCTGCACAGGCTGGATCCATGGGGCAAGGCCAACTGCATGAGGATCAACAGGGACAAGTGCCAGGTTCTGCATTTTGGTCACAACAACCCCAGGCAACCCTCTGGGCTTGGGGCAGAGTAGCTGGAGAGCTGCCCAGCAGAAAAGGACCTGGGGGTGCTGGTTGAGAGCTGCATGAACATGAGCCAGCAGTGTGCCCAGGTGGCCAAGAAGGCCAACAGCATCCTGGCTTCTATCAGGCGTGGCCAGCAGGAGCAGGGAGGTGACTGTGCCCCTGTACTCAGCACTGGTGAGGCTGCACCTTCAGCACTGTGTGCACCTCTGGGCCCCTCACTGTAAGAAGGACATGGAGGGGCTGGAGCATGTCCAGAGGAGAGAACAACTAAGGTGGGGAAGGGTCTGGAGAACAAGTCATATGAGGAGAGGCTGAGGGACCTGGGATTGTTTAGTCTGAAGAAGAGGAGGCTGAGGGGAGACCTCATTGCCCTCTACAACTGCCTGAAAGGAGGTTGTAGGGAGGTCAATCTTTGGCCTCTTCTCCCAAGCAAATAACAGGACCAGAGGAAATGGCCTGAAGTTGCACCAGGGGAGGTTCAGATTGGATATTAGGAAGAATTTCTACACTGGAAGAGTGGTCAGGCACTGGAACAGGCTGCCCAGGGAGGTGGTGAAGTCACTATCCTTGGGAGGTATTGAAGAAATGTGTAGATGTGGCACTTCAGGACATGCTCTAGTGGCCAAGGTTGTGGGGGGTTTTGTGGGTGTTTTTGGTGGTGTGTTTTTGTGGGGGTTTTTTGGTTTTTGTCTTTTGTTTTGCTTTTAAGTTTTGTGTTGGTGGTTGGACTTTGATTTCAGAGCTCCTTTCCAACCAAAACAATTCTGTGAAAAGAGCTGGGAGCACAGACACACACAAAAGTTTATTATATTCCTAATCTTTTACAAATTAAGTACTCCACTACCTAAGGAATCTCTTCTGAGAAGCAGAAATTTAGAAAAAAAAAATCTTTCTCCACATTTTTACTCTGCCTGTGAGTCTCCCTTAGAGCTCAGTAACTTGCTTGCGTGGTAGTATTTTCCACATGTAGCTGTGCCTGACAGACACTGCCTTCAGCAGCAGGATGATTCACAGCTTTTGTTCACATTCATGACTTTTGTTCTACCTTCCTCAAAGATTTGCATCATGCACATTTTATATACCTTACCTGTGGGTTATTTTCAAAGCTCTATCCACAAGAGCTCATCACTTCTGGAGAGGTCAAATAAACTAATCCTACACAGGATGTAAACACCTGAGCTAATGCTCATGAGCTCCACATTTACCTGCTTCCCAAAGTTGTGTTGTTCAGTCTCTCCATATTTAAATCCCAAAAACCAGCACACATTTGCAAAGAAATAAAGGGTGGAACAGCTTAGTCATTGTACCATCTGCACAGAAGTACATAAGGACTTATCCTTCAGTGTAGGACTTACTTAATCTTTACTTCAAATAAGCTGTATTTTAAAAACTGTATTTTGTAAAAATCCCATGATTCAGTTCTCAGGTTTGCAGAAAACTTCATTTAGTCACAAATGCTTCCACTGGCTTTAAAAGCAATACAAATTTTATTGTTTACACACAGGAAAGTTTCAACATTTCCCTTTTCTGGCAAAATCAAACTCTTTTGAAAAATACAGTTCAGTTAAAGAAGAAGAAAACAACAAGAAAATCCTTAAAGCAGCAAGGTGTTACTGATGTAACAGAAATCAAGACTAGACAGGAAGTAAAATATCCTTCAAATTTACTACATTTTGAGTCATTAATATCTAACATTTTATAACAAACAGAGGGCATATTCCCAGATCTAAGAGACCCCTAATTCAACAACAAACAAAAATATTTGAAAACAAGACAATAGCATTTTCTACTTTTTCTTTTAAGGTACAACTTCTAATGAGATATATTTGTTTTATTTTTATTCAAATGCATGAATGAAAATGATAAAACAGATACTCTGAAGATGTCTGTCTCTGACTTTAAACAATAAAAAAGTAAATTGCACACATGCTGTTTCCAATGGGCTAGATTTAGCCAAATCTAAACTAACTCACTGAAGTTAAACAGCTATTATTGAAATATTTTTCTTCAACCCCCTAAACAATTCTGGTCTTTACCCTTTGTAGATTATTTCTTACACAGGAAGATCAATACAGATACAAAACTGACAAACTATATTGAATTTGTTTCTGCCTCAATTCCCTAATTATTATGAATGTTACCTATGAGATACTCAACACACACCCCCTCTATCTGACACCCCTGAAAGTCATGCATCAATTTAATAGGAGACTGCAAAAGAACACCGAGGTTTCCAATTTTCTGCTCATTTCTAAATGGTGGAATTATGCCCTGAAGCACTATTAAAATACAATGAAAGAGGTGAAAGATGAGGAAGCATGAGAAAAACCTCTCTATCATGTTAGCTATTAGAATGTGTTTTTGCAGTACCTTTTTTCCCACCAGTCTGGTTCTAGATTTGACTTCCACACATCACTGATGAACCTGCTCCATCCTGCAATCACCAGCTTTCTGCCATGCTACTCTTCTACCCCATTGCTGATAATTTTGGCCAATGTCTCTGAGGGCTGCCAACACAAGGAAAAAGATGGTCAGCCTCTTCACTTGACTGCTGTCCAAAAATTCTTGGTGAGATGCCAGAAACTGCAGAAATAACTGTTTATCAGTTTTAAAGATTACTGTTCCCCAGCTACTTGCTGCTGCCCTGAAGCGCTGAAGAAACTGATCTTGCACTGAAGCAGATGAAGAGCACTCACAAGTCAGAAATATTAACTTCAAAGGTCCTAAGCACCTGTTTGAACTAACCTGAACCATTCAGGAATGACACGGATAAGAATCATCAGCTGAGTCATTTGTCTGTCTACATTAGGGAAAAGGAGCAGCAGTTGTCAACAGTGGAGCCATAAAATCTTAAGGATTTGCAGCTGCTTCGCATATGAAAAATATCTGACCACAGATGAGCTGCAGACAAATTTATTTATAATTTTATCTTCCCATTCTGCCAAGGCCCTCCAGAGAAAATGCCAAGACCACAGCCTTCTACCATTTTCTACAGAATTTCTCCTTTTTTCAGTTGTGACTTACAAACAAACAAACCAACCCAAACCAAACCAACTCCACCAAAAAAACCCAAACACATCCCTACTGAATTAATAAAATTTATCCTTGTTATTTAGGCATCCTTCTGGACAACACCCCTCTAGCTCTTGTCATTTACAAGGTATCACCAAATTCTTCAAAGGATCAAAAGATCCACTCTGCTCTCCTAGTCTCATCTCACTTAGCCCAACTCCACTCCCACCAGGGCTGTTTTCTCCCTTCAATTTCATATTGAGTTATCACAGAGGTAAATTACCCTCTACCCTTCCACTGCCTTCTATTTCTGAATTCAATGAATTGTGTTTCCTCTCCTCTAGCTTTGCAAGACAGGGATCAGTGTACATAGATTATGCTGCAAAACAAGTTTTTACTTCAGGGGCAAAAAGGTGTGTGTGTTGTGGTGAGAGCGGAATAATGAAGGGTGGGTAAGAGGAAGACTGCTTGCTACTTGTCTTCAGCAATAATCCTAACCTCATAAAACGGTTTGAAAAAAAAGCTGGCCCTCCTCTCAGTGGAAGGTCGCTATTTAGAGAGGTATTCTAGAATGAAATAAGGTCACAAGATTGAAGAAAAAAAAAAAAGTTCTTCAGAAACACCATTATGAGCATCCCAGCCAGCAACCTCTGGGAACCAGCGGGTGCCACACACACAGTTTGCACTGAAGCAGGCAGGAGTGGGCAAATTAAAATCAAACAACCACAGATTTTTTTCTTGCCTTTGTCATAAAGGCCATTTTCATTCCATCTCTCTCCATCCTTCCATGTTAAACACAGAAAAAGTGACAAACCTCCTACTTAAAAATCAATTATGAAAGGGTCAAAACACTAGGCAAGAAAACTCATCACTTTCCAGCTGGCAGCAGTGACAACCTGCACACACTGTGTCAGCAGAAAATCAAGAGCCTAAAACTAGATGAAAAGTAGGTCAGAAACTGCCATTTCAGCTTTACTAGCATACAGAAAATGAAAGGAAGACAAAAATCATGCTGACCAAACCCTGGACCCAACTCATAGTAATCAAGTCTTATTTTACCAAATTGCTGTATGCCTAGGTTATGACAGCACAGAAATAAAATGTCTCCAGTTTCTCAGCTGTCCTAGATACAGACCTGATTTCCAGATGAACACCAACAAGCTGCTTGTGGAATGACAGAACCGCTCTCTCCAAGCAGACAAAAGGAAATGTGATGCAGAATGCATCCACCTTGCACTGTCCAGCCTGCAGTTCAAGCAGCTTAGTGGGCAAAGCCATTTTGCTCCAGCCCACCACTCTGCGTCCCCTTAAACCTGCTTCCTCCACACTGCTGCAATTCCAGACATTGTTTCATGACCCACAAAACTGTAAACAGGATTGATCTAGCAAAGTAAAAATGGGGACAGACAGCGTATTGCTGTCTACATTGCTTGACCCCAACATTTCAACAGCCTGGGTCTCAGGACTACTCAGGCATCATGCAGGTTCTGGTATATCCCCTAGAAGAGTTGTGGTTTAGTTTTCTAAAAAAAAAAAAAAAACAGCTCAACATGCAGCCTGTACAGGTTAGCCTTTGCAATTCCTATTTAAGCAAGCTTTTTCTGCTCCTGTTAAACTACACGTACTATCACCATGTTCTAGAAAGTTAAGTGGGGAAGAAGCAGAAAAAAAATTCAATCTAGGTGTAACAAATATTTTTAGTGCTAAAGACAAGCAATAATCAGAAGTAATACCTACTTTGCAAAAAACTGACTGGCCTATAATGATTTGGGGTGGGATTTTCAAAGGGCTACAACATCTATTTCTGATCAGGGATCCTCTTCTTTGTGCCACAGCAAGGGGAAAAATACAGTTTATACTACAGCACCAGCAGGGATATGTTCACCACATGAAAACTCTGAGGCCAATGACAGTTCACTTAATGTCTGCATGGCAACATGCCCCTACCAGCTGATGCAGCGACACTACCTGGCATACTGGATTCATTACGTTTTAAAGCTCACATGGCTGGCTGGCTCTTCCAGCTCTGCATCCCATTTTTCTACTCTGCTCCATAGCACAAAAAGACCAGACTTCATTCAGCAGACAGCAAAAAGATATCATGACAGTTGCATTATTACCAACTTTTGTTACAGGACATTCTTTTAGGATGGCCAGTGCTTCCTCATCAGATAGCATACACAAAATTTGTCTACTATGATAATCCAGGACAGAACTGGCTTAACAAAAACTCAGTTTTGTTTAAGTTGTACCATTTCTACTCAGACACCCTCGAAACACAGACAAGTTCTTCAGTCACACAATGGGTGAGTAGCCAAGAACTACATTTCCCTCCTATGTGTCTACTGAGAAGATTGTAAGGTCCCCCCATTGAGGTTGAGTACTACTGGCTTAACCTGCCCAGACTCACTAAATATCACCAAATCCACAAGCTTAGCAAATGAACTACTGCAGCTAACACAGGTGAACCACCACCTGCTTGTTTCTTGTGGCTGTTAGGCTACAGCTCATATAGAGAAACAAATACATTACTACTTATTTCAATCACCTTAAAACTTCAAGGGAAGGAAGTTATCCCATGTAAAGGGATTTAATATAATAAAATACTTGATTAGAAAGAAACATCAGGCTAAACCAACAGCAAGGGGGATAAAGTTACTAAGTTCTCCCTTCAACTGGCTTAACACTTTCAACTTGTCAAATACTGCAGACGAGAAATCCTATATAAAAAACCCCCTACATAAGCCTATCCAGTTATGTGCCTGCATGGAGTCTTGTTTTCAGATTTAAGATGTGTGTTTGTAAGTCAGATCTTGCAAAACAGCCACTTTTGTTCCCTTTCAGTCCAAGGTACACTAATCAAGGTCGTACCAGCCTCAATATTAAAAAAAAATAATAAAAAATTACAGAGTAACTTTTCCAAAATTAGACCTGATCAAAATGAGTAATGTCCTGAGAAATTCAGTGGCGTACACTGGTAAGCTAAGGCAGCTCTCAAACCAGCTCCCTAGGCAAAATAAAAAAAAAAGTTACTTTAACTGACCTAACATGAACAGGTCTCTTCTGGACATATTAAAACAGCATGTGGTCCAAAAAAACCCATTCATTTCCATCTTTGCTTCTTTTGCCTACAAAACTACACATAAGAAACCAGCAAACCAAAACAAAAACAAAGGAAAAAAACACGGCAAAACATTTGGCAGCTCCAGATTTGAAGAAACTTTGCTGTACTTCAAAATGCCATGATTCTACTAACAGACTACATATAAACAAGCAGCACGACTGTCTTCAGTGGTATTCTTAAAAAGGTGTTTTTGTATACCTAAAATACCAACTGGAGCATCTATTGTATCTAGTCTGACAGTGGTACCACTCTGTACATGAAAAAAAGTAAGCACTGAATTCCAAGTATTTTAGCAGGCTCACTGGTGATCCTTTCAGAAACGGAGGACTAATTCCCTACAAATGCTAAGTGAAATAACCTGATACCAAGCCAAAGCAGGTGCTAGTGAAACCTGGCAGTATTGGATTGCTAGATGCATGTAACTCAAGGAAAATACTGTAGGACAGGCTATGAAAATACATGCTTAGTGTCTAGAAGAGCAGTCTTCTTCCACCATTTCTTTCATCACTGAAATGCAAATCTGAATTAAGCACCATTTTCCTCACGGAATTACTCTGTGCAACACGAAACAAGGGGACCAGCGAGAAGGCTGCTGGGGGTACAGAGTGCAGAGTACCTGCACCGCACGCTGCCTGCCACGAGTCCCCGCCTCACAGTTCCCTGCTCTCCCAGTCTCCAGCCCTCGTCTCTGGCTACAAGTAACTCAGCAGGGCAGATCACTACAGATGGTAAGATGATCCCCCAGAGGGGGAAACAATCACAGAAGAAACAATTAAAACATTTTGAGATAGTTGACAGTCAACTAAGGAATCTGAGCTTTGAAAACAACGCTGCTCCACAGGCCTAAAAACAGAGGTGATCGTACCTATTATTAAGTAAGCACTTTTGGAGCATTTAATGTGATTGAAAAAACATAGTACTGTGTTTTCAAATCCTTACTGATATTTTCTTCATTAGGCTATCCATCTTCTAGCCTCAGTTACTAGAAGTAGAGCAGTATGTGTGCAACAGCAGCTTGAAATACCCACAATGACACAAAAGTACCACACTCATTAAGACACGTTTGATTAGGGCAGAGTAAGAGAATGCCTGAAGTCGGAAGAGACCTCTGGAAGTCATCTGGTCCAGACCCCCCAGCTCAAGTAGAACAAGTCATACAAGAAAATCTTGGAAATCTGTATTAAAAATGCAGTCCAGACAATGATCCCTTTCAGAGAATGCAACTGCCTAAATGGATCCATTAGAAACATGTCCAAAAAAGAAGCAAGATGGAACTCCTAAGTGATCCTAAAATGCAGAAATAAGCAGGAACACACGGCTCAAACATCCCAGGACTGCTACTGTTGTTCAGGATATGTTAGCATAATTACACACACAAAAGAACAAGTAATCTAAGTTAATAAAATACGTTCACAAACTTGGGAATTTAACATTAACATCCTTGAGGCTGCCTAGGGGCTAGACATTTAAGTTACATAACCTAGAAGGTACATGAATGTACCTCAGGCATCTATACATACTGCCTCTTCCTCTTCAGAGCATCTCAAAACAGATTAGAGCTCCTAACAGCCTGCAGGGAGGGTAGCAGTCTGATTTCCATTTTACAAAAGCAAAACCCAGTTTGCTCAAAGTCATGATGGGCGAGTGTCGACAGGAAGGCCAAAGGGGCCAGCTGTGCCCTCCTGCTGCACCATGCCAGCCCACACTGCTTTGAGTCCACTGAACTGCTCAGTGAAATCACATGAGCAACAGAGATGACACAGGAAAATCCTTGAATCACAGCAAACTGTTAGGTCAGCTCAACTGCCTCCTGAAGTCTCACCCACAGGAATGTGGCAAAGAAACACCACCCTCCCTACTTCCCATCTCAAACTCTAGGATATGACCTTTTTCTGTCTCTTGTGACATGCAAACCTTCCATTTTCAATTACTTGATCACGCTGTTCTGTGGACAAGACTTGGGCATTCCCCTATAGGACAGACTACAAGGAAACACTCTAACATCAATATTCTTCCAGTTCCTTTTCTCTTAAAGCACTTCTCATTTTAATGAAAAGCTCAGAACATTTATGCAAGGCAGCATCTACCACAATGGGCTTACCAGCAAGCCTTGGCAATTCTGCCACAACCCAGCACGTGTGTACTCTTTACACAAGTAGACCACTGGAATGAGTGAGATTATTCACATTAACTGGATACGCACTTTAGGATTTGTTCCTTACCAGCCACAAGTCCACTACAGAGCTCAAACTAGGGACAAGAACACACATGGAATATCCCAGAGTCTGCTCTTGAAGAAAAATAAAAAGTTTGTCTATACAAGGGGAAAAGTGCTTCACATTCCCACCCTGCCTCAGTCTACAAAAACTCCCTGGTCTACACAGACAAGATCTTACATGCTCTTACCAAAAAATATGAAATACCTGGCAAGCCCATATTTATTAAAATTTTACAGTTGTCCTATTGCTTTCAGTGGTTAAACAGCCAAGCACTGCTCAAGCCTCTAATTCAGACACCAGAACGCGTTCCCTCCACAGGCAGGTGTCCAAAAAAAAGTAAATCCTCACAACCAGAATTTAACTACTAGTGGAATACAAACTTGTATCCTTCAAAAAAATTATTCATTAAAATCTCAAGTCTGTGTAAATTTTTACACGTGTGCCAAGACAGTATACATTGCCTCACCTTAACCTGTTAATGGGATGCTTGCAGGTCCCATGTAAGTCAGATAAGCTGAATTCACTGATTTACGAAGAGAATAGATCTAACAACAAGATCTCACTTAGCTCAAAATCTTGCAGACAAAAGAAAAACTGCAGAGAAGCAAAATTCAATTATTATCCTAGGAGAACAAAGGAATTGAAGAAAGGAGGTGCAAGAAAGGCTCACTAAGAAGAAAAGCATTTGTTTTTCCTACTAGCAGACATGATAAAAATATTAAGAAAAGAACCTTGTTTCTATCAGATTGAGGGACAGCATTAGATTTCACAGACGTCAGTTAGCCAAATTCTTGGAACACTTTACTAACAAAATGAGCTCTCTCAAGAAACCCATTTCCCCAGACACAGCTCTGGTGGCACACACCACTGCTGAGGATGCCAGAGCCCTGGACGGATCTTCTGCACAGGCACGAAGCAGGGGTGAGAAAAGTTTAAAAGTGCTCCATAACAAACCACTCAGTATGTTCCTCTGGTGCAGACTTCTACAAAGCTTTTGAACTAACTTAATATCGCTTTTGTACTCCTTTCTATATTGTCTTTTAAAGACAAAGAGCAGCATTTTTGGTCAGACAAATGAATTAGGTATTTCTTCCCAAACTTTCAAAACACACATAGTACCTTTGAATGAGTGTTACACTTTCTAAAAAGTGCTCCCGTCACTCCCTGACTGACTTACTGACACAGAAGACACCTCTGGTAACACACAACAGTGGCACGAAAATCAGCTTAGAGAATAAACAAAAACTCTGCACAAGCCAGCTCTGTATTCCCAGAGCTTTAAATACATCCATGAACTCTGAAACTGTCCATCAGTTCGCTACATCAAGCGAGAAGGCACAATGCTTGTATGCTTCATTCTACCTTTGCCAGGTATAGTTTATCTGAGGATAAAGACTAGTTTTCTGTCTTTTCATTGTCTCTGGAACTTTTCGAAGTAATTCTTGCAAACACACAGAGATTCTGTATCAGTAGTTGGAAAGTGCTGAAAATTTTACTTTGTCATAGCAAAAACATGTCTGTGTTTTGTGGCAGTAATATTCCTCCCACTTTTCTTCAAACTTTCAGTTTCTGGCAAATACTATAGGAAAAAACAGGAACTCTGTCCTTACTAACACACATTAAAAAATCCCTTTGTGACCTCCACCTGAATTTAGCCCAGTGTAAAACAAGACCAAGAAGCATATTAACTAAATAATCAACTCAACTCAAAGGCACTTCTGGTGTAAAACACAAAACCAGTTTGTGTTTTACGAAACTCCCTTCAAAATGCACATGAAGAATATTTTGTGTTGTGTCATTCTTGTTCAACAACAACAAAAATCCAACCAAAAAAAACAAAAAAACAAAACCCAAAAAACCCCAAAAACCAAAAACAAAGTGCAAAAAACTACAAAAGCAAAAACCCAACCCCAAATTAAAGACAACCCACACATTAAACTCCCTAGCAACTTCCATCTCATCTAAGTTTCAAAAAGCAAAGGTCACGTTTTGCTTCTGTTTATTCTTACTTGCATATTGTTAAAATCCTAGCTTGTTAAAGTACGGTCAGAAATACAGCTTCTAAGGAAAGGACATCAATTGAGAAAGAACTGGAATAGTTTCATTGTAAATGATTGAAAGAAAAGCACAATCTTTAGACTACTCACATTCTAGTATTTTTCCAGATAAAACAAAGCTGAAGCAGTTTAATCTGGACTCTGCCTTTTCAGCAATTAAATTAAATTTTAAGTGCAATAGCTTTGAATCTGACTTAAAACCACCAACCCTCGACAAACCATAGATCCCCAATAATTAATACTTAATATAATTAAGTACATGGCAGCGAAGTTCCTCCAGAACCTAAGACGACATTCAAAGACAGAAAACTATTCTCAGCTTAACAGAGCTCTGCACAGTCTGACCCCAGCCGTCTAGCTGCAGAGTTCTCATTTACACACAAACACACACATCAAAAACTTGCTTTCAGGGCGTTTCCTGCGCTGCTAACAAGTCCCAGCTTCTCTCCTGCTGGAGCTAAATTTAACCAACACTAAGATCGAGTCTTAAAAAAAACCCAAACCAACAAAAAAACAAACCAAACACACAAAAAAATCCAACCTGCCCACACCATAGAGGCAGCTTCAGTGCAATGCAGCTAGCACTTCACAGGCATCTTTGTTTTTAAATGTGTAAACTCTCAAATACATGAAATATGCAGCAAACAAGTAGCAGCGCCTCAGCCTTTCATCCTGCACATTTCTGGAATTGCAGGTTAGGTGCTAGTAAGCACAGCTAACACAACCACTGACAGCTGCTGATGCAATGAACGTATGCAAAAGTAAGTGACCTTCACAGGGGAAGTTAGAGGTTCAACCCGAAGCCAAAGCTTTGCTGTCTGAATTTAGAGGACTAAGGGCAGCAGTAGCTTGGATTATGCCAGACTCTTTACAAAGCCTTCAGACATTGTTACAAACATGCTAGTTCTTGAATATTTTAAAGACAGATTTGTCTGAGCCAGATAGGGGGAATATGCAGATAGAAAAGCAGGGTAAGAACTTGAAGTGAGGTGGGTTCAACACTGGAGCTACTGAGTCCAGCCATCAACTGCCCACACTGACCCACCACCCTGTCCCAAGGTGCATTTGCCAACACGGCTCCTCCCCGAGACCCCCACACAAGGCAGTCCCTGCTCCTTCAGTACAACTGTTTCATTTCCCACACAGCACAGAATGTGTCACACATTCACCTTTCACGCTTTGCTTTGATACGTTAATTGTTACCGTGCTGGAATACGATGCATTTCTTCTTAAAAAAAAGGTGTTAAACTTGAGAAATACTTGGATCACTAATCAGAGGGAACACGCTACTGCAGGCCAAAATGAGACCGTGAGCAATTCTACCAGTTTTTTCTCTTTAAATTTGCATGTATTGATAATTCACAAGTTCTAACTTTGAAGCAACATAATGAATTTATGGCAGCTGATAAAAAACAGAGATTCAAAATACAAATCTGTAGCTTTGTACCTCCTGTGGTTACATTATTTAAGATCATTAGAACTCCAAGTTGCATCTAGTTTTCACACATCTACATAAAGCTGAATTCACCAAGGCTCATGAGGAAAAAACTAGAGGACTTCAAGACCAGCACTATTCCCCAAATTATGTTGGTCATCTGGATTGCATAAGTGCCGGAGTAGGACTTCACAAAGCAGTGCTTCACCATGGAAACACTAAAAAACCATAACCCTTACACCTGTTGACACAGTATTTACAGAAAAAAGGTCAAATGTGCAATAATTTACTGAGCATTACCACCAACTTCAACATCAGGATCCTAAAAGCAGGTCTTGATTTGACTTCAAAGACATTTAAATTTCTGCTAACGGCTATGCAAAGAGCTCATTTACTGGTATCACTGAACTTGATTCCTGTTTAAGATCCTGCGAGGTTCTGCAGAGCCTACAGAGCCCAGCAGACTGTTCTCTGCGAACACCCGAGAACTGACCTCCCACATGGCAAGACACTGATGAGGAGACACTTGACAACCCAGCAAACTGGCTGATCTGCACAGCATTTCATCCAATAAGCCACAGGAACTTCTCCTTTCAAACTGGCACCCTCACTGGAAATTATTATTCCAGATCAAGAAAAAAAACGTGAAACACTAAGTTGGAGAGGGCACTATCTCAGGAAATCAAGCATGTATTCCAGCAGATACTCCCAGCCACACAACAGAGAAATAAGTCCAATAGGCACTGTTACCTGGCCTTCTGCTTCCAGACTCTCAGGAACATTCCCTAGGCACAGGAGCATCCCCATACATTACACAGGGAGGCCAAGCACTGCAGTCAAGATACTGCAAAGTTTAATATTGCACTATCCAAGTGCCTTTACAGATTAAGCTTAACAGACCTCCTCTGAATGAGTGGAAGGGAGGACACAAAAACAGAATTCCCAAAACAAGGCAAGAGAAACAGAACTTGGAAAAGTTAAAATCATTACATTAGCATAAACAACAATGCATGTATTTGAAGATACAGGAGTGTCAAAGAGGGATGAAAAAGAAATCTATACAGTGATGTATCACCTATACAGCACAGAAACCTGAGGTGACTACACAGAAAACTGCAGTCTGTTCATGAAGCCGAACAGGAAGGAGACATTAACATTAGGCCACCCAATAGATATTTTGCATTAATGAGCAACTGACCTCTTTATTTACTTCCCTCAGGACAAGATCAGAAAGTTTAAGGCTTCACCAAAACAATCTTTTTTTTTTTCTTTCTAAAAAAACCAAGGCACTTTTAAAACTAAAATTAAATACAACGCCAGATGCAGTGAGGATCATGGACTGTTCTACTTGCTTCTGATTTGTTGTGTTTTTTTTTTTCAGTTTGATGTCATATTATGCCTTCTTATTTGGAAGCCAGTTTTCTAACAGCAGTGCCTCCTATACATAAACATAATTTAAAAAAAATAAGGCCTTACACATTTGTTAGGCCATAGGCTTTTTTCTTTTTCCACTACCACAGACGTGTGATAAACACATTCTCCAAAATCCATGTCAAGTCTTGGGAGATGAAAGCAACCAAAAGAAATTAAGTAACCCAGTTTTCTCAAACCTTACCCACACACAAAACCAAAAGTGACCTTTCTCTGTTTTTCTGGAAAACAGGAAGATGTAGCTGCTGATAGGGCCTGCAATACCAATTGTTAGTCATAACAGCATCTCTACAGAAAATTCTTAATTTTAAAACCATTAATATAAATTTAAACTTACAGATGTTTATGGGTGTCAAATACCCAACAGATCATGTTGTCAAACTTACACAAGAGTTTGAAGGCTTGCTAGTTAACCTTTCATCTTCAAAGAGAGGTTTAATCTTGATGACAGTCAGAAGTTCAGCTAGAGAACAGGACAGCTCTACTACGACTGCTTAGTGGCCTTCAAAAGTATATACTCACAAAGTTGCTATGGCATCAACTTCAGGCCTGTGGCTAGACACACAAAATGTCTTTTTCCTACAGACAGTTTTGAGAAGCTGAGCAACTTTGGCGAGGAGCCAAATATGTTTTGGCTCTACAGTAGACATAATTCATCACCATTTGGACATTCCAATGGTTAGCTAAAATGAGAAAGCAAGACAACCAGCACTTTAGAGCACCCACCTAAACAAAGCTCTAAATACACTGCTCTAGCAATAGTAAAAAGAAATTGTATTTGCACCTACCTTGTTTACTAGCATTATTTAATAATATAATACTATTTTTCCAGCAGTGAACTGTCAGATCAGAACAAACAAGAAAGGTTCATTTTTGGCAGCTGCCTATCAAACTACAGTGGGAGGAAATGCTGTAGGACCCAAGGTCTCACATTTATTTCCCTTGTTCCCTAAACCAGCAACCACAGAAGCCCAAAGCAAACCTCCCACATCCCCAACTGTTCACTTGCCGAATGTTAAAGCAGCCTTTACTTCATCAGTCAGAAAACACAACCTCTGAAGCAGAGCAGACAAGTGCCACTTTCACACTGCCACAATGGGGGAAAAGAAGTAGGGTGAAAAGCAGAGAACAGGGTGGAGGGGACCCACTCCATATCACACTGCAGCAGATCTAAACCCCCATTTTTACCCCCGAGGCTAACACAGAAAAATGTTTCCAGTTACACTCTATTTTTAAAACAATAATTTAAGACACAGTTTACTCTCTGTCCAATACACATTATGAGGCTAGGGCAAACAACTGAAATAACATTACTAAGAAATCAGAAAGCTTTAGAAGGCATATTACAAAATACACAACTACTACAGCTTATTAGTAACTCTCATAATAAAGGCAGATAAAGTTATCATTTTATTCTTGAGATCATAGCAGGCAACACTGACGACCACAAGGACAGGACCTACTTATTCAGTAGTCAAAACAAGGTCAATGCCACTGTTCACATACAGCCCCCATACGCTCCATGCCAGTCTAAAAAGGTAACAGCTGAGCACCTCCCTTCTCCAGAGCATCGCAAGCAGACCGGCCACCCGACTGGGTAACGCACAGCTGTCCCTGCCATACTGTTAATAAGACAATCGTGGCACCTTTCTGTTCTTAGCAGGGCCTTCTTCAGGTTTCACCACCAAAAACCAGTAGCTACAAAGAAACCAAGTTTTCCTGAAAGTACGATTTTTTTTCTGCTCCCAGACTCTTTGCTAATAAAGGAACGAAAATTGTAGTAGCCACAGAAATGTGAAACTATGTGCCGGAGAGGCGGGAGGCGGAAATCGGGGCCGCGCAGGCAGCGCCAGGCCTCGTCCCCGCCCGCCCCGGGCCCGGCCAGCCCCACCGGTCGCCCCCGCCGGCCACCCCCGTGTCCACCGGCCTCCTCGGCCGCCCCAGGCCGCGCCTTTCCGCGCTCCGCCCTACCCTGCCCCCACCTGTGCCGGTCACGGCCACGGCCCAGGCCGCGCCGGCAAGGGGCAGACCCGCCTCTGCCCTGCCGGCCGCCTCAGCTTCACCGCCTCCCTCAGCCCCGCCGCCGCGGCCCCCGCCCCGTGTCCGCCGGGGGCGGCCGTCCGACATGCCCGTACACGCTCCTCGGCCAGAAAGTTTCACTCGCGCCTCGGCTGCCACCGGTCCCCGCGCAGCCCTCCGGAGAGGCCCGGCGAAGGGCGCGCCCCGCAGGCACCGGCGGAGCGCTGGAGGAGGGAGGAAGGGAGGGCTCACCTCAGCCCGCAGGGCCGGGCCCCCTCGCCTGGGGGCTCCTGCGGAGCGGCGCGTCCCAGGCAGCGCTCCTCCGCGGGCAGCCAGGCGCGTCGGCGGGATGAGCTCACTGGGAGCGGGCGGCGGCAGTCCCCGCCCCGCGCACCCCCACGGCCGCCCCTCCACAGGAGCGGCTCCGCGGGGCGGGGAGCGCCCGGGGCGGGGCAGGGCGGGTCCCGCAGCGGCCCCAGCGCGGACCAGGGCAAGGGCCCCGGCTCTTCACGGCCTCACAGGACAGCCGAGGGGAGGGAGCGGGGCAAGCACGGCCGGGCGGTGTCCGCCCTCCGCGGCCTGGGGGGGGGGAAGTGGCCCACCGGCCAACGCCGCGTTTCTCCGCAGTCCGATGTTTCACCATCAGAAAAACTTACTGGAAATGCGCCAAAATCACCTCAGCTGCCGCGGCTCCGCAGAGCAGGGTCTGGGGTCCGCCGGCCTCTTCATTCAGGCTGCGCCACTCGACACACCTGAGCGTCCGTTCATGCTGTCGCTTTTTAATCACGGCTATTACCCTGAGCTCGGATATCGGTGATTTCAGCCAGGCTGTCAAGACAGAGGAGCGCAACTCGGCTCTGTGGGACTTCTGCTCCGAACGCCTGAGATGCGCGGTAGCCATCGGCGATGAAGGGCCACTGTCCGGTGGCAGCCCGCGGAAAACACCCGTGCCCCGGGCCTTCGCACTTCAAATCCTTTCTTACAAGTAACCTGAAAATAATTACATCCTTGCTTACAAGATCTGCAAGGGACAAAAAGGTGGGTGGAATATAAATAATAGTGACAGATCCTGCCAGAGTAATCTAAATTACTTGCTGAACTGCGCCATGCGAGACATGCCGGATTGGAAACGACACGTTTAGAACAAGGAACGTGGCCCCTGGCTGCAGTAGAGAAGGGGACATGCTCCACCCTGGAGAGCAACACCTCCGAAAGGATTTGGCGCTCCAGTGGCAAACCGTTGGTGCGCTGCCTGAATAAAGACGGGACTGGCGAGCATGTGCTGGGAGCCGGTGTCACCTCTGAATGCAGCTGCGGCGACCCCTGCAGCGGAACGCCCTTCCCAGTCTCTCTACCCGTATTTTCCAAGACACTAAAAAATTAAGAGATGGTGCAGAAGAGAACCGCAGAAATTATCTGAAGGCTGAAGATGGTCCCTAGCACTGAGATACTTGAAACACTGAGTTCTTCAAAAAAAAGGGGCAAAAGAGGGCTTATGAGAACAAAGATGGGTGCACCTGAGGTCAGTGCTACCGGTGGTCACCTCGATGAACTGTATGAAAGTAGCCACTACCAAGCATTATCGCTAGCTGTTTTTTTTTTACATGTAGAAAACCATCTCACATTACTGGGTTTAGGGTTAAAGTGATTTTTTTTAAGTATTAAGACATAGGTTTAGCAGTGATGGTTTGAATGCCAACGTTACGAGCGCAACAGTTGATAATGTTAGCAGAAATATTTACCTGATGTGTTTCTCTCCCAACCTCAAACCTTTCCTGGGCCTTAACACCCCAAATATCCAATACTTCAGCTATTCCCTCTAAGGAGGCCAAACTGCTACACATTATTTCTACAGTACAGTTTTGCTTAATTAGTTAAAAAATGAATTCTCACACAAACAAAGGAAAAGGTAGGAACAATCCAAAATACATTTATAAATAATAATAAGAGTTTGCTGGGCAAACTGTGATTTATTTTCATATGAAATTCATCATGAAAAACTAAATCTGAATTTAACTGCAGAATAATGATTACAGTGCCAGAGTATTCCAAAACATCTAGGCTATGCATGCATTCCACAGAGCGTGTCAATGTGTCTGCAAGGGGTACAAAGAGAATCCATGTGTGTGTTCAGAAACAAGTTACAGGCTCACACACAAGAGAAGCATCCTGTGCAGAACCCTGACACGATTGCCTTGTGTGGTACCAGAGGAGCAGAGTGACACGGAGACAAACTCTCTCAGGGTCACAAAGCAGAGCAGGTATCTTACACTTCTTTCACTTGACTTCAGCAGCTCAGTAGCTGAAGCCTTGTCCCAAAACAAGGGTAGGATGCTGTGGGTGACTCAGCTAGCAGCTTTTCTTTCTTCTGGTGAAAAACACGCTTAGAGCCTCTTCCCTCTGTTTTGTCTAAGTGATGAGGCATGTGTCTGGAAAAGGAGGAATTTTTTTCTCTGTCAGAGGAAATGTTTTAGTTCTGGCAGCCTTTTATGATTTTTGTCTTTCTCTCCAAAATCCAAGACAAAAAAATTGCACTACGACCCCACTGTTCTGGGATCTCATTAGGTTCAGTGCTCACTCTCTCTTCCTCTGTATATGAACCCATAACTTTGAAATACTATTTACAGTCAATTTGATTTATGTCCTGATGTTCCACAGGAAAGCTCAGAATAAAGATATTCTTAACTAGGGCTCAATTTTAGTGCTTCCCTATTTGCCTCAGTAGAGCAATGCTTTTGATACCAGCAACATAAAGATTTTTGCTCTCATCTCTAGCATACTTTTGGGAAGAATTCAGCCCACAGCTGTTTTTCTACTTTAACTGTTCTGCCCTCTGCTCCTTCCACTCATTTGTTCAGATGATTTGCCCATTCCCAGCCACTGAAATTATTCAGCTCTTCCTTTTTTTCTTCTCACAAAGGTTATGTCTGTCCTCAGAGTCTCACGCTTATGGATGCTTCCAGTAGTTTTAAAGCCTTTTTTCTGTTGTTGTGTTTGTTGGGTTTTTTTTTTAAAACATAAACCTTAGACCAAGCTGAAACATAATGGCAGCGTCATTCACTGTAATGCTGGGGACTAGGGAAATAAGAAATCAGACTTCTCACTTTGTCAGCTCACTTTCAGTGTTATGTTAGTTTGGGCTTTTCATCTTAACCTACTATTCCAATGCTTGGTTTTGGAGGGCCCCTTCACATAAGATAATGTTGTAAATTTTAGGGGCTTCCTTACAATGTAGCTGCTTTTATCCTGTCAGATTAATTCTCATGCAAAATAATAATTTGGGAGAAAATTCTTGATTTACTGATCTTAAGTAAGCAAGTTGTTCTATAACTAGTAGAATCAACACCACCTTATATTCAGTAGATTTGTGACTGCTGGATTTCCAGATGTCCAAGGAAGTGTAAGTTCTGCTTTATGTTTTTTGTTTGTCAAGCAGCATTCCTAATGTCTACCCAGGGTGCAGTACCTGGTGTCTGTCTGCTTCAGTGATGCTCTCTGTGCAGTGACAGGGCAGCAGGAGGCAGCCTCACCTTGCCTGCCTGTTTTGATCTGACAACACTGCACTGAAGCATCACTTTCAGTTGATTTTACTCAAAATAAACTGGCTGGTTCTAAAGCTAGGCAGGAAAGAGAGGCTGGGAACAAGTAAGTATGCACACAGGATCACAACAGGCCCATTTTCCCTATGAAACCAGGCTGGAAGTTGGTCACATGGCTTCACAGGGCAAAAGGAGAGGGAAGTTGAATATTGAGTCAAACACAACACCAATGGCAAACGACTTCACAGTCACAGAACCACAGAATCATCAAGGCTGGAAAAGACCTTCAAGATCATCAAGTCCAACCGTCCACCCTACACAGACATACACCATGGTGGTCTTGCAGTTGTTGTCCACAGCAGGTTCTGTGCAGAGCCTTGGCCATTTCACACACCAGAACTTATTATTTGCTTTTTTAGTTTTAGTATATTTATTTAGCATAGAGCATCAGTTCAGAAAATGCACTTTAGAAAACAGAAAAAAGTTTTCAGATTATGAAGTTAATGAGCTTACTGAACTATGTGCTCCAACCAATGGTAAAATAAGAGACAAACGTGCTTTATATTTGAAGAATTGCTAGTAGTATTTGTGTGGAAATTAATCCCTATGTGGAAAATACTGAACACAGCAGTAGTTTCAAGGGAAAAAAGAAATATTTCCCACCAAGCTGGAACTAAAGCATAGTGAAAACAGTGTTCTTTCACATCTTTGTAACAAATATTAGGAACTGTTCATTAAAATGATAATGTTTTTTATTAGTGAGCCAAAAAGCAAAACACTTTGTGCCTTACTAGAAGTGTTTGGAGGTGCAATGCATACACCAGGTTACTGAAAGGTTGTACATGAGCTGGGGAAAATAACAGAGGTGAGCAGTCCTTGCTGCTCCTTTTGAAAGGAAATGGAGGGTTGATTTAAAAAAAACAATTCTACCACCCCTACTAGCTTCAAACTTAAGGTTCTTGCGTTTGTGAACCGTGAGCTTATTAGTTTAGGACAGTATATGCATTTAAAATAGCAGATGCATGCAGTATATCCCATTTTGCCAGCCAGATTTCTAAATTCCTTACAGCCAAGGCCTGCAGAGCTTTGGGCCTGCCCTGCACAACCCCCCCCCCCTTTTTTTTTCATCTTTTTATTCATTACAGTTCAAGGTAACAAGGCCAGTTTTCAGCTGCTACTAAAGGATTAGCAGCTAGGATTTTCAACATAATTGGAGGCCTCTTCATAACATTTTAAACTATTGTCTTTAGAAACCTCAAAAAACTTCTGTATATAAGAGCTCAGTGCCCACTCACTCTGGATAAGCAATTATAGGCCTGCCCAGCTTTGACTGGCATCTGTGAACAGCTCCAACAAAATCATCTCATTCTAAATTTGGCTTCTGGACTTTTTATTTTTTTAGGGTTGTTATCCATAGAATAAACCAAGTTAAAAGTTTTCAAATGCAGCTGTTTTCTAATAGATAATCTTACTTTTGATTGCTTTTGACATTTCTTGATAGTAACACAAAAAATATTTCAGGCTTGTATAGCTTAAAGATAGCTCAAAGTTTTCTTCAACTCTAACTTTGAAAAAACATACCAAATATGGAAAATTTAAACTAGAAGGAATTTAAGTAAGTTATGAACAATGAAAGTAGGAGGTTGAATTTACATTTTCAAGCCAATTTTCATTTTGGTGACTGTTGTATTTCAGTAAATGCATATTGTGCAACTAAAATTATGGCTATTATATAAACAATTTTTAATAATAGCTTAGGAAGTCTTAAACATTCCTTTACATACAAATAACTTCTGAATGATTCACCAGAAGTAAACCCAAACTACAAGAGAGAAAAGCACCGTGCACAAGTTTGAGAAGTTTCATCCCTTTATATCTAACTGTTGAGTAGAAAAAGCAGTATCCAACTTTTCAACGTTGCCTGGTTCATGAAGCAATGACTTTGTTCTCAGGTGATCACAATTAAAAAGATAATATGAAAGTACCTACAAACCCAGCAAATTTACCTGATACCAATATAGTATGCACTTCACCCCATTCCTTGTTCTATTTAATTTTTAATTGACTACAGTTACAAAAGCAGAGGATGTAGGAAGGATAAGAAGTCAGATACCGGTTTTGTTTCCACCAGGTTATGCCCTTTGTATCATTGTAACTTCTAGGGAGTCATCTTGTCTATGAAATACCAATTCATGCTTTCATAAACTAATTGTTTTTTCTTTGAAACTTCTTCAGAAGATTAAAATACACCTTCCTGCAACAACACAGCTGTTTTCTGAGGCCAGCTCAGCTGGCAGAACCTCAGTAAGCTGGGCATATAGCAACCTCTTGTGGCAAAACTAGTATACACGTAGTAAGTAAGAACTATTGAATTTCTTAAGCTACTCCTGATACGAGTTGTAAACCTCTGTAAGAATCTGAAGTGTTAGCAAGCAAGGACAGTTGAAGAGTCTGTTTAGAAGAATGACCTAAACATTGGTGGCCTGTTGTAAATGAAGTGCCAAGCTGAAATTTCTGTTAATAAAATTATCTAAAAGCTTTTTGTTACAATTCAGCAAGAGTGGAATAATGGCCAGTGGAGTCCAGGGCCAGGTTTGACCAGAATAACACATAGCTATTATACCTGCTATAAACATGCTATTATGTTGAATCATTGCTCTCTGCATGGTTTTGCTGATTAAAGGGAAAACTATGACTGGTTTCACCAGGGAAGCCAAAGTGCCTTTACAGTTTACAGTAGCTAAGCAAGACTGAACACAGTTGGAGTACAAGCCTGGTTCAGTAATGTGTTCTGCAGAATGCTGGCACAGCAGCAGCCTTGCAGCTGACAGGGGAGGGCAAGGAACACTCAGACGTTGCTGTAGGCCTGGGAGGCAAAACAAATGGTAACTGCAAAGAATCCCATCATACCTACCATCTCCACAAAGACTTTACTAACAAGGGGTCCAAAAGTGTGAAGTGCACATTCCTCCTGCTACACTGATCAGCTGCAAACCTGTCCTGCTCAGGCTACGTGGAAGAGGATAGTCTAGGTGGAGCAGGAAGGAATGGTAGCATGTTGAAACAATGGTCCTCAAGGACAGCAAGTTTTTCAAAACCACGAGGTGCTTTACTGTGAACCTGGTTACAGGAGTTCTGCACAACAGGAACAATCACTATGTGAATAGCAGAGATGACAGTGATTAGACCAAGAATTTTTGTACATTCCAGAAATATACTCCTCTACCACTGAAACTAAAGATGAGCTCAGTGGATGCTTGAGCTTTTATGTGTACCAGTTACCAGAACTTCTGTGCTTTTTAAGAGGTTACTGTGCTTGAAATGACTTTGAAATCTGTGCATACTACTTAGAGAGGAACAGGTTGAACAAGTACATAGAGGCTTTAATTTTAATAAATATTAGCTGTGGTTTAACACTTTCGTTATCATTCTCTTATGGTAACTTCCCAGATTTGCCATGTGCCATTTCTGTGCCATTTCATCCACTGCAGTTTCACACGAGTCAGAAATCAGATCCTCTCAATTCAGACTTCAGTCTGTACACCTGACAGCACATATTACAGTTAATTCCTGACCAGTTAAAAGTTGCACAGTGCCAAATTCCCAAAGAACTCTGTCAAGCACCACCCAACCTGGGAGTGTCAAGTGCTTAAAGGCAGAGACTCTTCCTTGCCCAAAAGGAAATTTATCCCTGCAGGGAAGTCCAGCAAAACACGTTTTACTCAGACTGTCAAACAGAATTGTGGCATTACCAAGCTTACCAGTATGTCAAACCAAGCAACATTCACTGAAATCTGTTTTCACTGCTCTTGTTACCACTGGGCTTCAGTCACTCTCATCTGTAAGGTGTTCTGAGGTCTACAGATAACAGCTGCATCTTAACCAACACTGTGTCCATCAAAAGATTAAATATAGAGCAAGAGAAAATTTCCTCAAACCATGCCATTCTTGTTGGATGCCTGCTTCATTTGTGGCAGCCCTCAAGAAGCCTGGAAACAGGCTTCCTGCAAGGTTTTGATTTTTCTAGCACACCAACTGTATTTGTTCCTTATGTTCTGAATTTACCTGTAGTTCATATTTCAATAATACAAGCAAAGCACTAAATTAAAACTTGAACTAAATAAAACAAAATCCCTAAAACAGCAGTCACAACTGGTTCATCATAGTATCATCAACGATGGTGCAAACACTAATGAAAATGACAGAGAACAGAAGGCACAAAAAGGGTGAAAAAGTTGTCTATTTTTTAGAAGTTCAAAACATGGTTTTAGTTTCCCATTTAGTTTTTTATTCAGAATATTATTATAAGCAGAAAACCTTAATATATAGAAATAAATTAGATAAAACAATGCATCTGACAGTGCACCTGTAAAAATTCAACAGATGAGCAAAAGACTGCCTTGGTTGAAAAGGGAGTGCTCTTAATTATAGAATGTTCTTAATTATAAAATATGTCTAAGCAGAAGAGTTTAGTTTGTTCTCTTTATAATCTTTCAGATTCCCTGTAAAGACTAGTAATGCAAAGTATAGAACACTGCTGTGTGACACCACCACGCGGATGACACTACAGAAGCAGGTGAATCAAGTCACCAGGATTGCTTGCTCCACAAGATGCCTGTTAAAGCAGAAGAGGAGCTTGCACTTGCTTTGCATTCAGGAAAGCCATGAAACTGAGTTTATGACAATTAGACCTCCTGGCTTCCTGTGAGGTCCTCTTTTTACACCTGAAAATATGTTACACAGCTAGAATGTGGAAGATACTTTCCATTCAAGCAGGCTTTCTGCCAGGCTGTTTGGAACCACCATACTGTGACTCCAGAGAGGTTCTGTACAAACACAGATGCTAGGCACTGCTGCAACACATGCATGGATTCATTTTTCCAGGAGGATTTAAGCTTCTTAGAAGCTTCTTCAAAGCATATGCTGAGCCTATGCTGCACTTTCCCATTTGCCAATACAGCAGACACTAAACTTTCAGAACCTGAGTTACTGTATATCCTTAATTCATCTGTATAGTCTTGAACTTGTACACGTGCACTGCACAGAGCAGAAGAGAGGACTTCTACATGGAACTACTACATCCATAAGCAATGACAGTATGACTATCTGATTTAGGTCACAAAAGTAATTTCCTATAGCTACCTCCTACATCGAGCATGCCACCCCTACCTGAACATACTGCTTTAAACAGTTTAAATAACACTCATTGAAAAAACAAAACAAAAAAGTGCAAAACATAAGGAACTAACAGAAGGGTAGTGAGATCGTTTGGTTCATTCACTGCCACCTGCAGCAATGCTGATGTTACATCACAAAATGGGCGTGTGCACAACTGCAGTGCTGAAGCTCTGCACTAAAAGGGCAAATTCCCACCAAGCAATCTGCACCCAGCTGGGAGAGTTATGTTTCCAACCACTTTATGGATGTAGGATAGAAACAAGGATCCCAAGATTCCCAAGGAATCTCCATTCCCACAGTGTGGGAGTAACTCTTCACCACAGGGCGCAACTTACCACAGTTACCCACTTCTTTAGTGTGTCAGGATATGTCCCATCCCTTCCAGGCACCAGGAAAGGGTGTTCAAGTGGTTTCTCCAGTCAGGTATGTTAAGCACAAACTGCCCAGAACAACCGGTGTCTAGTTAATCTAGCAGCCACAGGAAGGCTGGGAATAACCCAGGAAAAGACAATCCTTTTCCTACAAGACCTCATTTTGCATTAAATCCTTGGCCCAAATATAAACAAACTTTCAGAAGCAGAAAGCAACATTCATACAGGCCCCTGGAATCAGATCCTAGAATTTTTCACTAGCCATTGATCTTCTTCAGAAACAAAAAGGATAAGTATCAGAATTATAAAGAACATTCTTTCTGTAGGGAACATGAATTAGCCAGTGACATGTTAGAGTGCACAGTACCATTTCTGGCCTGGATAGCATGAATAATTATATCACACATGGACAGCTTTAACTCAAATCATGTTTGATCATTTACATTCATATTGATATTCATTTATATACAGTCAGCCTAGGAAATGGAAAGTGTGCTACATACAGTATAAAAGCAGAACGAGCTGCTTTCCAAATCCTGTACCTACAACTTACAAATCCATAAAGTATATTGCTGCTGTTGTCCAGGATACCGGGAACAGTGTTTTACAAGTAGCTACCTCTTAGTTGAGAAACATGGGAGAAAAAAACCCAGTCTTCTTCATAGGAGCATCAGTATTTTGATTTTTCCTACTTACTCAAGGTGAAACCAAATTACTTATTGCACATACTCTTAATCACCACCTCCTGTGATCATAACTTAATCTTTAATCAACATAAAGTTATTCACATTTTATGGATGGATGAAATGAAGCAGACATTCATGTACAGTGATAACACTAATTCTTGACAACCCACCTGGGACCCCTCTGTTTAAGAGGAGTGTGTTTCATACATTTGTTGTAGATTTCCTCTGAAGTCATGTGGAAAGCAGTCTATAAAAAGCCTCTTTGACAATATAAACATTTTTGAGCATCATCTTTTATACTGATTGTGCATTTGGACTCCTTGACTATAATCTTAGTGACATATTCATCTTCAATCAGTCCCTTAAAAGAAACAGTCCCAGCAGAATTAAATTCAGAGCAAGCCACCAGCTAAACTACTCAACTAGCAGCAGCAGGAGAGTATTTTCCCCTGCACTGGGCAGGACTGACCATTTCTGCTGTCCTTGCTGACAGTGTAAGCAGGCAGGGCTCACTCAAGGCCACTCCCTGTACCTGTACTTAAAATTGCTTCTCCCCATTATTAAGCTTGACCCCTTAGACCCTCCTACCCCTAGTCCATGCTCAGTCTCACTTCTCAGCCTCAAATCCCATTCTACCATTCCAGCCTTGAACTCCATCTTCAAATGACTACACTCTCCACACCTTGACTCCTCTCCCATCTCACCTCTCATCACAGAGGTTCAACTCCAAGTCAGGCACCTCCTTCACTCATCCTCCCCAGCCCCAAAGAGGTTCACTCAGACCTTTTTCACTTGTTTTCTCCTACTCTCTGGATCCCAGTAGAGGAATGTCTGCAGAGAAGATGGATTTCCTTGCAGTAAGAAATGGAATTAAAAAAAAAATATTTCCACTGCATAGAAATCTTTCCCAGGATTCTCAGAAGTTTCTTACTGTGCAGTAAGCCCAAGGCATACATTCAGCATGGAACACCTCAGCCTAAACTAACCACAAAAAACAAAACACCCAAAGAGATCAAGTGATAGGCAATCTGGATTTTAGGAAGCATGTGAGAACATTCACTATTGTTATTCTCAAATCCCTCACAGAACATGCCTTTCAGTTGTGACCTGCTTTCTTAGGACCACGTTCACTTAAGAAGAAGACTGAAAGTTTCCACTTATTGGTGAATTCTGACTGAAGTACTGAAGTCTGTAAGACTTCTTTGCACCAAGCCATTACTGTACACTAGGTAAAGCCAAGTTAGACAGAAGCTATGATATTTTAGTAACACCCAAGTACATTTAGCAACTCTTATTTTATTGTCAGCAACAGAAATACAGTAAGATACAAGGCACACAGCTTTTGATCCTTTTCCCACAGTGTACTAAGTGCTATTTAGAATAGAAACTCACTTTTAAGTAAACATGAGTTTCTTAACATTTCCGTGGCTGTTGAATAATATAAACTCTTTTAGGCAGTATGAACTTCTCCAAGGCAGGCTGTGGCTTTTGCTGAACCACTTGTAATGCTGCTGCATGAGTTCTGTGGCTCATCTGTAACATTAATGGGGAGAAAAAACTTGTGATAGAATGCAGATATTCTTCCAAAATTCCATCAGATGAAAGTAGTTTAAAAAAGGTAGTAAAACTTGAGAAAAAGTACAAATGATCACTACATAAAACTCAGTGACTCAGTACATATAACTAGAATTGCTGTTTTCAAAGTGATATTAGCCTGACTACCTTCAGGGTAGTATTAGGTTTTTTCCCTCCCTTTTTTTTTTTGTAGTTCATAGAAGGAGCTGCCAAGATTAGGGAAGCAGAGCAAATAATCAGGATGCCAGAGTTCACCGTAAGTTGCTTCAAATTCTTATTTTGGCAGATTCAAATCCTCATCATTACAGCATCTCTCACTTGCTAACCTATTGAGGCAGCTTTATGTATGAGGCTCTGGAAACCAACAGAAGGAAATGGTAGGTAGGAACAGAGAACATGGGGACCAGTGGAAGAGAAACAGGATGAGTTTTATCTGTTCTCCTTACCAAAAAAATCTAAGCAAAAATTCAGTATCTACATACTAAAGTGGTAATCACATCTGTTCATTAAAGGCTTATGTTGAAATGATGCAACTGATGTTTTACCAAGCTCTATGGATGAAGAACTCCTGTATGCTTCAGAACCTAAAGGCTGCACATGTATGAAAAATAGATGAGAACTGTCAGATCTTCAGATTAGCATGCAAATGAAAAAGCTGCTTATTAAAACAGCTCTTGCAAAGCCTATGTGTTAGAGTCTGCATCAACAGCCTAGCAAGAGATACTGGACAGTAGCTGGAAACACGATCTATAGAAGGGTCCATCAACAGCTTTGCAACACAAAGTTTCAAACAATTTGTAGTATTTCTGAGGGAGAAGTCAAGAAGCTGCTGGAGGGTCTAATATCAGGCCTCGGGTGCAACAGCTGCACGTGGGCAACAGTGGAACATGCTGTGCCTGCTGCTCAGGGACAGTAGTGACATTAGCTTACCCTCTTGGTACCCACTGTGCACTTGTCAGGGACACCACCCACCTCCTGCAAGAAGCTATCTTCACTTCTCTAGGCTGGATCCTTACAGAAGTTAAAGCTATTTCCACAGTGGGATAGAGGACTGAAGACTAGGTTTTGTTCTGGGTTGTAATCCCAGCTCTGCCACAAGCTTACTATGCCACTGATTATTCTTCCCCACGTCAATAAATCTAAAGCAAAATACCACATTACAAAAGGACACAGCTTAATATCTAGCTGAACTTTCCTGTAACAGGTATATATAACTACCCTGGGTCTACTTAATGTTAAATAGGAAAGGAATCAAACATAGCAGAATAAGGAGGGAAGGCTGGTTAATTTTAGCCATCTAGAATTTTAGCCACACAACTGCTAAAGAAATAGATAATCTCAAAAATATTTAGTGGTAGATGACAAACATACAAATGTCAGATGACAGCAGATGAAGGAAAATTAGTAATTTTTTTTAAATGTTTAGCTTTATGGAGAAGCCCTGACAAAGAGCTATCATAACCTTCCAGATGTACTTACTTTGCTCAGTGCTTCTGCTAGCAAGACACCCATGTTCTGAGTTCGTGAAAAACTGGCAATAGCACTGTGAAACAAAATAGAAAAGTATTTAGCATTTCCATCTCACAGAAACGCTCACTTTCATTTTTAAGACTTAATACAAAACTTATGTTGTACTAGAAATTTAGGTTTTTGAACTAAATCCTTTAATCACATTAAAGATGATTTGGTATTAAAAAAAGGTATGCTTCCTCAGAATAGAGCAATGCAAAACCTGTGTTGCAGGCTGTTGTATTTAGATATAGCTTTATAAAAAAAAATCTATCTATAAAATACCCTTAAATATCTCAAAAGGGATTATGTTTTACACTGTGGTGTAGCTTCCCAGAAGCTGGGTACTGATATTCAGAACTACAGAATCTGACTTTGTAATTTTTTTAAGTCCGATCTACACCCATGGAAAAAATTAACCCACTGCTTTCAGGGAGTGTTTCCTTTGAGAGTAGCAATTTGCCAAGCAAGAACTTTTTGTGCAAGATTATCCCATGAACTTCTTCATATTCCAATGAAAAACAGCCATGTTATCCATATTCCACAAACAAACAACCTGTGGCTATTACAAACTCATTCAGCAACAGGAAGAATGGCTGGGTGTGCACATTCTTCTGATACCATTATTTGCAGTGACATCTCTGTAGCTTAGAATGGAGTCAAGAAAAAAAAAATCATTATTACCCTTGCACATGGAATAAGACACCCTAAATGTGTCTCTTGAAATAGCAGGTACTGCTTTAGTTAATGATTCTGTGGATCAGGAAAGACATTTCCTACTACATTTCAATTTAGCAATCAGTACAGGTTGCCACACTGGCAAATCTAAGTTATGCAAGAACTATGCCACCAGGTAACTATGACTATAGAAAAGACAGCAGCAAAACTATGCAGACAACTGCAATGAAAATAAAAACCTTTTAACTCCAGAAAAAACACAAATTAAAAATAATGAAGTTATTAAAAACAACTACAGAACCCCAAGAACACACTAAACTTTGAATTATTTTTCTTAATTAGTGAATATAGTGAAATGCAATGTACAGTCAGAAAACTGTCAGGCAGGCATCTAGTTATTAACAGGCTGCACTACACTCTATTATGCTGTACTTCAGACAGCCCCTTTGTAGCAAGGGTGCTTTTCTTAGAGCCAAATCTTAAAGCTCCACTATTGTCAAGACCAACCTCAGCTCTGAGCAGCCACTTCAAGCTGTGACAGTGACTTTAAGCCTATCAGATAATCTCCTCTGAATCAGAACCTTGTAGAGTCTGCACATGACAGCTACTAAACTACCTGCCACAGTTCTCTGACATCTGTGATTGCAACCTGACAATGAAACCCACCAGCCCAACACGGTGTGTATGCTGCATTGAGCAACTGTGGGTTCTGGTGCAGGGAGCTAGTTAACAGGAAAGGACTGTGTGTTACTGGCTCAGCTTTGTTTCAAAAACTGTATTTTAGGTTAGTGTTCTCCAAGCCAGTGAGGAGAAAAACCACAAACAAAAACCCACAGCAGTGATGTCTGTATCCTGCCAAGAAAGTGCACCAATATGTCAGCGTTAAAGCTAAACCCAGTTAAAGCTACCCAGCTGATTACAATATTATAGAGGGAAAAATAAAATCACATCTTGCTCCCAAAACTGAGTTCAGCTGTCAGTCTAGTCACAAGCTTCCCTTTTAACTCCTGGCAAAATGTATTTCACAACAATTCTACTAGAGTACAGTACTTTGTAGTGGCTGTCAAGACACTGACACAATGATTGCAATGTACACACAGACATTCAGCTGAACAGAAGGAGCCTTTCCTGACAGCAGCTGAAGATATTCAGGAACATTAGAGGTAAATCTGTTTATCAAGAGTAATACAGGCAGCAAAAAATCTCATTGGGGAAAAAAGTGGGAATCAGAACAAAGTCACTTGCACTGCTTATCTATCTTATCTAATCCAGGCTTTTTAAATGGTTACCTGGGTACTGTGGAAACCCCATACTATAGGTGGCTCCTTTTTTATTGGTGTTGTATTTATTTGTGTTTAGGCCTAACACGACAACAAAGAAACTGCCACACGGCCACTCACTCCATTCTTCCCCATCACACACACTCTGGGATGGGGAGGACAGAGGTCAACTAGAAGCTCATGGGTCAAGACAAAGGGCAAGGAACGTTCTTCACTGATTAAGGTCCTGGGCAAAACAGACTCAACTTGGGCAAAAAATAATAATTTAATTTCACACTAATCAAATACCCACAGGTCACAGACAACACAAAGAGCAGGGCTAACATCCGTTACCCCACCCCTCCCTTCTTCCCAGGCCCAGATTTGTTCCCAGAGCAAAGGGAACTTTCAGTGCTCATAAAGAAGGCACATGGTGAGATCAGGAGCATCTGAACTGGGTGGCCACTGAGAAAGTTTAAAATGGCAATAGAAGCAAAAACCCGAGTGTCTAAAACCTATTTAGGCACTGTGGTCCATTTAGAATTTGGACTCCAATGCAATTTCAGGAACACTAAGCCATTAACATTTTACCCTCTTATCCCTACATTCCAAGAAAATATTTGTTTTGATTATTACTTCAACCAGTCACTGCTACCTCATTCTAAAGTAGAAGCATGCCTTCCCTGTGGCAAAAAATAGCTTGAATAACCTTAGGAAGTAGAAAACAGAAAAAGCCAAAGTAGATTTGAGATTGAAGTAGGAAATAATAGCCTATACAGATGATAAATCCACATCTCCCACCCCCCCAAAGAGTCTATTATAGTTTCCTTCAGAATAAGGACAGCCTAAAATTTATTCTTATTTAACTGGAAACTGTTTGACTATTACTTTATTAGGTACAGGTATGCAACACATTGCTTTAGTTTCTGTTCCCTAACACATGACAAGAGAGAAGAGATTCAGCCTTTGTCTTTCACTGCAAAGTACAGCACTTAGGTTCCAAAGGTTGAGGATTTTTTGTTTTGTATGAAAGTTCCTCAGAGCTGCCTTTCATTTATAAATTGCACAAGTTAATTTAAGAATTAAACTCTTCAGAGTTTAGAAGCTGTCTTTATTTTCAGCCTTCAGCCCGTTACCTATGAACTTTAACCATGGGGCAGGGGGAACAAGCCCTGTAGTGCAGTACCTTGTCTTGTCTTTTCCCGGAGGTTTAGCATTTTTCTGACCAGGTCTGTTTTCTTGCTTTTTAGACACCCTCATACCTCCAGCTTTGCCTGGAAGAAGAAAATGCCATTTATGTAAAAATATCTACAGAATTACATGCTACATTAGTTACACTTAGAGAAGAAAAATACTTAGACCTGAGACAATTGTTAACAAGAAATCATCTTTCAATATTTAACTCCATACTTCACTTTTAAACACACATACACACAGAAGAAAGCCAAAGAGATCCAACAAAGACCTGAAAATTCTGTGCCGTGGCATCCTCACATCAACTTCCAAATACTATAACCAAGAAATCAGAGGGGGTTTGGTCACTGCTAACTGCATTAAATCTAAATACCTTATTATGGTAATATCCATTCTTCTCCCCTAAATCTCAGATGTAATCGTTTCCATTTTAAATTTAAGAAAGTAAAACAAACAAACAAACAAACATGTTCAGGTTTTCAAACAATGTCACTAATAGCAATAAAGGTTCCATTATTTGCTCAAGGTATTCTAGAGTAATGCAGATAAGAACCAGCTGTATACTCATCTTGTACTTGTGTTCTAGCAAGTTTAATTATATTTTATTAAGATATCTGCCAATCACAAAACCAATTAGCACTAATTAAGCTACAAAACACCAAACAGTAACAAATTAAGTTCTAAGGTATGTCAGAAATTTCAATTTGGAACTAAGACCATGTAAAGTTATCTAAAACATCTTGATGAAAGAAATACTCTCTCTCTGTTCACTAGGGTTGAAGTTTTAACACTGTGAAAGAAAGAAAGAACAAACTTATTGAACATTTCTTATTATTTTGAGGAAGTTGCTTCGTCTTACATCAAGGTTCCTATTCTTACAGTGAGTTTTCAAATGCAATTATCTGGGGACAGGAGTCAATAGGGAACGGAGAAAACCTTCAATAATGATCCAGTTAAATAACATGAGAAATGTATTTGGCCATGTTTAGGGGAATAGATGTGTCCATCTGTAAGTAACACCCATTTTGTGGCAAATTTGACTCCTCTTTTATTTCCTGGTTGCAGATTTAGTTTGAGAAACAAAAACTCTCCTTCAGTTATGTCCAAAGCATCCTTACAGTGCTGGAGTTCCACAGTGTCTACACTTGGCTTCTCTTTTCAAAATTACGTATCTAGGGTTCATTATACTGCTGTATAAGCAGCAAATTAACTGCCTAGCAGTCTCAGAGCTGCAAATACACTAGAGATAAAGACTGAACCAACGTCTTTTGGGAGTTTAACTGCAAAATTAGAAGACTCCTCTGAAATGGAAATTTCAGCCATTTCCAATTATCTACCAGTAAACAGAATCAAGATTCTAAATACCCTCAGCTCACAAGGTGTGAAACTCTTCCTTGTCTTTGTAAGCAGGAGTTTACATGAGAGGCATCTTTAAAAAATAATGATGATGGATTAAAAGAAAAAACAACACCCAAAACACACAACCCGCCCCTAGAATATCTCAAGATCTCAGACTGACATCTTCTTAGTGTCACATGGTGTTCGTAACAAGTTCACAGAAACACAGAATCACCTTGGTTGGAAAATATCTTCAGGATCATAGAGTCCAACTGTTAACCTAGCACTGAGAAGTCCTTAACTAAACCATATCCCTAAGTACTGTGTCTATTTGACCCCTAAATCCCTCCAGGGATGGTGACTCCACCACTGCCCTGGGCAGCCTGTTCCAATGCCTGATAACCCTTTCAAGTGAAGAAATTCTTCCTAGCATCCAATCTAAACCTCCCCTGGCAGAACTTGAGGCCATTACCTCTTGTCCTATCACCCGTAACTTCATTGGACAGACTGATCCCCACCTCTTTACAACCTCCATTAAGGTAGTTCATCCAGAACACCCATACAAGTTATCCCAAGTATTCTTCCACAGATTGCTAGGTGCTTAGGTTTGTTGGCTTTTTAGGAATAAGTCAAACTGCAAATGGGAACCCAACTAAAATTTGGGAAGTAGATAAAATCCATGACTGAACCTAGTTCAGTGACTTTTGATTTGGCTGTTCACTAACCACCCACATGCAGGACTGGTGATAGAGACAAGCATTTTGTATAGTTTTAATTAGGCAGAGTGAAGAGATCCAGACACACATAGAGGCGGAGACACTTTAACACTATGAAGCTCTACAGAAAGCACTAGCAGGGGTTGGGGTGTTGGGGAGCAGGCAGGAAAGAGAGAGATACCCAAAATGGGAAAATATATTTAAACATTAAGTGGCCAAGCAGGAATTGTGTCTACTGCAGCAAGCCCTGAGAGGAAAGTTATTTATAAATATTAGAAATAATGCAGGACTTACTTCAGTCTTGCCACTGACTTGAAAATAGCTGCCAGTAGCAGCTGTCAAACCTGCTCAAACCCATCCATAGCAGTGGAATAGTTAAATATGGGTGCTTCTGGAACGCATCAGAAAGCTGTTTTATAATCTTTTCTTTTTTCCCCCACAGCAATTAATCAATATGTTAAAGTTTTAATATAGAGTTCAACTTTTTTTTATTTTTCTAAGTGCCTTGTGAACCATGTAATCTAAGAGGTATGAACTAAGTGCAAAAATCTTTACAAACTTCCATATTTAAAATACTATGTATTTTTAAAGAAAGAGGAACACCTCTTTTCTTCCCCCCAAAAAACAAAAAAACCCCAAAATCCAAACTGAAAACAAAGGCCCACAGTTCTGTTGAATCTGGAGGCTACTTAGGGACACTAGTCACAATAAAGGTATCTGCCTTCCACCTCCTCCTTGTTCACCAAGTTGAAATAACTTATTCCTACCATGCCAGCTCCTCTGCCGGAGCTGGTCACTGCCACAGCAGCAACAGATAAGCCTCACCAAGATGCACTTTGCTGTCACATAAATAAAGCAAAAACTACCCACACCAGGTCACTGACTGTGGTGGTTTAGAGGCCCTTTCAGCTGCAGCCCAACTGCACATACACTGACACAAAAATCCAGGACAGGACTACAGACAAGTGAAGCTGAAAAACACCTACTTCCATCACAGAGTCATGTAAAAGCATGCTTAAAAAATGTCAAGAAACTTTCAAGAAAACAAAACAGATTTTAGGGGTACGATGAGACACACAAGTTATGCCTTGAGGCAGTAACTGCTTCTAATAAACTGAGGGGAACCCAAATTGGCCTGGGCTGAGCAGCAAGTGTTCAGCAGTTCTAAGGGCCAAGCCCACAGCAGCTCCATGTGCACCCAGAACACACTGGAGACAAACCAGGTACTAGTGCTCACTCTGTGTTTTAAGGTACCAGCTCCACACAATTAACCAACAGGCAAGCATGGGAGCTGACTGCCATCTGTATGCATTTAGAAATTCTCCAACAAACCTGGCAGCGGTTTAAGTACCAAGTGTTCTATCCCTACTAATCACCCATTGCACTGAGCAGGGGTCAGAGCACCATGCCAAAGGCTCATCAGCCTGCACTCAGGGGCACCCTGCAGTCAGACACAGAGCTCCAAGGGGCATGCAGGAAAAAAAATAGAAAAATTAGAAAATACTGTTTCATGTTACAATAGGAGGCGACGAATAAGATACAAAAACACTACTTTCATCAAAACATTGATACCCGTTTCTCTCCCCATTACTCGATAACACGTTCCTGATTACAAAGGCTGCAGAGCCTCTTGCCACTCAGACGCAAAGTCAAGCAGTTCAAGTTTACATGTAATGGGGCCGGTGTGGTATCAAACACCGAGGTGTGTGATGAGGTGGAAGAGGCTGAGCACAACACCGGTTTTCCTGTCTACACCGGGGCAAGCTGAGGTTTCACGGACCTTTGGGACGCGCTGCTCCTACAGAGCTCCGGCTCCGCGCCCTGTCAGCCCCGTCGCGCGGGCAGAGGGGCACGGTACGGGGCAGCCCGGCCGCTCGGCGCCCACCGGTCCCTCGCTCCCGGGCCCCCGCCGCTCCGCAGCCCCTCAGGCCTCGGGAGGGGCCGACCAGGAGGCCTCCGGTGCGGGAGCTGTGGCGGCCGCACCCCTCAGCGGCCCCCACGCTGCCGGCGGTCCTCCGGCGCGGGGGCGACTGCCTTCCCTCTGCTAGTGGGGCGCCCGCCCGCGCTGAGGAGAGCGGCTCGGAGAGCGGCTCCAACAACACCCCCAGCCCTACCTGCCGGAGTGCGCCGGCTCTGAGGCGGGAGCGGCAGGACGCGCCTCCCCGACGCCATGGCGAGGCCCACGCGCAGTGTCCGCGCGGCGGCGCTCTTGTGCGGCTGGGGGGCGGGAGGGGGCGCGAGGGTGGGCGGGGCGCGAGGGACCGCGCGGGGGGGCGCGGCGGGAGGAGGGGGCGCGGTCGGTCAGTCAGTGCGACGGGCGGGCGGTCCGTCAGTCAGTCACCACCAGGGGGGATCCGACCGAGGGGCGGGAAGGAGGTGGTAAAGGAGCAGAGCTGCGGTGACTGGGGGGCCGTGAGTGGTTTTCTAAACAATTAAAAACAAAAGGAGAGAGGGAATGTAAAAATAGGATGAGATTAAGTGGGATCAGAAGAAGGGGGAAAGGCAGTAGAAAAAGTAGAAGAGCTTTGTAATGCAGCAATTTCTTCCCTAGAAAAGCAACTTGCTTTGCAAATGTTAAAGTCAATAGTACTGCATGTCTCTGACAAGAAATACTTGGCTTGAAAGGATGATCGTAGTTTTGATTGGGGAAAGAAATTCTTTCAAATATGACGATCTGAAGAAGACATAACAAAATAAACTTTTTTTCTGAAGTATTTGTTCAGTATTCAGGGGCTTTCATATGAATGTTATTCATCCTCAGCAGATAAATACTGCTTTTTCAGTTTATTTACGTGTACTTGGGTATGGTACTCTCAAGTCCAAGCTCAGTGATTCATGAGCTTTTCCTTAAGATAATACAGCATTTCTTTTCTCTGCATCTGCTAACAGATTGAGAGAATCATTCTCCTATTACCTGGGGCAGACACAGCATTTTAACGGTGATAAAGAGACAACAGTCATAGGAAATTTTTCTGAGTGGTGCTCTCAGGGCTCTGGAACTCTTTCACCTTTCACAACAATTACTCTTTTAGAATCTACAGTCTAGAGGCAAGTTATTACCTGATTACAAAGTTTGAGAAGTCACTTGGCAGAATCAAGAATCAAGATGTGTCCAAGAAGACTGTCTGATTACTTGATCTAGCTAATTACTATTAGCTGAATCAGAAATCCAAGCACTTCAGCACACAGGCATATGGACTACCTTCCTCATGTATCATGTTTTAATTCCTGTCTCTGTGTTGTTGAATCTATCGCTCATGATTCTGCAGTATTTTCCCTTATCTGCTTTATCTCCAGTATTGCTCATTTTCAAATGTCAGAATTACTCATTTGTGGGCACTGATATAGACTGATACTGTTTTTACATCTGGTAATTGAATGCTGAAATAAGATTGCTATTTTCTTAAGCTGAGTTACAGATAGACAATACATTTCTCAGTTGAGCCAATATATCAATTTTTAGATGCTGCAGGAGCATGATGGAGACAACAGATATTGTGGTGCAGGTATAAGACTTAGTTTTTATTAATATATGCTTTAGATTTTTTTTGTCCTCAGTCCTCTGGGTTATTCTTGTCTGTTTATAGTAGTTCAGCACAAAGTTAATAATTTTACAAATAATATTATTTTAAAGTATCTGAAGCACAGAGAAGACCAATTAGTGAATATGTTCAATGTTCAATATGTTCAGTGATTTTTACATTGATATAATTGTTCACTAGGGTATCCATGGTGCATCTCACAAAATCTCTAGGAAGTCTGGCTTCACATCGGTAAAGCTTACCTCTTCCTTCTAGGAAACCTGAGAAGTTCAAGTCCTGGTTCTTATTTGGATGCCAGTTGTTTCACAGACTACAAGAGAGAAAGAAGTGTCCATGCACTGTGTGAAGGTAAGGGTAATATTATTAAGAAGAAGCTATACCTCACTGGCTCATTTTTGGTTATAGAATCAAACTTTTTTTACAGAATTACTAGAAAGCTATACTTTTGTCATCATGTGTTCTATCCACCTAAGTGCCCTTGTTAAAAAAAAATATTAGTGAGTGGTGGAATAAGTGAATAATTTCTAAACAATTAAATTGCAACACCCTGAGCTGCATGGAAGCCCTTACAGAGATTTCACTATAACTGTCTTATGCCCTCAAAGGTTAAACATGAGAATTCACTGTATTTTGTTGCTGTTGATCATGGCTTTGGACACTCATCTTCAGAAAACAGCTTAATGGTGGGAAGCAAAGGAAAACAAAACATTTTTTAGTATCTTGCGGGTTTTGCATGTCATGCTATTGAACTCCCTGCAGCTAGCCAGCTGCAAACTTCTTGTCATCCTATCTGTTTTCCCCAACAATTGAACAACTTTTTGTGTTAGAGTGAGTAGCCATTAAAGGGAACGTGACATTCAGTAACTGAATGGTAATGCTTTACCAGACAGAGCTTCCTGCTGGACCAGTTGTAAACAAGAAATATACCTTTTTTGTGGTGGATAGAAACTAATTCAAGTTCTCCAGTAATTGCTATTGGAATAGCATCCTTCTGAAACAGCAGTGATTACAGGATACTCCTCAAAGTGTATCAATAAGCTGGAAAAATGGGGGCAGAGAACTGGGAATTGCCCTTGCTCTTGTTTGGCTGGTTGTCATTCGTAGCAGGGTTGGGGTAACACTGTAGTAGTATAGTGATAAAATGTAATTGCTGTATTGAAACAGAGGAATAAAAATGAAAGTTAAACAAGAGGCAAATGTAATTGATAGTCTTTGCAGAATGTCATAAACATTATACAAAGGTGCTAAAACTGAATAATCAGCATTAGTATACTGATTTTTTCTGTTTGTGTTGTTATGCTGGTTATGGGGAGATCCATCTCGCAAGCTGGATTACAGTCTTTCCTTGTTGCAGTGTACGGGTCAGGATTGGGGATAAGTAAACTGCCAGTCTCCTGCCTATCTGATGACCTCTTCCAAAGCAGTGCTGTGCAGACAGGGTGGGTTAGTCCTTCTGTCTGGTGAGGTGCCAGTCTCCCAGAAGAAAATGAGGAGGAAAGAGAGACACAAAGATTCCTGTCTTTCCCCTGTCAGCCTACAGACTAGGATCAGCAGGAATGGGGCAGTAACACATTATGCACTATAAATACTACGTGCTGCAGAGTGCAGAAGTAGAAGCCTTGGGGAAGCACGTCCTCCCTGTGATCTCATTTACATGCTGTTTGGGAAGTGCAGGGAGTGATTTGTCTGTGCTGTGTTGGCAAGGAAACAAAAGTATGTCATATTCTTATACTGTACCTTTACAGATAAGCTGCCACTAGATGGTGGGCACAGAGCAGAGGACTTTGGCATTGGTAGGACCCACAGAGCTGAGTAGCTGAAATTATCCTTCCCAGCTCTTCATATCTCAACACACGGGCTTTGTAAACTACACAACTTACACCTCTGTGCATCACTAGGACAGCTTCATGCTATTTGAAGAGATATCTTCCTTTTAGTATGTTTGTCCCCATAGCAGGATACAAGCAGCTGTAGGCCTGCAGGGACAGTTTGTCCCTGTAGCCCTATAATTTACAGCCACACAGGGTAATGCTGCTTGCACAACACCTCCCGTGCCATTGCACCAAACAGGCTCTATGGTCTTACTTGTTACCTGCCACCATATCTAGCACATTATTTTAAAACCACTGAGGTAAGGGAAGACAATCACTGAGGCAAAGAAAACTGCATGGCAGCTAGATCTGCAAAAAAATACATGGAGACCTAGTGAGTGTTTCCAGAGTGACTTGCTTTGTTGTGGAATTTGTTAAGTCAGTAGGCTTCATTGAAGACTATGTAGTGAGGTTCCAGGTTTGATTTCTAATACGGGTAATTTTCAGTCTTGTTCAAACAAATGGACTTAGAAGTTCACTTGTGTCATATAGGAACTGTTTAAAAAAACAGCTGAGAGTGGCTTTGCTTAATCTTTTTACAAGCTTCATTGTCAAAATTCGTAAACAGTCAAACAGGATGGATGTTGTGGAGAGTCACAGTCAATGTGAAAAAAGAAGAGTTATACCAGAATTTCCTTTGTAGCCTGTAGTATGTCAGGGATGAGCAGAGGTAAAACACACTGTAGCAGGATGCTCCATCTCTCTGTGTGCCTGCCTCAGTTTCCCTCTGTGATTCAATTGCTTTTTGTCTCCCAATTTCACAGGCCTCAGCCTGGAGTGGAAAGATTCCCATGGGAAAGGAAAGGGCCTGGCAGGCTCTGAGTTGGTAACAACCTTGAAAGGTACAGAGGCCAAGTTGGAGTCCATAACACCAGCTGCTCTCTGGTGTTGGAGACCACGCAGCCCAGCCCAGCCACAACTAGGCCTGAAATGGAGACAAAACAAGGATAAACAGATTAAAGAGTTTGCTTGGTGAGACCAGGGCCTTCGTGGGTTTTCCACTGTTTGCCTTTGATTCTCCAATGGGAGCTAAATAGTTACATGACAGCAGTCAGCCCATTTTATTCTATAAAAGCCTGGTCTCACCTTTGGTCAGGGAGACTCCTGCACACTTTCCCAGGAGGTTGCTGGACCTTCTCCTCTCCAGGGGGGATGCCTGCCAGGGAGATCAGTTCTTGAGAATTAAGGACCAGACCAAGGGACACGTGGCTGCGGCCGGGCAGGGTGAGAGATGTTAACTCCTTTATTGTCTTTACTGGTTAATTTGACACAGAGCAATCTCTCATTGCTACGTTTTCAATGTGAAGATTTTCGGATCCTTTTAAAGTCAGTAATTAATGGTCTAGTATAAACTTGGTAATAAGTAAGTTGCCAACATTTAAATGTTAACCTTGATTGATTGGTTTGACTATTCGTAGGAGATTTCATTGCTAAGATACCTTTTGCATTGTAACTTTAGCTTCTGTTCCCATCTCCCATTTTCCCCACAATGTGACTGTGCTTGTGCCTTTTACCCTGAAACAGTGAAGCCCCTGGTGCTGTTTGCAGTAAATCTTGTTCTGTGCAGATACATCTTGTCTGCTCTCTCACACCTTTCAGGAAACATAACATTTAAAATATTTTTTTTGTTTGTTTGTTTCCAGTGTTTGAATATTTAATAATACCAGCAAATTCAAACTAAATGCCTTTTTGACAACTGATGCCTTATCCCTGTTTCATGGTATGGGCTTGTAATTGTGTGCAATATTTGAGATTAGATAGATCCTCTTCTAAAACAACATAGTAAACTCCCTGGATGAGCAACAGCTTTAAATAGGATCTGGATCAATAGGAGTGCTGGGGAATGTACAGTCAAACTGAAGGAATGTGTATTTTGCTCCCTTATTAAGCACTCACATACAAGTACTGATTTTTTGGGTACAGGGGAGATTGTCACCAGTAGCAATTCAGCATTTCATGTGATATGATGATCTCCACTTCCTGTATCTCTCTGGCCATTCTGGGGATGTATTGGCAGATTCTGTATTTACTGAACCACTTGAATAATTTTAGGACATAGTCAAATGAACTGTGCTATGATGCAATGACTTGATTATGAGCCTGTCAATGAGCTGGAGGTCTTTTGTATTTAGTCCTAATGCAGATCAATCTCTTCTCAAAGTGTGTGACTAGTGTGCTGATGGACAGGTAGGTAATTCATGTCACACTCTTCCTAGTCAAGAAAAATGAACCCACATAGGAACTTAAGAACTAGCTGGAATTTGTTAAATTAAATTCCATTAAATATCCTGCTGCTTGTGTTATTCTCTTACATGTAATTAATACAGAGTAGAACAGACTACAAGGTGATTTAGCATTAAAAAATGGTATATGTAAAGATACTTAGCAATATTTAGGGAGCCCTGAAGCAGTAAGGAGATATGGTGCCTGAGATTATCAGCCTGCTCTAGGACTCAGACTTGCCAACTTCATGGCTAAGGTCAGTGCACCAGCTGATGCTGACAAGGTGATCCAGCCCTTCTGATGTCTCTGGAAATGCTACTGCTGTAGTCTTCCAAAGGGAATGCCTGCTTTGCTATTTCCAGCACTATCAATCTCTATTGGCATGACAAAAACACCAACCCAAACCAGTTGGACTTTGCTTCTTCATGTGGCAGGAGAGTGCAGTTTGCAGAGTGCTGCAGGCAGTGGGGCCAGACAGCTGCTGCCACACCCAGTGCGTTCTTTTATAACCACTTCTAGTCTCTAGACTAACCACAGAAGCAAGAACTTTCTATCTTTGCAGTTCAGTAGCAAACCTTCCCCACGAACACGGCCTTGCTGCGTACTGCTCCTGCCCGGTGCTCTGAAGGGGTGTGACCGACACCTCAGCTTGATCAGCCCATGATAACCAGCCTGCCCTCGCTCGCGGTAGCACTCCCCCTGTCTCTGAACAGTGCGGAGGAGTTGAACCAGCTCTTCATGCGGTTGGAGCAGAAAGGAATGCTTTGAACATACAAAGAGACTCAACCCTTAGTGTTCCTCATGAGCGCCTGCCTTCAACAGTGGCATGGGCAGTCCCATACGATGGTATCTCTGAAGAAGCTGTTGCATTCTCTTTTTAAAATTCCATAAAGTATTCCTGTTCTGATACTTTTTCTTGTCCCCCCTACAGCTTGCCTACAGATGTGATTAATTATCTTTTTCAACTTCAGTCTCCATCATCTTTTTGTCTAAACTCACTAGGTTTCACAGACAAGCCAGACTGCTGTCTTAGTTGTTTGCTTGCATGAGCCAACATGCCACTGAAGATTTAATGTGCCAATTCATAGTCTTGTCACTGGCAAAGTACTTTAGTGCAAATCATCATCATTCTTTGAATTATTAAATCCTTTTGCTATGGGGAAAGACCCTATTTTAAAATATTTACAGACAAACATACACAACCCAATCAGTGTGTTGTTTTATATCTATAAGCTCCTCTGGCCAGATGATTACTGAGTGAAAGCTGAAACATACTAACAACATTAGATAAATTAAATCAATGTAAAGTAGGGTTAGTCTGAGCTGAATGTTGTCCAATATGCTTTTTTCTTCTCTTATGAACTGTAGTTATTCTCTCATGTGGAATAGATGAGTAATTCCCCCATTTTGCAGTTCTCCACAGACCTCCCTCAAGAACCAAGTCAGCTCTTCCCCACACGTTCCCTGCCCTGTGGTGGGCAGTCGTACAGGTAGATGAGAAGGTGGAGCAGAGCAGAAGGTGGTAAAAGCCAAAACAGTAATAGGTCATGAAGGCTGCCTTTTGACTTGCCCTTGTTAGGACAGTGTATTGTTTCTCAGGTGCAGTTCCTCAGTCTTGAACATTATGTTTCCAACTCTTGCTTATTTTCCAGAGTTTATACTTCAGTTCTTTTCATTTTACCTTTTTGCTTTTGAAGGGTAAGTATGACTAGTATAAACGAGGCCAAGTTTTGTCCAACAAAGTGAAATACAGGCAAATTCTAAATGTGTTGTGTTAGGCTGGAGTATGTAACACATAGGATGTTCTTTCATAGCTTTTATTTCTTTACTTTGTTTATTTAAACTTAGTTTTCTATTAATTTGGTTCAGCAGAGCCTGCTGTTCTCTGTTCTGGAGGGATACTGGATGGTATATTATCATGAATACACCTTTCCTAAAGTTCATTTTAATAGCAAAACAATTGTTACTAGAAGTTGTTATCAACAGCACAAAGCTTATTTACTATAATAAACTCTATTCCAAAATTTGCATTTAAAGCAGGAGGCACCCCACTGTAGCACAGGAGACTGGCTGGTATCAGGCAATGCTTTTATAGAGTAAGTAATGCATTCTAGTTGAGTTTCCTGATAAAGCACAAATTGCTTATTTCCTTAATCCATTATTTTCTTAGAAAGTGATACATTCATGTGGAACTCAGCATTTAGTCTGAGTCCAGATGGGAGTCATTGCATGGGAAATGTGAGCATTCAGTGTCCTCTAAGCCATGGAAGAATGAAAAAATACACATTTCCAGGGTTTTTTCTCTTTTCACCAGAAAGATACACAGAGAATGTAACTGTTCCATAAGAGGGAGGAAAATGAAACTATGCTACAATCTCATAAAGCATTAAGTTACTTTTTGAGTAAACTTATTAAACACATTAAACTCAAAATTAGAAAAAATGTAACTAATCCTTTCCCTTCAACCAACCTCCTTGACAGTATGAAGGTTAAGGGAAAAATAAAGTACCCCTGGTTTTCTGTGTTTTAACTCTTCATCTGTAGGTGGTTTACTTTCTAAAGGCTTAAAGATACAGTTTCTTTCATTGGAAAAATGCATGCTAACGCTTTGTGCCTACCATATGTGCTCTAGCTGCTGAAACAGCTGACAGCAAGTCTTGGAGGTGTAGTGCTGAAGGTGTTCGGTGGATCTGACTGTCCCACATCATGCACACAAAGCCTGACCAGAACTGTTTTCTGGGGTTAATCTAAAAGTCCTTTAGAATGTTCCCGTTACATGTTTTAAGCACTTCTGATTAGGTTTTATGAAAATATCACATCTAGCATGATTACACTAGCATGTAATTATCAACTCTACTGTTAATTAAAATGCCATAAAGAAAGCTAAGTAAATACTAAAAAAAGATTTAATAGCCTGAAAAAAACTAATAAGAGCAAAACTAAAACTTCATTTTTTCATAATACAAACTTTTTAAATTTATTAATGCCCTGTAAGTTGTATGCATCTAAATGTAAAATATTTTACTCCCTAATTAAGTAATTTTATCTTTGGATTAAGGAACTCACAAAAGACCACTTTGATGCCAACAGTGAGCAAATGAAGAACCTTGCTGGTGATTTCTACCTTCCTCTGCAGACTGCATCTCCTCCCACCCATGTGTGTTCAGGAGATGTCTCCCTCCCTGTGCCCTGGCAGAATGCTCTCAACATGACCTGATCTAGGCTTCCCTGAGGTAAAATGTCAAGGTCTTCTCCTTAACATTTAGTAATTCCAGACTGCAAGCAGTGCTTTAGGTACACATGTATGTGTCATGTACTCATACAGTAAGGGCTTGGCTGGGTTGCTGGCTGTTTTCCTGTCTTACCTCAGCCAGACTTAGTGACTGACCATTGATTTCAAATCTGTCTTGATGATCAGAAGCACTAATCTTATAAGAGCTTGAGTTTTGGATCCAGATTCTGACAACATTCTTTTTTGGGGCCAGGATTCTCTTCAGCCTATTTAAATAATCATCCTAATTCAGTTAGGATTTGTCTCCTTTTTAAGTGTATTGTATTTAGGCTTTTTACAAGACAGTCACGGACACGTGTTACTTCAAGCACTTGTTTCCCATTGTTCTCTGCCATTTAGTGAGCATAGCTGTTCCACTGAGGTCAATGATACTTTCAGTTGTCCTCCGTGGGACTTATTTACACAAAAGGACATGCACAAGTCTGCTGTTGGGTCTCCCTGTGCACCTTCTCAGTCTAGTCTAACCCAAAGAATATTAACTCCCTGCTTTTGAAGTTTAAGTCCTCATTTTCTTTCACCATACTTGCAATGATTAGAAAGGGGCAAACCAAGTAGTGAATTTCCTAGGGCACTATTACTATTTAACTTCCAAATTAGCATCACCTTCTCCTAAGGACATTTACTTTTTCAAAGAGTTAACAATTTTTATCTTTCTCAGTGGGTATCAATCTGAATAAAAAATTGTGAACACATTTTAAAAGCATTCTGCTTAAATTTATGCTCATGACATAGAGGCCCAAAAGCCAGACTGCACTGTGAAAGTGAAAAATGAAATTGTGCCCTATTTCTGCCCCACTTCCACACACTCAGTCTGAAACTAGACACAAAGGGAAATTAACCAACAAATATACTGTACAGATAATTTTAATAGGTATAGCACCAAGACATAATGTGCAAAAATACATAAATAAATGAGGCCAATAAAAACAAAAGAAAACTATCATAATGAAATGTATATTTTCTACACCAGAAAGACCCAATCTGGGGGTGTTGTCCTGAATCTTGCTGGTTTGGATCTTGATGAAACTGCCTCAGATGAGAAGCAAAAATAATTCCATCGCACAGCTGCTTTGTTGAAATGACTACCTTCCTCTTTTTTGGAACTATTATCAGATTCAAAGAAGCAAATAATAACAGACTATGATTCTTTCAAGGCTATTATTTTGTCATCTGAAGCTAATTTATATCTTCCTGGGATAATGAAATGCCAAATAAGTATATTTGGCTCAGAAAGCTTAACTTACCGCCTCTGGTAGGTTATAGGCACACCAGATAATCAACATGGCTCTGCATTAGTCTGCATACCAAGGCTTGCACATGACTCTGAGGGTAGCTAGAACAATGAGGAAGGACCAGTGGTGAAGCTACTGTTAAAAGAAGCAAACTCAAAGTCAAGGAAATAGAAACTATTTTCTACCTTAAAAAAAAACCCATAAAGTCTTCTAGGAAGAAAAGGCACCATCTGCAGAGTGCTGGCCCTCAGCAGCACCTGCCACCCTGCAGCCCGTGGAATGGCACGGCTGTATCTCTGGGTTAAAACCCAACTCAATTCCTTTACTGTGCTGCTCCCCCCTTCATTTCTATTCCCTTTTACAGGCACGGGGCTGAAGCAGCCCAACCCATGAAGGAAAAGTGAACTTGCCTTATAATCTGAACCTGGAGCAGTTCTGCTTACCTTTTAGTATTCCACTGATGCAACCAAGGTATTTGGAAACACTGAAAACCAAAGAAAAGGGCAATGATGGGGAACAATAATTACAATTACAGACAGTATAAAGTTAACAGACTCTACAGCATGAGGGAAGTATGTGATTTAGTTATTTACGATAATCAAGTATTTTTATTGCAAATCAAGCAGAAGGTACTAAAAATGGAGACTATAGTTTCCATGAAAGCAAGATCTTCTTAATTTGCTAGAGGAGAGCAAGGGCAGCAGTAGAGGTGTGATGGGAAGAAAACAGCATAGAGTTCTGAAATACCTTGGATTGCTCATATCAAAAGTAAAAATACCAGTCTAAGGAATAATGGGAGGAAAGTGCATAATTTCACGCTTTGGTTTGCCAGCCTGACAAATTCAGAATATTTCACTGAGGAAAGCTGGGAAAATGGCCCAAACGTTTTGATGCATTTAACCTGCTTAAAAACATGCAATTAGACTTCGTATTAATGGTATTTGTTTCTGAATATCACACACAGAAAATAAAATAAAAATGAACAGGGAACAGCTTTCCATGGATGAGACTTCCATATTTATTGTTACTCCATGTGCATAGAAAATGGCAGTGAAGTTTCTTATGAAATAGGCAGGGAATGGGGGAGGTGTAGATATACTGGACTGGACTTTGTGCTTCAAAATTACACTATTAGTTTTTAAAAGTTGTTGGTTTTTTTTTTAATTTTAAAATTTATAACATTTTCTTGGAATTTTTTTTGTGCATGATGTTCCCAATTTGTGTTAAAATGACACACTGCATTACAAATGGATGGCACTTTAAACCAATGTGGCATTTCCATATTTACACCAACGAAATAAATTTACAAGACGTAATAGCGTACAATCTTGACATTTAGTAATAGCAATAAAACAAGGGCATCCATTTTATTTTTTCTGTACAAACTATCAGAACAAGACTTTTATTCACATAAAAAAAATCAGCTTTAATTTGCTCTGACCTACACACTTCCCAAATTCATTTTACTCAATTCTCAAACCTTTCATCACATCGCCCACACCCTCACCAGACTACAGGAGCTACAAGTAATTATACCTAACATCTAAACAGAGCAAAAAACCATCCCTTCCAGTTTTTCTTCCTGACAATTCCTCACTCAAAAAAAAAAATTAAAAAAAAAAAATTTTAAAAAAAAAAATTAAAAAAAAAAATTCCTTGTTCCTTCTTTTGTTGCACTTTCACATTTCATAACCAAAACAACAAATGAGGCCATTCTGTTTCTTCTCAAGCAAGGATGAGAAATACACTGGTGTTTTTTCTCTCTGATGCTACACCCAGGAGTCCGGGGAACCCGGGTACTGTTCTGCTCTATAAGAAGATCGTCTGGTGGAATAAAAGTCTACATAATTTGTGGTTGACTTCAGTCCATATTGTGTCGTGTAATCTGAAGTAGCAGGAAAGTGAACTCGATCATCAAAATACGGGTCTTCATAGCTATGTGGGGACTGCAAGTACAATCTGTATGCATCATAGTTTTTTCTGTTGGTATCTTCTTGGTTGTAGTACAATTGCTGATGCTGTTGAAAACATGATAGAAAAAATAAGCTTTCAAAATATAGCTAGCAGAGAAAACACATGTCTTTCAAACAAATTATACAGAACCTTTCCCTAAAAAGTTAGGTGCAGCTCTACCAAGGATGATAGTAACGTAGGCTTGAAACCTCCATGAAATGTACCTAATTTTTAAATGCAACTAAATGGAGGAAAAACCTCTAACTGCCTGTGTGTCTCCTCCTGCATTCACTGGGAAGCCAGTATCTCTCCAGAAGTAGCACTTTTAGAGCTTAAGTAGGAAGTACAGAACCTGACCATACCTACCAAAAAAAAAAAAGTCAAGTCAGAAAAGGGGTCTCAGATCCCACCATAAGATGCACACACTAAAACATGTGCCTACAAACAACCCCACAAAGGTAAGAGAAGTGCATAAGCAATTGTTACTTGAAGTACCCTAATTGCCCAGTAACACATTAATTCTGCTACAGATAAGACTCTGTTAAATGAGCACTCCTACATTACAGAGTACACTTGAACTCCCTGGAGTTCCAGCAACTCTACATGCTGAGCCTTGCTACCAGTGTCACTGCCAAACAGAGCTTTGGAGTCACCTGCAGTCGTCTGTTTTGTTCTCTTGCTGGTGAGGAATAGGAGCTGATGTAAATTGGTGAAGGTTTGCTGGAACCTGAGAGAAAACAGTTTATGGCATAAACGTCAGTTTTATTCCTTCATCTATCAGTCTTTTGGCTTCTATTTTACCTAGAAGAAATTACGTAGCACCCAAACAATTGAGGCTGAAGATTTTAGTATCTACTAATATATCTACTAATAATAGATTACACAATACAGGCAAATTTTGTTCTTCAGCAGTAGTTAAGCTGAAACCAATGGGCTTGTGTTGTTTTTTTTTGTTTTACAGACTAATAACCTGCATGATATTATATTAATATACAACTGAACATTATTGTTTATAACATTTTTAATATCTCTAGCATGTGCATAATAAAACGATCTTCTGTAATAAGATTTCAAATAAAAATTCCAAACAACGCTCACCACCCAATACATAAACAGATCTTCTCTTATTCTGGTAATATGTGCAATTTTAAAGAAAATAGCAGAGACAGATGAAAAACCTGCTCTGTTACAAATGCAATGAATATAATGAATAAACATTGAAAACAACACCAAGCAGTAACAAGCCTGCTAATGCAACTGTCCATATGATGATTGTGCAAACTCCTCATACAAGGGATATTTACATACTCCAGTTAAAAGCTCACCTAAATGGGATCTTACCAGTATATATGTCTTTGTGTGCAATGGCCTCCCCTTGGCTATTGTAATACTGCATGGAAGGCTGCGTCCTCTCGTATTCAGAGCGGGGCTCCCTGATTCCTAGTAACGCTGGGGATGAGGACGTGCTGCCAACTGAGAACAGAAGGATTATCAGTACAGCCAACAAAAGCCTTTCCCATACCTAACCTTCTCTTTATCCTCTCCTCATTCATTCCTTCCTCAAGAATTAATACATGAGATGTGGGAAATGGACAAAACTTGGATAAGTTTTTTTCTGGATGCAGAACCCCAATGACAAAAGCTATCAACAACGTGCCACGAGACTATAATGTTATACCTGCTGGTGAGTCACTGCTCTGTAATGCTGCCTGAAATAGGTTTCCATTTGTGTAAGACAATTGTTTTGCATTTAGACGATGATGCACCTGCTAGTGTTCATGATTTTATGTAAGTTATACTTGAATAGAATCTGTAAGTCCATCCTATCACTTGGGACAGGACAATTTGCAGTCTGCTTGGCTGAAGTGCTCCATGCACACACTCCTATCACTGGGCTTTGCTTAGCATGCAGGAGTGCCTCCTGGCCACGCTGTGCTCCAGCTGGCTGACGGCTGCTGCGAGATCATTACGACACGTTGCTTACTTTATATTCTTACTGTGACCAGCCCAGCCTCTACTGCAGCTGTAACACGTTTGTCCTGCTAAACCTTCCCTGTTTTACAGACCCCTCAGGTTCTGTTCCCTTAGAAAGACTCCAGGAACACAGGGGAAAAATACTTGAAAATAACTTACAGAATTTTGCGTCAAAATATAAATCAATGATCCCTTCTTCTGTTATCTGTGTCCATGACATCACATCTCACCGTTCTGTATTATTATGGATGGTTTAATTACTGATACTATCCTGGCATATTCTTGGCTAAGAAAGCTAAATTTGGGGGTGTAGTTAAAATTCTGACCCAGGTCAACATAATGTGTGTGTGATAATAATTGAGAAACTGAAAAGGACAACAGCCACAGGCCAAGTGTAACTGTTCCACCATGCACCTTCTGTGCACGCAGCAGCCAGCATGGCTGCTGCCACAGTCCTGCTGTGCACGTGTGCCCTGCACCACATTTCCACCTTGTTCAGAACAGAACAGCAGACACTTCTTATTAGGATTTTGTACTAAGACTGCTCTGAAGTACAATGGCTTCTGAATATTATGTTAGAGCTGCCCATCTCACTTCCTGCTGGTAGTTCAAAGAACTGGAGTAACACAGTGGGGTTCTGCCAGCCTAGCCTGGGAGAGACAGCGCTGAGATCAGGATTTGAGTGCAGGTACTGGAATATCCTTTTACTCTGTGGTAGAACCTGGTCAGTTCCCTGAGCTTCCATGTCACTGCTTATTTTGAGAAGACATTTTTGGCTCTGGCAGTAGACATGTAGTTAAACAGTCTGTGAATTCAAAGTGGTGCCAGTAGGTGCAGTTGGCAAGTAGGTGTAAAAGTAAAAACTGCCTGCACTATCATGTGGTTTTTGAGTGACAAAAATACTTGGTCAGGACATTCTTTTGAAATCCTGAAGGGCTGGGAGAGAACCAAATGTAGAACACAGTATGATCAGAATGACAAAATCCTCTGGAATACAGTCTGCTCTTGTATGGCAGTAGACAAAGGGATCAGTCCTGCATGTTGCACTGAGGTGGCTGACAGAACTCTGGGCACAGAAGATGGGCTATGCACTTTCTTTCCCTTCTCAAGATACTACAGGTATACTTCTCGTAGGAAAAGAAATCCCTGGTTCAGTCCTTGTTTTTCAAGTCACCGGTGTCATGAAGGAATGTGTGAGGGTTGTTACTTTTAGGTAAAGAATTAGAGTATTGTAGGAACTGGTGAATTATTTTAGCAGTGATGGTAGATAGGTACTTCTCTGTATTAAGAGGAAACTTAATTAAGAGAAATCACAGAAAAATACAAGAGTAAACTGGATAAAATAACATGCCAAATGAAGACAATAAACAAGTAGGTTTTTTATCACCCCCCTCATGAAGATCTAAATCCTAGCATGAAGATGTTAAAGGAACAAAGGCAATAAATAAATTAGTCAGAAAAGTAAGGTTTTTCTTACTGTCTTGTTCATCCTAATGGGACATTACATAATTGGGAATGAAAACAGGTTCCTTGCTATTGGTCTGTTGTTTTCTATGCCACCCAGTGCCCATGTTCTGTGAGGTGACATCTACAATGCCAAGTTTTGCAGCACGGGAGTGTCTTTTTAGAGGAAAGCAGTAGGTAACAAAGTCCAGGTGTGTAATCTGAGGATTTTCCTTAGCACCAAGTCTAACCTGGTCCCATGAACCGAATGCCCACTAGCAGCTGGAGCATGTTAGTGGTCTGGAAGAACATCACCTGATCTAGTTTCCTCCAAAAGGAAAACACACATTCTGAGACTGCTGTTTGTTTTGCATTAAGGAGTAAGCGGGGAGATTTGCTTCAAAGTGCAAAGTGCTCCTAATCCAAACTGAAATGCTAATGCAGAGGCATCCACAAATGCCCACGGTAGCAGCCGAGGTACCGTTCAGAGGACGTGAGGCACTGATGTTTGAACACAGAGGAGGAACAGCACGACCTCTGTGCTTTAGGCAGAACTAGCAGCAAACTGAGAGGCTATTTGAGTTTAAACAATGAGCTACCAGGTACCCCTTCAGTAATTCTCTTCATGTTTCTGGGCTGACCTGACTGTATGACAGGTGACATCTGCTGATTTGCTGTTGATAAAGAAGGGTGTGATTTGAATCTCTCTCGCTCTAGTGTTGATACTGGTGTAATAAAATGACTTTGATTCCATCCATCCTGTGGAGTAGCAAAAACAAAAAAAACACAAAAATAAATCACTACTCATTAAATTAAGAGTTTTTGTAGAACAATTTTCCAGTGTAGGCTAATTTTGTAACGTACCTTTTTATAAATGCTACGGAGATCTCGGTACTGCCATAACGTGTTCAGCACCTGGGCAGCTGCCTTGACAACTTTCAGTGAGGATCTAAGGAAAAAAAGAATATTGCATTATTAGAAAGCCACTTAATTCCACTTAAAAAGAACAATATTTCTGAGCTACATAATAGCCTAAACCTTGCTGCTATGAAACAAGTCAGGTCATCTCTCCAGGTGTCACTAATGCATGCCTGCCTTAACGCAGTGTGGACACAGCTGCCTCCCCAAAAGGCTGCTGCAGACCCTGACTAAGCAAGACAATCATTCCCATCTCCAGCCTAGACATTTTCTCTTCAGGTCACCCACATGAGGAATACAGATAGAAGGACTGAAACAGCTACGGTCATTATCTGCAAGAATTATAAATTATTAAAAGAAACATCCATTTAGTGCCTTTCATAGAAACTGAGATTGCACACTTTAAATCATTGTACAAAATTCCTAACTAGAAGAAGATTAGACAAACAGAAGAAAGCTGGTATTAAAAGTCTCCAAACATCCTCATAGTGAGACTTTGTTCTCAGTTCCATGTTGCACTACTGAAAACTTTTATTGGCTGGGAATGCACTTTTCCACTCTCAAGAGCAAGGCTAGGAAAATTACTCTAGCTATTATTAAAAATAAGGTCATGCCACCTTTTTAAAGAGAAATGGCAATAAGCTGGTCATGCCACTGAAGCAGTGATCTGACATTAAATGCCACAGCATGACATCTGTTAAACACATGCCTTTTTCTGTCACTGAAGATTCATCCAGTACAGTTTGTAAAATAAAAGACTGGAAAAAAATTGCAGCTGATAGTGTTAGTCAATGAGTAGACACGCTTAATATGTTAATAAGATTTTAAATTTGTTTGGTGTACCCTGTTGCCTCCTAAATACAAGTGCAGATGCAACTTTACATGTTACCTCCACAGAGCAATGAAGTTGTACAAAGGATCACTGCACTCACACCTGCAGTTGAAATGAGTCTGGCCTCTTTCCAGCAGTTCCCTGTCCTTCCTGAACTGAGGCACCCAGAACTGGACACAATATTCCAACTGTGGCCTCACCAGGGCAGAGTAGAGGGGGAAGAGAATGTCTCTCAACCTACAAACCACACCCCTTCTAACACACCCCAGGAGGCCATTGGCCTTCTTGGCCACCAGGGCACATTGCTGGCTCATGGTCATCCTTCTGTCCACCAGGACCCCCAGGTCCCTTTCCCCCATGGTGCTCCCCAACAGGTCAGTCCCCAACCTATCCTGGTCCATGGGGTTGTTCTTGCCCAGATGCAAGACTCTCCACTTACCCATGTTGTATTTCATTAAATTCCTTCCTGCCCAACTTCCAGCCTGTCCAGGTCTCGCTGGATGGCACCACAGCCATCTGGTGTGTCAGCCACTCCTCCCAGTTTGGTGCCATCAGCAAACTTGCTGACAGTGCCCTCAGTTCCCTCAGCCAGGTCGTTGATGCATATATTGAATAGTACTGGTTCCAGTACTGACCCCTGAGGGACTCCACTAGTCACAGACCTCCAACTAGACTGTTCCATTGACCACAACTCTCTGACTTCTTTCCTCCAACCAGTTCCCAACCCACCTCACTCCCCAATCATCCAGACCACACTTCCTCAGTTTAGTTGTGAGGATGCTGCGGGAGATGGTGTCAAATGCTTTACTGAAATCAAGATCAACCATGTCCACTGCTCTACCATCAGCTATCCACCTGGTTATGTCCTCATAAAAGGCTTTCAGGTTGGTTAAACATGACTTCCCCTTGGTAAAACCATGCTGACTGGTCCTAAGGACCCCTCTCATCCTTGATATATGACTAGAGACAGCGCCAAGGATAAGTTGTTCCCTCACCTTTCCAGGGATGGAGGTGAGGCTGACTGGTCTATAGTTACTCGGGTCCTCCTTCTTACCCTTGTTGAAGACTGGAGTGACATTTTAATGTCACTGGAGTGACATTAACCATGTGGGTCTCCTGGCTCCCTTTCTTGATTTCCTACCTGTTGGCATGTTCTGATCTTGAGTTCAGAAGACGTGGTCCTTGAATGCTAACCAACTATCTTGGGCCCCTTTACCATCTTGTACCCTGTCCCATGGGATTTCCCCTAGCAATTGCTTGAAAAGGCCGAAGTTGGCCCTGCTGAAGTCCAGGGTCATGATCCTGCTTGGTATTCTGTTCCTACTGCACAAGATCCTGAATTCCACTATCTCATGGTCACTGTGGCCAAAGCTGCCCTCAACCTTCACTGCTTCAACCAAACCCTCTGTGGCAGTATAAGATCCAGCAGCACTCCTCTCCTTGTTGGCTCATCCACCACTTGCACCAAGAAGTTATCAATGCACTGGAGGAACCTCCTGGACTGTGAATGGCTGACTTTCAGAAGCTCTAAATATTCTACTAATCTTGTAGGTGTTTAAGAGGTGACAATTTTTCAAATACCATTTAACCTGAACAGGGCCCATTCATGTGATTACTTCAAGCAACTGTAAAAGCCTCCGAAAGCTTTAGGCAGAGAACGGCGGTACCGACTGCCTGCCTTCCCGGTGGGATTCAGAGCCTGTCAGATCAGGACTGAAAAAGCAGATCCTTTTTTTAGCTCTAGAAAACATTTCCTGCCTTAAGCATTTTAAATGGAATAGAGAAACAGTTTAGGTATGAACTTTGTAGCCTACTTGCCTGTCACCTCTTCCTTTCGTTATGTTCACCAGCTTCTCTATCCCTCCCGTGTCCGCGAGGGCTTTGGCGTTCTCCATGTTTTTGCTGGTGACCTCGTGCAGAGCACAGCAGATGGCTGCCACTGTCTCGTCCGACAGGACGCTGGGCCCAGTGCCTCCTGGAAGCCGGTTCACCAGGTCCCGCATGGCGTATTTACCTGTGCAAACCCAGCAACACAGCCCAGGGAAAAACACTTCGGTGAGTAACAGCTGAAATGACAGGGCTCATTACAGAACTGCATCTGAAAGCAGTCAGAAGAAACACAGGACCAAAACCCTGGAAACCCTCCAGGAATTCACACTTTACACAGAGTCAGGAGAGACTACAGATCCATTTTTTAATTTTTTTTTTCTTTTAGCTTAAAAATGTGAAAAGCTGCATTTTTACATTAAAACAGGAACATTTGCAATCAGAAATTATTTGGAGAACGCAGAATCATTCAAGGAAAAACATTACACTGTTCATTATGATGGAAGGAGTGGTGCACGTTCCTAGGCTTCATTTATGGGAGGGTTAAAGAAATCCTCAGAGTAACCTGGAATTTGTTTTCTTTCAGACACGCTGTTCACCTTATTTGTTACTCATAAGAGATCAGATCTCAGCTCTTTCAGATTTCAATTACTGACTGATGCACAGGAATAATCACAGCGCAGACAAAGGAAATTAACTAAAGCTACAGTAATTTTTTTTGTGTTTAGGCTGTGCTGTTAATTGAATGATTAATTGATTTTATTGAAGACATATATTTGTACATAACAGTGAATAATGAATAAGGTTTACACAAAGCCATTAGCTATCTATTTACATAATGTGCCTGAGGGAGAAAAAACATCCAGAAAGGAATTCTGGAAACAAAAGGAACAACTTTTCAAACACACTGAAGAACTAACACCAGTAGTACCCTGTCACTGCCCAGCTCTTAGCAAGCTCATCAACACGTTTGCATATACCGATTTGTATTGTTATTTTCTTCAGAGTTTAGACCACATAAACCCATTATTCCTGCCCTTACCAGTAGCAGTAAAGTTGCATAAAATAGATTACTAGCACGGGGTAATTCATCACTCACTTCATGTCTCAAAATATTTTATACAAAGATTAGTTTCACAGTGCATCTGGAAAGCCAATAATTCTTTCAGTTCAGGCTTTGACAGGGAGAAGGAACAGGTGGAGGTGCATTCCTGAACTGAAGAGTTCTGCCAGGAAGGGAAAAAAAATCCTGAGAATATTAGCTGAGTATAACCACTATATGGCCCATGCTCTAGCTCTAGAACAGAACTTTCTTTTTCCTGATTTGTTCCGTATGTAACAGCTACACTGCAAGAAAACAGGTTCTGAACATCCAAGATGGAGAAGCTTCAGAAGTGCATAATAAAAATATCTTCAGCTGCATTTATCTTTTTGGGAATAACGATGCTCTTATTTGTATAAATAGCTGTTACATATTTATCCCACTAGTCTACAGCACAGAAAATGCTTCTGAAACAAAAATGACACTTTTTAAGATCATGACATGTTAGCAGGGTTCATTTAGGGCACAGCAGTCTGAAGCTGAGGCATGTTCAACACTTGCCATAATACACCAAGGTTCCTGATCAAGGCAGGAAAGATGTTGTTTGTGTTTATTTTTAAATGCTAGATGAGAAAGGCACTGATGAATACTTAAAGTACTAAATATTTAAACTAAAGGGGAAACAGTAAGTTTTTCTAGCAAGCACCCTTGTTGGTTACTTACTTCAGTAAAGATGCACACATACTGCTCTGTATCTGGGGCTTTGTGGAAATATATTACTAGGAGAGGATTACTTCCCTCTTTCCCTATCAAATAATAAAGTATTTACTGATATACTGGCAGCAGAGCTGTTCTGTCCTCCTACAAAATGTCAGGGACCTTGGAATCCTCTGAGAAGGTTACCGTGTAGCTCCAAGGAAGTGGAGTGGTGTTTCCCATCAGGTTTCGTACTGACAGCTGCCTGTCCCGTTGAGTTTAGCTGAGGTGACTGCCACCCATTGTGAGGAGATTGCCATGCAAGATGGCCAAAGGCAAACTAAAATGTCAATAATCCTCTGAAAAGCTATTGCTGTCAAGAAGATTAATTACTGTGACACAACTGCCATGATCCAGTAAAATCAAGCATGCTGCTTCCATTGGCAGGATCTCATTTCCAATGCCAGGTCTGACATGTTGGTAACTGTGCTCTCCTCTACAGTCTGTACTTACCAATAAGCTCCTTATTCCGAACATCTAATGCCATGTTCCTTAAGGCAGTTGCCACAGATGAAACAACTCTGTCATTATCCATCCTCAGCAGCTCCACCAGGATGGGAAGTCCTTTTTCTTTTCTTACAGCAGCTCGAATGTACGCTGCGAACTAGAGTAACACTCCAGTTACCCACAGATCTGCTACAGCATTCGGACTGGAATCATTTCACTGACTGCAGTTCCCAAGTATGTTAGGGGACATTTTCCAAAGCAAACATGACATGATAAATGCCTATCTTTTCTGTTATTACAAGGACTCAGCTATTGGTTGTTTTTCACTCATTCCTCTTACAAAGCAGTGGTTAAAAAAGTGGTCTAACAGGCAACATATCTTAACAGATGACAAACTATTGAAATGGGACCAGTTTTGTTCTGAGTTTGTTCTTTTTTAAAGACCAGTTTTATAGTGGTCATAAAATGACAAAGCTACAAGCAAAGGAAGCAATTAACTTTTTTTTAAATCTCACTGTGACAAATATATAACATTTATCAGTGTTCTCACATGGTGTTTTGTAACACACTGCATGCAGGGGCCACAAGCAAGAATGCATTGAAATAGATAACACAAATAATAAAGCAAACACAAACCATTTATTTGTGCTTTGACAGTACATTTCTACCAGACCTCACAGCTAGAAGATGCTGGAAGATTATTTTGACCTAATATCATAGAATCATAGAATCCTAGGGGTTGGAAGGGACCTCGAAAGATCATCTAGTCCAACCCCCCCTGCCAGAGCAGGGTCACCTAGAGCACATCACACAGGAACTTGTGCAGGTGGGTTTTGAATTTCTCCAGAGAAGGAGACTCCACAACCTCTCTGGGCAGCCTGTTCCAGTGCTCTGTCACTCTCACAGTAAAAAAGTTTTTTCTGATATTCACCTTGAACCTCCTATGCTCCAATCTGCACCCATTACCCCTTGTGCTATCACTGGTCACCACTGAGAAAAGCTTAACTACATCTTCCTGACACTCACCCCTTACATATTTGTAATGCACAATATGCACTAGAAGAATGCTTCTTCTGTTTATGAAAATACACAGTACCAATTTCAAGGCCAGTTTCCATACCACTTCCCGTCCACCAGCTTGGTCACTACTTCTCACCGTGGAAGTAGCTCTCCAGCAGCACGCAAGCACTAATGATACACACTAGACAGGAACACTCAGATGCACACTAGAATGTTACATGTTCCTCCCAAACACATTCCAATATTTTATATATATAGAAAAAGCTAAATTAGAACAATAGGAGGATGAGTAGGAATTCACATACCTTCCAGTTACCCGCAGAGAGATTCTGGAGAGATCCTGCAGAGCCCTCTAGAGTAGCTGGATTGGAGCTTTCAGCTAGAAGTGTTAGGTATGGCTTCACCACAGATGGGTGCCACAGCATTTCCACCCCTTTGGGAGACTTGGAAAATCCTGGTATAGGGCCAACTCCATCCCACTGAGAAGTGAATGTATATTTGTAACTACACAAAACCTCTAGATTTTCATTCAACACCTGATAGCTTTTCTTCAAGCTGGATACTCTCCCCCATCATTAGCTAAATGTATTTGTGATAAAAGGAAAATGGCAAACCTGATCCTCCTGTGAAGTTTTTTTTTTTCTTCTTCTTTTTTTTCCCCCAGCAGCTGGGCTCTGAATCTTTGCTAGGTGACTCTTTTCCTAACAAGTCATCCAATTCATTGATTCCCAGCAGACGTGCCTGAGGTACCTCTAGTTCCAAACGGTAAGAAAGGTTTCTCAAGGTACACACACAGTTTTCCACTGTCTGAAATGAAAGCAGAAAGATGTCATGTAATTAGTTTCTCACCTAGTGATAAAGGAAACCAAAGTAATTACGTAGAGGTGAAAAGGCATTTGGAGCACAAGCACTACGTTCTAATTCTGGGCCTTGGGCATCTCTTGGTCTGTTTCTCTGGGAAAACTGCAATCTCCTCATATCCTCAAATATGAAAATATAACAGTAATCTCTATTGCAGTGGCTTATTTTTTAGCATTCTGAAAATGAAAAGCACAAGAGCTTATTTTATTAAAGAATGAATATTTCAAGACTGCTGAAAATGAAAAGCACAGAACAAGTTACACTGCATTATGCAACAGAATTTGATTGTGTATCAACCATCTGGGGTTGGGAGAGAAGAGCAGCTGAGCTAAGCACAGCACGGTGCTGAGTTATGCTCCACAAACCTCAGAAGATCCTGTCAGACACACTGTAGCACTAACAATCACTCAGCTGGAATGTGCACTCACCTTGCTGTCATAGTCTGATGTGTTCACACAGGTGTGGATCACGTAGAGCAAGGAATCCACCAGCCCTTCGCAAGACCTCATCTGCTTCCGGGCTTCCTCCCCTGCAGAGCTGAGGTTCCTGAAGGTTGAAATGATACAGGAACACAGTGAGTTCACAGTCAGATACGTGAACAATCATTTTATTAGATAGCTTGCACAAGTTTTTTACACAGCTGCTGGATAACTGAGAAGTTATAAGCAAACACACCATTTTGTGCAGCAACCCACCCCCAGTTCCTACAAAAGATAAATACGATTCAAAACTGCAATAGCCTGGACTCACTGACAAAAACAGCCACAAGTAGAACCCTCTTCCCACAGACATTTCCATTCCAAGCCCTCTCTGTTGTACAAGCCCAAATCTATGGTTTGTATGTGCTGTAGAACAGATGGCCGAGCTTGTCTGTGTCAGAAATACCCTTCGTTGCCTCTTCTTCAAACTGGACCCATTCAGTGAGCTGCTTTGAGGTGCAGCACCATTAACATTTGCAGTGATGCTACCCAGACAGAGGGATAAACATTAAATTAGGGTGTCGAGAAAGGAGAAGGCTGCACTGTGCTTTAGAATAAGCAGCAAAGGATGCAGACAAATATTTGCCTTGGAGGCAAAGCCTGCAGCTCACACTGAGCTGCTGCACCCTGAACACGGTGCTGCTGCCAAAGAGACACCTCCTGCCTGCCCATGGAGGTACTTCTCTCTCCACACCATGGCTGCACTACTATGCTTGCACATCCCTGAGTTCAGAAGCAGTGCAGAACGCATCATCTTCAAAAACAACTCAATAGACAACAACAAAAACGTAGTTCATGAAACTATTTGTAAGTTTAGAAGGGTTACCTGCAAATAAAAGGCAATTCCAGTCCTGTTTAAACACTATTGCCCTGCTCTGCTCTTTAATGGAACACAATTTGAAATCTAATAAAATTATAATCAAACCTACAAATGAAAAAAATAGCTCATATACCACCCCTGGCCCTTGAACTCTCTTTTCAGATATTTTACTATTGCTTTTTGTTATTCTGATTCTTTCTTTTCTTCTTACTGCTGTTTGAGAAATCCATAAAGGGAATACTCAAAACACTTCTTTACTGATACGTATGCATATACAAACATAATTATTTAAACGTACACAACAATAAAGAATCACCACACGCACAGTTTTTTTCCTAAATAATATTCCTAAGTCCTATACACAATATAAAAATTGCAATAATTAATAGGAAAAAAGTGCAACGATTGCAATTTATAAAAACACAACCAAAATTTAACCACCAGCCATTACAGTTAGCATATCTTAGTTACTAACTTTGTACTTTTCGTATTTTTCTAATATGGAAAAAACCCACAAATGCAGAAGCTGCCTAAATGACAGAACTTTGCATCACTTATAGAATGCATCAACTCTTTTGTCTTATGAATTACAGTATAAAAAGGACCTGTTGGATAACATGATTACTCTGTAAAAGAGAGTCTTGCAGAAGAGCAAATTACCTCAGGCATCCTGTGGTATTGCGTAGAACTAGGGAAGTCTGAAATTTAATTTTATGATCATCATCAAAGGAAGAGCTGTTCCATCCAGAGTGTGGCACGATCACAGTGTTTGTCAGCGTTGACAGAGCATCTCTAATGATTGTCATCTTCACCGCGTCGCAGGAAGACAAGTTCCAGAGAACCCCTTGAGGGAAGATTTCCATCGAAGTGAAGTCAGAAGAGATTTGGCAAACAAAGATAAAGCAACACTAACAACTTAAAAGCCATCACTTTAAACAGGAGAAAGATAATTTACCTATGCAAAACCAAAAGAAATACAATTAGTCTGCAATGTAACTTTAATATTCCAACATGACTGTTCAATAAACGGTCAGCAAATTAAAATATTCTGCAATTAGAGCAGGTCTGCCATTAAAAGATCCCTGTTTACAAAGCATTCAGCAGCCACCACCCTGGCTCCTGGCTGCTGGCTGAGCTCTGACCGGAGAGCTGGAATGCGGGAGGGTCAGCGAACAGCCCTAACAGATCACCAGTCAGGTCGCCCACAATATTAAGAAGGAAAACACGCATATCAGGGAGTAAATACTCTTTTCTTAAGGAAAAACATTCAGAAGAAACACACACTGATGGACAGGAGATGTTTGTTTCTTTCTTTCCTGAGGTACAGCTCATTCTGCCACCTGAGAGGAGAGGGGGAAGCCCCCACTGCACTACCCGAGTCCAGGGGAATATCCCCTACAGGCACACAAACTTGTCTCATCTGCAAAACACCTTTCCAGCTTTCTAGAACATATGTGCCTCAAGCTCACTCTCTCTCTCTTAATGATAATATCTTTCTTAGATATCTAAAAAAAAATAAATCAATCCTGACTACCTGTAATGGGAAGAAAATTTGTCTTTTTTTGTAGTATGCCAGGCAGCACGCCAAATCAGTGCAAGCTGCTATCAACATGTCATAGCAGACACTTCTGTTCCTCAAGAGGTCACTAATGGATTTGCCAGATTCCTATTCAAAACAAAAAATTCAAGTAATTTAGTCATTCACTGTTAACTCGAGGTTTACTGATGTCTGCCATCAACCTGCAGGCAGTGGCTCAGCCAGAATGGGGCCAGGTACCAGTGACACTGCTTCCCAAGCACGCCTGGCAGGAACAGCCCTGACACCACTAGCTGGTTCCTCTCCCAGAGAACACCAATGTAGGGGGAAAGGGGTGGAGATTTACATGAACAGAAAAAAATACCTCCAAGAAAGCAGCTGCTGGTAACCTCCTTCCAATAGCTTCATATGGACATTACTACCATGGGTGGCCACCAGCAGTAAGCTCCTGGCAGGCATGTGGAGGAGGTCACTGCTCCACTCAGAGAAACGTGTCATGCTTTGTACTTCAAACAGTGTTGCAGCCTTGGGTGGAAGGGCAGCTAAAACCAGGCAGCTAAATCTCAGAAATAAAAGTGCTCCTTAGGGATGCCTGTGTGAGGGTGCACCCTGATCCCTGGTGGCACGGTCATCCAGTGCCTCACTCGTTCTAGCCAGGCAGCACTCTGAGATGGGGAGGCAATTTATCAGAAGAGATAAGGCATTTTTCTGAACTCTGCATGCTATTCAAAAAAGGCATGAACATCTGACCTCAAAAGGCTGAGTGTTCAACAAGGTTTAGGAGAGGGAAGGAACAGATCATTAACCTGATTTATATGAAATTTGGAGATTAAAGTTATAAACTACTTTTTAAAAACGAACATGGAAGACACTTGGCAACATTCTTAAGAGAGATTGTTTACACTGGAAATATCTACAACTTTGCAGGCAGAAGTTAGCTGAAAGAGAGGTAGTAAGAATACAAGAGCAGAAATGAAGTAAGAAGAACACAAATTTATGGATGTCATGACTAAAAGATTATCAGTGTTTTGCAAACATGAGGTCTTGTGAAAACATTTCTGAAAAAATGACAAAGAAGGTAGATTGGCTGGTGGCCATTAAAGAGTTTTCAGTAAAGGTCTCAAGTGTGTGCTGTGACATGATTCTAGATCAGTCAGAACCTGGAAAGGCAATATCCAAAAAGGAGGAATGCAAGATGAAAAACAGGGAAATAGACGGTTTGGGTTTGTTGTTTTTTTTCAATGATAACCACAGGAAGAATGGCCTGCACTGGCATTAGTGATCTCTGGCACTGTGTGCCTAGGGTATCAGGTATTATTGGATGCGGATCTGAACATACAAGAGCTAATGTAAAAATCCTGCAGAAACTTTCTTCCTGGAAGCTACAGAAAGAAGTCTAGGTTATTTTACATTCACCTATTAACCAAGTGAAACTGGTCTCGACCTAGTTGAATCTACTCAAATTCTATAGTTCTGTCCCTTTAGAGTCTTCTTACATAACATTCAGATACAAAAGTATAAGCTCTGACATAAATTATCAGCAGGACTGTATATGCAAGTAATATGCTAAACACAGCGTTTAATAATTTTTTTCATCATGAAGCACAGCTTGAAGTTCAACTAAAATCTCACCAAGTACTCATCTTACTCTAAATATTTTCCTCACATACAGTATTTTCAGAATTGTAAAGCAGTATAGCAGTGTACTCTCAGCAAAAAACATTAAACAGCATTTCCACAATAGGCCAATAAAATTGCTACTATAAACCATTTGGTTTTCAGTTTTAATAGATCTTGAACATTTAGTTTCCTCAGAAATAAATTATGGGGGGACAAGGCAGTAAATGTCACAAGAGTGAACAAAAACTAAAGTTTATGAGACAGCAGAAGTTTTTAATAAGCCACACAAAGCCCAGAGCAGCTGGAGCTGTGTGAAATGCCAAGGCAGCAGAGGATGCCCAGCTCCACCGGTGGGCACTGCTGGGCAGGGGACACACAGGCCTGCCTTGCCTGAGAGCAGCTCTCACTCAGCTGCTTGCTGAGGAACTGGAAGAGAACAGCCAGCAGCAGCTCCATTTCATAGGTGGGCACAACAGCACGGCCTGGAGAGACCAGCCGAGGAGCTCCCTGAGCTCTGTCTCTCCAAGGAGCCTGTTCAGCTTTTGCAAATACTCACTTGACCATGAGGATGAGCCTGGAAGTGCTGGAAGAGCAAATTGCTGGAGTTCCACTGAGTAACTATGTCAGAACTTGCCCAGAAGCTGAACTCTCAAGAAGGTAGCTTGATTAAATGATTAATGACTTATTACCCCTATGTTCAATTATGTGAAGGCAAAAGCTCTCACCAGGACAATCAATTTTTTTAATCTGGGAGAAATCTTCAGCTATTTATTTTACAAATTAGAACTGTGTATTACTCAGCTCTTTGAAATGTTAAAAATGTTAAAAATGAGAATGCAATCTGATTATTTGTAGAGTGCTTATTTTAAGACAATTGGGACCAGATTTAGTGCTTATTAGAAATAAACCTTGAAGGCAAAAGGCAGTTTTAATTTGGGAAGTTTCCATTCAAAGATAAGGAAATGGTGGCAGGAGCTGGTGCAGAGCTGTATTAAGGGAAGGCCTAAGAGCCTGCTGGGACTATAGTGTAATTTTGAATGTCATTTAAACAACAGCACCTTTGTATTCCTCACTGTTGTGGAGGTACACTTAAAAACAAATATTTAATTGTTACAGAATCATCTGCCAAAGTCCAAGAAGACAGCTTGAAGCCCTAAATAGAAGATGAATTTAAAAAAAAAAAGTTTTCTACATATATTAGCTGCAAGTTCCATCACTCTGGAAGAATGGTGAAGATCCCATTCACAAGTAACTCTGTGCAGCAAGAGGAATACTCAGTCCATGTACCTTCCTAAGCAGATCTCTCTTGTCCCTAGTGTCTCTGGGTTTGGAAGGAAAGGAACTTCTGCTTGCTGCTCATGTTACAGTTTAGTTTGTGTATAATTCAACTGATTGCTTCAGCTGGCCTCCTGTTTATTGCTTAGTCTATAAAAGTACTACAGAATACAGCAGAAAATCACAAATCATGATTAGTGCTTGACATTGCCCAGAGGTGAGGAAAACCTGAGAAGAGAAGGTTAAAGTTCAAAAGTTATCAGCTTTACCAAGCATGGACAACTCTTAAGGAAGGAAGGAAATCAGCAGTAACAGCACCAGGAAAATAAGTTGATAAATAAAAACCAATAAGCTTTGTAGGAGAGTTCTAAATGCCATATGGAAAAGCTTGTGTAGTTCTGATGAAACATGGGTCTTTTCTCTTTTTATCAGGGATTGCCTGCCCTATTTTTGCCTCAAGTTCTGGCCCTGCCACAAGTTCCTGCAATGAACTCCACTGCCACTGCTCACATCAGGTAGTGTTAACCCAAGGGGCAGCAGGTTTATTAAGAGCTCTTCAGCAGCTGAGGTCAACTGCTGAACACAGACCCTCATGTGCCACATCTGCAGGTTTTACACACTGATCCCCAAGCACTCTGGATTGCACAGAGTGAAACTGAGGTAAAGACAGTAACATGCAAGTTGCGAAAGGAAACGATACCCCTCTCACACAGTGCTTAGTTTGCAAAATTCCGTGGGACTTGCAGCTATTTCTGTACCTTCTCAAAAATTACCTCAGGTTGCCTGGAGCTGCAGAGCCCCACTCCCTTTCCCACAGACACAAGCCCCAGTGCACAGTGCCACCTGCTGCAGGAACACAGCCTCCCGGGGTGACGCTGTGTGCACCAGCGACCGCGCTGCGACTTCCCACCTGAGGCAGTGCTGAGGTGAGGACAGAGGCCATCAAGAACTGGCAGGACCATCAACAACAGCCTCCACCCCTTTCAGGATGGAGTTTTACCATACAGCTAAGCTAGCAATTAATTGGTGCTGGAATCTCTGCTTAGTGTAGGGTTTTTTTCAAACAGTGACTAAATACCTTCTGTAGTTAATAATTTTACCTTGGTTTTGTCTGTGGAACCATCCCTAACATCTTAAAAGGACAAGTAATTTAGATGCACAAAACATTAATCTGCAGAGCAGACAAGGCAGCTAATGTGTAATTCTAGCTTTAAGTATTCTATTTACAGAACTGCTTAAGGAAAAAACTGTATTCTTCTAGAGAGAACATGAAAGCTGCAGGTTGTCCTAATGCTTGCTTAGGTAGAAAATACTTAAGAAAAATAGCCTGCATATGAACTTGAATGCTTTGGATATATTCTGTACACAGCCCTTTCTCTACTTATAATACCTTTGCTAAACAAGGAAATAATTTGGAAAGGCTCCCAGTATGTCACCTCTGTCACTTGAACTTGAGCACTGTCCAGCTTTGCACAGTAAGCAGTTAAGCTATGAAGCTTAACAAAATCAAACAAGGGAGCTGCTAAAACTTGTAAGAGGAACTGTCTAAAGAAAGTTAAAACGGCTTTTTTCTATCCTCTCATATTTTTCAATCCCCTAAAACCTTCATGGACAACTCACTCCTAAATTAAGAAAAAGAGATAGCAGATATATGCAGTGCCCAACAAATCCACTTTCTTTTGATGGAAAAAGAAACTTTCCACTTTCGTGTGTTAGAACATCAAATCATTTATTATTTCTGCACATTCTGTCTGCACCAAGTGCCAAGGAGGTTCACGGGCTACAAGCTAAATCTGCTATCTCATATTCAAGAGATGAGGAGTGTACAAAGTCACTTCCTTGTGACTCCCCTAGGAGGCTGAGCACTGAGATGCTTCTATAATTTGCATGCTTTTAATTTTATGTCTAAACTTCAACACATTTACATAGCTTGGGTCCATCCTCTGAATTCTGCAAGAGTCGATTTAAAACTATTGTCAGCAGATGATTAAAAAACAGCCTGTAATAAAACAAATGTTAGAAGTCAATAAAGAAATACCTATCCAAGACCTAGATGTATGTAGGATAATCATACTGGGGAAAATTTACCCTAAGTGGAGCTTTAGTGCAACTGCCTCAAGCTTCACTTCTTCCCATGAAACTATACTTCTGTGCTCATACTTTAACTGTCAGCAATCAAAATAATTTTGTATTCCCAAAAAATACCAATGCATAAATAGAAACCCAGTCAATATACTAATTTCCAGTGACTTACCAGTTACTCCAGTCTTGTCCACTTCAGAAAAATAACCTATGCTATGGTTCTCTGCTCGTTTCTACTCAAAACTCACCTGTCACAAGCTCTTTTACTTCAGCATCGACAGATTTTCTCAACAACCGTAACAGGGCAGGTATCCCCCCAACATTCTTCATTGCTATTTTGTTTTCATCAGTTGACTTGCCATAAACAAGGTTTCTCAGTGCACCACAAGCATTCTTCTGAACTTCCAGGACTCTGTGATCCAAGAGATCAACCAGGTGCTTGATTCCTCCTAGCCTACATACCTAGAAAATTGAATGTTGGGAACATCAGCACTCATGGATTTCATTCATTTCACTCTACAGATTTAGAAGGCTTTTATTTTTAGAAAAACAGCACATTCCATTCTATCTCAAGAAGAAATATTGTTGGTAAATGTTAAAAACTTGATTGTTACACTATACTGAACATTCCTGTGAACCACTCACACCTGGTTGAAAGTGCTGATGGACATTTTCAGGGATCTGCTGGGTCCACAGAAGAATTGTTACCCCTGAAGTTTTGTCTCCCAGTGATGCAGTTTTTAAAGTAATTTCCTATAGCTCAGAATATCTTTTTAGGGAATATTAGAAATAAGATTTAAATGCCAACTTTTACACTTTGCTACCCACACAAACCAGTTTGAATTAACATATATCCAGTTGTTGGCATCTCTGAAGTTCTTTTAAAAAGGAAGGTCTACTCTGCATTCTGTGGACTTAAGTTATTCAACTGGCAAGATTTCTGTAGCTAGGAAATGAGTATTACCTTACAGATCATTCATTTGATACAGACTACACTGCAAGCATGTGCTGCAGGATGCTATAAAAAATTAAAATAATTAGAGTTCTTCTTTTTCAAGGCAAATAATTCATATTTCTGTTACTAAATAATGAAGCAACAAATAACTATCCCTACGTTTCAGTTAGATCTCCCTTTTGCAAGTCAACACAGCACATCAAACACTACATCTACACCACACATCCATAATACAGATACAAGTTATAAACAACAAGATAGATTCATCTTTTTTTCAATTTGTACTCAAAACTTGGTAAGATACAGCTTTTGTGTATATAAGTCAAAATAAAATTGGACTTAAGATTTGTATTTTGATGAGTCATGAACTCTTTTAAAACATGGCAGCTTCTACTAGTTTGAATGGGCATTTCAAAGTCTAAACTAAAAATCAGAATTCTTCTAAAATGATACAGTAATGAAATACTATATCAGTGTACTCAAGTATTTGTGATGCTAAGTAGGGTAAACAACTGAGACACCATTTCATACATGACACACAAGGTAGCACCACAACCCAATTCTGCTTAAACTTGGGCATATTTCTTTCAGCTTTGTGTACTGTTGAAAAAATAAAGCAGATGGTTCCATAATTTCTAAAACAAATTATGTAAAAATGAAAATGGAAACAGTGAAGAAACACATCTACAGATGAACATATGCAAACAACTATCCCAAGAATTCCTAAATAAGCTGTAATCTCCCTTATAAAATAGCAAGACTGCCTTGTAAATGTCTACATCTGATTATCACTGTGATCTCTACATCAAACCCACCACCATCTTTTAATCTGCCTTCCAGCAACAGTGAGTTAACGTTGGGCTGTCTTCTTATAAGTGTTGCACCAACATTTTATTAACATAAATAATATTTATCCTGAAAATAACAGACAGCACAACACATACCGTATGAACGAAAAAGCAAACTCCTTCAGATCAACAGCTCATAACTGCTCTGCAGAAAGAGCAGATCTTTAAATGCAAACAGTTTCTAGAAATTTCAACCATAATCTGAATTCTCACTCAGATGTACCCTTCCTCCACCTCATTTTGACATGAATACTATCTTCTATGTATTTCTAGGGCTGGATTTCTTTGCTTGACAGCTCACTCATTGCCTATGATGCCTTAAAATACCTTGATCAAAACCAGTCGAAAGTCTTCCAGAATTCTTGTTTTTCTTAGTCTCCAGTCACCAAAAGGTTACACAAAACCAGGCTCTGCTAAACATATGTTACAGTTCTGCTAGATTACACAACTTGAATGGAAAATATTTTCATATAATTTCCATGCAGCCTCCTCTGAGAGGCCTGGATATTTCAATGTTATCATACATCTGATACAAACAGAAATATGACAGGGTCCAAAATACTGTGTTATGAGGGAAAAAAACAAACAAAAAGAGAGGCAAGAGGTCTACTTTTCCTTCCACAGTTTCCCCAGGGACAGAAGTGCCCTGGGCACAGTACCTCTGTTTTCACTTTGTTGTCCCCGTAGCAGAGGTGCTGCAGGTAGGCAGCTGCGTTCGCCTGCACCGAGGGGAACTGGTGCTGCAGCATGTGGATCACTTCAGGCAGCTCTGGATCTCGCCAGGCAAACTCCCTTCATGAGATGAACACATTCAAGAGAAGGCATTAGTTACTAATGCAGGTTTATTTACTAAGCAGAATTACTAGAAATCTCAAGTGTTTCTCAACAATTCCATTTTTGTTCTGGAGTATCAGGGCTCGGAGGAAAAACAAGAATATTAGAATGAGTCAGGTCAAAGGGACACTTTATACCTTATGTTCTTCAGTTAGCTTGGCTATTGGTCACACAAATATATATATACACATATATAAAATAAATGATATAACCTCAAACATTCAACCTACATAAACCTCCCAAACCTTAAACATACACTACAACAGATACCCACTTAACACTGCCCAGGGCCACCTCTTCCACTCAAGTTTATTTCCCGGCGCTCCACGTTCTTCCTAGTCTGAAGTCAACTCTACTTCAACAAAAGCTGTGCGGCCTGAAATGTCATCACCAGGATCACATGCAGGAAGTTTGCATAACCTGAGGTAATCAGGGATTGTAAACTTAAAATCATTAAAATCAAACCTCCTTCATTAAACAAAATAATTTTGCTCTAACAAATCCTGGAAAAGTCATCAAACATACTCATGGCCACTGCACAGATTTAGAAGTATAGTCACAAATACTTGCTTGATTGAGAGGAAGAAAAAACCAAAAAGGACGTTCCAAGAATAGTATTTGGGGAGCAATTCAAAGGCCAATGCTATCCTGGCCAGTCGGGTCTCTCCAGGATTCCTACAGTCACCAAAAGGGGAACGTTCAGTTACGTGCCTACTTGGAACTGCTCACCAATGTAGATGGAGGTTTATTTCTCCACACTAACGACAGGCAGACCTTAGGCAGAACTGCCTTTCTAATAAAACTAGCAGTTTTCTGATGCTCCCTCAGACTCATTCTAGAGTGATGCTTTCAAACAGCCCAGCCCGAGGCTCCTGTAACATCAGCCTTGCCTCTGCAACAGCACGATATGCAAAGCAGAAAGAGATTAAAATGGAAGGTAGAAACTATTCCACTGAGAAATTACAAGTTAAGAATGTGTATCAGCAATGAAAAATAAGTGAGAATTTCTTTCAAGTTCCTTGTTAGGAATGTAAAGCATCCCTGTAGTTTGTAACTTCTCTGTAAGCTGTGCTAGAACAGGCCAGCAGCAGGATGCAGTGGGCAAGCACTGCTGCTTAGAGGCAAGATTATCCTATTAATGTCACTTAGATGAGTGTACTATTAAGGTAAATGAAATTAATCCAGTTTCTCAATACCTATTAAAGATCATATATTAACTTCCTCTAATAAAAAAATACGACAAAATCTATTAAAAAAAGTGCTTTTGTTTTTCAGACTGAAGGACAGGGCCAAACTAGGAAATGACTGCATCATGAGCCTTCTGTAACATGGGAACCCCAAAAGCTTTCAGTGCAAGACCCTAGTGTGACCACAGCGCTCAGCTGCCTTCTTTCAAGGTTTGTTTAGTGCCCTGGTGTCTCCATATGAGAGACCCAGAGGCAGCACTGGAGCCCACACCCTCCAGCACGAGGTGCTCTGTGTTCAGCTCTTTCTGAACCAGCAGAATGTGTCCTGTGCTCCCACGACTGAGCAGTGGCTGCAGCTGCCCCATGGAACTGGCAATCTGAGGACAGCCTGGGATGTCTTGCCATCACACGCCCATACGCAAGATAAAACGTAGCCTAAATCCCTCCAGGCTTTGCATGGACTGGGCTTGATACTCCCATCTTAACAGACAAGGTTTTAATGAATAGTGTCTCTAATAAATTATAGTATTACACTTGTCACATGCCCACACTGGGTACATGCATTTACAACACCAGACCAGTAACTATTTTTAAAATGTGTATTCGCTTTCAAAATGGTACATTTGAATACCATTTTAAAATGTATTTTGTTCTAAAATTTAAGCATGCTGCTCATGAAAAATTCCTTCAATTAAATTAGGTATGCACTTTCTAATTTTCAAACCCTGATTACCATTCCCATGTAGAGAAAACTTACAACAATATTACAGGTTGCTCTGCAGTTACTTCAAAATATCTACCCGATTCTCATCAAATTTTTAAGTATTTCCTGTAATAACATCTACATGAAAATAAACATGGAGGAAAAACAGAATAATACCTGAATGCATAGAAGTTGCTCTTTCTTACTGTAACAAGTAGACTGCATTTATTACTTTGGCTATAAAGTATAGATCTTCGTATCTAAATGATGCTTTAAACAACGTAAAACTGGAATATGCTTAAAGTGCCACACACATCCAAGGACTGCCTGAAAGCCCTTGTCAGGACAGAGGCGTGTGGTTCTCCAGAGCCCACGGGACTTGCCTGGGGTCCTTCTGGATGCTGTCTATGGATGGAGAGCGCGTGGTGGCCTCGTCGGCGGGCGCGGGGTGCTGCAGCCGGCCGTAGGGCTCTGCCAGGCGGTAGGGCCGGTACGGCTCCGCGTAGGCGGCTGCCGTGCTCAGGGCAAAGTTGTTCCTCTGGAAGGTGAGGGTGCTGCGCTGGCTGGACGACCTCTGCAGATTGCCAACTCCTAGGATGAGATCAGGATTAAAACAAACCAGGTCACAAACATCTGTTGAAGAGAAGAGGCAATAGGTGGTAAAAAGCGTAAGCAAAAAAAAATTAAATCCGACTTAAAACCACATTCCGTGCTCCACATGGAAAGCTGTTGCCAGGTTTAAGGGAGCAATTGCTCCATGTCTCAGGGGGGACAGGGAGGTTAGTTACAGAACTAAAGGTCTGGTGGAATCAGGCTCACGCCTCAGCTTGCCTCAACAAGTATTTAAAGTAAGAAATGCATCTTGTCCCACGAAGCAGAAATCAGGATGCAAAATATTTTCCAAGTCTAGAATAAAATGCAAGTACTAACAGTAACTCAATTGTACTGGAAAGGAAAACAAGCGAGCGGAAGTTTATATAGTTCATATGCTGTTTTCCTTTTCCCAACTACACGTACGTTTTCCCTGACAAAAAGCTAACCAGAGGATTACTTCAAGGATTAAGCTGTTTGTTTCAAAAACAGGAACATGTATCTTCCTGACTTAACACAGCTGCTGTGGTAGCTTTTGTTCTGCCAAGGTAAGGGATATGAGGTAGACAAGTAACCAGAGAATTCCAATTTCTAGTTGTATTTCCTCATTTGCACTGACACACACAAGTTGTTTACTCTAGGTTGTAGAGGACAGGAGAATTGCAAAAACTGTTGCTCCTTCAACATTCCATACCCTTAGTATTTCATTTACATTAAAAAAACATTAAAAAGCAATTTTCAAATGTGTGAAAATGACATATGAATGTGGACACTTCTCTATAAATATTTCTAGAGAGTTTTGGAAATGTCTCCACTATACAAATTATTAATCAACCTTAAAGAACAAACTGCAGCGTAACATGTATTACATTTCTCTTTACAGCAAATCAGTTCTAATACTAATCTAATGCCTATGTCCTTCATAATACACAAGTAGCAATTCTATCACAGAATACAGAAATATTTCAATATATGATCTACAGATACAGTATTTTAATATCCTTTTCTGAGAAGTTGGGTAGTCCAGTGTTTTTACTGTTAAAGATGCAGTAAGTAATTTAAGTGTGTAAGTTATCATTTTACTATACTGATGAATAAAAAAAAATATAAACAAACTTAATTTGGAAGAGAATGATGCACAGAGGGTGAAAGAGGAAGCAACATTTTTTGTGTGTTGAGAAATACGCTTTGCTTGGATATACCCAAGTGTGAGATACCAAACAGAAAACATTGTGACCCTAAGCTGACACTGATATATAGCCCCAAGTATTTCTTGCACACATCACACAAGCTTTTTAATTCCTGCTGGTTATTTTAAGTCCCTCAAACCCAGTTTCTATCTCCATTAATTTACAACACCTAGTTGTTCATTTTACACTGGCATTAGATATCTCATACATGTTCTCCTATATGCCACAGGTTTCAGAAAAACTCCAGCAAGTAAAAGAAGCGTGACTTTGGGTCACAGTCAATGGAAGAACTTTGGAGCCCTTTACCCACCTGACCCTGTTCGATACAACGCTGACTGGGATCCCTGGTGGAGCTCAACTGTCCCATGGTTTGGACTCCTGTACACAGGGCTGTAGTAAGTTCTGCCTTCGTAGATGGGGGTGATGTGCAGGTCAGGAGACACGGCTGATCGCAACTCTTGTCCTAGTTGGCTGTGCTGACTAGCATATGAACTCCTCAGGCCTAAAACCAAGAAGAGGGAAATATGTACACAGCACGAATCAGTTAAGGCAATAAGGCTGTCATGATTGAATCTTTCTTCTTTCAGCCAAGTAAAAGGTGTTAGTTTTATCTACAGTTATAAAGATTTATTCATTAAACTTCTTTCCATTAGTAAATGATCCATACTGAAAGATTCATCGACAAGGCAGCATTTCTTTGATGAAAAGTTTTGTCCATACACTGACAACTTTTAAGTTTTCTAACACCATCTTTTTGTTAGCATTTATAGTTGAAAGTCTGAAACATGCAGAGTAAAAGCCAAGCAGTCAGCACACGAAGGTCACAGGTTCAGCAACGACATGGCAAGTTGTGAACCTGATAGATACGCACTTGTGGAATAGGGCACAGGCTAAAGGGGGTCATAATCCTGGAAATGAAATAACATACAGCAGTAAGAGCAAAAGTCTTCTTGGTAGTGGCAGCAGAGATTTAAGCATGTGGAAAAAAGTCTTTATAAAGGTTTAAATAGCCCACGATGTGTGTGTATATATATATTGCTATGCTGCAACTGTATGAGAACCTCTTTTTTGCACCTTGCCTTTCAGCTGTCCCTCTTGAGTTCCTTTTAATTTATCTGTCTCGTTTAACTTAAATTCCTTAGCCTGCTACCACTCCTGCAATGCCAGTTCCAAGCACACTATTGGCAGAGGTGCTGAACAGCCTGTCAGTAACAACACTGTGAATAGCACTACACAACTTCGGGCTCACCACTCCTTGTGAAGGTTCCCCCTCTCTACCTGCTCCATGAACACTCCACTCACGTTGCCTAGGTGTTCTTACTGTGCATTCCAGTGTGTTACTGCATTTCTGTAACCAGCACTGATGTATCTTTCCCCTTACTATATTGCCAACTGAATTAACAACCAAACTCTTACTAAGTTCACTGTTGCCATCCTTATCAGTATGTCAGTGGTACAGTCCTAATCCTGCATTTCTTCTTTTTCATCCTTGCAACATTTTTTGACATCTAGCACCACCCCTCCTATTGACTACCTAATGTATGCTTTGCTTCCTGGTATTGGTGGTGTACTGACTAGCTACCCTCCACAAACTTTCTTGTCTGTTTTTAATGCTGCCATTTAAGGCATCCAGGTTCCCCTAATTTGTAAGTTGTACTTCCAGAGTCTACAGAGAAGCACCAATACACTAAACTGGGTAGTGGAAAAATAGTGAGAATTCAGTTAATTCTGAGAGTTCTTCATCGTTTCCTACTTGAATTTTGTCAGCTTCTGTGCTGCTCTTAGAACTGAGGGTACACAGAGAGCGTTTGCAACTGGCAGGATGCATCACCCACAGGAAAAGCTCTTCTGCACTCATCAGTTTCTCCCCTACCCCTACTCTTAGAAGATACTTTAGGAAGCATTTGAGAATGGCTGTGTTTCAATACTCCTCTCTCACCTCCCACACTTCTGTGTCACCTGCTTCACTGCCATACATGCTCCTAACCTGACATGCTTCTACAGCTGCGGGTTTGAACCAAGGTTTAAGCTGTGTCTTTACCTTTTTACTAACCTGTAAGGCTGTCTGGGCGTGGAGGGACCATTCTCTCATAGATGTCGTACTGCTGCCCATACTGCTCAATATCATGGACTGTTCTCTGCAGAGTTGTTCCCAGGTGCTGTGGAACTGCAGTCATACCAGAACGCTTCGGGGAAGAAGATCCCAGCTGCATTTGGGATGGAGAAGCTACTCTGGCTTGCATCTCAGTCAGGGCGAGAGGAGAACCGACTCTGGCGGAGGGCTGGTACTGGGCAGCGCCGCCGCCGGGATTGGCGGGCTGCCGGGAGGTCAGGGAGCCGCCGCGCCGCACGGAGCCGGGGGAGGCAGGGCGCTGGGCCGCGTACGGGGAGGCTGCCCGCGGCGCCGGCAGGGTGGTGGAGGAGTAGGCGTGGGAAGGGAGGGCTCTGGGCTCGGCCACCGGCGGAGAGCCATACCCGCTGCCCAGAGAGGTGCGCAGGGACCCTCTGGACGGGGAAACCCCCGCGCTGACCACGTAGGAGGGAGACTGCGCCCTGGATGGCACCGAGCTGACACGTCTCATGACTCGGTTGGTAGCAACAGTCACTGGAGGCTGGTTAAAGACAAAAGTGTTTGTTAGTTCTGTCATTTAGGCCATGGGGTGGGTACTTTTCTCCTGTAAGACAGAGAATTCAACAAGATACGCACACAATTCAACAGTATAGAAAAGCAGCTGAAGAGCAGCTTTCCCCACATGTAACTCCTTCAAGCTTTCCTATACAGTGACTTTCTTTCTAACCAGTATTTCTTACTATATTAAAATGGCAATTTAACATTAAAAATCATCCGACCCTCATTCTTTTAGACTTTTTATGTTAACATGTACCTATGCTTTCTTTCCTCACTATTCTACCACTTTGGAAATTCAGGAACAGTGATGCAAGGAGTTCTTGTATAAGCTAATAAAGTTTTGCCAATTACTGTCTTGCTATCATTGCGGTTAATGAAAAAGGAGGGGAAAAAGCCAGGAACAGTAGAAGGTACAAGAACACAATACCATCTTCCTTTAAGCACTGTGTTTACATACAGGCTAAATTCTGGGAGGTTTTCCCCAATATCACAACTAAATTTTAAGTGAGTGATACTTCCTTGAGATTTCTTAGCAGCGTACTCCTCAGTCAGGAGTCCTCAGAAGTTCTGTTGAATTTCAGCTGCAGGGAATGACCCAGATCACAGGCATGCTGACTTCAGCAGACAAGTCTACGACTGCTGCAAGCCACTGCTGCTTTTGACCAGTGAAGGTGTTGTTAGAGTAATTTGATAACATTAAGTCAAGCCTATACAAAGGTGGGTCCAGCTATACAACTACTGTCTCACAGTCAGTCACCTCACAATCACAGGCCTTGGTTCTCATGGGGCACTTAATCACCCTGATATCTGCTGGGAAGGCCACACAGCCCAGCATGTACAGGCCAAGAGGTTCCTCCAGTGTATTGACGGTAACTTTTAGACTAAGGTGGTGGGGAGCCAACAAGGAGAAGTGTTCTACTGGACCTAGTTCTGATGAACTAAGAGGGACTAGTGAAAGACATGAAGACTGGGGGCAGCCTTGGCTGTAGTGACCATGAGATGGACTACAGGATCAAATGCAGTAGGTACGGAGCATCTAGTGTGGCCACAACCCTGGACCTCAGAAGGGCTAACTTTGACCACTTCAAGGAACTGCTTGGTGAAATCCAATGAGATAGGGTACCAGAAGGTAGAGTGGCTCAAGAGAGTTGGTTAATATTTAAACACCATTTCCTCCAAGCTCAAGATCAGAGCGTCCCAAAGAGTAAGAAATCAAGTAAGAGAGCCAGGAGACCTGCACAGTTAAGCAGGGAGATACTGAACAAAGTCAACTGGAAGAAATAAGTTTATAGATCATGGAAGAAAGGGCTGACCACTTGGGAGGAATACAAGAATGTTGTCAGAGGATGTGGGGATGCAACGAGGAAAGCTAAGGCCTCCTTAGAATTAAACCTGGCAAGGGAAGTCATAAATGCTTATAAACATCTCCAGGGGGTGTCAGGAAGATGGGTCCACTCTCTTTTCAGCAGTGTCCAATGACAGGACAAGGGGCAATGGGCACAAGCCAGAGCACAGGAGGGGCAAGCTAAACATACGGAAAAACTTCTTTATTAGGAGGGTAACAGAGCACTGGGACAGGCTGCCCAGAGAGGTCATGAAGTCTCTTTCTCTGGTGACATTCCAAACCCGTCTGGACACATTTCTGTGTGATCTACTGTAGGTGACCCTGCCCTGGCAGGGGCTGGACTAGATGATTTTCAGAGGTGCCTTCCAACCCCGATGACTCTGTGACTGTGCCACAGACCATGTACAGACAGAGATGCAGTGTACCATTTTGGGCATACCTGCACTGATGTCTGCCCCTCAGCTCGTGAGCTTCTCACCAAATGGTTACTAGAGTTTCCAACCAGGGAATGCTGCTGTCTGCTTTCTGATTTGCTCAGGTTTTGGCTGTTATGGAAACTGCTTACTTCCTGGTAACCACTGTCAGAATAAGAATTCATTTGTGTTGAACTTCTTGAGTTGCCAACAGACCCTGTAGATATGAAGCCAGTATAAGAATAAAACCATGAAACAACTTCACAAAATATTATATTACTTTGTTATTTGTTGCATTCATAATTGTATTACATTTTTACATGCCAATACATAAATATATTCTAATATTTAAAATGCATACAACAGACCCTCACTTTCATGAAGAGATGTCTGTTCTGGTGAGTAGAGGTTCCCTTGTTCTGGTTCTGTCCTAATGTCATAGGCATTGGTATGAACACTCTCTGACACTTGGGGTTTGTTTACACCGGTGGGCGGAGGATCTGAAAGAATAAATCAATTAGATAAATCCAGTGTTTCATATTTAACTTTTCCTGCAAACTTAATACCAGATTTATAAGAAAAACCTAAACAATCAATACAACTTAGAAATTACTGGCAGTCAGCACAGTTATTTACCAGTAGTACATTTTTAGGTCAAAACCATCTAGTAAAATTTGATGCTAATTAATTTACTATAATAGGAGTATTATGACCAAATTTAATTAGGATTTAATAAGAAGTGTTACTATACTTCCATTGATTTAATCACCAGTAAGCCTAGAAATGACACAGAGAACCAAGACTGAAATAACTCACTTCCACAGCTCCTGTTACACTCCCTCAGTAACAAATGGTAACAGACATTGGTGGGTATTACATGTTCTTTGGAGCAAAATACTTGTGGAGACTGGGACATGTAGATCATGTTCAACTTCAATATTTTAATCTTCAATCTTTTTTGCTTAAATAATACAACAGCCTATCATTTCAGTTACTCGATCTTACATGATACTAAATTGATGTCAAACTGACAAATAATCAGTTTTGGAAGAAACACAGAAGAATAAAGTTCCATTGTGCAGTGCCATACAGCTGTTTCTGAGACAGAGGTCTGAGCCAAGGCCTCCCTTCCCGCACACATCTGCCACCAAGCAAAGGCTTTCACAATGCTAAAAAATAAAGATTGTTTAGGCTCTCTAACAAAGGCAAGAATGCACAATAAAATTAATTGTTGTCTTTCCCTCTGCTACTATAAATCATGAGGAGAGTGCCCTAAATAAAATAATAGCCTTTTAATAAATGCCTGCTGATCTAATATTCTATTTATAAGCATCCGCAAAACTTAATTTTTTAATTTCTATTCAAAATTCTGTATAATTCCACAGATGCAAAAAGCAATTACAGCTGCACTCATATCTTATCACACCACCTGCTGACGTTTTTTGGTATCACCTACTATCTACATTCAGGAAAAAAAGGTGATGTAAGGGAGTGTTTCCATTTATCTTCAGCATTTTGCAGATTGCAGTTGGTAAAGCATCGTCCAAAGCTCAAGTGAAGCTCTAAGTTTGTACAATCTGCAATCATGCCATAATCACAACATAAATGGAAACATTAAATGAAATGTAGATCAGAAAATTCTATGCAAAGAATGTATTGTTTTCAAACATGCCCATTTCTGAGCCATCACTCCAGAAAAGCCTTACTTTAGATACAGAGATGTAAGAAGTAGATATCCAGATGTGTATTAATGCACACAGTATTTAAACTGAAACATGATTTTTTGCCATAAGTTAAATGACTTCTAAGCAGGGATGTACACATGAGATTTCTAGAGGAAAGAAACAAACGCGAGAGAATTAAAGGATAACATAAAAATAGGAGCTGGATCGATGAAAGAGAAGAACTGACAGAGAGTCAGGGAGAAAAACAAACAATAGACAAAGATAATGTTACAGGAAAGCTTAAGGAAAAAAAATTCCCCATTGACAGAACAAGTAAAAGTAAGTTCTCAATTACTTGAAAAAAACAAATTTGACTTCTGTTTAAAAATATTGCTAAAAGAATACCTGAAAAGCACCACTATGACTAGCAAGATTTAAATGCCAAGACAAGTAGGCTGTAGAGAATATTAGAGTTAAAAGAAAGGAAATAAACTCATGTGTGCCTAATCTCATTTGAGGAGAGACCATGGGGGCAACTGGAATCCAGGTACATACAATTATACACAAGCTCAAGAGCATAGTCTCTAGATAAAATAAATTTTAAAAAGAAACCAAACGAACAGAAAGGAGAAGGCGAAGCAGACAGTTTGAAAGACTTAACTAAAATAGTCATAATTACCATAACTGTATATGCTTGAGTGAAAAAGCAGATAACTACGATACGTTATTCTTTGTACAGCAGAAACTGGGTAGCTCTTAAAACTGCCTGCATCCTTATATCAAGGTATTAACACCGTGCAGAACTTGGCTAATGAAACACTCCACAAGCTGCCTAAAATGCTGATGGCATTTTGATTACATTAGACCAGTCTCGCTTAACACGACATTCTGTCAAGAGCACAGGATGGAAGCAGAGCAAAAAGCAATTTGCAGGGCATCAAGGTCCCACTTCTGGTTCTGCTGTGTGGCCTTGACATGAGGACTTCTGCCCAAACACTTCACCACTCTAAAGACACAACCACTGCTCAGAAGATGAACTCTTCAGTATTACATATTTTATCTGATGGAAAAAAACCTAACTGGCTAAATGCTCTGATCTGTGAAGGACATTTGGGATTAATTCAGCAGACACCTGAATGTCACTTTTAAGAGGCAGTCCTATCCATTCCACCAACATTCTCAAGAGTGGATGTAGAGGTACTAGAAGACAAATGTTTCTTGTTTTGGAAAGAAAGTTCAAGCATCCTGAGAAACAAAAATAGAAAAAGCACTCTCCAAAAAACCTTCACTTTCTGAAGATTTTCTCAGTTAAGTAATACCTGTAAAAAGACAATCAGTTTGTGAGCTTACAAGCAGTATTTTTGCATGATCCGTACCTGCCAAGGGGAAGGGAACCCAATCTGCAAGACTTTTGTTAGGGTCACATCTCACACAAAAATGCAAAGGCACAAAAAGGTACAAGAAAAGTACCTGCAACTACCTCTAAGCTAAAAAACCCTTGTACAGTAACAGAGGAATACACAAGTCTCTTCATGTGTGAGAAAGAGGATGTTATGTTGTATTTTGGAGGAGACACTTGTAACAGATGTGTGGCATTGCTGCTAATGTTCAGTTCACTTCAAAAGAAGCAACCAATGCCAAGGAAAGAAAGTGTATTTGCCATAAAGCAAAATGTACACATAAAAGATAATACCTGATGATCTCCAAGGAAACGACTTCTCAGTAGAGCTGTAGAAAGAAAAAAATAATAATAAAAATGAACCATGTGGCTAGTCTGGATTGTTTTTTTTAACCAAAGCATACAAAATTGTACAAAAAATAAAACAAACAGAAAACTTTTCAATAGCCCATGTAAATACCACCCTGCAGCACTTGACACCTGACAACTAAAGCATTGGTCATTGATTTTAATTTGTATTCCCCAGTGGGACTGCCCTGGAACCTGCCAAGCAGTGACCTCTGAGTTGGGACAGGCACGAGCAGGACCTACACAGGCACTTCCCACTTCAGGTGCAATGAGGGGAACTGAGTGGTGCCCAGCAAGGGTTCCCAGCCACAGGGGTGTGATCAGCAGCAAACCAACCCCTTCAGTGACAGGAGCAGCCACTGCTCACGCCAGGGTCCACAAAGGAAGTTTGGGAATCACAATTCCAGAGCATTTTGCTTCTACGTGTAAAGCAGTTTGGAAAAAATAAGAAACAGACCTACATTTTTTACTGTTATTGCATTTTCAGTTTTCCAGAGAGAATTCTGATCCTTTGCATATGAGGAGAAGGCAAACCATCTGACATACCAGAACATGTGCACCTCCAAGTGTAAACACATTACAGAATTCAAATTGTCAAGGTCAGAGAGATGCCTTAAGGAACAACTATTTCACAAGATCAAGCAGGTGTTTAATACCAGTGTAAACCCCTACATCTCTTGGATTTTTCCAGTAATTATTTTATATCGAAACTATCTTAACCATTTTGTTTCTTCTAAAAGGCAGTGTTGTTTCATGTATTGCTGCACAACTACCTTTGCAGACAAATGCAATATTCATCCATGTATTATTAAAATTAGATACATTTTTGCATAAAAATGTGTAGAGTATTCCCTCACTCTACATATGAACTATCAAACTTTGAATATTAAATTATTTTTGCAATTACACTCTTCACCTTTTACTTTATTCCTCAGACTTTCTGGAAACTCAGTTCCTTATAATGAGGCGACATCATTCTGTGCTGAGCACACAGAAATTTGTTTTGACATACACAAGATTACAAAACCCCCAAACACATCTCTACCCAACACATCTGGCTAACTGAACCTTCTTCACACGTACAGGACTCATGAAGGATAAAGGTTGCTCTCACTGTGGGTCCTAAGTAGAAAGCTACTTCATGAACAATTAAATGGGTTAAGAATTTAACTCGATTCTTATTAAATTATGTTTCCAAAAGTCCACCATCCACCACCTACTGAATTCATCATCCAATTTTGTCACCTTACAGATCAAATGTTACCAAATCTTTCATTCAGCTTTGATCAGTAAGTCTAATGCATTTTATTCCACTGTTTAAAAGCCAGTGGAAGTGGGGTCAGATACTTACTACCACTGAGAAGCTGCTGCCATTAACCAGTCAGTCATTATGCTGTCTCTCCCTGGTACAAGATATGATACACCTGAAGAGAACCCGTAAGTGGTGCATTGCACTTCTAAAAACACTTAGTTTTAGTCCACTATTATCCTTGAAAAAGAATTAGGTTAGTAGGGTAGACATGCAGAAATCACATTTTCCTTCCACAACAGTTGGGTATGATGTATATAATTTTCAATGAAAGAGGTTAGAGATAAATGCTATTACAGTACAGCAGCTATTTTTAAATGCTACGGAAGGAAAGCATAGATAAAATATCAGACATATGGCCATGTATGTGAAAAGAGTTTTCTCTACCCTTCTCAATCTGTTTGCAAGAGCACAAAGAGCAAGTGAAATAAAAACATCGCTCTACACTAAATGCACTGAAAGTACATACACTGAAACACTAATTTTTTAGCCAGTAACACCAATACTTGGTAACTGAAGATGGAGCATCCACACAAACTCTACTGAAATCACTCCATTCACTTTTTTTTTTGATCCTTTGCATATTTTTTTTCTCAATTGTATTTCCAAAATATTTCGTGTTTTTTTGTTTAGTTTGGGTTTGTTGTTTGGTTGGATTTTGTCCCTTTCTTAATTTCACACCTTTTCTTACAGCTTTAGTTCAAAGCTGATGGCACAAAATTGAGCCAGCTGCCAATTTGGGAAAATACAATAATCTGATAAATGGGAAAGGTTTTGTATGAGGTCATTTAGAGAGAAAACATGCCAAGTATCACCAGTACCATTTCACATTCTTCAAGCAGTAGCTCTCAGACAACACTTCCCAGCGTTGGATTTCCAAGTTGGAAAAGAAGGAGAATACTGGCCTCAGTCGAATGCTGATGACAGCTCAAGAGCTTGGCCACACTCCAAAGGCAGAACTGGCTGGTCCAGGTCATGGCCAGGTCTCTGACTACTTCTGTGTGGGACAGCAAAGCTGCAGAACGATACTGAAATCTAAGAAAATTGCAGAACTCTAATTTTTGCTAAGATGTCTTAAGCAGTTTGTCAAAAATTATATAAACACAACCATGATCTTCAGTCTCTAGACTGGACAGTTACCTTGAATTCTTGGTGCTAGATACATCTTTTGCAGGTACTGTATGACATGAAACAGTTTCAGCCTATTACCTCAGCTTGTGTTCTGTAAGATGAAATGTATTTCTCAATTAACAGCCCCATTTGAGAGAAAAGTTGTGATTTTCATTGCCTCTCTTAACTGCTTGAATATACTGCTGTTGTCACAAAAAAGGCAACAGCTGAAAATATTATTTATAAAATATTTCTAAAATGGTGAAAAGCTGTAAAAAGATAAATATATAATTCTGTTGAAAATGCATGAACTTCACACATATTTATTTAGTGTTTTAGTTTACTGCTTGGCTAAGCTTTCATTACTGGAATACATCTGTTCTGTCAGGCACCCAGTAGCAAGTGGTTCATTCTCAGGGACTCGTGCTTGTGCTCAGGCAGAGCTGCCAGCAGAAACCCAAGTGCCTGGTATGACTGAATGGGATGTTTTACTTGTCCTTTATCTCCCATTTTAAACATCTACATCAAGAACACATTTACAAGTACATGCAGTATGAGGGCTTAAAGGTTTGTATAGCTCTAAATTCTTGGTATAGTGGGATTTTTCTAATAAAACAACGTATTAAACGCCATGAACTTGTGACATACATTACAAGCAAGTAGCAACCATCAAAATCAGTACAACGTGATTTCATATCTTCACTTTTCTTGTTGATTCAGGTTAGCAGAAGTTTTCACAAATATTTTAACTAAACGAGGTGATTTTCAGCCTTCAGCTTTCTAATAGGCATCTTCTTGACCTCATTAACACACCTAACCCCTGTGCCTGCTCTGCTGAACACTGTACAACTGTACACAGCCATCTTATGTCCCACACACCAAAACTAAACAGTTCTATCACCAAGAGCAAACAGTCGGACAACTCGCTAGACATTTCCAGCTGACACAGGCAAGCACTAGTGCTCTGGGTGTGGATTGAGAAAGCTGTACCTGGAACACTGCACCCAAATGGAGGATGCTGTTTGAGTTTGAAAGCCAACGCTGAGAAGTGGCAGAGACTCCCAAGCCCCCCAGCAGCAGCAGAAGCAGCCACACAGATCCCTGGGCACAGGGACAGTCCATGGCCTCTGGTGCCAGGCTCCCTTAGCCCTGCACAGCAGGAACCACCCATCACCAGCCTCTTCCTACAGGCACCACTACACAGGAATTCACAAAGCAGGTCTATGGCGAGTTTGACTATATCCAGGAAGAATCAACAGTCCTTCGAGTATCATTTTAGCTAAAAGATGCACCAGGGTAACCACCATGCCACCCACTGCCCTTTCAGTACTTCCAGGCTTTTTCAGAGGGTGACAGGTACCACCTCATCCATCACAGCTGTCCACTGGAGACTTCAGGTCATCTTGCATGAGCAGTCGAACAAGCAGTTGCTGTAATTCAGCTGACACACAGTCAGTTACTGCACCTCCATCTGCAGTGAGCAGATGTACATTCACGGTAAAAAGAACAATCCTATTTTGTAGTCCAGTCTCCTATTGGGTAAGATAAGAAGTATCTACAATATTAAATTATCACTCAATATTAAACTATCACTCTTCTATTTGTCACCAGATCAACTCATCAGCAAGCCACTTTTAAAAAAAAAATAAAATTTGAACATCAGTAAATTGCATAAAAACTCCTAAATTCCTCAACTGTACTGGCTTTCAAAAGATTTGATGGAATTTCAGAACTGCTTACAGCCTGGGCAAACAGAAAACAAAAATATCAATACTGGAACTGTAACAAGGAACCTTGCAAGTTTCACTCATTTTTAATGTAGAGAAGCAAAAAATAAGCATTTCTTTATTTCTGTGGACTCAAGACAAATGGCAGCACAGCCTGTAATTTTAAATGAACATTTAGTGCTGCTGGAGTGCCACAGCTGAAGCGCCAAAGCAAAGTCAGAGTGTTCAGCATCAGAGACTTGGAACGGTGTCTTCTGTATCTCAAGGTAAGTGCTCTTGATCACCCCCTAAGACAAACATCTTACATACCCTTATGAGATGATGGATTGGCTGGAAACACAGTGACTCTTCAGGTCCTAGAAGTTAGAACTGGGGACCCTATAATGCTTCCTGAAGTAATTTGGTAAAACCACAACCTAGAAAATCTGCAGCACACATTACACACCCACCACAACTTGTATGTCCGGCTTCACCACTCATGAAACTACCTTTAAGAATGATTCTTCCAGAATTTACATTCCCAGGACCACCTGAAGACCTGAAGTAAACAAGTAATAAACTGCACAAACCAGAAGGAAACACATCAATGGAAACTTCTGTTTGAAAAAGGCAAATCCGAACCAGGCTGTGAAGAAAACATGAAAAAATCCCAAGAATCTACTGATGTTATACAGACCAAAGGTTCTGGTCTTATTTTTTATCCCCCCCATTTTTTTTTTTCCTCCTACTAAGGAGTTAACAGAATTGAAAAATAAGAAAAATAACTTATTTGCTACAATAATTCTACAGTAAGGGCATTTCAAAGTTCAATCAAATAGTCCAAATGGAGGAAGAGACACTCAATGAGACTGTTTTAAAAAAACAGGAAACAAACCTAACATGGTCCATCCTCAAGTTCTAAAACTAAAGTCACAAGGTATCATTACTGTCTAAAATCATCAGACGACCATAGAATGGTTTGAGTTGGAAAAGACCTTAAAGATCATCCAGTCTCAACTCCCCTGCCATGGGCAGGGACACCTCCCACTAAATTAAGATGCTCACAGCCCCATCCAACCTGCCCTTGAACACTTCCAGGGATGGGGCAGCCACAGCTTCTCTGGGTAACCTGTTCCAGTGTCTCAGCACCCTCACACTAAAGGATTTCCTCCTAATGTCTAACCTAAATCTCCCCTTTGCCAGTTTTGATCCATTACCCCTTCTCCTCTCACTACAAGCCCTTGTCAGAAGCCCCTCCCCAGCTTTCCTGAAGCCCCTTCAGGCACTGGAAGATGCTCTAAGGTCTCCCAGGAGCTTTCTCTTCTCCAGGCTGAACACCCCCAACCCTCTCAGCCTGTCCTTGCAGCAGAGCTGCTCCAGTGCTCTGAGCATCTTTGTGGCCTCCTCTGGACCTTCTCCATGAGGTCCATGTCCTTCTTATGTTGGGGGCTCCAGAATTGGACACAGTGCTCCAGGTGGGGTCTAGCGAGGACTGAGTAAAGGGTTTTTTGTTTTTATTTTTTGGTTTTGTTTTCTTTTGTTGTTGTTGTTTCTTTTTGCTTTGGTTTTGTTTTTTTGTGTTTGTTTTTTTTTTCCCCAAAGAACTGAGACTTATTTTATTGCAGGAGGAATGTGATTACAAAAAAAAAAAAAATCATCATCAGCTACAGCAGGTTCAGAGGCACAGGGGGGCTAGCAGCATGGACAGGGCAGTGTCAGCCCCCCAGGCTGGGACCCCCCAGGGAAAGATGATCCCTGGGCAGCTGGGCTGGGGCAGAGGGACAATGACTGGAGAGCACAGAGGGCCTGGGGTGATGCCAGGCACAAGGGCTGGGGAGGACCCCCCACTCCCCAACAGCTGAGCCCCATCAGCTTGCACACGGATGGATGAAGGGCTCTTGCACCAAGGGGTGAGGGGTGGCTGGGACTGCAACACCTCAACCCTGGGGCTCCCACCCCCAGCCCCCAGCTCACTCTGGCTGCCCCAGGGACCCCTAAATGTAATAAACATCTTTATCTGTAATTATTTGTAACATAGAGAACAAATTCTACAGCTAGATTAAAGAAGATTTATAATACACTAAGTAAGAGCTGTAACACCTGAAACCTCCAAAGCATAGACCAATTTCTAACAAAAGGAGACTCCTTCAATCCTCAAGGAGATGGTACTTCCTCTGAATGTTCAGCACCAGCAGCTGCCAGGTGAGCTGAGGACTTTTATTTCATCCAACATGCCAAATAGTTCCTAGCAAGCTACTAATGATGGAATTACTCTTCATTTCTTCTAAATTGTTAGGATAAACAGACTACTCATTTCTGTGTCCAAAATAACCTTCCAACAGTTCTACGATGATTAGCTAGGAGATCCTGATATAAAAATTATTCATTACTTAGCCAAATTCCATCAAATACATTTTAGCCTCACTTTTATTGTTTTATTTCTCTGCAAAGAAAATTAAGTGTATCTTTCAAATTTAATGTAGCCCTTTGTCTGATTTGTTTTCAAATTTCAGTAAGTGTAATATTTGTGTGAATAAATTAATTAATAGTTTAAATTCCTATGACTTCTCCCCTCTTCCTGCCCCAAAAGCCCATGCTGATTCTGAAGGTAACTCTGATAGAGCTTATGAACTGCTGTGAAAGTTTGGTGACACCATCTATTGCAGTACATGCACACAATTTCAAATAGACCTTTTGGAAACACTGAAATATTTGATACATCACACGAACGAAATGAAACAAGTTTCTGAGAGGATAATTACATCAGCTCACTGGGAAGAGTCTTGTCAGGACAAACCTGCTGCTGCACGCCGCGGAATGCCCGGGGCCCGGGGGCGGCACAGCGCGGGAGCTCTGGCGTGTCAGGGCTCCTCCAGGGGAACAAAAGTTCCCCAGCTGAGCACCACAGCCTGCTGCCTGCCAAACAAAACTACTTGCTCTGTTTACACTCCTTATCAGCACTCTCCCATTTTACCAGAAAAAATGTGTGACCATGAAATGCAATACGTGCTCCTCTCTCAAAAGCTCAGAGTTCATTCACAGGGTGCAGTATTTCACTGCCTCGCTGGGAATCTTTGCTGCTGCTACAGACAGTGCAGGCTGTACTGCAGTTGGCACTGGAAAAAGCTGAGAAAATGAGCCATCCTGGGAGCAATCAAATACAGTCAGTTTTACCAAACTCAGGAGACTTCAGGTAGGCCCTTCGTTACTCAAACTGACTGTTCAGTACTTGAAGTGTTAAGTTTATTATTATTTAGGGTACTGCCAAAAGGGCTTGCATTCACATCACATTCTGATGAAGTCTAGTGTGCCATTTAAGCACTTCTGTTACAGTGTTAGTGACAAGCTGCTAGTATAAACACAGTATTTCACAATTTCATTAGCAAGTATGAGCCTTTTGGTTTCCAGCACCACTCGGGTTTCCTGAGTTCCACACAGCAGATAACTGGCAAAAAGAACCAGTTGACTGTGAGAGGCATCCAGCCAACTCCCACCCCAGAGGTTGGGCAATGTGCTTCATGAAGTGAGCCTGAGAACTGACCCTTGATACACTTTGGTATCTACCTGCATCAGCACATACTCCAGCACATCTGGCAGCCCAGAACTGAACCAGTAACACTACGGATGGATCATTAGTGGCAATGCTGCCTCTGTTTGTAGGGGAGGCTGAACAGCCCAGTGGCTTCTCCACAGAAACCCATACATGTTAGAGCATGAAAGAAAAGTAAGAGGATGCAACTGAAACTCTGCATTGTTTATGCCATGCTATCATCTCTGATCTTGTAGCGTATAACGTGGGTAAAAATGTGTAATACTTCATGTAACACTAACCATGTATCATGTCAGCTGCATTCTTAAGAGGTTTGCAAGTGCACAGGATGCCATGCAGCATCTTACAAGTGCTGAGCACAATACCTGTTTATAAAAATAGTTATGTGAAGTAATAATTTTAACAATCAAGTAACCTACAAGCACACAAAAATAAAACCATATTGTAATAAGGGCTGCCACTGATCTAGTGCTTTCTTCTCTACCCATTACACTACAGTCACTTTAGGATCTGCAGATCTGCTCATTTCACACTCCTCTTGAGAACAAAACAGTCAACTGCTCCTGCGTGCAGCTTCCATTTACAGTACAGATATCACACAGGTGTCTACCTTCTGGCTGCAGTAACAGCATGGACCATGCTTCTGAAAGAAGAGACCTCCTCCTGTGTGCTCAGGTAGGTGACAGTATGATCCCCAGTGCCTGCCTCCACATGGATTTATCCAGGTGTACATCTGCACGGCCTGCACTCCATACTCTCCTAGGGGCCATGAAGACTGACTGAGAAGCTGCCTGTGCCAGCTGCAGTTGAGGCTGGTTGAAGGCACTGATGTCACATTTCCCCATCCCTCGCCTGCTGTTACCACTTCCCTTGGGCTGGCCCAGGTGCCCCGGGGTGGCAGCTGGCTCAGGAGGACTTGACTGACACGGTGCTGGAGTACCTGTGATTTCACGTCTGCAGCTCCACCAGCTTGCAGGAGCCTGGCGCAGAAGTGGGTAAATCAGAGGCACTGCTATGGCCACTGAGGTCAACAAAACCTCCAGCTGCAGCTCTGAGATGAAATGCTCCCAAACGTTTTCACCACATTAAAGGAGATTAAAGCACTATCCTTGAAACAAAGCATTGTTGATTTCCTCAGAGACAGAAGTCTTGAACAAAGGATAAAAAGAAGAAAGCGTTTCTATCTTATGCCTTAGCTCTGCTTGCTTTCTGAGTTTTTGTCATTGCCTTGTTTTGGTTTAGTTTTTTAATATAAGACTCTGTCAGACAATTCTTACATCTGGCCAGGAGAAACACCATCTTGCTCTCTAAATAATTGACTTGGTGTTTCTGGGAGGAGGCTGTTAGCTGCCCTGACCAATCTCTCAACACAGCATTCAGTTCCCCAGCCTTCTTTCCATGCCCTCTTCGTGTTGATTTAATTTCTTGTCAGCCTTTAGTGCAACATTTACATCACACAGTTTGCAGAAACATAGGGGCCTCCTTATGGCTACAAGTTGTGCTGCTATATTTGTGTCTGCTGTGACACTGCTCTACGAGATTGTTTTACCTTCATTCTTTCAACAACTCTTTTAACCACACTAGAAGCAACTGGTTGTGAAAAAATGAAAGCATCTAATTCAAATAGAGATTTATTTATTTTTCAGCTTCTCACGCATCTCTTAGAAGGGATATCTGCATTAAAGAATAAGTAAAAAAACCTAACCAAGCACCCCCACACCTCAGAACATACTGTCTAAACCAAGTTTTCATTGCATGTCCCTCAGTAAAAAAGTAACGTAGCATCATTCCCATCTATCCAGAACCAGACTCAGCTGGAATAAGAAAATTTAGAAAAATAAGAACAGTGGTCAGAGTACAGAGGTGTCTGTAAGAACTAAGAATAAAGTTAGGCTTTTATTTTAAATGTGTACAATATTTTATTAGTAACTATGGAAAAGTTATGGCCCAGAAAACAAGAATTCTAAGAGTTTATCTAGGTTCACAAATGTACTCATACTTCAGTATACTACCAACCAACTGATGTGCTAGGATGTTCTCATCTTGGCAAATGATGGTATCTGATAGAAGCATAGGCTCTAACTTACTGTGCAGAGACTGGTAATTGTACATTATTTCAAAAACTACACAACATTATTTGTGGGATAAGCTAACTCTGGTGTTCTTTGTATGCAAAATTCTCTGGACTTGGGACACAGAAAAACTTTTTCCTTTGTATTACTCAGGCAAATTCTCTGAAAATGGACATTCAAGACTGAATAAAAGGTGTTTGCAGGCATGAAATAACTGAAGCTTTTTACATATACTTCCATAGGAATTTTAATTTTTTTAGCTTTCAAAACAAAATCTGAGCAACAGCTGGAAAAATATTTGGATCTAGAGGGAAGAGAGGCAAGCATGAAGGGTATAAAATAGCCATCTTCTCTGAGGAATTTTTAAAAATATTTTAAAGTTGCTTAAACAAAAGTTATTTTTCTAGTAACAATATTGTCATATGACAACTCAGGTCAAGTAGTTTGATATATAAAATCAATTGTGTTATCTGGTACACTGGATTTTTAAAAATTCATTTTAAAATAATTGCTTCCTGTTTCTTAAGTTTTTGTAGGAACAACTTTCCTTTTAACTTGCAGAAACATTTACTATGGCCACAGAAGGAACAATTTCAGAATGATACCCAAGTTTATTGCTGAAAGAATATAGAAACAAACAGTGTTTAAGGCAAGAAATAATGATGTTCAGAGCATAGTCTCTACGTACATGGCAACATAAAGTTTGCTGCAGCCTGGAATTCAGGTATAGATGTTTCATAAAAGAACACATTGTTATTGAGGCTTTCAGATGCACGAGCTACCAATCATTTGATATGCTTGAGATGAATTAGTGCCCAAACACATTTAGAGTTAAAAACTTTGCTAAAGAATTAAAAAAAAACGCAACAGATAACTAGTAACAGCTGAAATATTAGCAAAATGTTTGGTACAGTTATTGTCACTGTATGGGAAATATATTGGGTATGTTTCACTCTATTTAAATATGCTAATGATACACAAGATGTTCCTGGAAACAATTGTAACAACAGAAAATATTTCAGAAAAGCTCGATGAAATTAGATAATTCAGGAAAAAACATTGTAATTGGGTTACTGCATTTAACTAGCACTGTTACTTTGATACAAGTTTATTATATTTCTCTTTGGCTGAATCTTAGATGTAAAATTCACCACATTTAACAGAGAACTTAAAGCTTTACATACACTCTATTGAAAATGTAATCAATTATTAGAGAGGCCTCTTTAAACTGTCCCATAACTTTTTACAGAAAATCTGCATTTTTTTCTTATACTTCAGATATGAATGGAAGGTGAACAGCTATCAGTGATAATATATGTATGTAGGAGAGAGGAACCACTAAAAATCCCTTTAATTTATGGGGCATATGAAAGTAAAGTCATCAGGACTTGTACCTTGTGCTGGCGATACTTGGTGATTCTGCTCCAAGCCTACATCTTTCTAGCTGATTAGCCACAATTTGCCTTTCCACCTCCAGTTCTCTGGTAAGTCTTTGAAATTGGAGCTCCTGAAATTTCAAAATAAAAAGAAAAGCATTCTTGATGTTAAAAAATGGGTGTGGATTATTTTTGAAACAATCACTGTTTCATCACAATCATGTTTCCTGCTTTGATTCTTCCTTACTGGAATAAATTATTAGAAGACTGAAGTGGGAATGTAATGGTTCTTTAAATCAGTGATTCATGCAATTATTGATTTATCACCTGTTACAAAAGGAAAAACATGTTTAAGCATTTGTGGTTTTTATTGCTCCTACAATTAAAATTTTGGTGTCTCCAAGTTGCCACAATCTAACAAAATCAGTGCCTATAAAGTCAGTCTTCAATTTCATCTATAAACAAGGTTTACTGGAAAATACTGTAGCCTACCCTTTCCAACTGCAAAACTTCAAATCCGAAGCTACAGTGTTCTGACTTCTGTATTCAAAAGCTTAATGTTCATTATTTCAAACAGAGGGTTGAGATGTGCCATTTCACCTTTCCTGACTTCAGCTTTTCTTATATTTCTTGGTCTGAGGCACCAAACCTCAGCCCCTGTAAAAGGCTTTTGGAACATAATGCTCAGAGGAAGACATGGGAAATACAGGCACTGCACAGGGTGTTTGTGAGATAGTAAAATCTGGAAACATTTTGCAGAAACATGATACTCTGAAATCCAAGTCAAATACAGCACAGAAGCATTCCTTTAACTTTAAAGTGCAAACTACTAATAAGGGGGCTTTTTCCTGAGTATAAATCCTGTAATTGTATTGCATAGCAGTTGCATGCCTTGTCATATTACAGAAGTCACCTTCACTCACAGGTTATAGTTAATGCAAACTGTTCTTTCACACCTTACACGACAGGGAACGAGGCTGAAATATTTCACTTGAATCAATGGTCCCTGAAGGAGCACTCTGGTTCTTGCAGTTTGTACTCTAGTGCTCTACTAAGAACAGTTCACCAGAACAGAATACTCTGTACTTCTGTTAAAAATGAATATGCAAACCACGGGAACAGTGGGAAGGAGATGTGGTCCCCAACTTCCTCCCGGCCACCCCTCCCATTAAGTTGTCATTCACTGCCCCAGGAAAGTTCTGCACAGTCAATACACACACAGGAAAGAGCAGTTTAGAACATATGTCCTGAACTTGGACTTTATTGAAACCTGCCTTTAGACAGGATTGTAAAACTAAATACTTTCAATTGTGAGACCTGATACAAAAAGCCTCATAAGGATGGCAACCTGCAGACCACAGCAATGCTCATGGGCCTGTATGGGCTAGAAGGAATGGATAATGTAAGGCTTGTACAACCTGCACCTGCATCCAGCAGCAGAGACAGTTGTCACAGCCCAACACCAGGTCTTGGCATGATTCACCTTCATGTTAAATATACCAAGGAGGTACAACTGCACCTAGTCAGTTCACTTAGACAGTTTGTCTTCTCATTACAGGCAGATGCATTGATGGAAATAACAGTATTCTAGAAAACGTCCTCGTAACACAGGCTGTGAGAGCCCATGGACCTGAGCTCTCCCCTCGCTCTGCTCTCCTGCACTCCCTCTGACACCATCTCACCTGCAGTTCTGCAGGAAGGCATTTGACCAGGCAAACATTATTACAAGGCAACTTTTGTCTTTTTGTGTTCCAGAAGGAAAAAAATACGGTACATTACCAAATCCTACAAGAAGGTAGACATTGTCTAGGAAGCCTTTCTACATTAAGTGAATCAATTAAAAAGGAGCATGTAACAAAGGAAACAGGACAAAGCTCCAGTTCCAAGTTACAGTGGCAGAACTCAGATACACAAGAGGGAAAATAAAATCTGGGCTTGTCAACCAAGCTTGCATCTACATGGTCACAGCTTTGCAAACCCATTTGTCAGACACTTCCATCCTAGAGGTGTTTGAGGTCAGCAGAAAAAGAAAATCAATTATGATTTACATTTTACAAGTGTAAAACAATTACAGGTTTAAAAGAGAATAAAGCCCCACTGAAACTAAAAGAATGACCAGTGTAAGAGAAGTCCTCTCTAAACCACTACAAGTGCTGGCCCACACCTGTAGTGTAACAACTGCAGAAAATACTATTTTTTGCAGCACAGAAAAGGGATCAAGATAAAATACAGATAGAGAAAGTGAAAGATATGCTATATTTTTCTCATTTCACAGGGTACCTTTTCATACAGTATTAATGGGTATACAGTTTCCCTCTCACCCTCCCTGGCAGCTGCTCAGAGTAGATTCACACTCTTTATCTGGAAAACACAAGTCCACCCAATTCCAGTAATCACCTGAGATTTTGAGGATTTCAGGCAATTAAAAAAAAAAAAAAAAAAGAGGATTAGTGATATTTCAAATCCTAGAAAGGTTTGGGTTGGGAGCTGCCGTAAAGATCATTTAGTTGGGACCAACCCTCAGGTCCCAGGAAGGTGTGTGTTCAGGTCCCTCAGGTGCTCTCAAACCTCATCACCACCTACCGTAGAATGTCACACCAGCCCTGAGGCTCAGGGGTTTCAGAGATGTGGGAAGACATTAACACTGAAAATCAAAGGAAAAAATGTAACTTCTTAAAACTAAATTAATTACAGTTAATTTAACTGAAAGCATCACGGCAGGAAAAAAAGGATCTGTTCCCTTTTTTGCTGATAATTCATTTTCTAACCTGACATACAATCTCAAACACATACAGTCTGATCCCCACAGTGACACTGTGAGCCCTATCTAGAAAATCATACCATTTGGTTTTCACTGGCAGAATGATGCAGAGGTGTAAAGGGCATGCAACTTATTTGCCATTTTCAAATTATTCTAATGCTTAGAATCTAATGTATTTTTCTAAGTGCAAGTAAAACAACAAAAAAACCAGCTCTATTTTCTAGTCTGAGTAATTTTCTTATGTGTGCAGCCTTTGGCTCCAACAAAGTAGCAAACTTATTTTTGAAAAAACATTTTTGAAACAATGAGTGCTGGCTTTTGTGTGTCTTTTCTTGCATTTGGTATTGTTTTAAGCCTTTTTTTCTTTTCGTTTAAATCACTGTATTATCACAGAAAACAATGTCCTAATCAATTCTAAATAGATGTAATTATCACCTTCATGGTTTATATCGTTTATATTTCCTTATAATGACATTTTCTCCCACTCTGCATGGATAGTTACCAGCACCCTGTTTATTTCAGGCAGTATATACCATTTATTGCAGGAAAGTCATCAGATTTGTTTCTCTGCCAGCTTCTCTGACAGCAGTGGCAGAGCATGCTCCTCCAACGGGATGCTCCCATGCAGTGCTGGCTGCTAGCAACATACAGAGAAGCTGCTGCCCGAGGCAAAAGTCACAGTTAACTGATTTTTACAGTACTGCCTTATGACAAAATGACAGGAGTCAAATAAAACAATTAATGAGCGTGTTTTCATTGGCAGAAGAAAATCTATGCGGCGAGAACATGCTAACATTATAGATGTAGATAACAGAATACACTGCCATGCTGAATCAAAAGGACCAACAAAATCTTCTGGAACATACACACTACCATGTCTTAGCCTGAGCTACATTTTTTTTCCCAAAAAATTATCCAATATATCTCAAGAGGGCGAAAAGCCCTATAATACTATTTACCTTTTTAGCAGTAACTACTTAATCACCTTATAAAACTAAAGTTTTTGTATTCATAACCTAATTTCCCCAGCAAAACCACGGACTATTTCTTAACATGAAGCTACAAAACCCACCAGCTTTAAATACGATTACACTTCAGGCACAGGAAGTACATAGATGGCTGGAGAAGAAAGCTACTTGCTTTGGAAGGGCACCCATACAGACTGCAGGCAGACAAGCTTCCAGGAGTGAAAACCAAAACCTATCAAATGTGAGAGCTGTGCAACTTCCTTTTGGACAAGCCCTGCAGGGGTGTGGACATTGCCTTGCAGACCCCAGCTCTGCAGGCCAAGTGAAACCCGCCTGTGACACCTCACTCAAGGAGACACTTCAAGGTCTGAGCGGCCGCAAGATACAGATGAGACAAGTTGTACCAACCCTGAAAGCAAAATACTCTTTTCATTTGACAGCTGAGTACCTCTGACAGGCTTGTGGCTCCCTGGCAAGTGAAAACAATTGCCAACACACTATGTTGGGCTATTAACAGCAAGTGCTTGAAAACTGGGAATGTAATTGGTATGACTGACCATGACTGTCACTCTCCTGCTGCAGGCTTCGGACAATAAAAGGTTCAGAGGCAATTCTGTGCTTTCTGTCTCCATCCCATTACAATGCCATGTTGCAGAGATCCAACCTTTTCATTTTTGTTAACGAGGAACTTTTATCCCTCAGTAACGTGGGTAAGAATGAGCAGTCTGCATTCACAATATTGAAAAAATAAAAATTACTTTCTTCATGGCCTGTTGATTTGAACACCTCTGGCAAAACAGATGACCTAAAACTTCAAACCAACAGTGGTCCAGCTGGCTAACTGAAGTTTTCTAGTGACAACTACACAAGAATCAGCAGCAGTGGCACAAGCAGTGAAGACAACTCACAAACTCTTTTTTATATGTTAGCAGCCAGTCAGACCAGCATCAGGCAGTTGGGACACCTGAAGGTGATGATGCCACTGGCAAGAGATGAGTCTCTTGCAGCTTCTTGACTTCTGCCAGTTCTCAATGGTTGCTGTGGTAGAAGGCTGGGGTGGGTGTTACGCCAAGTCGTAGCAACACTGGGATATGCTAACTTGCTTTAATTGCCAAATGTCACTGTCTTTGTGAAATATTAAGGATGTAAATGTAAGCTGAACTATGCCATATTTTCATAATAATAAAAATGTTTCCTGGTAAACAATTCAGTTGAGCCTCTTCCAGCAAGCAGCTTGAGTTGATGATCTAAGAAAGTGCAGCCTACACTTGAGAGGAATGCTTTTACCTTGCATTTACTAGTTCTCATTCAACTGCAACATACAGTGCAGACCCACCCAACTCCACCAGGGCCTTTGAAAGTTCAAACGGTGCTCAGAAAAAGGCAAACTACATTTTGGGCATTTTTATTATACAAATGGACAACCAAGAAGCTGACAAACAAAATGAAGTTCATTTATACCTTCTTCACATTAACCTCCTGTGCTGATCTATGCAGAGTTCTACATTTTTCCACTTGCTGTAATTTGAAGTTAGATCAAGCAACTGACTGCTTAAAAACACATTGAATACTTATTTTTCCAACATGAATACCCTACTGCAGTGACCTAATATTTAAATTCTCTACCAGAATCTAATAAGGAAAAAAAAAAATCTGTTTTTTTAACTAACTGTATTAGATCAACTGTAACATTTTATGTAAAAATAAAGTTTACTCACGCACACAACTGCATTTGCATGCTTTCAGCATCTCAGTATCTTCCAAAATAGAAGACAAAAGATTAAAAAATTGGACAGGCTAAAGACAATCACAGATTACAGGATGTGAAATGACACAGCTACAATTACTGGCTGACCACACTTTGCATTCAACAGCAGCAGACCATTAAAGCCCTTAATACTTTTGTGCCTGCATTGTTCACTAGTCTGGTAACACAGTTTAGTGCTGCTCTGGCTGAGGAGGGATCAAAATCTAAGCAGTTCATAGAAAGCTTGCTCTTAGTCCAGGGCAGAACAGAAGAATGCCACCTGAGGTATATCCTCTGACCACACCTGAGCAGCATCCCCTTTGGAAACTGCTAGTTACAGTGCCAGGTTTTTTTACATGGGTGCTGAAGCAAGGTACACTGTTCTGCCAGCTGGTGATTAGAGTTCAGTTGCTGCTGGCTGATAATCTAAACACAGAAGTGTTACAAAAGGTATAAATACTCCAGTACAGTTCAGGGGTACCCACAGATCTAGGCAGGGGAAGGGAGTTGGAAGGGGAGTTTCTCCTCTGAAGCCTAACAGTACAGGTTAGAAAGAAAAAGTAATTTCTATAACTTCCTATGAATAAAGGTGCACACAGGATTTGATTAAGGAAATGAGTTAGTAATTTCTTCTGAGACCAGAGTGGCATATATTTTGTCCTAGAAAAAGAGCTGGGGGAAGTGCACTTCTCAGACTTAATTTACCAAAATTGGAAATGCTTATGAACAGCAGAAACAGTGAACTTGAAAGTGCTGAGATTAAATAGGGAAGAATGACCTATGCAATTGAACACAATATTAAGAGAGATGGGAAAAACCCCCAAGTTCTCCCAGTCACTCATAAAACGTTGACTAAGAGTTTTGTTTCATTCATACAAAGCTTGGAAGTCCATTTAATAAATGGTATTGCCTTCATTTTGGAACGGACTGATCACTAGATGCATGCAAATCAGAATTTCCAAGTGAGACTGTTCAATGTTTGTGCCTAACTGCTCAAAGTGCCTTTAGCAAGTCTTTTTCAGGTATCTTGTTGAAGTGACAAGCCCACAAAGTCAGATTACAGAGGACTTGATATAAAGAACTACATATCTGAATTGGTAAAGAAATCTCCCAAACTTCAAATCAAAATACCATCCTTCTAGTAAAGATGTTTTTAAGCATGCAACAATAAATTCTTTGCAATATGGAGAATGCATTCCTTCCTCCACTTCCATCTGAAAAACTTAGGTTTTTGTCTTCCCCTCCCCCTGCAAAGCCTATAAAAAACATCTCAAGAACTATATAAAGAATTTTGTACTGAGACAATACAGAAGGGAAAAAAGTGCAAACTTCTTAAGCATATGATAGAGTTCAATACAGTTATACAAAAGGAAACAATTTTGCTGAAGTGTTGAAAAAAGTGAGCACTTCTAACAAAACGCTTAGGAAAACCCAAGAGATTGATGATTATTCACCTGAAAGCACATCCAATCGTTTGTGTCTATTGTCACCCATTTACAGAAGACAAGGTGAAAAGTTGCCCATTTTTAGATGTCAAAACCAACTACAGCAAAGACGCTAAAAAACCCCAATCACCTGCCACTGCTGCAAGTGCTTCTCCCCTAGCCAAAAATTAAAACCAAAGTATTCATGCTGCTTTTGAGAACTGGATCGATGGACAGGTTGTCCTGTGAGACCTTTTCTCCCAGCCCAATCACTGAAAAGGAAAACTAACATGCTAAGCAGGAAATTCACAATTCCAAATAATCACATTGAAACTTGCCAGTTCAGCAGCAATTCATTCCAAATTCAGCAGCATATGGCTTACATGTGTAAAGTAGCAGTGATTCCATGGATCTATCTGAAGAGGCTGGCGACCAGCTGACCCTACATTCCAACCCCCCAAAAATTACTGCTATGATGTTGCCCCTGCAGTTTTTAACACCTTGTTATTTAGTATTAAAATAATCAACTTACTTTTAATATGGATAAAAGACTCCCTACAGAACTCAACTAAACTTTCATCCATATACTCCTCAGGTTTCACAAATATAGACACACATTTTATGTTTTAGTTTTACTTAAAACTCGTTGCAGCATTTCCTAAGATACTTCTCTCTGTTATAGCATGGAAACCTCGTAACATCCTGGACATGAAATACACGTTTTCAAAAAGAACAAACCTACCTCCAAAACTAACCCACAGAAAACAAAGCCTCTCTCCAAACAAAAACAGCCCCAAAAAAATCCCACAACCCATCATCAAATCCACTAAAAGGAAAAAAAAAAAAGAGGCCAAAATGTGTTTCACCTTCATTACAGTTAGCCTTAGGGTTTCCCCTGCATTCAAAAAGGAATTTGTCTATTAGAGATGCAACTTATACCACTAAGAGTCAGTCCTTCCCTTAATTTTCATCCTAAAGTATATCCACTACTGTAACTGCGAACAGAGTAACTTCATCTGGTGAAAGAACTATTTCCCCTACCCCAGTCAAAACCAGTGGTGCCTGCAGTGGTAGAGGCAGAATCTATACTAACTAGGTATGTGTTTTCACATTAAAACAAAACTTGAACTTTGTCAGAAACAAAAAGCTGTAGCAATCCAAATTTCTTCACAGATTACTCTTGATCTGCACATATTTTATAACACTAGACGTGAATAAAAATGTTTCCTTCCTAAAATATAATTAAGGGAGATGTACACAGCTGTCTGATGATTCTGTCTCGATAAGAGACTGCTCAGAGTTCAGGGGACACACTCTGGTAAAAAAGTTGCTTTAAACTAATCTGGGGTCATAGGAAAAAGAAACTAATGGAGAGGTTATTTAAAGTGGCTTGTAGGGTTCCCTGGCTAATTAGTGCAGCTTTTTGTGTAATCATATCTATGCCCCTATGATACAAAGCTTAAAGTCATTCAATTGATTTATCTACTTATTTCAGAACTACTATTGTAATTTTAAAGGTTCTATTAAGTTAAGATCTTGCACAATTTGACAGATAATAATGAAGGCTTTTCTGAACTGTTTCTGAAGCAGTAAAGTTAAGGTGTGGCAACTGCCTTACAAACACAGCCCTACTGCAGAGAGAGAGAGAGATTCCTGTACGAAAGGAAGCTAGGCCATAGCAAACAGCGTAGTAGTTTCTGTTCAAGCTTAATAAAGTAAATAACTGCACTGGAAAATATTCTGTTCTGGGCTTTCTGCCATACAGGAAGGGTGTTGAACATGGCAGTATCCATAATTATTATCAACAGAAAAAATACCAGAAAGCAACAGTTCAGCTCTTAATTCTTTCACGTTATCATTTTAAGGAGTGAAGTGCAATTTACATCTTCCTCCCTGCTGTATTCATTCCAATGTACCTATACATTTTAAAGCTAGGCTACAGGTCAGAAATTGGTGTTTCACTGACTATTCAACACAACTTTAGTTTTTATTTTTTCCTTTCAGCAGAACTGAGCCACTTAATAGTTCACATATCTACTGCTCTTTTCATGAATGGAAAGAGCAAGAGGTTTTAACCTCCTCTTCTAAATGAAGAAATATTCCATTATATTTTTTTCTCTAAGAATAAGAAGAACATCTCTTGGGTAGGAAAGGGAATGTTAACAAATGCCTTTCTACTGCATACTTGCGTATCAACCTACACACAATGCTGTCATAATTGTATGTTCAGTTTAAGCAATCATTATTGCATCAAAACTGCACAAAAGCAATTCTGGACAGTAATCACAGCCGTAAGATCACTGGCTGGTGATCACCAGCAATTACAGCCTTGCCATTCACTGCAGTGCTGCTTGTCAACTAAGGTACCATTACGAGCATGTTCTTGGTGAACTGCAAAATAAAATGGACCAACTCAAAATCACCACGAATGTACTTTAAGCAAATGAGTTCTAATTGACATTGGTGATAAGCTAACATGGCACAAGGCAAACCACTGTCTGAGGTGATGAGAAGTGACTCAAGATGGCTGTAACTCAAAGGACTGTGATTACTCATCTCTCTTAGCCTCCAGCATTCACATCCTGCACATTGGAAGATTTAGCATTAGTTTTAATATAACTAAGAAATTATTAGGGTTGCTGCCGTCATTTTAAAATGCTTTTGAAACTTAATTTAGGCATGAAAATAAAGATGCAAATTTCATCATCCTGCAGAAAACTTTCAATTAAGAATCAAGGTTCTTTGGCACAAAATCCGTTGATATCAAGATAATATAATCTCTCACCTTTAAAAAAATATATTAATATAGGACAATATATGAGAACACATCAAGTGTTTGCATTCAGAGTTAATATCTTGAATTGAGTACTGATTTATCCTAAAAGAAGTTCTGAAACAGACAGCAAAGCAGATTTATTCTGAAATTCAGATGTTACAATTTATTTATTAAGCCAAAAAGAATGATCATTATTTATAGTTTTGACAGTGAAAGCCAAACTATAATTTCTCTGTGTTCTTTAAGCAAAAATTTTAGTTAGAACATTTCTTTGTAAAACTACATTTTTTTTTTCTGCTTGAAAGATCTTTACAAATCAATGCTGAACTTGATTTAAAACATTTTTATTTTCCCTATAGACACTATCACTAAGATACATGGCCATAAACACATTGCAGATTTAAGATATATTACTACCTTGGTATTGATAACTGAAACCAAACTCAGTTTAAAACCCATTCTTTAACAAAATGCAATTAATCATACCAAATCTTTATGTGCTAATCTGTGTAACACTGTACACCACTTGGCAGAAAGTACAAAAAAGGACTGGTTCTCAATGTTGCATCAATTCTACACTAGCTTTTCTTTTTTCAACAATAAACCTGCATTTCAAGTCTGAGTTACAACGGTGCATACATTCCAAGGGACACAGAACACCATAATGATGCTTCTGTTCAATGCAATTAAATGAACACTTTGCTTTATATTCAGATTCTAACATTCTGATATACAAAATGTACCATACTAACACTAGGCAACACATTCTAGAAACAACGTTTTTTTCCAGCAATGCAATAAAAGACAATGGTTAACTCTACAATGCATACTGAATTTCTGAAAACAAGGCATATACCTGTTCCTTTACAGAAGCTAAAATGGTAGTGGCAGTAGTCTCTGGTTCCATGCCTGGGCCTGTGGAAGTCTCCTGTGTTGTCTGTGGCAGCCCCTCCTCCACCATCGGGGTCTGCTCAGGGGCTGGCATTTTGCCTGCAATAACAATATTTAAATAGTTTACATTTTGAACTGGTGATGCTTAAAATTCAAGTTTTCAGGATTATAAATTCTTGTCTTTTTTTCTACAATATTTCCAAACTTAATCAAATTAGCAGACAACTTTGTATTATTAATATCAACATATGTTGCTACTTCTGTGCTTCATCTTCACAAATTGAAATCAGAATTACAGAACGTGAGGGCCAGGCAGAAGCAAGCAGGCAGCATGAGGTTTAAAGATAATTTTTAAAACATTATTTTGCAGTAGTTGCTAAAAATACAAGATGCATGAAAAATACTCGTGTTACACAGCAAGAAAACCCAAGATCAGTAGAAGTTTACCACATGCAGTTTTTAGCATAGAAGAACGACATGTAACAGCAGAATGCTTTGCTGTTAGGAACAAACCATGGAAGAGACTAATTACGGTAATAAAAAGTTAATGGGAATAATGCTTCTAGTGCTCCTTTTGCAAAAGAGGAAATTAAATCACTAAAGTTAAACCAATTGCCCTGGGCTATGGATAGCATGGAAAGGACCAACAGGATTAATGTTCAAGAATCCCAAGCTTCATTATTGCAGAGGCAGCACACTAACAATTCCAGTACATGTAAAAAAACCAATTTATATCTTTACTTATAGAAGTCATTATTAACTAATATTACAGACATAGTTATTAAGTGTTTAATACTTTGAAAATAGCAAGGAGGTGGTAATAATGTAGCTTCTGCACATTCACCATGCTTTAATTCTCTTAAGAAAAAAGAAAATAAAGCTTATAAGGTCTTATGTTAGAAGCAGTCAATATTTCATTTTAGATTTTCAGGACAAACAAACTCAGCATTCCTAGAGGAGATAAAGATGAACAGCAGCTTCCTTCCCTTCATTTCACAAAGAGCACAGGGCAGCTTACACAGCAATCGGGCTCCAAGGCTGGGAACATATCTGTAAGGCCTGTCAGTCTTGACCCATTTTAACCACGACCATCCCTCCACCACCTGCCTTCTAGATGCTGAACCCACGTAAAGCTGGGCACACACTACCCTAAAAAAGACACTGGACAATCTACAAGAGCACTGGCTGTGCTGTAAAGCTGCGCATTTCTGATTCGGCTGGAGGAGCAGATGAGTTGACCCTCAAGGGATCTCTTCTGGAATAACCTCACGGGGTGGTTTGCCCTCTCGGGCCAGTATACACAGAGGCTGAGTACAGGCAAAGCACCACGCTGTGAGAGGAACCAGAGAGGTGATGTAAGAAGTACATTCGTTCTGCTTCTTGTACAGCACCATGTGCACCATGAGAGGGTGACTTTTGCTCAGGCTTTCGAGCCCCTTCAAGCACATTAGCGGGTGGTCTGTATTAACCACACTAGTCCAGTCTGGTGACAGACCTGGTAACACAGTGGATGTGCAGTTCCGCATCAGCCACTGAGGGAATCAAACAACAGCTTCAGAGAAACTATGCTGAGGAGCGATGAGAGGCAGTGGGATAGTCACACATGATGCAGGAGCCTGGCCGCCCATCAGCTTCTACCATGGCAAATGGAGAAAGAAAAGCTGCTTCCAAAAGAGTGCCAGACCAAGAGCCTCCGTCAGGCCCAGCTGCTTTCTGAAGAATGGCCTCTCCTCCCCTCAGCAACAGCACAGTAACACAGGGAGACCACCCAGTCACCTGAAGAGTCTATGCAAACAGCCAGTCCTCACCTTATGTCCATATTGCATTTAACTTCTGGAGCAAGGAAAAAGCAATTGCACAATGTCGCGGGCCGATACAGTGCTGCCAGCTTTTTGGCATCAGAATCGCAGAGGGAAATCCAAGCATGCTAGTTTGGTGACACCAAGAGCAATTCCTTTTCCTTCTTTCCTCCCCTTCCAACAGGACTGAACCATGAACACGGCGACATCAACACTATGCCACATTCTGTCGTACTCCTAATCTAAAAAAATTAAGTCCAGAGTAGGCGCTTCTTCCTCTCCCACCACACGCACAGCACGGGATGCCCCAGCAGAGGCCTTCCCGCCCATCCAGCCTCGCCTCCCCCCAGCCGGCCCTGAGGAGGAAGCTGCTGAGGAGACAGGCACAGGGATGCCCGGCTCCTGCTGCCCGGGGCCCACCTCTACCAGAGCAGCTGCCATACACTACGTTGATTTTTTAACAACGACACAAAAAAAACCCCTACCATTTCTTCCTCAGTTACTTTATCACACCCAACTGATCTCATCTGTGTTGAAATGCCTGTGGGTATGTCTGAAGGAAACCAAGGTGGGTTTCTTACAAATGGATCACAACTTGCTCTTGGAGAATAGATCTAAAGTATTATGATATGCAACTTGGTACCACAAAATGAAGAGCCAGCCATATCTGGCCATTTTTGAAGTAACATTTTAATAATCCCAAGTTGCAAATACAAAGGTTGCCACACAGAGATTTTTATAAACGAACCATAATCCTGGTACACACCTAAACCTTCAAGGACCCTTGTTTCTACAAGAACAAGTTTCTACAGCATTCAAGAGAGGAGAAAAAAAAGTTGTCTAATAGTTACAGGATTTTGAAAAGCCAAAGTGAAAGTTTTCTAGAAAATAAAAATTTATTCTTTTAAGGTTTTCCTTGTGAAAATCAACTCTTTCATCAAGCTCTAATAACCTAAAGAATCACAGAATATCTGTTATGATTCCCTGGGTGATACCCGATTTTAAAAATCACTTTCTAGAGTTCTTTTATGACTAGAATCAGTGTTTCAGGTTTCTAAATGGACTGTTAAATTTGCAAGCATATCATGAAGTAATAAAACTACCCAGTCAAGCTTTCCCTTCATTTAGAATATTTGCTAAGTAATCAAAAGGCCAAAACTCAAAAACTCTCACAAGGTACACATGAGCTTTCTTCAGAAATGGGCTCCTTTCTTGTTCATACATCTCACCACATCTTCACCTGCATGGTAGCCAGGGGAGTGTCCACTGTGTTTTGAGATTTCCAACTAAGAAACACAAAACTACAGTACAATACATAAAGCCAATCTTTTACATAAAGAAAAAAAGCAGCACTGAATTCTCAATTATGCAAAATTATGAATGTCTGTTGCTTTAAATCAATTAAATATTTAGATGCATTGGGCTTTATGCCTGGTGGGCAGCTCGGCCCCACACAGCCACTCACCCACTCACTGCAGTGGGATGGAGAAGAGAACCAAAGGGCAAAAGGGTGAAACCTGTGGCTTGAGATAAAGGCAGTTTAACAGAGAAAGCAAAATAAGCAATCAATCCAGTGCTCCCCCTCAGCAGGCAGGTGTTCAGCCATTTCCAGGAAATCAGAGCTCCAACACGTGTAGCAGTGGCTGGAGAAGACAACAAATGCATCAACCCTGAACGTCCCCACTTCCTCCTCCTCTCGCCCAGCTCTTCCTGCTGAGCACGATGCCGTGTGGTGTGGGATAACCCTTTGGTCATGGGGTCAGCTGTCCTGCTCCTTGTGCCCCCCAGGCTGCTCGCTGGTGGGGCAGGGGGAGGAGCAGCCAAGGCCTGGAGGCTGTGACCAACACAGCCCTGTGCCACCAGCACTGCTTGGTCACAAACCCAGCAGACAGCACCATGGGAGCCACTATGAAAAAAACAAACTCTATCCCAGCCAAAATTGGTACAATGTGTCATCATGGTGATACTTTCGAGTTTCCATTTCTTCCCAAAGGTTTAACTACAGTTTAGACTGAAATCAGTGCAATATTTATTCCATTGAACAAAAGAGAGTTTTTTGTTTTACTTATAAAAAAACAAATGACTTTTTGAAGCTTCTATGATGTGCCTCAAATTCTTGTGAAAACATAGTGCCAAATCCTTGTAAGCGATTCCTTTCAAAGTGTATTGTCTTAATGAATGCTTAACACTGGACCAACTAAAAACCACTACCAAAATATGATTAGCACAGATGTGAGATCTCAGTTTGTCTTTTCCATTATTTTATCTGTCATTCTCTTCTCATCCCAACACTGTGAAATAACTCTTCAACCTAACTCTAGTACATTTCTGTAACCCGTCAAGAAAATGTACATCTAAACTAGATGGAAGGCATGGCAATTTCTCTGAACAGAAAATACACCCAGTATTGCCTTTAATAGTAACACTCAGATGAAAACAAATAAAATTAATTATTAATGAAGATATCATGTTAAATGTACATCTACCCCAGTGTTAAGAAGTGTAATTATAGCACCACGTCCTTCCAGACAGGCAGTTGTTCTAACTGCTGTTCTTTCAATTAACACATTTCTTGGCAAAGTCACTGATTTTCTAATCTTGACTTCACGATTAGACAACTGTTGGTTTTGATCCTACAATCACTTATGCACATACTTAAGCCATCACAAACGAGTGTGCTCATTCACTCAAACCTCCTGCGTGCATTCCTGGATGCACTCTGAAGCCCAGCCCCACAGAGGACCCTGTCCTCACCACCATGCCCCTGTTCAGGCATGCTGTTTGAGGAAAGGAACTCCCTAAGTCAACTTAGATTCTCATATTCACCTTAGGGGAAGAGGAAATACCAAATGAAGGAGTTTTGAGAGCCTTAAAATCAGGTAAGAGTAAAACTTGAAGAGTTAATAAGAAAACCTCTTTCTGTCTTACGCAAGACTGGAATTTACTGGTTGGAGAGACTTCCTGAGCCACATTGCTCACTCCGTTGGCCATACTATAGCCATACTTTGGGTATGGATAACTGGTTCATTAGTGGAAAACAAGCAACCAGACTTCATATCCCTCAAAATTCATGTCCATAGTTACATTGCCTGCCCCCTGTGTCATGGCCCAGCAGAGATATCTCACCCAGAATGGGAAACTTCATACTTATACCTTTTCCTGTCTGTCCAAATCCTCATTCCCTACAGCCCTTCACTGCAGGATCACAGCTACTAAGCTGCAGTCAGGATGGATGTGGGGCTGCTTTCCACAAACCTTATACATGGATGAATCAGACAGTATACACAGACAACTTATAAATGCACCTCAAAGCTTCCCTGTACTCCAGCTCTGTAATTCTCAGATTGCTCCTGCACATTAAAGACACTGAGATCTATGCATTCATTATGAGAACTCAGAAAACATGTTTTACTCTTCTACAGCATTAGGCACTGCATTTCAGCATATCTTACATCACTTCTTAAAGTTCCTGACTAGAAGAGAAAAGTTTACAGATTTAAGTTCTCTGCTATAGCAAAGAATTTATGGAAATTGAAAGACTTCAATGTTCTGAGATGACCTTGTGGTGGATGTTGCAGAACTCCAGGCTTGTGAATAGTGTAAATGGTTCTAGTACAGCTCAAAATAGTAATGTGAGACCCTTTTGAAACTTTTGGAGGAGATTAACAGCAGACTTCAGAACAATAAGAATTTGCTATTTTCTGTATCTGATCAAAATAATGTCTATTCAGTAAACACTTGATCTTGTATAATGTGTCTGAGAATTCTTAACACCTCTTCTAAACTTTGAAATTCTCTATTTAAAAGGTAAAAGAACAGAAGCAGTGACAATCTAGCTCTAGGCCAGCCTGCATTTGCATTTTCAAACTGGATGCAAGTGTGCAAGGGAAATAAAGTAGAGCTGTTCAATTTGAAGCCTCTAGTCTGAAATACCCTACAATAATTCTGAAAATAGTGGCTTTTCCATCCTCTCTACCACAGAGGCTCACTGAGATGTTTTCCTGAACCCCTGCAGTATGTGGGTCAGAGCAAACCAAGCCACCAAACAGAGCTGGCTTTCAACCCAACGAATGCACCGCAGAGACCATCTCTTCAGGCAACGGTGGGGATTTGCTTGAGTCAACCACATTTAAACACCCACTTGAACTGTCTGTTCAGAAGATACCTATAGCCTCCACTACGCACAATTAGCTTGTTTACATCTAGCACACAAAAGCACCGACTCCTAAAGCCCTCCCAGATGTTCTCCATTTGTACAAACCAGCAGACTTCTTGGCACCCCAGCACTGATGATGGGGCAGATTCACCCTTTCCTTTAGCAGCTTGCCAATCCTGCCTTTCACACTGGGCCTCCAAGCATGCAGTGAGGCTGTAGGTTGCCAAGCTGGGTAATGCTTTCCTTTGTGCCTGATCAAATGGTCAAACAGCTGCAAAGCAAATAGGTTCAGTGAGTTCAGCTGACACAAAGCTATGCTTTTTCTGGGCAGGGTGGGGGTGTACTTTTCTGAACCGGCCAATCTTGCAGCTGTACAACCACTGATGCAAGGAAGGAACAAGAATACACAGTTGAGAAGTAGAGAAGGAACATGAGAAATCACTAAACTGAGTATAGGAAACGATGCTTTAACTCTTCATCCCCACTAATGTCTAATCCCCACCTTCCACTTCTTCTCCTGGTATTTTCCTGGAGATATCCAGATAGTTTTGCCAGCACCAAGTAGTCCTTCTCTTTGTAGCACAGGCCCACGGAGAACCCAGACCTTCCCAGGGTCCCTGCAAGAAGAGATGTGTTTTCCACAGCTTCCTACTCACTTCCCTTCATATTCCTCTTCCCTTCCTTACACAGGTGATTCTTCCACATTTTCTCCCCTCTGTTATTCTCTTTCTGAGCCTCCCATTGCTGACCTGAAGCCAGTAATAAAAGTCACCAGAGTAATTCATACTGAAGAAGTAATTTAATTCTTATTAATGCTGTCAACAACAATTCCATGAAGGAAACATGAGAAAAATGAGTAACATCTCATCCCTAAAAGTCCTCATATTTATCTAGCTACAAGATTAACTCAAGCAACAGGAGTAAATCACCAAGGACATCAGAGCAATACTCGTGAGTATAGAAGAAGAAAGATGTTTAGCTTATGCTAAAATCAACTTGCTAGGACACTGACATTGTATTTATTTACAAAGAAGTTCTCATAAATCTACACTTAAGCAGCAAGGCACACCTCAGCTGTCCAAGACTCTTGTTGTATCATCCTTTACAGTATACGTGAAAGTCAAAACCAAAACAAGACTTACTACATCTCTACAGTTTTTAGATTAAGACACGATTAAAATTTATCTGATTTTTTGAGTTACTTCACAGACATGTCAGTACACTTCTAGGTATGAGTAGTTCCAATTAGCTTCATTCTGCTACAAGGACAGAGTGTTGCTCACCTACAAACTAGACAATGATTTGCATTCTCAAGCTTTGTACAACCAAGTGACTGAACCAAGACAGACTGTGTATTATGTCTGCCAGGCTGCAGTCATGTGTTTGGATGAAAAGACAGCAGATCACAAACCTGTAAAGATGATGCATGCAATTAAAACTGGATTAAGACTGCTCAAACATTTTCCTGAATCATAGGTTTTAGAATTTCCAGATGCAGTATGTCAAGACATTTCAAACATGACAGTACAGGCTAAACATTCTGTTAAGGTACAACTTCTCTTCAAAGACATCAGTAGTGCATCAGTTTTGTTCGCATGGACTTAAGGATGAAACCAGGGAAATAAAATATATTATCTGATGAAAACATGGAAGAAATTGACTTCTATAATGACAGAAAAATGCACCTGCATAATTGCACAGGCTGAGTCCCTTAGCAACAAAGGAAAACTCCATGCAACTGATACACTGCCTGTGAAATGTGGGAGATGTGTCCAACTATCCTACTGCTACATTCACCATCTTCCTCATCCCTTTTATTTTTCAGAATACATTTTTTCCTCTTTTTTTTTTAATACATGCAGGTTCAAGAGCTATCTAGTGCTATGTCCTTTATAAAATGTGAACATTTTTGACCAAGCTTTTGGATAAGCATGTATTTGTTACAACTCCTAATACAAGACATTGGTTTTGTTTGGGTTTTTCTGGCCCATGGCTACATACTTGAACTCCACTCTAGTGAGCAGGCAAGATTCTACATCCGCAAATACCCAGTTGTAACATGCTCACTAGATTAATATTTTAATAGCTTTCAAAATAAGCATTTAATAGAAGAGATCAGGCCGGTACAGAAGATGACCATTTTGAATAAAGGCATATTTACGATCATCTCCTTCAAGCCCTGAGGCACCATTTGTAGTTCACCTTAAAAAAAGAAGAACCTTTCTCATCTGAAGATGTCTGGAAAGGTTCACACTTCACAAGTACATGAAGTACCACAAGCTAATTGGCAATAACAGTTTTCAGTAGTTTAAGTCAACAAACCTTCAATATCCTAAAGAAAACACAAACAGACCCCAAACCTTTCCTTTGGACCATCCCAAGCCTGTATTGCTCTGTTCTGCCGAGGTACCTGAATCCACTGCCATTTACAACAGAGCACAGCACTCAAAACCAATTCTGCAGACTAGCAAACAAACAGCAGATTTATCTCCAGGGATAAAGTTCAGCCTTATCCCAGTGCAGACTGGGAGGGAGGAGACATGCAGCATCACAGAAGGCTTTTAGATTTTCCACACGGACTGTCAGGTGACAAAGACATTCATCAATTATTCATTCAACCATTCATAGAAGGATAAATTCTTAGCTTGGTGTTGGAATACTCCCAATTAATTCAGGGTATGAAGTCATTCAGAATGAATGTCACAGACTACATAACTTAAAACCTGTGACAGCCACATAACTGCTGTGCAGGTACACTGTGCAGTACTGCTACCAAGTGCCTGCAAAGTGCAGGAGCTCCAAACTGACACTTTTCAACCTCCCACCTGAAAACTCCTATAAATGAGCAAATGGGAGTTAAACTGAGAATAATTTTAAGTACAGCTATAAACACCACCAAGCAAAACAATAGCTGCAGGTATTATTCAATTTCCACCTATATTTTCTCCTAACCTTGCAAAATTATTACTGAAGTACTACTCTGTACGTTATTGCTAGACATAAGGCACACTACCAGTAGGCAGATATATCTAACTGGAAGCATTACAGAACCAAATTTAATCTATATGTATTTATAAAAGTATGCTTCTCAATTTTGTCATGTAGCATACTGGAGAAAAAAGTTATTATATAAACGATTTTCCCAATTATAAAAATTAACAGCTACAACAACAAATGTGAAAGACTGCTGGAGAGTTACAGACTTCCACAGCTTCCCCTGTTTTGCCAGTACAAGTTTTTGAGGGATGTGGTGCAAGGTGTGTCACTGAAATGGTCTGGAGCTAGACACTACCAACCCCTGCTGCATCCTGCCTTTAAAAAACTAACAGACTGGACCAGTGTTGTGATTACACTTAGAGCACAGACTTGCATGTTTGTACTGACACTGCAGTCTCCATCTCTGCTCTGAGAGCCCTGGTTCAGCAATGTGTCACCAATGAGCAGCAGCTTAAATTGGGCTTAGCAGGGAGAAAAATCCAACCATGCCCTTGCAAAATTTAGAAATTGAAGATGCTGTAACTTCTGCTCTTACTCAGGATATATTTATCAGTTCTTTAATGCAACCTATAATTGTTCCTGCTCATATGACTACTACAGAAATGCCAAATTCTTGCATACCATAAAGACAGACTGGAGAATACCACTGTTCTCTAATAAACATGGCTATGGATTAGCAAAAGGTTTTACTAAAATTCAGTGTTATCAATTGCTAAACTGTAGTTTTCATTTTGCTCTGAAACAGAACTGCCCAGTAAAACTCATCTTGCAGCTAAGAACTTCCTACATGCAAACTTCTATTTTGAAGCAAACGGAGCTCCCTCTTCTTCTGTTCTCCGAGCTGGAAGCTAAAAAACATTGCATGTAGTAGCAAACTCCACGTGAATTAGGCAACAACCATCTCACTTTTAAGGCCAAAATTATCAATACTTATTCAGTTGCCTCTTCTCTCAAAAAAAAGGTATCATTGGTATTATTTTTCTGAGGTATATTTGACTTCATTACCCTTAAAAACTAAGTACTTGTAGGAGGATTACACACAACTCTAGAGAGTATTTAGTATTTCTATGAAAACTCCATAAAGAGATGAAGAGTTGTGAAATACCAACATTTACAAGCAATATTACAATTAGAGGAGATCAAAGACAACTGAGTAACTTGAGGAAAACCATAAAGCAAGGTGAACGAGCTGATGTTGATAAATACAAAATTGTGTGAATTATTCCTATCAAAGGGAACCACCTGCCTTCCTATAGTAGGGGGTGGATGACAGAAGCACAACTAACATTAGGACACATTTAGGTTAAAATGTTTGTCTAGGCATGAAGACTTTTTGCAGAAGTATTTTCTAAGGTAAAAAAGTCAGGTCCATGGTACATTAATGCCTATACTTCTAATCAAACTCTGAAATAGATGCCCACAGTACAAAATGTAGACAATTCAGTATACAGCAACAAGGACATTCAAAGGGATAGGAAACTGTTTACCTAAGGAATGAAGATTAAGCAAGGAAATGGTCAAGAAAAAAATACTGACTGAAGGCAAACAGTTCAGGTTTTCTACTGATGCTCAGTTAAGAAGCAACTCTGACCAGCATTGACAGGCCTCCTGTTGAGTGGAAGCAACGCAGCTTCATGCAGTGCTCTACAATGATGCTAAGATGTGATTTTCTTCTCTTGGCAAAAGACATTTCTTCCTGTAAAACCTTCCACAGGCATACAATTTTGTCATAAGATGGCAATATTTTGCATCAAAGTTGAGTAGTTGGAGACACAATTTAGATAGCTTTCCTGCCTCAGCTCCTGAAAGATTGAAAACGTTACTCAAATGTATTTTAAAAGCTCAAAGTTTCAAAGGAATCTCAAATATCTGTCACAACATTACTCTTATTTCTACCTTTTTAATTGTCTGCCCCATATTCTAGTGTAATTCTAATTTCTGAGCAGGGAAAATTAAACACACCAAAACCAGTGGCAGGCTATCATGTATGCACTAGGACTTCAAGTGTTCAGAAAAAGTGTGGATTTGTCAAGAGCAGATTATATAAAATCTACCTAATTTTGTTCTATAAGAGCACTAAAAGAAATACTTCTTGAATTTAAAGCTTTTGACACTGCCATGTGGCCTTTTGACAAGCAGCCTAGACAGCACAGGTGAAAAACAGCTGGGGGGAAAGAGGTAACCACTGTAACTTGTTAGAAAGTTGCAATCAAAGCAGTAGCATGGAAAGAAGGCTTGAAATGGGGTTCTGCCCAGACACTGCCCAGGTCCCTGGGATCACAGAGGAAAGCTGGTGATCACAGGCTGCAGGTGATGTCTGGGGCAGGGGAGGGGAACACGTGCATCACTGGGCGGTAGGGCCAGCATTCAGAGGTTGTGAACTATAGAATTATCTATCTAAAAACAAATGCCAAACTCAAAAGCAGCTGATCCCAACTCAAATTGAACGTTGAAGCCTGTCTATCCACCTCAGCAATACCCACTGATTTCCTTGCCTTGCCTACGCTCATGTTCACCCAGGCTACAATGACCAAAGTCCTGCACTGAAGCAGGAGCAAATGAAGTACAGAAGACAACAGCTCTGTGGAAAAACAACGTGAAGCTGGGATGCCTGTAATCAAATCACACTTTCCTGTGACAAAGAAGGAAGTCATGCTTATTTTCCACTTTCCACTGCAGTGAAACACACAACCTTCCCAGTCTGCTCAGCTCCAGAAGTATCCCCAGGTTTGTGCACTCAGTGTCAAGCCAGGTCAGTTGAAGAGTCACAAGAGAGCACCCAAAGCTATGCAAATTTTGTGTTGCCTGTGTTTGGATACAAAAGTGAGACTATGGGGAAAAGGGGTAACAGCTGAAATACTGAAGTAACTGCAGGAAAGACAAAACAATAATCAAAAATAATATTTAAAAGCTACTGCTGTTTCTTGCCAGGTATGAGACAAATCAATGCCATTAATTATTTAAGTATTCCTGTCTGTTCTAAATGGGATACTGAGGTGCTCCTCCTCCCTTACAAATTCACACAAACTTCATTTTTAGGCCTTTTCGTAACTACAGATAACAGAAAGAATTAAACACTCAGTTATTATGATTTAGATATGTCTGACAATTAATACTGATACATTTAAATAAGCAACTCTGCCACCAGAAAAGTTATGGACTAAATCAGTTATGTTCACTGTGTTTCATCCTAAAGCTCAAAATGAGTGGTTTAAAACACAGCTATCAAAAGCAAATCCTCTCAATAACAGTAAGTAGTTGAAAAATTGTGCAATCTTAAGTCTTAAAAACCCACAACAATTAATTACTGTTTTAGGGGATTTCCACTTTCAAAATAGAGAAAGCCTGCTGTTGCTTGCACTGTGCAAATCCAGGAAAATGTCAATATAATAACTCAGGAAATACACTCATGGATGACAACAGCAGAAAAGAATGCACCTCCAGAACTTGGAGGATTGCTACTTCGTGTATGGCTTAAATAGTAATTGTAGTTAGAGGCACATCTTTCCATTTTTAGAATGTCTTAAGATTCATAAAAATATATACAATTTCAGATAGCTGATATTGAACTGACCTTTCTGAGCACTGTAAAGTGAGAGGAAGCAGCTGAGCACCAGGCAGGAAAGCAACCCAGGCCAAACAAAGCCCCAGCACCCTTCAGCAGAATGAAGTACTAAAACCAGCCCCATTTGAAGGGGATGAATCAACAAGTAGCACCTCTATTATTATACCCCAGGAATTCAAAGTATTTGTTACACATATCATTTATGCTATCTAAAAATTAAACATTTCAGCAAGTTGCTTTAAGTAGTGTGCTAGTTTTCAATACTACAGACAGCAGGATAAATTACTAATGTTAACTTGATACCTATCTACCTAATTGCATTTTTTGCCTTTGTATTTGAGAGAGAGACTGCTTCAAATCCAAAAACTTTAAAATGGAGTTTTTTCAGCAAAGGCACAAAAGAAGTTTGACAAAGAGTTAAACCTTTTTTTTTTTTGCATTTTCTTTTAAAGCTTGCCTGGTTGATTCTCTACTACTAGTTCAGTTGCCCTAGCTTTGAGCATGGAGACAGGTAAAGCTGCAGATGCCAGAGCACATGTTAGCATGCCCAGCAAAGGAGGGGCAAAAATACGCTTCAAAATCTACCTTACATTTCTCAGTGTGTAACACTCAACTGCTTTTGTCAAGCAAAAGCACAATAAAAACTTAATTAAAAATGTCTGCATATAATTATTTCTTCAAATAACATTTTTAAGACGTTTCTTCCTTACAATGACAAATACAGTTTGTAACTTGTTTCTCCACAGTAATGCTGCTGGTTAACTCCAAATAACTCTCAACACACCTTCTGATGATCTCTGTTAAAAACTGGTTTTATATGTTTTAAAAATAGACTTCAGCAAGGCTATTAACACAGACTTCGGATCAACATGTCCAAATACAGCAAGGTAAACACACACACACGCACTCCCACACTGCCCTGTCCCATTTTTACCTGGTTTTAATACAGGCGCTGTTGCTGCTTGTCAGCATCCTCTTGTTGAGCCACAGGGAGATGCCCAACAATGTTGTCAGATAGACGGAACCAGCCTTAACCTGTCGTTTCTGGTCACCTTACAGGTAGCAAGCACTGGCAGCTGAGGCAGAGTGGATGCCCAGGGTGCTGCCCTCAGAGGAGGGGCGTGCTCCAGGCCAGCCACCCCGGCGCGGCAGGCCTGCCCGGCGTGGGGACACGCAGTCACAGCGTGACAGGAGGGTGACAGCCCTGGGCTGCCTCCCCGGGGGACTGTCCTGCCCACAGAGCACAGCCCAGCGCTGCGGCCCGGGGGCCACGGGAGGGCCCGGCAGCCCAGACCTCGCTGCCAGCCCGGCCTGTCTCCAGGGCTGGGACTCACGCCAGGGAGCAGCCCTCATCTCTGAGGGAACAGCTTGAAATTCCTTCAAAACCGAGGCCACCACCACCACAACTCCTATCGTCAACAGGAACTAAAAATAGAAAGCATTTAAATGAAGGAAAATGTACTACAACTGGCACAGGACAGAGCTCTAACACGAGGTTGGCTACTTGTTCCACACCTGTCACCAACTAACACCTCACAGGGGTGGGCCGAGGCTTTAGACCTCCTCATCCCCAAATAAGTCATGAAAGTAAAACGCTTTATTTACTGGAATGGCAATATGAATTTCAGGTTCCACACCGAGTTCTGAAGAACTGATGATCTAACCTCACTGATGACCTATTTGCAAAAGATGGAAAGACTTGGCACCATACCAAGTATAGTATGCTCAAAGCTACAAACTTTCAACAAAAAAATTTCTCTCTTAATAAACTGTTGATTCAGTGTCTTCACAAACTTTTGTGATGCTTCCAATTTATTAGTTCTAAATTTAATCCATCAGTGATGGTAAGACCCACTGACCAAAGCAAGATTCAAAAGACAGTAATAGTCATGTTACCAGCTTCTAGCTTCAGGGAGAAGTCATCTCTCTGGAGACTTCATTTCTCTAACTGGCATTCTTTCATGTGAAAATGGAGACAGTTTATAGCATGACCGCTCATGCTTTTTAGTGAATCTTCAACAGCAGAGAAGAGATAGCTGCCAGTAGTGGCCACTCAAACTTTGGGGTGGAAGCTGTTAGAAACACCAGTGGAAAATGGCTCCTGTAAGACCTAGCTTTTCCAGACATTGATTGATGCATCAATAATCATCACAATGATGGGGCACAGGTCTTAATTTAATGGATATGGTGATAAGAGGAATTAAACCAGCAAAAAAGCTTACTAACTCAACAAACTCAAGCCTAAAAGAATAGAAAAAAAAAAAAGACAGTTGCCAAAATAACTGTGGATCGCATTGTTACGGATGAATTTAAATTTTAAATGGAAGGATAATTTGAGGAGGCAGACTTGTAACTGAAGTAATCTGTTTGAAAAGAACAATCTTATGAAATAGAAAATGACGTGGTGAAATCAACCAGCTGAATTCAGTGGAGCTGCCTGATGCTCGTGCTACCAAATGTGCACTTTTCCAAAGCAGTAGAAGGGATGACACACAGAAGCATACATTGTACACCCAAGCCAACAAAGATTTATCTGGGAAGCATATTTCTTTAAAAGATATACAAGTGAAAAAGAGCACCCTAAAGTGCGAGGAGAAATCTACACATCCACACATTTTGAGAACTGTTGCTTTCCAAGCCAAATAATAAAGGAATTACTATGAAAGGTGCAGACAACTAAGCCAAACAAGACTTGCTAAACCAGCAAAGAAATGCCAAGAGTAACAAAAACATTTGCCTGTAGAGAAAACACACTCAGATGATACCCCACCAGGTATCTAAGATACAGAATAAGACACAGTCTCTATTTTCAAAAGATCACGATTATGTATTCAGCCTGTTTATGGGAAGGAAGACAAAGAAGTAGCATTAGTGAGAAACTCCATCTGGAAAGAAGTTTCTCCACTAGAAATTCCCTTGTGACCATGTTTAACAACTGGCCTTCACATATCTTGCAAATTTGTGGGCAAGAAGGGTTTGGGGCATTAAGCAGGCATGCTATTATGGAAGACCTCAAGGAATTCAACTTGCTGCTGTTCTGAAAGTTTCTGTAACAGACAATAATGTCACCACAACAAAGTGACTGGTGAGAAGAATAAGGACTCACCAGTGGTTCCTCTGAGATGGCCACAGTAATGGCACATGCCACTGTAGAATACATCAAAAATACACTTCCAGCAGAGATATTGAAATGTTGCTTCCATTATAATGAAATAAAAGTTTGCCAAGTGCCTGGCACACGTCTTGTTTCCCACATTCTCAGCTGGCTGTGCTGGTCTGACTGAATTCAAAGGCTGTCGTGATGATAAAGGCACCAAACCCTCCTTTTTGACAGGCAGAAACCTTATGAAACAGTGACTGAGGAGATACTGTTTTCTGTGAATACCTGGGGTAAAAATGAGGATAAGTAGGCATTTGAAAGATCGAAAAGGTCTTAAATTACAGTAGAGAACTGTATCTCTGTAAACATAAATTAGGAAATTTCTCATTGTAAGGAACATCTTAGAAAAGGGGAAAAAACCATACTGAATACATTACTTGAGAATTGATTTATTGGTGGCTATTTCCTTCACTGTTGTAACTGCAGTTAGAATCCTTAGAGTGGATTCCTATCATAGTGGTATACCAGATTTGTTTTTTCTTATGGCAAAAGGGCACTTAGGTATACACATAAAATCATGTCTAGAATAAGGCAAGTTAAACTACTTCAATCACACAGTCAAAAGACCAGAAAGCAGCCCTCTGCTCTGGGATGTGTTTACAGTCAGGATTGTTTTGATTCATATCCTGCTGGCTTCTTTGCAACTGGAAAACGTTGAGGTCAAATCAAGGTGATTTGCTTGCTTTCCTTCTGTGGTAGGGCCGTTTCAATTAGGGCTCTTGAATAAAATATACACAAATACCTTCATACAGTAGCTGAACTTATTAATAATCAAAGCTATTACTACATTTAGCATCCACTCACAGCACTCATATAACGCTAAGTAGACCTGGACATCCTCGGAATTTTTAGAATCACACATTCAGGTTCCACCATGTTTAAAGGTACAAATTGGTATTTGAAAACAATTAGTTCAAGCTAATTTTATGGTAAGACTTCCCATTTTGTTTTAAGTTCGCCTGGGATTAAACAAGGATCTGATTCCACAGTTTAGAGTTCTTCAGGGTGGTCAAGGCCAGAGCTGCTCTAACCAATCCCAAGCAAGTAGCCCAGGAAAAAACCTACTCAGTTGTAGTTGTGTCATGATAAATAATAACTTACTTGGGAAGGATGTTGTATGTCCCCTACCCAAGTAATTCTGCACATTTAAATCACCCTATTTGAAGATAACATACTAATCAACACATAAATCCTATACTGCAGAAAGTTTGACAGCCACATATTCTGTCATCTAGATGGAGAAATGATCTTGATGTTGGCCAGGTGAGAGGCACAGTCACTGCATCTCCTAATACACACTTTGAAATAAAAAAGGCAGAACAGAACTGAAGTCAGACATGAGCACCATGTCATTTGATGTTACTAGGTCCACTTCCAGTGTACTGGACAAGATTAATTACACTGAACACTTCAAGGAAAAGCTGGGTAGAAAGTTAATGTGCACTCAAAACTGAAAGGGCACAGTTGGTGTTTGTACACCTATGAAGTCCTAAGTTTTACAAATTTAACACATTACGTCATGAAAACATCACACCAAACTTTTTCACACTCATATGAAAAAAACACACTGGTAAGTCTGAACTTTGGAGCACACAAGGCTGTCCATCAGCAAGGTTCTTTGAAAGGAAACCTAAGTCACCAATGCTATTATAAAGACAGCCGCTCACTCCATGCACTATATGACAGATGATTAACTGCATTAAAAACAAGGAAGCATTACATTTTTTTAAAAACAGCATGTCTTCAGTTATGACCATTGTCTTCAGCTTGGATTGTCCTGCTTCAAATACAGACTGAAAAAGTCCAAATATCAAATTGCCATCACAAATCCAGGTGCCCACAAGAGCTTCAGCACAGCTACTTTGCATCAGGCTGGAGAGACCCACCTGGCATGACAGCCCTGCCTGACGGGTGACAGCAGAGGTCTGGGGAAAGGGACTGGAAAAGTGAGCAGCTCTGTACCCCTGGCTTTCCCACCCAGCCACCAAAAGGAAACAAGAGGGCTGTACAAACAAGATAGCTTCCAATCTTGAATTACTAGATTCACCCGAATTAGACTAATTCAATGGTAAAGCAGATAAAATGTCCCAACGTACAGTATTTTTTAAAAGCTTCATAAAATGAAGGAGAAATTATTTTGAGGGAACACATAGTATTAGCTGTTCTGCGGGGGGGGAGGGGATGGGAGTGGGGGGGTCCCCCCATATTCTGTAAAGAATCTTCTCTTAAAACATCTAAATACAAGTCCCAGATTCTTGCAACAAAAGATGCTAAAGAACCACAGTTATTTATCTGTTGTCTGGAACCAAAACTTGATTCTGAAATACAGGCCAGGCAAGCTTTGGAGTTTTAAATTTAAATAGACTATACACTTCCATGAGGATTTTCACCTGATGCCTTGGTTTAAGAAATTGTAAAACACATTGATAAGAGTAAATATAAAAGACAGACATACAATCATAGAATCATAGAATTGTCAGAGTTGGAAGGGACCTTTAAGATCATCTAGTTCCAACCCCCCTGCCATGGACAGGGACACGTCCCACTAATCAGGTTGCTCAGACCCCCATCTAGCCTGGCCTTAAATACCTTTAGGGATGAGGCTTCCACCACCTCTCTGGGCAACCTGTTCCAGTGTCTCACCACCCTCATGGTAAAGAACTTTTTCCTAATGTCTGATCTAAATCTATCCTCCTCTAGCTTGGAGCCATTCCCCCATGTCCTATCACTACCCGACATCTTAAAAAGTCCCTCCCCAACTTTCCTGTAGGCCCCCTTCAGGCACTGAAACGCCACTATAAGGTCTCCTCGGAGCCTTCTCCTTTCCAGACTGAATAACCCCAACTCAATGGGAGGGCAGAGAAAATAAAAGTTGTAAAAATTAAGAAAGTTAGGAAGATCATTGAGTTATCACAGCCACATCTCTGCTCTGCTTCTGCCTGAGGCTGTTACACAGGCCAGCACAGGGGCTTTGTAGTCAGCTGTTACTCAGTTAATGAATGTTACAGAATGACAGTTGCAGAGGTTTCATTCATTATTTATTCATACTGGGGGGAAGAGGACACACCACTCTTGAATTTCTAGAACTAACAGGCATTTTTGCACCTAAGATAAAAATCTCTAGCCTGGCTATAATTCTGTACAACATGCAGATCACTCTGGTCAGCACCAGGCTAGTTCTGAGTCCAGGGTGCATGCACTAAGATGTCCTGTCTCCCCTTCCTGCAACATGTTTAGTTTTGCCAATCTAAAGACTTGGAAGCGAGACAGACATGTCAAATATTTTGAAAGAAAAGCCCGAGCAGGCAGACGCGTGTTTGCCGCGCAGACAGTAACACGCCTGTGCCAACTGCTCCTTGCTCCAGCAAGCCTGGGGTAAAAGCTTTGCTTAGGACCACGCAGAACCAATTACTAGCTCCAAGACAACCACAAAATATTGAAGAAGTTACTCGCTCAGTGTTAATAGTTCTTGATTTTGTAAGAAAAAAATTCTATACCAGTAAAAGAATGCACCTGACTGTCAGACTGCGAGACAGAGTATTCCTGAACTGCTATTCTCATGACCAACAGCGACCAGAGGAGCTGCTGACGTAAAGTTTCATACAGTGACAGTCTTCTAAAGCATGACCAACATCAGCTTCCATTCACAAGGAAGAGATAAAGTTTAAGCCTCAAAATGCAGCGTCTGCACAGCAAGAGACTTTGTTTTCACAACACTCCATCTTAACTTGCAAGTTTGAGATCAATTCAGAAAGACATTAAGCAGTAAACACCAGGGAAAAAAGCCCCAACAAACCCTGAGAAGTTGAGGACTCACAGGTGTTCTGTAAAGCAACCAAAACAGCAATTTTGAGCAACCTGCTGCAGAAATATTACTGTTGGTGACAATACAATAATTGTGTTACTTGCATTGGTCCACCCTGACACTAAAATTGCAGATAAATTAACTAGTCTACCAACCCGATACTTTCACTCGACCATGGTAATCTGCAAAGACGTGCACACAGGACTAAGTAACTAATTAATAAGCTTTTAAGCGGGTGGTCTTGAAACTGCTAACATCTGAACACATGAAAATAACACCACACAGTTTGCAATGCTATACATAAAGCATTATTTTCAACTTCCTATAATAAATATTATCTAGAATATTATCATAGCAAAATATTTTTGTTCTGTTGTAATGTGATGCCTGTGGTACTCTGAGATGAAGGGAAACCAAAGGAAAACTCTGGAAAATTTGCATTAACTTGAGTAACCTTTGCTATCTAAAACAAAAAAACCCAAACTTGTATCTTTCTTTTAGAACTGAAGTTTCAGTCCTTCTGAAATATATCAATAAAAATTTGTATTACAGAATGAATCCATATACTAGTAATACAAGACAATTTAATAATACAATATAAAATAGTACAGTGAACTACATCACTAAAATAGCATTTGGTCCAATTCAAATAAGGCAAGGCTTTCTAAACCAAATGGACTACAGGCTTCCTAAAAGCATACATGTTGTGATTGCAGGTATCTTCAGCTACATCTACGCCAGTAAAACAGATATAAACAATCTAGTAATTATTAATACCAATACACGTATTAAGTTTAATAACAATTACCTTCCCACACTGTGGGAGCAAATTTTCAGACTTTGTTGGAGCAGGAGCAACTGAGTGAAGGGGTGGTTGGGTCACCATCCCTGAATATGTTTAAAAGTCATCTGGATGTGGTGCTTGGGGGACATGGTTTAGTGGTGGGTCATCAGAAATAGGGTAATAGGGTTAGCATAAGGTTGGACTCGATGATCTTAAAGGTCTTTTCCAACCTGAACAATTCTGTGCTCCTTTCCAAGCACTCAGGGTTGGCCACAATAAAACTCAGCAGCTCACCAGACAAGTCTGATTCCTGTTTTCAGTCTACCTCGCTAATTGAACGTATGTTCAGCTACTGAGTATCTTTGGGGTGGGATGTTTTGTGGTTCAGTCTGAGTTTTGTTGCTGCTGGGTTTTGTGTTGTTTTGGGTTTTTTAATATATATTTGTAATTTTTATTTCAGTGTCAGTACATGACTTGGTGAATTTTGTGTTGCTTAATAACCTCTGTGTTCCACAATAACATGAAACAACACTCTCAGCATTGGAAGACTGATTATAGCAGCCTGAACAAAAAAGCATCCCACAATAGGCAGCGCTCCCCACCAGAACTTCAGAACTTGCTTAAAAAATTTGAAGTCTTTGAACCACAGCACATTTTTGTGTCAGCCTTTCTATTCTGTAAAGAATTTTAAACAATTATTTTTAAAAGTATCTTCTGGAAAATAATGTATTTAATTACAGTGACAGCTCACAAATCTCAGTGTATGCTGTTGCTACGATTTATGCTAAGAAACAATGGCAGAACTTACAAAGAAAACAGTAATTTTCTTTCTTATTCAATAATCCAAATAGCATGGAAAGAACAGACACCTCTCAGATCTGTGAGCCAATCTGAAATCTCTGGGTTCAAGGTTTTTTCATTTCTTGTCTGAAACGTAAACATTATCCCAGAAACAAGTGGTGTCTGGTATCAATCACCTCATGTGCCAATATTTCCCATTTCAGCTAAAACATGTACTGGTCATTATTTTCATTATATTAGTTTTATGAGGACAAAGCTTGATGTGAGGGATATAGAGCAGCAACAGATGGCAAATTCTGCTAGTGTATCTTTGTTGAAGGCTGTATCAAATCATACAGACCAACAACTCAACATTGCTCCCGGATCACAAGCACCCTGGAAAGAGGTAGGTACTGCAAAAAGTCATGTGCTTGATCTCTTTTCCTCCACTTGTTTCATCTGATTAAATTTTCCCTTTCTGTCTGTAAGTTCTATGGAGCGTGGATTTCCCTCTACTTCACAAAAGGGCACATCAATTTGGGGTTTAGGCAGTGTGACAGCACCAGTGAAATCTCCTTTCATGATATGCTGTCATTTTGATACTCTTGTCTTATTTCTTAGTAACAAAAACTGGCAATTTTGCTTTTAAAGAAAAACCAGACAAAAACATTAACTCCTTTTAAGATCTGTCTCCTTATTTACCTTTAAAAACCATGCAAGACTTGAGTAGGAATCTGCCACACACGATCAGTGACACACAAAAGCTTCTCTACACAGATTTTCCTCAGTTAACACTCCAGAAGCCCTTGCAATCCACTGCATTACATACAACATCTTGGTTTCATTTTTGTGAAAGATATTAAACACTCAATTTTTGAGCATGCCACAGTGACATGGAAGTCAGAGAGTTATTTGTCTGAAATTGTTACAGAGATCAGTGATTTGTATTGTTTTTTATAGGTCTACCTTCCAGATGACAACTGCACAAATACTCGGTCCACATGTTATACAGTAACAGTAAATTCTGCCAGCACAAGACAATGAAGAACACCTTACTGGAACTGGAAAGATTTCCTTCAGGAGCACATAGGATGCACTGCCTGCCACTGCTTTCCTGGGCAGGAAGAGGACAGACACCCACTCTGGAAACCCTCTTGTTCTCACATTGCTAGCAGAGATGGCGTAAGCAAAATAATTTCAGGCAAATTAAGATATAGAGGTTTTCTACTGAACACGTGTAATGCAAATGCTTTTGATTACATTTATAAAAAAATATTAAAAGTATAGCACAGGTGATAGCCTAAGGCTTTTCCACACCACTTGTGTGCCATGAGGTTAACAAGGTAAAGAAAGAGGAAAAGCTTTTTATACCCACACAAACAAATCCAGGATTTTTCTAATGCTTCTTCCCTGTTTCCTTACAGCTGAACCTCATTTGAGAAAAGGCAATGTCTAGCACCACGCAGTCCAGCTCCTCCCTTCCACCTGATCCCCAGATCTTTGCTATTTCTTACCTTGCCTGGGACTGAAAAAATTGCTCCTACCTTCTTGCCTTCAGCCCCTTCATCTCCCCCAGGACTTCCTCCCTCTTGCTCCTACTGCCTCTGGAGATGGCTCCAGCTAAGCTAAGGACATTTACTGTCCCAAACTGACGCTGTGCAGACCTGCTCTTGCTGCACGTTGTCTTGCTGCCAGCTAGCTCAAGTACTCTCCAGACAAGTGAGTCCCCCTGGAGCTTCCGCACGTAACGCTCAGATGTACCTCACTCATAAGGGAACAGGGACCTGGCGCCCTAAACTCCTGTTTAAGAATTCAACAAACAATAAAGGCTGGCTAATTATACAACCTACACAGTATCTATGAACCATCTGCTTTGCAGACCCAATAGCTAAAGGGTAATTTCATTCGCTGCCCACAATTACCACTCCTTGGTTGCATAAACAGTAAATACACTAAAAATCCCCCCATTGAGCTGTGCTGCAGGAAGCAAGTTTAATCTCGCTCACCTTCAAAGAATTTACAATAGATTCCTTTTTTCACTTTAATAAAGAATTAATCACAATACCAATGAGAATGTTAGATTAGCTATCATGTTGATTTAAGGTTCACAAAAAGCCACTACTTTTCAGTTAGAACGGTTATATCACAAGCCTTTTATAAGCAAAAGGTCCTATGTGGAGCTGTGGGGGAAAAGTCTTAATTTTAATTATTTCTTGAAGAATGAATCAATCACTCCCAAATAAAGCAATAGCTCAGAGTTTTATTTTCTCCACTAAAATGAAGGCATAGTTAACATGACTTTTAAAGCCATTAAATGGGAAGTTGACTGGTCTTCAATTTCTAGTGTTAGAAAAGAACTTCATAAAATGCTGTGCAAATTTAAAAAGGCAGGGAGGAGATCTATAACAGATGGCCATGTGGACACTTTGGAGAAAAACAGTATGTTGTTTTTCTTTGTAACCACTATATCTTAAAATTGCAATAAAAGGAGGAAATCACATGTAGATGAAAACTATGCCTAACTTTTCTTTTAAATTGCTGTTAAAAAGGCATCTGGTTAAAGATACCAAAACACTAAAGACGGATTTTCCCTAACTTTTCCCCAAGTGATGTTGTCTTCATTCGCCTGTAGGAGTGGGATGCAGTGAGCAGGACCAGGAAGGCACCGACACTCTCCCCGGGTCACTTGACGTGGGGCTCTGCGCTCCCTTGGCTGCGGAAGGACCTCAGGGGAGGCAGGGCAGGGCAAACTGGCCCGGCTGGTTCGCAGCCTTGTGCTCTTCAGGAAGCAGAGGGCTGACTCACGGAGCTGATCCTGAAAGGAGGACAAGCCGGCGCTGGAGTCACCTCCCTGACCCTGGGACACACGCCCGCTCCTACACAGAGCACGGCCGGACTGGAAAGGCACGTCCCCCTGCCTCGGAGAGCAGTCAAACCTCTGCCGGACACCCTTCAAAGAGCTTTCTCCTTCAGCCTTTCCTTTTAATGACAGCACTGGGGATTCTACTATTTAAAAAAATACATTCATCTCCTGTGAACCTGCAGGAGTCCCTCCCTTCTCCCCGAAGCACACGCGTCTCCCCTGCCGGGGAAGACAAGCCAGCGAGTACCGAGGGCGGAGCGGGGAGAGGCAGCGAGTGGGAAGGGAGCAAAGGTCTGAACGCTGGTGCCAGCAGCAGAGATGGTAAATGACAAGAAGCTGCGATTTTCTTCCGTGCAAGCAAAAGCTTTGGGAAGGTCAGCAGAGGCAGCTTTCAGCTGTTCTCATCCATCTCCTCCCTCCCTCTGCCAGCCTCTCCTGAGCAGAACAAACGAGTATTCCGTTTGGATAAAAAGAACATGAAAAGCTACCGATGAACTAGGACACACGGCAGGCCTTAGGAAAAGCAGCCGAGAATCAGAAAAGCTCCCCAGGCAGCCCCCCCCAGCCCCCTTTGCTGCAGGACCAGACTGACAGGCAGGGCAGGGCTGCTCCTACAGGCTTTGGATCACTGCTCCAATGTTGTCGTGTATTTACCCTCCATCTTCATTAGTATTTGAACTGCCGTATTGTCAGTAATACTCACAATCAAGATAGGAACAGTACCAAGAAATATTTACAAGCCATGCCCCAGATCTCCAGTTTCAGGTCTGGCTTCCTACTGACCTGCACATAAAGCTTTGCTAGATCCATTTCTTCCCCTCCCCAGTCAGTAAAGTTTGAACCAGTTCAGATTACCTTTGGAGTACATGCCATATTCATAACAATTTCCTGTCTTACTTTCATTAGAGACAAAACCCCCCACAAACCTACCCAAAAATTCTGAACCATACCAACACGAGTTACTCGGGAGATGCACACGTGCTTTTTGCACGAGACGACAAAACAGGGTCTTTCTGCAGCAACTGTTAGGAGCTGTTTCCCACCAAGCCCTGGCAAGTGAAGCTGCTGTTCCCAACTTGCAGCCTTTCGCCCCGCGCCCCTGCACGCCACAGCTCGCCAGGAAAAGGCAGCACAGACGGGCTGCCCGGCCCAACAGGGCCCAGGTCACCACCAGGGGTTCCACACCAGACACCTAAAACCCGGTGCTACAAAGCCCCTTCTGCTTACGGGGACTGCTCTACTTCACTAAGTTGTAAATAATGTAAAAGGAGCACAGCTTCTCCTACAGAAGAATCCATTTAACCCAGAGTCACTGATTTGACTGAAAAGAATAAGAAAGTAAATGACAGCAATACAAAATATTTCTGTTAACAGGCTCACATGTTTTTATTCAGACAAGTATCACAAGGTCTGCTTGCTTTTTAGGGGTCTTTCCTATATCGTATTACAGTAACTATGTTCTTGATTACACTCCCAACCCTGTTAAGCTCACCGAGATTCCTGAACTAGTCAGTCATTTCTTGCACCAAATAAATAATGAGATAAATGCTTGTAGAACTTGCTCATTTTCAGCATCACAATTAAGAAGGACTCCCAACAAAATTAAGACAGCACTCACAGAGAAACATCTTTTGGAATTGCTTTAGCCTTTCATCTTTTAGAAGTGTATTTAAATAATCTACATAAAGTGAAGCAGAAGTACATAAAGTTTTTATTTTTGTTTCCTGTTTTGTTAATATGCAGAGTGTTTCTTCCATTGAGGCTTCCCTCACAATGCATGCAGATTTCCTAAACACCTGGCACAGCTTACTAATTCAGGTTACTATTATTTTCACATGACACATGCAATCTTTCAATATAAAAAATACCCTAAAATGCATTAGAGGAGCTCTGTTGCTAAGACATGAAGCTGCTACAAAAAAAGTAATATATCACTTTCCCTGTTTACATTGTGTGACTGAATTCATCTGTTCATTATAAAAGGACCTCGCATCACTATTAAAAAGAGCAAACACCAAAAGTCGTACTATATTGTTGACATTTTAAGAAAAATTAGAACAAATTCTCTCTTCTTACAGAAGACTACTCTCTCATGAAGCTTGTTCCAACTGTGTTATGTCATATTTCTATTATTACTGCTATTTATCCTTAACATCTAGCAAGATAAAAGGAAAAAAGACTTTTTTCCAGGAAAAGGCCCATCAGCTGTTCTACGTTAATTAAAAATAATAATAGCAACTTACTTCAGTAGAAAACCAGCACTTAACAAGCAATTGAAACAAAAGGAAAAAGCTATTGCAATCTGTCTTTTCACAGACAGGTAATACTCATTTGCATGTAATATTGTAATACTTAACCAAGACACTACAGCATTTCAGTGCCAACTGAAATGAGTGAGTTTTTGCCCCCAAAACACACTCCTCCCTTTTAAAATGTGATGAACGAGACCAAATTAGCGTATCTCCCTAAACGAGTACATCTAGTAGGTTCTCGTGGTTTTAACTCATTTTTTACGCAAAAAAATTCATACCCGTATTTTTAACCACAAATTACAGTTATTAGTTAAAAGGGAAAATATTATCATCCTTGTCTTCTTCTAATCTCTAAACTCCATATTATCAAAAAACAAGAATGCTGAAGAAACTGGAAAACTAGTTAATGAAACATTACTGCTGCCAGTCCAACCACACCTTCTCCTTCAAACAGTCAAATCTTGAAGCAATGACTAATGCAAAATTAACAAGGAGCAGAAAGTTATTAAAAAAAAAAAGTAGTACAAAGGTCTACAAGCCAAACAGCAGCACTTCAGAAACACACAGCTCATGTTTTGGGGGACAGAGAAGCATTCTGAAGGGGCAGCTGGGAGCAGAGAGGGACCAGAGGGGGTTCAATGCCCAAGCGATGTTCTTCTGTGCCACTTGGCAATTCTACCTTCCACACAAATTACAGTCACTCACAAACAACGTTTCACTGGAACAGCCCAGGTCCGGTGTCAATATCAATTTTACTCTTCTGAGACCCCATTTCCCAGCCGCCCCAGCCCCGCAGGCGGTGGCTGCGCCCCACGCTCCCCCCTCCTGCCACGGCCCACGGGGCCGACGAGCCGGCTAGTCCCACCAGCAGGCACATGGCCACGCGTGCCACGACGCTCGCCCAGATGTGTGCACATCTGCACTGCTACTGCTCTCCTGCCTAGACTTTTTTATCAGAAAGAGGGGAAAAAAACCCTGCAAGAAGCCCCTGCCTTCCAGCAGCGGTGCTCCCTCCGCGCGGGCGGGGCGGCTGTGCCAGCCTCCCGCGTGTCGCTAAGGTAGCCTACAGAGCTGTGGCGGTCACGCAAAGGTTAAAACAGATTCACGCGTTTAAAGCACGTTCAGGGCACACAGCACGGGGGATGCGGGGCAGCCCGGCACGGAGCACCGCGTGTGAGCACAGCGCGCTGCCAGAACCGTCCCGGGAAGGGACGGAGCAGGAGGTGCGTCCTACCCGGCCGCCAAACGGCACCGGCAGCAGGGCCGTACCCGGGAGGGAGCGCAGCCCCCCACCGCCACCCCCATCCCACAAACTTTCCACCACGGCCCCACCCGTGGAGCTGCGGGCGCGGTACAGCGCGGTTCGGCGCGGTGCGCAGTACAACGCGGTGCGCGGTACACCGCGGTCCGGCGGTCGGCCCTGCCCGCTGCGGCTCCGGCTCCTGTTCCCGCAGCGCACCACCCCGCGCAGAGAGCGCGGCCGCGGGCTGCGCATCCGCCGCGGGCTCGCCCCGCGGCCGCGAAAAGCCAGCGCACCCAGGAGGAAGACCGCGGGCCCCCGGTTCCGCGACCCCGACCCGCAGCTGCCGCGGGGCTTGTCGCGACCCCTGCTGCGGGCCTCCAGCCCAGCCCGTGCGCACCTGCCCCCACCCGCCCCGGGGCTCCCGCGCTCCACCACCCGGTGCTCGGCACGGCGCCCGGGGCAGGGGCCGGGCGGCAGCAGCTCCGCCCGCAGCGCCCGCGCAGCACGGCCAGGCACTGGGCAGCAGCGCGGGGGGCACGCCACACTCGCGCGCGGCGCAGGCTAGCAGCAGCGCGGGTCCGCCGGGCGCGGGTCCGCCTGAGGCGGCGGCTCCTCGGCCCCGCTGCCCCGGGCCCTCGGCGGGCTCCGCCGCCTCGCCTGCCTCTCTCCCGGCTCCCGGTCCCGTCAGCCCGCGGGCCCCCCCTTCCTCCTCACCCACTCACCGCGCGGAGGGCGGCGGCGCGGCCGGCCCCGCGGAGCGCCGGGGGCCGCTGCGGGCCCTAGCCCGGGGTCTCCATGGTGGCGGTGGTGGCGCCGGCGCCGCCGAGCCCCGCCGCCCGCTCCGCCTGCCCGCGCTCCGCCCCACTCGTGACGTCACCCAGCGCCCTGCCCTGCGCCCTCGTCCATTGGCCAGACGCGGCGCAGGGCGGCACGCCATTGGCTACTGCCTCGTGTTAAACCTGCCAACCGCGGCACGACTTGAGGTTGCCATGGTTACTGATGCTGTGAGGCGGCGGAAGGGACGGTGCCTCTCCATGCTCTCAGCGCGGGGTTCCGCTCCGCGCCCGCCGCAGCTGGGACCGCCCGCTGTACGGAACCGCCTGCCCCTTCTGTGCCACCGCGGAGCCCGCCGGCCTCCTCGCGGTGAGTGTCCGTGCGCGGCGTGGGAGCGGGCGGGGCGCAGGTGGCTGGAGCAACCGGTTGTAAAATGGCCGTTGCGCGGGGACCCGCGCCTGAAGGCCAGTGGCCGAAGGTGCGTGTCCGTCCATCTCCGGTCTCCTGCTCTCCTGGCGAGGCTAGCCGCCCAGCGCCGTTGGGAGCCGGTGTTGCCGCCGCGGGAGCTGGAGGTGACTTAGGCTCGGGCTCTCCGGTGTTTCCCGGCGGGCTGTGAGCAGCCGGGCATGGGGGACCCGCCGTGTTGGCGGTGCAGGCGTCCCTGTGGGGCCTGCAGCCCTTTAACCTGCTCAGACCCTGGTGGAAGGAGTGCAGGCGTTTGAGAAAGAGGAGTATACATAAAAATATTTAATGTTGAGTTGGAAAGCGTCACCATTTTGAAACTTCTAGTACTTGCCCAACTCTGTTTATGGCATAAAGAATTACAGAAGAAAAGTTAATATAGCTGAAGAACGCTTTAAGAATAGGTTTTGGGTGAGAGGGAGCGTGTGGTAAATGCTTGGTCTTCTTTTGGAGTTAGGTGGCCACCCCGAACACAAACCTCCCTGTTTCCAGGGTTTTCTGACCCACACCGTTTCCTCTCCTCCCAGTCTGCTGCTGTTACAGTAGCAATTGGACACTTGCTGCTTCACTGACTAATATCATGATGCTGGTGCTCTAAACGGCTAAAAGAAGCCAAGGTTAAATTGCTGCTTGAGTCTTCCTAGAAGTGCATGTATCCTCATTTTGCTCGATTATGCTTATGTCTTTCATATTTTCCTGATGCTTGTCTAGTGCACTATGAAGGCTCCAGATACTCTTCTGTAGGCAAACTTGTATTTGGCACATAACTGAGTGTGCAACTCCTGCTGACTGGAGAGGTTGTCTTACTCAACCCCTCCCCCTGTTACATTGAGGCAGACTGTGCAGGAATCCTGCTGAAAAATAGCCATGAAAATGGTACCTCTGTTTTTACTTCCATCCGGATTAGTTTTCTGGTTTAGTGTGCAATGGGATGCACCACGTTTTCATCTTGGCATAAGGACTCATGACAACTCTGGTGTGGTTTAATCAGTGCTGACACTACACGTAGGACTGTGTCCTTACCCTCCATGCAGAAAGTGGCTGTAGGTAAAAAGTAGTAGAGGGTAGCTGAATGTGGAAACATGTGGAGTTCATGTAGGTTCCCTTTTCTTAATTTCCCACTTGGAATGTGATCTGCTATGCTGGAAATTATGTAGCCTATTGGTATAATTTTAAATGCTGTAATATTTGTTGCCATTTGTATGGATTAATGTAGCAGGAACTCCTACAGTAGGATGATATGCCACATAGAAAACACTTTTCAGATGTAAACAGGGGTATTGACTCCTCACTGCCCTGAAAAATCTCAGGATTCATACTATGTTAAGTGGATATAAAATGTTACCAGACCAGAAGGGAGGCCTCCTTCTAGGAAACAGAAGTCCAGAGGAATAATAACAGAAACTTAGTAAAACAGAGAGTAACAAGGTTGAAATAAGATGAGCAGGAGAAGGGTCAAATTGCAGTGGAGAGCAACAGGAAAAATAAAATGTGACACGAGAATAAGTAGGTCTAGAATAAAGGGAGGAGAAAGCACAGCACCTGAGAGCAATGGCTTCTGTTAGTTGCAAAGTTGTTTCCACCAAAGGTGTACTGGATTAATTGCATCAACTTTAAATCAGTCTCAGCTGGTTTTAACCTGTAATTTGGATATTGTTACATTGGCTTGGCTTTCACAGGTAATAGCTTTTAGAAAATTAAGCTGCTTACTTTCCTGCTTTGGTAAATTGAACCACTTCTGAATGTTACTGTGGCTGTGGAAGGCAGAGTCTACTGGCAGGACATGAAAGGTGGCACAATGCCATCTCTAGGCCTTCCAGGTTCTGGGTAGTTCCAGGTGGATGCCCATAACCTTCAATGTTCTAGAATGGGCTGTATCCCTGCAGAGCTGTGTGTTGCAAGGTCTCACTGTATGGATGGGAAAGGGTAAGAAATAATGGGGAGAAGGAGAATGTGATCTTGAGCCAGTTTGTTTTGGCACGATAGATGTATAAAGAATTAAAAATAATATGTTGAGGTTCCTGTCAGATTTGCAAATATATTGAATGACTATCAGTGAAGGACAGCTATTCCATTCTATCTGGTATTAGTCATACAGCCATAGCCATTTTATTTGTTTTGGCACTGAGAGCATCCAATACATTATCTAATTTGACTGCTGCATATCACAGACCATCAGTTCCCACCCATTTGCCACTGGACTCAGCCCAGTAGGGACAGAATAGGTTATGGAAAGACACCCCATCCTAACTTCCCAATGCAAAGAGCTGCCTGGTATAATTATTCTTTTGATTTGGTATAATCATTCTTTTGATTTCTTGTTCCATTAGCTGATAGTAGCATTTGTCAAATACATATTTAAACTCTTATGTCAACAACAAACAAGTACTGTTTCTGTTTATTCACCTTCTTCAGGTTGTGACTTGAAAGTAAACTGATCTTTTTCGTTCTCAGTGTCATTTGGAAAGTGCTGATTCCATTATGTTGGAAAATCTTATAAAATCAAATGGCATGTTTTCCTTCTGAACCTTCCTGGCTTCTTATGAGCCTTAAATCTGATTTCTTAAAATATTTGGGCTCATTTTCCAACTTTTTAGATGAGTAATTTTGTTAACAGGCATTTGCTGGTTGTTTTGCTGCTGTTGAGCTCCTTCAGGAGCTCAAGCCATTAATGTTTTTCTGCTTCGTTTAATCTATTCTGAAATTAATCCAAATTGGGCTTTTTGTTCTCTTTTGAATTCCAGAAATGTTTGCAGTCCTTGCAGAACATTGGCATGCCTATCTTTAATTTTAGTGATTATTTCTTTATTTGCAAGATTACCTAGGCTTTCTTATTTGATGTAAGCAAACAGGCACTGTGGCTAGAAAGCGGGAACTGCCAGTACGGAATGCTTGATCCTTGGAAATGCGGGATAATGAAGAGAAATGTCAGTCACCAAAACAGTGTTGCCTTTGTTTCTCTTCCCCCCCCCGCTCTTCTGGAGACTATTGAGTGTTACCTGATTAATCTGTAGTCTCTGACATGTACTGAAACTACAAAAGTTTGGGAAATATAGCTGGAGAAGAGTGATGCTTGTGGCAGGTGAACTGAACAAATGTGCAGCTGTTCAGTGTTCACAAGGGACATTTATTTAGATGTGTGGGGTTTTTTCCTCTCATTAAAACCTACAATTTGATTTCAAAAGTTACTGCAAGCCATTGTGTTGATGTCACAGCAACTCGGTCAATCACGATACAATTGACTTGGCAATTTGGAAACTGTAATTTCATTTGGTTTAAAAAAGCAGTAAATGTTCTCCTACTCTTTTATTGTTGAACTAGGGAGGTATGGCACCTCACAGAAGGTGTTTCTGAAGTAGTAGTGGACTGGTATTTACTATTTTAGTGAGGGTTTTTATAGAAATTTTAAGTTTCAGAGGGTGGCATTTGAAATTGCTGCTCTATCATGGGTATAGATTTCTCTCTCCCTGTGGGAAAATAAAATACTGAGGAAAACTCTTCGGATACTGCGAAGTTGTTTGGACATTCTTATTTTTTTTTTCTTCCATGACTTTGAAGCATCAGGTGTGGATATTTGATTCTAGATGCTGCAAAGTGCTCAGCATGATCACCAAGCTTCTGATTACACAGCCACTTCAATCTGGCTAAAGGCCAGCAGTGATGGAAAGGGACAAAGCTGCTCTGTCATGGTATCTCTCCAGCTTTCCTTGTGCCAGCAAACATGATCGTGCAATTGTGCAGTGAGCTAGATTGGAACATTGATCCAGTTTCCTCAGAAACCTCCCCACAACATATGCTCTTACTCTCTTTAGTGGGATCGGTGTCCTGATGGAGCTCACTGTTCTGCCTCCAGTGCCTGCACCAAGAGATTTGCGAGTAGCCACATCCAGAGGGAATGGGGGAGCTCCTCTTCTGGCAGCAGTGGGAGCTGTTGTGCCCTGGGTACCTGGCTCAGCAGAATGGAGGGTGAAGGAACAACAGTGTGTTGGACCACAGTATAAGCTCTGTTGCTGAGTGGATTCAGGTTTAAGAAAAGTAACCTTTTTTGGCAAAACAAAATAATTCTGCACCAATATATTGCCTAAGCTAACGGTGTGGCACCGTGGGTGGTTTTGCTGGTAGTTTGTGTGGGATTTGTGCACTGCAGTGGGAGGGAAGGCAGGACTGTCAGGCCTTCCCAAAGCCAGCTGGGTGAGAAGCCAGGCTGGTCCCAGGGATGTCCCCCTGCATCAGGGCTGCTCGTGGGTATTGCTGCATGTGACAAAACTGGGCGGGTCTGCAGCCACCAGGTGGATGCTTTGGCAAGAGGATGTGAGGAAGAGCCATGTGGGGTGGCCAATGAAGAGAAGGTGATGAGCAGTCATTCTGTTCCATGGGTTTTCAGGTCCTAAGCTTGTAAGAACACTTTGTAGAATCTAACAACCTTTAAAAAAAAACAAAGCACAAAACAACACACCCCACTAAACCCCCCAAAACAAAAAAAATACCCAGCTCTGGAGAATGCAGGTACTTAGATCTGCTCAAGGACAGGGGAAGGCCTGCTAAAATCCTTTGCAGTTCCTACTGACTGCTACAATTCTTAAGCTGAATAAAATATTACCCATCTTCTTACTAGGGTGTATTAGAGGCCTGGAAAAAATGTTGATAAATTTACCAAATTGTAATCTTTCTTATCAGACTAGGGACATGGCATTTCAAACTGAAACCTAGAGATTCTTATGAATACAAAGGCAACAAAGAAAATGTATATGTAAAAATATGATTGGTTCTTATTTATGGACTGAACATTTCCAAGGGCTGTAAATGACAGGCTTCAGACAAGCATGCTTTGTTTTTTGTAGTAGGCTATCAGACAACATTATACATTAATTTCAAGTGAAGGTGTGCCAAATGCTTCCCTGCACATAACTGCAAATCTGGCCTAGCAGAACTGGCAAAAGCTGTACAAAATGATACTGATGCTCCTGACAAAATAACCTGCAGTGCCTTCTAAATCATATGAATTATCTATCCCTCCAGCTTGCTGTCTTGTAGGCTGCAGACAAATGTTCTCCTCTGACTCCAGCTATGCTACTGTCATACACAATTCAGCTCGGCTGGCTCCAGGTACAGTGGTGCAGAGCCTTTGGTGTCAGCACTAACTGCCCAGGTCTTGCTTCCTCCAGTTCCCCTTCCCCCAGGTGGCTGCTGGCCCCCTTGGTGTGTCTCCACCTTCAGCTCGGTTTGTGGAGCAATCCCTTAAACTCGGAGAGGACTGGTGCAGAATTGCTTTGAAGTAGAACCAGAAACGTGCAACTTGCTGCAGCTGAGCAGTTGTAGCTTCTCGTAGGGTATGATAGGAAAAAGTATCTCAGTTAAAGAGAAAGTTGGACTTCCTCCAAGGGAGTAGTAGGTTCTGATAAAGAAAACCTGTACCTCCAGAGGGTATAAACTGAGCCAGCTGACTTCAGCCTGAAGTTCATTAAGAAATGCTTACACAAATTGGTCTGTCAGCAGAGCTGTGGGGAGGAGGCCTCCAGCAGTGGGTCAGTGAACCTTACCATACAGGTTTGTTTTTTTAAAGAAAAAAACATTAGTCGCAGAGCTAGCATGAAAATGGGGTAAGTGGAATTGCTTTAATTTAAAATATTACACAGAAGTCAAGAGCAAAGACAGGAGCATGTGCAAAAGGTGAGGATAACTTAAAATCACCTGTTCCACTCTCTAAAACAAAGAAGTGGACTTCTGTTTCCCTTCCTGCTTTGAGAAAATTTGGCCTTTAGCTAGCTAGAATAAAACTATCATGACTCTGAAAACTTAGTATTTCTAATTGCTCATTTTGCAGCACTGGAAACAAAATCACATCAGTTGGTTTATCTGAAGAAAAATGGAGCTGTGATTTAGCAGCAGTGATTCTGGATATTTTGTACAGAATTTTTAAGCCCAGTCTTCAGTAGGTAATTTTTTTTTTGAGTGACTCAGTGACTCCTGCACACTGTAGCTGTCTTCCACTGAACTTTGCTACTGCTTAGTATTGATTATTTTAGTATCTGATGGTTTATTAGATGTGATGCCTCTTACAGGTCATGCTGTTCTGCTGGGCTTACCTGGCTGGCTGCTCTGTCCCTGCCCACGAGCTCTGCAGCCTCCAGCCTCCTTGTCATTCCGTGCCTTTCAGCCTCTGAGGATCTGCTCTGGCAGTTTCCTACTCTCACCCCAGTCCTCCCCTCCTGGCTGTTCCTGCACCTCTAGCAACACATTTTCTGATTAGGCTCTCCTTTTCTTCTATGAAAATTGAAATGAAAAGGCACTTCTTTTGTAAAACCTTGCAGCTTTTAGGCTTTCATCAGAAAGGTTTATGGTTGCTGATGGGGTTACTTCTAGGACTAATTGTCCCTGTTCTGGTTACTTTCACAGTTGAGGCAATTTCATTTTTTTAAACGGTATGCTAGTTCTCTTAGAAATACAATAATTGACTTTCTCTTATGTATTTGTATAATACCAAGAATATTTCTTGCCAACCCAGACTTACAAACTGCTTGATGTGTTTAAGCTGACATGCAGCTGTGCTGTGTTGGATCCAGGCTGTAACAGCCAGTGTCTTGCAGAACAGAGTCCTCAGGAGAAAGCCTAAATGCAAAGGAAGAATGGTATCAAAATTTTATATGTAAATAACAGGCAGACGTTTTTTCTTACACAATTTGGAATAATCTGTATGGATAATATGACTTTGTTCTGATATATTTTTTTAAATGGCAAAAATAATGTGGTTTTTAATTTCCAGACAGGTTCAATCTGAAGTGCTGTGCCTTGCACAGCTCTGGGTGCCACCTGTTAGAGAAAGAATACATTCTCTTAAGTTAACAAGGTGATAATTTTATTGATTTAGTTTTTACCATGAAGTTAAGTGTTCTAGTTATATATAAGCAAAAAAAATTATTACTTTTAGCACTTAGAAGGCAGGTCATCATTTGGACCAGGAGCATCATTTAATTGGTGCTATTACCCAAAGAAATCCTAAATAAGAAAATTACTTCCCTCAATATTTTCTGTTAGGTCTCCTTGTTCATGTAAATTAGATCTTTTTTTGTTGTAAAAAAAGAAAAAAGACTATTTGTTTTAGGTGGGTGGCTGAAATGCTTGGTTCCAAAACTAGTGGGCCTTAAGACCTAATGAAATGGCAATATTTTGTTTCACTAATATCAGTTTTTAATAAGATCTCAAGCTTTGGCTTTGTTTTTCATTAACTGGGAAAAAAAGCAAAGCAAAACCAAAAAGGCAAAGCCCAGTTACTTTACTTTGTAAGGCAGGGAATGTTGTTTCTATGGAGTTTTCTATTGCAGCATCTTCACCTGTGTTGTGCTGGGTGAGCAGTGCAGATGGAAGCACATTCTGTGCTGGGTGCCAGAGCAGCAGGGTGGGAGGGTGCTCATTGCACTGGTGCAAATATCCCACTTCCCACACAGGCTGGTGAACGGGCAGGTCTGCTGCACGGGTCAGTGAAAGGTCCATTTCACTGTACATTTGTTATTGCTTAAGTAATGGGGAAAATTGTAGGGTGCTATAAGGGATAACTCAGACTAACGTGGTCCAGTAAATCTTTAAATTAATGTATTGAAGTATATGGTTTGATTTGTAACTTTTTGTTATACATGGAGGTAATAAATAGGAAGCTAGATGGGACATCATTAATATAAAAAAGTATATAGTAAAACCTTGCAGATTTCTTGTGTTCGAGTAGAGAAGTCTGTAAATTATACCTCAGGTTTTTTGCCTCTAGCTCAGCAAAGCAGGATTTTGTCCAGGATTTCCTGGCCACATGTCAGGCAGTGTCTGGAGAAGCTGTGGCTGCCCCATCCCTGGAAGTGTTCAAGGGCAGGTTGGATGGGGCTTGGAGTAACCTGGTCTGGTGGGAGGTGTCCCTGCCCATGGCAGTGAGGTTAGGACTGGGTGATGTTTAAGGTCCCTTCCAACCCCAACCATTCCATGACAATTAACTACTGAAAGCATCGAAGTATTTTCTCACTTCATCCTCTCTGGGTTAACCTTTGCAGTTGCCAGGTGTGCTGTCTGCAGGTAGCTGACTTCAGAGCAGGTGCGTTTGGTCAGCAAAAATGGATTGTGAATGTTGTGTTCAAAACAAAACAGTGTAAACTGCCAACTGACTCACTCCTTTCAAGGTTGCATGATGGACATGGGAGACTTCATTTCCTACCTTTTTTTTGGCCCTTGTCAACTGAAAAAAAAAAGTAGTTTGCTTTTTTCCCCCTCCATGAAGTGATTTTAACTTTTATTTTATTGGGCTTGCTACTTAGAATATTCAAAGACTAGAGAGGGAACAGTAGTTCTTCTGTAATGTATGAATACTCAGAAAGCAGCTGAGCTTTTTCCTCCCCCCTTGCAGTGTGACAGAGTATTCCACGAGGCTGATTGTTTTAAGTGTTTCTCAAATTGATCTTCCTACTTTGGATTAAGTTTTACTTAATGAGGAACTAATGAGATTACCATAGACAAAAAAAGACTATGTCTCTTTTGGGAGTCTACAATTTCTAATACTTTATTTCAAACATCCATAATTCTTTCTTTAGAGAATGCAAATTTAAATTATAATCAAACCATGGGACTTCTCCAGCAACTGTTTTGACACTGGATGATGAGAGTATTGTACTGTGTATTTTCTTCCTGGGGAAAGGATTGACTGCTGCAAGATTAAAACGTTCTGGATGGGTGCCATTTTCAGATAGTTCAACTAGAAGAGAATGGATCTGATTAAAGGATAAAGCTGTCTATTTGTTTGTTGTTTTTGCTCCATGCCATACAATGAGAGTGATTCTCTGCCTCTTTTCTCTAACAAGAATTAGAATCGGAGGGTTCCAATAACTTCATATTAATACTCTTCTTTGAATGGAAACATGAAGGAGCTAAACAATTAACATTTCCTCTAAACTTAAAAATCTGGGAAAAAAACTTCCACAAAATACTTAAGAAATCTCCAGATATTCAAAAGGAAGCACTGAAAATAAGGAACTTGTAAGTTTGTTTGTTTGTTTTTTCCCAGAGTTTGGATGTTTTAGGAAACATCTGTCCCAAACTATAATCAAAGTTCCCAATGGTGTTGTATTTAAAGTTTTCAGTGAAGTCAGTGGTTCATTTCTGGTTTCTAATTGTGTGTTTACTTGAACCACTGGCAGGATTAACACCCCCTGTTGTGAAATTAAGCAACCTTCATTTGCTCAAAATGGGAGCAGCTATTAAACTGTCATTGATTATGCTGTTAAATTGTATTTTGTGTAGAGTTGGTATGGCTTCATATTATTGATTTTACATTTAATTATTTGACTGATTTAAAACATGCACAAAAAGTTTTGTTCTAAATAGCATGCCCAGCTCATTAAACACTGTGCCCCTCCCCAGTAATTTTGCCCTTCTGGTGATTAGCAGCAGTTTATCTGAGAGGAAAAAAATTACGCTCGTGACCTGAATCTGCAAAGATTTAGGTATGCAAATGACTTGTTGAATTAAGGCAGTGAAATGTAGCTTCCTTTAAAGTTAAACTCACTGGGAGTGCTCATGCTTATGGAATTGGGATCTCGACTGGGCATGAATCCTCACCAGTAGCAACCTGTGACAGGGAGCAATGTGCAGGCTGTGCTTGCCCCAGAAATGCTGACTAACACCTGGAGAGTTTAATTTCTATTTAAATAAAAGTGTGCTGGATCTTGCTTAATCTTTGGGTTTCCCATATGTAAGAATATACTTAAGTCATGCACCTCAGGCACAAGCATTTACATTAAGAATGCACTGAAGTGTTTAGTTGAATTTGGGGCATCATCCTTCAAGATGCCATATTTGTTATTATGGAATCACAGAATTGTCAGAGTTGGAAGGGACCTCTAGAGATCATCCAGTCCAACCCCCCTGCTAAAGCAGGATCCCCTGGAGCACATTCCACAGGGCTGCACCCAGGGGGGTCTGGAATATCTCCAGAGAAGGGGATTCCACAACCCCCCTGGGCAGCCTGTCCCAGGGCTCTGTCACCCCCATAGTAAAGAAGTTTTTCTCATATTTCAGTGGAACTTCCCATGTTCCAACTTGTGCCCCTTGCCCCTCGTCCTGTCCCTGGGAGCTACTGGGCAGAGTCTGGCTCCATCTTACTTGCACCCAACCTTTAGATACTTGTAGGCATTAATTATTACCTGAAAGAGTTCTGAATCGTGGTGAAAGAGAAGATCCTCAACAGGAGGAGCAGCAGAGGACAGGTGAGCCTGGTGCCCTGTGCTGTTCTGAGAGGTTTAGCCCTGCTGGCTGCAGGAGCTGGTGGGGTGTTCGGGGGGCAGAGTCCTGTGCACTAGAGACTCCTGTTCCACGTCTGCTTCATCTTTTGTACTTTTTCTTTCTGAGATGCATCAAGACTCCCAAGCTACAGGCTGTACTGCAGTTTGAACTAAGCCTTGAGGCAGGGTATCTGAGTTCAGGCTTAGAGGAACTTTTATAGTCTTGAAGTGGTTTTTAGATATAGCAGCATTAAAACTGATGTAAATTTAACTAGCACTGCTTTTATAATTTTGATTGGTACATTTTCTAGTTACTGAAGATAAAATACAGATTTATATAGATTCTGCCCTTTCCAAAACCATCGTAACATTCCTTTTCAGTGTTTTAGTGAAGTCATAACGTTGAATTTGTGCTAACAGAAAGTAATGTCTGTTAAAAGCAAGAGATCAAATACAAATGTACATCATTGCAGAAAATAGAGATGGGTGGGCTGGAAGGGAACAGTCATCTAATGAGACAGTAGCCCCAACGTTACAGAACATGGCCAGGAAGTTGGTTTTTGCATCAGTTCTGTCCCTGCAGATGTACTCTCCTGCTTTCTTTGCGAAGGACTGGAAGCTAAGGTGAATATGTGAAGTTTTGTGCAAATGCTGCCATTATGTCAAGTGTGTCAGCAGGAAGAAGAGATGTTTGCAGTTGGCCAGTGGGATAAATAAACAAGGCAGAGAGGCAGCTGAGCTGCTGCCTGTCTTACTCCAGTAGCCATAGTAGTTTTTCAAAAAGGACAGCGTTCCTGGTGTTGGAAGAAGCTTTGTCATTTAAAGCTGGCCAGATGGACCTGGATTAGGATGATGGTTCCCAAAACGCGTCACGCAGGAGAGTGACGCCAGCGCGGCAGCTGGGCCGGCAGCAGGAATAAAAGGGTTTTAGGGAGAGTGGGTGCCCTGGATCCAGTGCTAGCAGCAAAGCAAAGCCAGTTTTCCTTGTTACAAATCTCTCGTTTTGACTTTTCAAGGAACTTTGATGTCTCACCCTGTAGTTAGGACTATCCCATATTGTGTTTTCCTTTGTAGAGATATTTTTCTGCTTTTAATTTGAGGAATTCTGACCACTTGGTCAAAGCTGCTGCTGTCACTGGGCTGTTATAAATCTCAAAACTCCCAGTAGTTCCCCAAAGTGTGTGCAGACAATCTGCTCCAAGTCTAATCAACATTGCTGGGTAAATTTTAACCATTGTGGGGGGAGAGGACACAAAACACCAAACAAAAACAAACCAACAAAAAACCCCAAACTCAAAATAACTTTCTCTTGTTTAAAAATAATTTTGCTGAACAGTAGATCCTGAGGACTTCGAGCACTGGAGAACAGTCATGCTCATTCAGAATTCTTGTGTTGGTGTTTCCCCCTTGTTTTCTTGACCTTTTGTAAATATAGGTTATATCTGATGGCATCAGAAGAGACTTGGTGCAGTGATTTTTCATTTACCTTAGTAAGAATATCAGTGGGATTCTCAAGCCACTGTTGAATATTCACACCTTCCTGAATGAGGTTAGGAGTTGTGATGACTCATGAACTTTCTTAGAAAGAGATGTATGGAATTCTGGTTTAGACTGGTCAATCAAAGAAGCTTTAAAAGAAAGAACTTCAATATATTGTGATGCTTTCCCTGTTCTCTAAATTCAGGTGTGTGGTTGATTTGCTCTTCAAGAGCAGGGTGAAATTCAGCAGAGGAAAAAAAATGCCTGGTTTTGTTTCTGTGTGATTCATATTGAAAGCCTTAAGAAGAAATAATAGAAAAATAGTATTGAACAAATACTTTGAGTTTTCTTACAGTTTTTTTTTTCATTTATCAGTTTTTATTATTAGTGGTTTAAGTTTTCTTGTTCAACCTTAATGACAACAAACTCAGTGGAAGATTGTGTCACGTAATTGTGTTGGAGTTTCCAGAAAGTGCTGGATATTATAGAACTTCATGGGAAATTATGCCAGTTTGCAGGGTTTCACACTCTAAGATTCCCCTTCTGGCCACTTTCTAAGTTACAGAATTTCATGATGTGCCTGCTTCCTCCCAGGAAGAAGATTTTGGAGGCTGGAAATCTAAGGGAATTACGATGCTACGGATAGTAAACTAAACCTAATTTATAGACTTGTAAACAACATGAATAAAAAGATTTTTCTTTAAATGCCTTTTTAAATGATCAGCCTATAGCTTAAATATTTGTGCTATTGAGCATTTCTTGTTCCTGGTATATTTCCAGTGAGTCCTTCAGGAAACAGTGAAAAACAAGCCTGTGCAAAGTTGATCTTTCTAAGAAGCAGAAAAACATTTTGTCTTTAGGGGGAAATAAACAGCATTTAAACTGTCTTTGTGTGTCTTGAAGAAATAAGTAAGGTAAATCCCATTCTTTACTGTGTTATGTAAATGTCTACATTAAGGATTTACATATATAATTAATTTGATTTTTAAAAAAGCTTTTCCAAGCCAAGTATATATGCAGTTAGGAAATTGTATGTAAATAAGTTGATGTATAGATAAAACATTACCATGACAAGCCAGCCAAAGTTGCTTCTGATATGGAGGATTACCCCATGTGCCTGGGTGTTTGGCAGAGCTACATGGTTGTAAGTTGAAACCAAGTAATTGCTGTAAGTGGAGAAAAATGGTATCGGGAGTATGAGTATGCTAACCTTTCTCTTCCTTTCTTTTCCCCTTGACTTCTGATGAGTGTGTAGACTTTGGGGTAGAACTGTGAATTTATTTACTGGTGACTATTAGGTTGTAAAATACACATTAATGTTTCAAAAGGGGAATGAAATCCCTCATGTATTGTCATATTTTCTTACTCTCGCCTATTTTTAATGTTGGTCTTTGTGATTAGATGATGATACTCAATTTAGCTTCTGACCCACCGATACTGCCAATTACTTTCAGAACAAACTTGAAAGGGTCCCTTTGTAATGAATGGTCATTCTTGGTTGGGTGAAGACAGGTGACATTTAGACTTGGATATTTTTGGTTTAGTGCAAGGTGGAGTTTCATAGCATTGTGAAATAACACTGAAGAATATGTATGAAGAAGCATGGAGAAATGTCACACTTTATCAATGAGTGTTCACTGTTTTCTACTTGTTTTGGTCATGGAGTATTCACTGTACCAAAGCCTGGTGGTTTTCCTTACCTCCTCCTTGTTGCATTGTGCCATCTTTGGAATCTGTTTGGTTCAAATCAGTAGAACAGTAGAAAAGTAACTCAAAAATAGACAAATAAATAGATTTTGCTGGCCTACTATTTACTGGGTTGCTACTTGCTGTGGGACCAGACAGACATTACAGGTGTGACAAAGTGGATGGAATTCTGTGCGGGAAACTTTGGCAAGGCAGGAGGTGTGTTTGAGGGAGAGGGTTGGTGGGCAGGCTGGTTGGAACGTGGCCTTCCCCGTCTGGCATTGCTCAGCCTGGTTCAGTTCCACTGGAGCCCCTTGTCTTCAATCTTAAGGTTTTTAAGTCATCAAGTTTTGTGCTATGTTGTGTACCTTACTGCTTCTTAAATGCCAGGTTTATCCCAAGATGATGTGACCACTGGATGCACGCTGCCTGTCGTGGCTGCTCATCAGGAGCTGAGCAACCGGGCTTGGGTTGACCAGGGTTAATACAGAGACTCCTGAAGACTTTGTACATAAACCATGGTCTCTCAATATAAGAGAGTGATGTTTTCAGGCTTAATTTGCAAAAAGCAAAGAACTCCTCAAAAACTTATCTTGAGTTAGGGTCAAGATGATTGTTTTCTTTTGAAAAGTACAAAGCAAAGAATTAAGTGATCTATGTGACAGTGTTACAGATTCATCAAGGAAATTATATTTTGTTTACTTAGCTGTTAAATGATATGAGGCACATGAAATTGCTCTTAAAATGAAAGATAAACTTGTTGAATTTCTGTCTAATTACATTTTTAGAGATATCGTCTCTTCTCAAAAAACATGTATTGTTTTTTAAAATGCGCTTTTAGATTGCATGCACAGTGTTGGTAATCTCAAAATATCTTTGTTTCTCAACAGATATAAAAAAATAAAAATGAGTGAACCAGACCATGGAACATCCTTTACAACTCATAGGATTAATGATGTAGGTATGTATGCTATCGTGTTCAAATGGAATTGTTTTATCACAATCTAGAATAGATCTACTTATGAAATACTTTGTGCAGTTAATAGCTGCTTATTGAAGCTGCTGTAGCCTTCTGATCATGGACGCATAGAATGGTTTGGGTTGGAAGGGACCTTAAAGCTCATCCAGTTCCAACCCCCTGCATGGGCAGGGACACCTTGCTCCAAGCCCCATCCAACCTGCCCTTGAACACTTCCAGGGATGGGGCAGCCACAGCTTCTCTGGGCAACCTGTTCCAGTGTCTCACCACCCTCACAGCAAAGAATTTCTTCCTAATATCCAATCCAAACCTATCCTCTTTCAATTTAAAACTCTTGCCCCTCGTCCTGACACTACAGGCCCTGGTAAAAAGTCTCTCTCCATCCTTCTTATGAATCCCCCTTTATGTGTGGAAAGGCCACAATCAGGTGTCCCTGGAGCCTTCCCTTCTCCAGGCTGAACAACCCCAACTCTCAGCCTGTGTTTGCAGGAGAGGGTTCCAGCCCTCTGATCATTTCTGAGGGTTCCTCTGGACCTGCTCTACCCGGTCCATTGTCTGTCTCGTACTGGGGTCCCCAGAGCAGGGGGCAGAGCTGCAGGTGGGGTCAAACAAGAGCACACTAGAGGGGCAGAATCCCCCCCCTCCACCTGCTGGCCAGGCTTTTTTCCATGCAGCCCAGGATACAACTGGCTTTCTGGGCTGCAAGTGCATGTTGCCAGCTCGAGTCCAAATTTTTGTCCACCTGGATACCCAAGTCCTTCTCCTCAGGGCTGCCCTCAATCCATTCATCCCCCATTCCACACTGATAGTGGTGACTACCTGGTGGGTGACTTGAAAAAATCTTTCCACAATGAGGCATCATCTGAGCTCGTGTTGTCAAACTTTCTGTAGGCGTGTTGCAAAGGAAAATCCTTGGGGAGACCTGAAGGAGGATCATGAGATAGCTTTGCAGAGTTAATATTTGATATGGGACCCCTCTGCAGAACTGTCAGACATACTGCCTCCAGCCACTATGTGAAGGGAGAAAATCTGGCTAGAACACCTACTGGCAAGTTTCACTGCTAAGGGAAAAGACAGGTTGGAAAGAAAAGGCCCATTCCTTATCTCTTTAAGCTTCCTAGTTTATGTGAAGTTACTGAGGATCTGTGTGCTAAAGCTTTACAGTACTGGGGCAAAAGTTTGAGTATTTTCATTTACTACTAAATATCTCTGGGTTTAGCAACTATTGGTTATAGAAGATTGTGGAAAGGCATTTTAAAATCTAAACGTGTAATATTTCATCTTTTTATTCAAGTGTGTATATATGTGTTTGTGAGTGTATATATACATGGAAAAATATAAAATTTATTTTGTTTGTAAAATATAAGACACATCCAATACATTACCTATTAAATATAAAGTTTGCATCCTATATACCAAGGCCCTGATCTTGGAGTTAATCTTGCATGGACAGACCCTATTGACTGCAGAAAATTTCTGAGTAGAGTTCTCAGTAGAAGAAGAAACAGAGATTAATAGCAGACATTCATAAGATTAAGGTATACAGGCTAAAGGAAAAAGTATATTGAAAGCAAAATTAAATTATTTGGGGTTAAAAGTTTGGACATTGAGCTGGTCTTTTTACTCCTTATTCTTTTCTTAGATGTGGGGGACATTATTAAGTTGGTGAAGTTGAGTTATCTGAGGAAGTATCTCAGGTACCTACTTTCTTTCTTTAGTTCTATATGTAGCTGTATATATTTGTTTTATATAAAACTTTAAGAATGTAGGAAACAGCAGATTATGTTGCCAAATTAAACTTGGTACTTCCAGAGACAACTCTAAGACTTTCAAACATTGCAAGCTTTTTTGTTTAGAAACCCAACATCTTAACATTTATTTTTCATCTAGGTACCACCAAGTTTAAAGTAAATGAATTTTCTCTGCTTATTCGCTGTTCTCTGATACATTTTTCTGTGGTTAGAACAGATTAGGATGACCCAACAAAAGAAAAACTACTCCCTGCTCTATTACAATATTCCGTTTTCTCTCCATCTATTCCTTCCATGAGATGGTTCATTCTCCTTTCCTAGTTGTTTCCTGCACTGTGTTCATTGTTGCTTCCTCTATAGCAGTATACCCTTTTACATTTTTAATCCTGGTTTTCCACGCTTTTTGCTGTCAACTGTTTTCTCTCATTTTATATTGCAAGGAGGAAAGGGTGCAAAAAAGATGATGTGTTTGTTTTCTGATTACATCTCTTGTCCTTACTACACTATACTGAAGAATAAAGCTGGCATGGAGAAAGCAGGGTTTCAAAAGCAGGTGGTGAGTGAGAGCTGTCACAGGAACAGCAAACTGTAATTTCATGGAGTAGTTTAAGGAGATGACAGTGGTGACAGACCAAAGAAAACTGGTCAGGATCTTGAGCGCCATAGCCAGATAGGATTCCTAGCCCTGCATATCTATACCACAGTTCAAAGCAAGTGGTGCAAGAAATCCCTGCTAGTGAAGTGATTTAGGAGTTACTTCCCGTTTCTGATCTGAAGGAGTGGCAAGGCTATAAGCTGACTGCAGCATGAGGACTGTCACTCTGTGCAGTGACACGGTGTAGAACATTTCCCACCACACTGACACTTGCAGAGCTCTCAGCAGCAGCTGCAACAGGTGCTGCAGGGAGGGACTTAGGCCTGTGTGTCCTCTGGAAGGTGACAGTGTCCCACCCACCTTTGTTCTGACACTTCCCTGCATCACACTAGGCTATCCTGGCACTAAGTGAGCTTCACAAGCACCATTATCAAGGAGTTGTACTTAATGATTTCTGGCAGTAGTTGATGTCCTTTAGCAGTACTAAACAATTACTGATTCTTTGCTAACAAATACGACAGGATGCATCTGCTAACTTCCCTCCCAGGCATTTGCCTGCAGGGAGCCTGAATCAGAAATGTTATGGAATGGCCCTGGGGCTGCTGCCATGCCCAGCTGCTCCTTGCTGCCCAAAATGACTCCTAGCAGCCCAGAAGGGATGGTAAGCTGTTGGGAGCAGTGGTGGGGTAGTCGGAGGCTTGGGAGGAGGAGCTGAATGGCTTTTCAGAGGGTTTCACAACTGAACTTTTGCTTCTTTGAACATGGAATGATGATCCAGAATCTCTGCTGGGCAGCGTTGTAAGCAATCTCAGAAAGAAGGAAAAGCAATCTTTACATAAAATCATGCTGATTTAGGGATGAGAACTTTAAATTTGGGTTGATGGTCATTGCCCACAGATGAACAAAGCTACCTAAAGGCCTAAAAACTGGGAGAAAGGAGTTTATTCATGTTAAGCTCATAGGAGGGATAAAATGGAAGAAATTAGTGGATCAAACTACTGAACACTTCTTGTGTAAGTTTAATGGAGAATAAAAAATAGTCATAAGTCAAGATTAAAGCTATAACCTGGTTAGCATAATACTGATTTGGTGGAATAATTTGCATGTTGAGAAGATTAATGGAGAGGAAAGCATGACTGACAAGCAGGAGAAAAGGAGGAAGCCTTCCTCTGGGTAGGTGGGGTGCCCTCTCAAGTTCTGAGAGAGGAAACTGCAAAGGGATCACTTGTGGCAGCTGTAGATGATTAGAGGGGGAAAAAGGCACAGTTCTGTTTTGATAGGAGTCTGGTACAGCCCAGGGAGCCAGGAAAATCTGATTACTATCAGGCAGTCATGTATCTGAGGTTGCCTTGGGTGTGCTGCTCTTTTTCTATTGACAAATCTTGTTCAGGCAGGATTTGTAGCCTTGGCTTTCTGGATTCATTCTGATGTGGCTGCTGGTCTTCTCAGTCCTTGCCTTGCTGAGTTTTAAGTGTACACATAACATGGTTTGGATGAAAGGGACCATGAAATGGTGGAAGTACCATTCTTAGGAAGTTGGCAAGGGGAAAGAGAAATAAAGGTAGTGGATTTTAGGAGGTGAACATATGCTCAAAGGTAGGACTCCATGGTAAATGTGAGGTAACTGTTGTTGGGGGAATATGGCAATTCCTCAGTGAAACTTCTTAGAGGGATCACTGTAAGGTATCTTCACTGTGTGATGAAGGACCATCTTGGTTAAAGCTTCGTGGACTTCAAATGCTTTTTCAGCAGAACTCCTTCCTCTGGGTTTTTTGGACAACAGTCTTTCAACATTGTCATGGTCTTTCGAACACTGATGACAGGGCTGCAAAAGGAGGACATTGTAAACCATGCTGTATGCAACAGAAACCAACTATGATGTTTTCCTTGCAATTTAGTGCCTTTCTCTTTTTTAAGGAAGTACACTCTTTTCCCAGGGGCCTACAGAAGTTTAATAGAGGAATTATGCTGTTCTTATGGCTGGAGATTCAAAGGGAAATGTAACTTCTATGTAATCACATAGAAGTAGTAGTTTATGTACCTTTTAGAAAACATCACTCTTATTGCTCAATCTATAGATTACAATAAAGATGAAAGGCAGTTTTGCTTTTTGTGAAACAAGAATGCACATGTTGAAAGTTATGTATTTCTGTATTAGAACTTAATACAATTCCAGTAATCACAGTTTAAACTTATTCTTTAAGTTTGTGTATTAAAATGCCTTTAAAAATGAACTCTTTGTAAATAGACAAAAGGTTCATGTTTCTTCTATAGTTCCTACTAGCTCATGTTTGTTTCAAATTCTTATTCACCAACTAAAAATCTTTTTATGCAAACTTCTAATGTTTAAAATACACTGTTTCTAGTTTCTATCTATTATGCTTTAACTTTGAATCATGCTTAAAATATTTCTCCAGAATTTGAAATCACTGTTTTTTATGTGATAACTAGAAAATCTGGTTGTTCCCATGGGAAATGGTCTTTGCAGCCGGAAGTATAAACCTGTTGACTACAAACATCTTTATGAACTTGCTGCTGTTGAAAAAAAAGGCATCTGAAAAAATTCAATTAAAGGTATGATTTTTATGTTGTTTGTAAGGTGAGGGAGTTTAAAATTCAATGATATTTCTTTTCACTGCCCCAGGCAATCTGAGAATGAAGAGGGATCACAAATGGCTGTAAGAAGGGGCAAAACATGAGAGTTTATCACAGCATTATTGTGTTTTGGACACGTTAAAGTGTTGAGTGTATTTGAATCAGAGATGCTGGGGATTCTGCTACCCCAAAAAGATGGGAAAAGTTTGTATTTGACTGCTTTGAGGAAATTCATCCAGACTCATTACATAAAGTACTCAAAATACTGGGGTAATGACGAAGTTACAGAAATAAATGGAATGGAGAAGTTCATCCAGGAAGAAAGAACATAAAACAGTGAGTACTTGTATATTGCAATAGTTGGGGCAGGGTTGGAGGGTGAAGGTGGTTAGGAACAAACAAGTTTTGGTTTTCCCTGTGGATGTGCAGAAACATTCTTTGGATTTGTATTTTTAAGATCTTCCCTTTAAACGGTAATGCTTTTTTCAAAGGAGAGTATTTATGTCCAACTGCCAGAAATGCAGGTGTCCAAGGAGCCTCCAGCCTCTCTGGAGCATGTGTTGCTGGCTCTGTATGTTTTTCTTTTCAATTTGTGTGGAAATGGTGTCAAACATTGATTCAGAAACACTGTAGATGTGGTGCTTAGGGACATGATTTAAGCACTGAACGAGTAGATTAGGTTATGGTTGGTGGATTTGGGCTATGGTTGGACTTGGTGATCTTCAAGGGCTTTTCCAACCAGGATGATTCTGTGATTCTGTAGAGTAGTAGTAACTCCTTGTGGGACTGGAGCTACTTTCAATGTGTAACTGTTTCACTGAGTGTTACATGATTAAAAAAAAAATCTAATTCACAGAAAAGTGATTTCTGAAGAAACTGACAGATATACATTCAGCTGCAATAGTTCCTTTAGGCTGAGAAACAAAAGAGGAAAAAAAAATTACCAATTTGGAACAAACTCCTCCAGCAGTGATGTTACTTGAATGCTTTTTCAGAAACCTGCATATCCAGCCTAAGGATAACAGTTTTGTGTGCTCAGCCTGTGCTAACACAGCAATTTGTTGTCTCTGCAGTCCTTGGCCATTCCTCTGAACAGTTTGCAATTTTCTGGATGGCCTTTGGAATGAAAGACTATGCTGAAGACTTTGGTGTAGAAACTACACAAAATACAGTGACTGAAGTTTTCTTGTGCAGATGACTGAGGGAGCTGACCATCTGATGTCTTTGGCATGTATAAAAAATAATTCAGAGTCTTCATTCAAACAGGAATGCAGAGTTCAGCAAATTGCAGTAAAAAATTCTCCTGAATTCATTCAAGCTTTAAACTGATTTTTCATAATCTGTCTTTTGGTATTTCACCTTTTCAAGTGTTTTCCAACTGAATAGGTAGTAAAATATACATGCTGAAAGCTCCACAGAGAATAGAATGTGTTCCCACCTACTACTTTGTTGCTGATTCAGGCTGTCCACATTCTGAAGTGCCAGAGGGTAGAATCAAAACAGCAACTCAGTTGTTGGCCATTTAAGCAAAAAAAATATAACACATACAAAAACAAGCTAATATTGCAGCAGTTATACATAAATGTCATTGCTTTTGCCACAAAGTAATTTCAAGGGCATATTAAACTGTCTACTTCAAGATCTCCTTCAGTTTTTGTTTCACTTCAGTTTTAGAATTGAAGTGTATGTATTTTTATATTACTCCAAGTACAGCATTCTGTTTGAAGTCTGGTTTCAAGCACCTAGTAGTAATAGAGAAGAAGCTATAAGTAACATTTTAAACATGAAAATATGTGAAAAATAAAAATGAGGAGATGTTATCTCTTATTCAAAAGCATCATAACATACTAATTTAAAGCATAAAACAGGTGTTTTCAAACTTTCTTATAGTACAGTCCCAAATGCAGCTTCCTCTGAACACCTTTTTGTCCTGCTCTCAGCCACATCATCTCTCCACAGCCCCTACTGCAACTTCTCACCCAAATAACACCACCACTAAAGCAGGTTTGCTGCAAAGGCACATTCCAGTTGTGCTTCTTCCTTATGTGGGTGTCTAGGAACCAGGTAAATTCAACCAGATATATCAAACTCAGAGTCGTTTGAGAGGTGTAAATGTTTAAAACAAAACACCTACCATTTTGACCTGGAAAGTAAGGTATTCCCTTTGTGGGTGAGTGGAGGAGAGGCTGTGGTGGGCAGTGCTGGGATTCTTGCTCTCCTGTCCCCGAGCCCTGCCTGGAGCAGCTGCAGCTCCTCACCTGCCCCTGCTGCTCTTCTGCAGTAGAATAATGTACCTGCATGAAGGAAGGGCTGGGGAGGGGGGAAAAAAGGGAGCATGTGTGAGAATTGTGGGAGCCTCTGGAATCAGAAGGGGTTTTGCAGCTTGCAGGAGGTGGCTGGGGCAGGGGTGAGGTCTGGTGTTATGGAGGAAGGTGGTGTCCAGGCAGCACAAACAAGCAGAAAAGGAGCTGGTTCTGAACTGAAATGCTGCTTTGTCCTGAGTTTGCTCTGAGAGGCCAGAGGACGGTTATGGTGCTGGGAGGAGGAGAGAAAATTGAGTTGTCTCTGGGGCCTCTGGCAGCCACAGATGACTTCTGATCCTTTCTCCTTCAGTGCTGGTGGGTCAGAGTCACCTGCAACTGCTTCATCAGCCTTCCCTGGCAGCACTTCCACTGGTTGAAGCAGGGACTCCATCTGTCTTCAGAGCTTGTCTGTCTGTTTTGTCTGAGGTTGGAAGCAATGTTTTTGTGAAGCCCTCAGACAGTTCCAGAGCCTCTTTAATTGGATGGATTTTGGAAAAGCATTCTTTTTCAGTAATCAATTTTTGAAATTCTTTTTCTTGAAGGACACTCTTCCACTCTTTCATCTTCCCACCTGTAAGAAAGCGTATTTTTCTTCTGCCCATCTTCTCTCCTTCACCTCCTGGGAAATAGGGATGGGAAAGAAATAAGAAAAAGAGAGAGAAGAAAATGGACTTCATTTTTTTCATTTTCTCTTTTAATTTATTGTGGTTTGAATTGGAATATTTTTTTTTCATTAAAATTGGTTACATTTGAACCCATTCTTTAGAAAAACACAGTTTAAAAAAAAGCTTTTAGGTACATCATTCTGCAGTTAAAAATTTCTGTATGAAGGCATTTGATAAAGCTATTGAACAGTTTCAAAATACAAGCTTTGATTTTTCCTACAGATTAAAAAAACTGAGCAAGTTTCAAAAATTAGCAAAGAGCAAATGCTGCTGAAACAGCATCAGCAAGTGTGGTGGCAAGAACATAAAAGACTGAGTGAGAAGAGGTAAGAGCTGAGGACTCCTAATTAGCTGTTGTTGGAGAAATACGTCAGTGGGCAGAGGTTCTGGTATGATGTATTTGCTGCCAGGGACAGCAATGGGGAAATATTAAAATACTGGAATGGAAGATAATTTTTTGTGCAGGGCACGAGAGTTTGTGACCTACATGGAAAGGGTTCTGTGGACACAGGGAACATATGAAGGGAGAGGAGAATGGATGTATCTCTCCATGAGGATCTCGCAGCTGTTCAGTCAGCCCATCACTATCAGAAGAGCATGATTTGTAGGAGTATCAGGAGTTATCAGATACTGTGTAATTCCTTCAGGGTCTGTCTCTAGATATGCATATTTAGCTCACACTTTGAACGTGGAACACTGATACTGTTCTTGTCTGTTATCTGGTGTATTGTGTGTACAGCAGATCCATGGCAGCATTTTGTTTTGCTCAGAGGGGGGTTGCTTCCATACCACCTTCACGTGCAAGTCCTGCACTTCATACCTCCCCAGGCAAGGAATCCCCTTTTTACTTAATTATCAGAGTACTTGAGGTTTATAATTCTTGAAAACTTAAGGAATGAGAAATTAAAGCTTCTGTAAATCATGTATTATTACCTTGCAGGCAAAAAACAGAAGCAGAAATAAAGACTTTTCTTGATGAAGAAAGCCATAAACACGACTTTTTTTTTTATATGAGGGACTTGGGTAAGATTTTTTATTAATTTATTGATTATTTATTATAGTAAAAATTACCTTGATAATTGAAGTTTTTAAATCCCTCCCTTGACAGGTGTATGTTTAGAAAAAGCACAGTGCTGTGTAATATTTTGTGTGTTTGAGAAAGCTTTGTTTCCTTTTGAATATAGAGCAAAAATTATCAAAGGAACAAGACAGATACCAAACAAATACCCTAGTTCCTATCTGGCAAATAAAAGAGAATTTGAAATTCAGGCTGTCTGAAATGCACCATTACCTCTCAGAAGAATCTTGTCTGAAATCTCAGTTCAATCCAGTTGATGTGTTACAGCAGGTTGGTATTTTAACTTTATTTTTACAATGTATTATCACTACAGTTTTAGCGTTTTCCTATATTTGTATGTAGTACTTTGAGGATATAACTGACATTCAGAGTGCCCAGTAACCTCTGTCCTTGCCATGGTGCAGGTGTGCACACTATAGTCTGTAAAAGCAGAGCAGATGGAAATCTGCTGGAACTGGAAATCCAGCTCTTTGTTTCTAAATAAGAGCTTTCATATTATGACAAGATAAAGAAGTAACAGTAACATATTTCATTAATTAGATTACATTTGTGAAGAAGCAACAGAAGGCAATTTTGGAATCCCTTATCCTTGAAAGTCTTGCTTTGGAAAGAGAGCTTGAAGACTATAAAACAGAAGTAAGCTTTTCCTTGTAAGTTTAATTTTTTGAGAGAGAAAATACAATGCAGAGTAGTCTGCTGAGTAGCATTTTTTCATCACAGGCATTGGCACATTCCTTTGAAGAGAAAAAGGAAACTTTCCTTGAAGTTCCTTCAGCACTACTGTCTTTGGAATGCCCTTATCCTGATTTGAAGACCTTAGTTATCAATGAATACCAAAAGCTTGCAAGTGGGTACTGGTCTAAGTTTCAAGAGATTGACCAACAGTTAACAGTTTTCTATAGGTAATGATCTCTGTTTCTTCATTTCTTTTGTTAGGTATAAAATAAATAGCTGTCATGTATTTTGTAATCTATAGATCCTGCAGTGGCCTTTCCTATGGTAAGGGGTTGGTTCTGTTCTCTGCAGGCAGAGGACAGCTGATGTGGTGCCCAACTCTCAGGGCTGAAGTGTCAGTAACTGTTTGCACAGCTGAGAGAGCTGAGGCTGTCCTCTCGGAAATAATAACCCAAATGTTTGGTGGATTAAAGAACCAACAGTCTGGTGTGCATCAAATGTCCTCTTCACATGCTTCTGTATGAATAGAAATCATTCTTTCTGCATGGTAACTACACTATCAAATTTATGTCAGAATAGTACAGTCTTTCTGAGATAGATCTAGAATGTGCTTATCTATAAAGCAGATAAATAGGTTCAATCTTTTAACAAATTTTGGATCACTGCAGTAATTCTCATCACAAAGGAATGTAAAAAATGTGTGTAGCTCTGATTCAGAATAACTGAAAGGAGGAGAGACTTCTGTAAATTAAAAAAGTTTATAGAACATAAATATTCATAATGATCTAGAAATGCCTATACATTGAAAGTATAAAGCTGAGTTTTCCATCTGAGGCTGACTTGAGTTCAGGAGATCATGAGCTGCAGATACTGGACGAGCCTTGACTTGTTTGTGGCACCTACTCATATTCCTCTGGCATCAGGGTTTTAGAAGACAGAGTAGGAAGGTCAGTGCAGTTGTTTGAAGCCTGGACAGAAGAAACTGGCCGGAGCAGGAAAACTGCTAATTTTCTTTGGTAAAACAATCACATGCTGCTTCTAATCTCCCCCTTTCTCTATATGCACCTGCAGTGCAGCACTTAAAATCTTCTGCCACTGCTGCTCAGAGTTTAAGATGTTGGATCCCATAGAAAGTGATGTTATAATCTACTTATCTTTTGTATAAACTGCACACATATTCTGAAACCTGTGGGTTTTTTACTGTGATATCCTAGCTATTGTAACATGATACTTACTAAGAATTGTTCTGACCCTTCCCATATTTATAGCATTTATTAAGCAGCAAGTGGCAAATTTACAGCAGTTCCTTTGCTAGTGGCTGGTATTTTGTTACAGATGCTCTCATGGAAGAAGTTTTAACAACGTCTATGAGAAAATCTGAGATTAATACTAAATCATTAAATGTATGCAAACTCTTTCTAGTGGTTTTAATTAAATAATGTTAAAGTTAATGATCAGCCCAATTTTGGTGAAAATTCATAGATTTAAGTCCCTTGATCCACACAGCATGAATCTGAATCACAGACAAACATGAATGCAGACAACAGGGCCTATGAAAATGGTTGAAAAATCTACTGTTGTATTGTCATTGATCATATGCCAGGTCTGAATTTAGGCCCTAAGCTAGCTAATTTTGATAAATAATATCAAGATTTAAGGATAAAATAACGTATTTGTGACGGAAAGATATTCAGTTGTAGGCATGAGAACATATGCAGTGGTACTTGGAAGGAATGAGGTTATGATACCTAGGTGGGGGAAAGAGGACAGGGATGGAACAAATGCTGGTGGCAGTGGCAGGAGCCTGCTGGGGGATGCAGGGACATCTTTGTGTAGGACAATTCACTCCATCTGGGTCAGTGTATGCTGGGAATGTGTGAAATCATAAATGAACCATCAGCAATTATCTTAGGCTTTTTATTTAAAGCTGGGTCTTGGTCTTTTTTGTTTGCCTTCTGGTCTTCAAATCTTTAATGTGTTGCTAATTTATGTTTCTATTATTTTATACACAACGACATAAAAAATGTGTTTGTGAGGGGAAAAAAAGAACAAGACTGTTCTTGTAGAATTGCTTACTCCCAAGATCTGGGTTTTATAAAAGACAATACTCTTTGACACTTCTTACATTTATATTGGCTAATTTGCATGAAAATATGTTATGAGTTTGCAAAGATACAGCCTTGTGATCTAAGTATTTTGGAATTCCTCAGGCTAACTTGGATCCAGCTGGCACAGATAATGCTGTCACCATCGGGGTGACATAGATTTTTGACCTTGGTGTGCATCTGCTGTACTCTACTGATTTACACAGCCCTAATGAAACCTTTGCAATTATCATTTCTCTGTACCTGAAGATACCAAACATTCTCCTGCAATACACTTTTTCTCATTTTTTGTAGTTTGAGAAGTTGCTTAATAGGACAAGATGAGTGTATGAGGATATGGTAACTTATTCCCTTCATCTGAGGCCTGTTTCTTTGTCATTCTTCCTCTCTCATCATGTGCTTAAATGTGCAGTGAAGAAACCTGAAGTTAATACCACTCTTCGGGCATTGCACATCTTGTCTGGAACAGAACATTTGGAAAATGTGCACAGAATTACCAAAGAAGAAAAATCAGATTAAGAGAATATTCTGATCTGCTTTAGTCTGTGTCCTTTTCAGTCTTACTAGTGTGCACATTACAGTGTTTATTGCTTTTAGAAACTGAAGAAGAATCTGGGCTTTTTTTCAAGCATAATACAGGATTATAATGCTTTATAATCTAAATTCTCTACTTTTACTGCTGCTAAACAAACTTTTATGTTTGGGAGATACCAAAGTCCTGAGTTATCTCTCAAACTGTGGACTTGGAACTGATGTGTGTGTTAGAGCTGATGATCCTCTAAGCACTCCTATATTTTTGCCACAATTTCCAAAGATGCTTGAATTATTTACATAACTGAGGGATGGATGGAGCATTGCATATTCAGCACTGTATCCTCTGCAGCAGCCTTTCACATGAATGGGATATTAAGAATAAGTCAAGTAAATCTAGTTCCTCTTTTCAGGCCTATTACCAGGATGTTTCTGGTACAACAATGGGCGATGACACAATTCCTAGTCATGGGGATGAACATCTCACTCAGTGGCATTGTGCAGTCTGGCTGGAGGTTCCACACAGCACTGGAGCATCAAGTGTGCACTGCTACTGCAGAGGCTCTGTGGGGATTAAGGGGTGGAGGGGGTAGCTTCCCTTCCGAGGTGTTTATATTCTTTTGGATGTGTAAAGCCAGGGATTAATGCTGGGTAAATCTGTTTCAAAGGAAGCAGCTGCCTCGGGGTTGTTGACTATAAGACAATTGCTGTGTTTCAGTGCTGAAACAAAATAAAGATTGTACTGTTTTCTAGTAGAATGATACATACAAGAAAAGCAAGCATTTAAAATTTGGGTCATGCATTCAGCTTTGTACAAGTTTGTCAGTATCTTGACACTGAAGAAGCCTGATATTAGCCTAAATATTAATGATAAATGTGTTGGCACTTTTCAAACTTGTTTTAGATGAGGTCTTCCTTTCTGGAATTTTACATAAGTTTAAGTGAGGCAGCATCTTGAATTCAGGCAGGCAGGCAGGATATTTTGAAATTCTCCATGCATTTAATGGTTATGAATACACTGGGCTGGATCACGCTAGTTGGTTGTTTTTTTGGCTATTTGTCTATGAACAGCTGACAAAGTCTCAGCACAGCTGACAAATTTTGGCACAGCTGAGAAGCCAAGGCATTGGCAGTCAGTTTGTCCCCACTTACAATGAACTACTTGTAGCTCTAGCTGTAGCTGATCGCTCCCCAGCGTATCTTGCACAAACCCTCATTTCTCTATCTTGTTCCTGAGCAGTGTAGAGATTTGTTGTTAACTGGCCATTAGAGGAATATACACGTTGGAGGGAACTTTGAGAGAGACATGAGACATGGGAGGCAGAAAGGGAGGCAGAACCTGGTGCATCTGCCCTTGTGTGCTGGAGGCAGAGTGACCTGGGACCACAGAAACCATTGGTGGTTTTCCCTGCTCTCAGGTTCATGGTGTAATATTTCCCGACCAAGATGTGTTTTACTCTGCCTTACTCTCGTAGACAGACAACCTGTACTTGTCCATAAACCTGTATGGTCAGAATGCTAAGGTGGATGATTATGAAACAGAATCTCAGCTCTTAGAACTGTGTCATTACTGTCACTAAAATAACCTGTTCAAATGGCACTGAGGTGTATCAGGACTCAGAGAAGAGAGCTGTTGATTTATTTAAGAAATTACAAAAGGTAGTTCAAAATCCAACCCATAAGCTAGTAAACACTCTCTTAGGATGGCTTGTACTCCGAGTAAAGACTGTCAGGGTTTTATTTTTTGTTTTCTAATAAATAAAATATTTGGGCTGGAAAGACTAGAATGCCAAGTGTCATTTTAAGAAAAAATATATTTTGCATTCACTTTGTTAGACATCAGTAGGAGCAGTTGCAGTGATAGAGATTTAAATCATAGCAAGGAATAATTCATTTGTTCATTAAAGTTATTCTTCAGAAAGCCTATACCTCAGAATATCAAATTATGACACAAGGATTGTAAAATTAATAAATTAACTGATTTAATACAAAAGCCTTCTCTAGAGAAAAGGGATGCGTTTAAAACATTAATTTCTGGGGACCAGTTGCAAGACATTTTTCTTAGAGGCAGTAAATGTTGCAGAAATGGCACATCTTTCAGTGCCACCTTTGTGTCAAAGCTCAGGGACTCTTGCTGTGAAAATGTCTGCTGCAAGACCTGCAGCTGGAAGGTTGTGAGATTTTGCTGCAGCTGTTCCCCCTCCCAAGCATTCCTCAGCCCCACTTCACCTTCCGGGGCACTGTCTTCTTTAGACTTTGCATATGAAAAAAAACTCAGCTCCAACATCTACATTCATTGTCTGTTGTGGGAAATGCAAGCAGGCACCTATAAAGCAACACTTTCATTGCTCTTCTGCTTTTGCTAACGTGATTTCACTTATGTTGTCTCCAACACTTGCTTGGTAGTTGCCAGTTGCTGCGAATAAACTTTTTACAGGACCTAGATCTTGTCTCTCCCCCATTTGAAACCACTGCTATTTCTTTTCATGATGGCTGGATTTAATAGCAGACAGCTGGCTCCTAGAAATAATCTGTCAGATATTCCACAGAGTTTATAAGAAGAGAGAGGAAAATGGGTGGAAAGTATGAATAATATATATATCTATCTAGTCCAATGTTGTAGAGGGAAAGCTATTTCCTTGCACAATTTTATTAATTCTAGGCTACTAATGAGTCTCCAAATCAGGATTATTACTGTAGTGTTCCTAGTCCTGAGTCTGTTACCTGCACCCATGGTGGGAGCTCGTTTGTCTGAGCTGGTGCTGCTGCTCTGCCCATCCCCAAGCACAGAGTGTCTGCAGGGCAGGGACACGCCGCCATGGCTCCTGTTCCCTCACCCCTCGGGAGGGCAGGGCAGGCCGCCATGGCTCCTGTTCCCTCACCCCTCGGGAGGGCAGGGCAGGCCACCATGGCTCCTGTTCCCTCACCCCTCGGGAGGGCAGGGCAGGCCACCATGGCTCCTGCCCCCTCACCTCTCGGAAGGGCAGGACAGGCCACCATGGCTCCTGCCCCCTCACCTCTCGGAAGGGCAGGACAGGCCACCATGGCTCCTGCCCCCTCACCTCTCGGAAGGGCAGGACAGGCCACCATGGCTCCTGTTCCCTCACCCCTCGGGAGGGCAGGACAGGCCACCATGGCTCCTGTTCCCTCACCCCTTGGGAGGGCAGGACAGGCTGCCATGGCTCCTGCCCCCTCACCCCTCGGGAGGGCAGGACAGGCTGCCATGGCTCCTGCCCCCTCACCCCTCGGGAGGGCAGGACAGGCCACCATGGCTCCTGTTCCCTCACCCCTCGGGAGGGCAGGACAGGCCACCATGGCTCCTGGAGGGCCAGCTAAGCGGTAGTGCTTTGTATTTTTCCTCAAAAAGCCCTTTAAGGACCAGAATCTCTCTGTATACAATAGAAATATTATTACTGCAGAGCTCTGTTTTGAGGTGTTTGTAGCACTAATGGTTGTGATAATGTTATTGGAGTTTATTAAAGAAGGTAGGATGTGATTTCTGCTTACCTGCCCATCTTCATTGAGATGCTATCTGCATAAATGACAAGAGTAACTTTTTTAACATTTATCAAAAGAAAAACAAAATACAGAAGAAGTACACATAGAGTGCAAGAAACAAGGTGTTTGTTACTAGGGAATAGTAACTCACATTCGGTTATCATTAAGTTGACACCATTCTGATCCTGGAATACTTACACTATGCTGAAAATGTTATAGTAAGCTAAGAATCATTTTTGTTTATGAAAGCCTGAGGAGGAAGAATTGAAGTAGGGAGGAAAGAACCTCACCTGTCACCAGAGAGATTGGTGAAGGCTAAATCCCTCTGAAGACCATAAGGGTAGAAATAAAGTCCCTTAGTCTGCCTGAAGAAAACTGTAGAATAAATGCCTCTGGGTAGGTGGAGGTAAGTGGACCTCTCTCCAAAGTTGTGCCAATTTCACAGCAAAGCATGCACCAGCAGAAAGTGCTGGTAGAGAGGAAAAAAGGTGAAATGAGTGTCATCAAGAGACTGGGTTCCCCTGCCTGACAGGAGATTACTTCAACAACATTTTGTTGGGATATTGGGTCTTTGCATTCTTGAGGTATCTCCGCAGGTGAAGCTTTCCATTTCAGCAAGCTAACAGGCCTAGGGATATTTTCTTGTTGCCTCTTTGGTGTCCCAGAATACTGCAATGGCAATAATACACTCTGGTTTTACTGTACACTGTTATTTAAAGAAAAGTGGTGCTAAACTGGGTTACATAGACATTTTTTTAATACTTGTGTTCACTGTTCTTTCTTCAGAGATAATGCTAGATCATATCATAAAGTCTAGTGTATTATTAATTACATATGAGCATCTCACAAAAATCCTCTTGTTAAAATACCTGCTATTTCTGCTTGTGTAAGGATAAAGTTGTTCTAACACCTTACTGAGCACAGTGCTGTTAAATACTGAGACATCAGTACTGGAAGTCTGAGAGCTGCACACAGCTGGGGCTGCAGGAATTTGGGGGGTAGAGTCGTGGCTGCCTTTTAATTTTCCCTAGGCTTTTAGTCACTTTGGAAAACAGGTCACTGGGATAGAGAGACCTCTTGGTCTGAATCAGTGTTGCTGCTCATACATGGATGCTAACAATAAAAGCCTGATGTTAATCCCCTCAAGGCAGAGAGTTCAGATCGAGGGTAAAATCTAATCTGCCCAATCCAAACCTGTGGTACTCTCTTTTAGCTTTATGCTGCCTCTTGCTACTCTGATTTTCTGAAATACATGAATGCATACTGATTGCAACACCTGCTGTTTTAAAAAATTGTGGATCTTATGCCTTGCTGATGAGTTTATAGCTTTTGGAAGTCTGATTTTTAAACTATTTATTTAGCTACATGAAGGTATTATCACTTCTTTCAGTTCATTTTTATCATTTATTTGGTGCTCTGTAGTAGAGATGGATCATCTTCCTTTTTCACATCCTATTTTCTATGTGGTATGGCTATTCACTAATGTAACATGTTTGAGAAACAGTATGAGTCCCCAGTAAAAAAAAAACAGGCTGGAAAAGGAACAAGTCAGTCAAATGACTGCACAGCAAATAGTCACGTTAGAAAAGCAACATAGTTTTTCTTTTATTAAAGTAAATCTAAATTTCTCAGCTCTGATCAACACCCAGTTTATAGGTTCAGGATTGTGAGCCCACTGGAAGGTTAGGCCTTTATAAATAGACTAGAACTGAACTCCTCCTTTTCAGATGTTAAGTTTGACTGGGGCTGATTGTTTTGCATTTCTATAGGAATGCTGACTGGACAGAAGAAGATCAGTGGGTTTTTCAGACTGTTATCCATCAATATTCCAGAGATCTTCAGAGGAGGAGGACCTTGTACCTTGATGCCCTGCAGAGATACCTTCCTCACAAATCTAGGCAAGAGCTGGTCAGTGTTGTTTTATTAGATCAATTATATAAATTCTTACATAAATTATGTCATGAACATTTGTATTAAAAAATGTTTCTCCAAGTTTTTTGTCTTAAAATTTCTTAATTACAATTTTTATTCTGCACAGTGAAGATGTCCCAGTCTTAAAAATGCATTAGCTTGAAAACCTGTCACTTCTTAAAAATAGGCATACTCTTACAGCCAAATTCACAAAATGAGTTTGTTAGCATTGCTTTAGCTGTACTGTTTGGTGGTTATGTCATGCTATTCTGCTTTTCTTGCTATTTTTATCTTTTACGAGGATGTACAGCATTGTCACACTGTCTAGGAATAGTTATTTTAATTGGTCTGTGACACAAATATAACAAGAAGAGTGGAAAGTTATCTTCTGCTCTCAGGGAGAGGCTATTTTTATATGCATAATGCCTTTCAAATTGATTGCTGATTCCTTTTACACTCCACAGTGAATAAGCACATACCAGCTAATAGAGAAACCCATTTCAAGGCCAGAACACTTCAGGATGGCAGAAGTAAAGTAGCAGTCCTTTTTGTCTCTGCATGTATTTTTAGACCATCTATTTCCTTGTCTTTGAGGACTGCCTAATGCAGAGGAGTAACTGTGAAGTGGCACTGATAGCATAGTTCCACCAAAAAGGAAGTTCTTGTGCATTTCAGAACTTTTGCCTGTTAGAACTGAGCTAAATAATGACGTGCTTTGTACAATGTAGGTAGATTTTAAGAATTTCCATTATTAATGGGTCTCCCTAATTCTTTGAAGGCTCATTTAAAATTTAAAAATTCTAAATTTAAAAATAATAATTCTATGTATATTAGCATAACAAAAACAGAAATGTTAAAACATTACTAAGAACCTATTCTTAAAATATTTGTGTTACATTAGAATACTAAGCTTAGAGCCTTCTATGCCTTGGATCAGTGCACAAGCCCTGAGTGCTGGATCCAGTAGCAGGTCACTGGAGAGCTCTGTTTTCAGAAGTGCAAACTCACCATCCCATTTCTTACCTATGAGTTTCTCAGCCTTGGGTGCTTGCTAGCAAGACTCACCTGGGTTTGTGGCAGCAGCAATAGCAGTGTGACCTTCTGATGTGGTGACTTATGTGTATGTGGCCAAAGAGAAGCTTCAGAGGTAGTGGTACCACTTTATTTTCATCCAGCTGTGAGCTGACAGGTATATCTCTGAGCTAGGCACCAGAGGAGCCAGCATCCCCCTGTCCCCTGTCAAAAGCCTGGAAATTAGCACCAGGAATGGTTCCCTTGGCACTGTGAGTAGACAGTCATCTCTAGAATCTCCTTCATTCCTGTAACTTGTATTTTTGGGGATATAAGACAGGTCCAAGACTCCCCTGCCTCAGTCTATGCTGCCTTACCTGTTCCTACTTCTGTTAAAGTCTTGAAGCTGGAATGTCCTTAGGGATCTCAGGAACCAAAGGAGGTGTACTTAAGATTAAACACTCACCATTTTTGTTAGATGGGGGCACTGGTGGTGTCAGTATGCTGCTTGGCCAGCTACAGATCTATTTCCAAGTTTCCTATTATGAAAGAAAAAGTGAAGCCAATTCCCATCTGTACTGCCTTGGTACAATCGCTTTAATTACTGTTCTGCTTCTCTACAGATCGTAATTGCCTATAAAAAGCCTCATCTTGCTAGAAGTGCTTGATATCTCTGAAGATGTGTTGAAAGGACCTAGTTGCATTTGATGTACTTTACGGCAGGAAGGGACCATTGCATTTGATTTATTCAGATTCCAAAAGCATAGTTCAGAAAAAGGGCACCAGGATCCTGCAGTGCCACATGGCCCAGGCAAGCGGAGAGGCTGGAGGGCTGGCACTGCCTGCCTCTGCAGCCCACCTGGCACCCGACAGCACTTGTGGCTTCCATAGGAATATTGGTGGTGCAATAATCCAACCAACTGTCCTCGAGGTTTGCAAAAATGTCTAGAATTATTTTATTCATGCATAGTTTAAAAACCTTTCTGAAATGCTTTACTTTTCTAGGTTGCTCATGAGAAAGCTTGGCACCGTTACTGTCTCTTCAGGGGTCAGAGCAGAGCCTTGTTATATGGTTGGGCTCAAGCTAGGAAAGCCTTTTTGCTGAAGGCAGGGACAGCTGTTGCTGAAGCCTCTGCTGCTCATGAGGCAGAAGTAGAGTTGGCTAACACCAGACAAAAGCAACAGGAGATTTGTGCTGACCTGAAAGCAAAGGTAGGTTCAGTTAAATCTACTACATGCAAATCTGGGTTTTACTGATAAATTCAAAATGAAGTTACAGTGTTTAAGTGAAGAAAAGCTAACTGAAGCTGGTTCTCATAAGTCTGTTTTTACTGGCCTAATTGAATTGGTTTGGGCAGTTAGGTGTAGTTTGCTTGTTTTCCCTCTCGGCAGAGATCAGCACGTTTGTGAAGCTTGACTTGCAAATGGCTGTGAAGATGCTCTGTTTCATTACCAGTAAGAATCCTTGCTAGTGTTTCAACCAACTCATGAGCTTCGTTTGTCTTGTTTTGATTAAGAATTTGATTAGCTGACATTACCTCAATGGCCAGCCCAGCATTACACCATGACAAGGCCTTGCTGTGAGTGTCACAGTGTGGGTATGATCTCTCTATAAACTGCAATCACATTAATTTTGATGGATTTTGAGCACCATTGAAGAGTTTGAACTGTATTTCAGTATTGAAAGAACAAGATTTGTTCTGCAGCTCACAATCTGAGAGACTGTAAGCAAGCTTCAGGAGTAAAGGTCTGGCATCATATTCCTTGGGTTCCTTTGTAACATTGGCAAATCACAAAGTATTTGTGAGTCTCTGTTTCATCTTCATCAAAGTGGGATTGATATCTATATACTGTGTGAGGCTTACTTCAGAATTGCTTTTAATGCTGAATCCTCAGAAGTGGAAGTGAAACATGTTCGACTCCTCATCACTACCACCAGTCTTTTAGATTACTATTAGTCTGTTTTCAGAGAAATAATGGATATCTCTGTCCTTCTATTATTTTTAAGAATGCTTTAAGACCTGAAAAAATTGATTCCGTGAGTTGCTTGCCCTTCTTATGGAGGTTTAGCAATATTCTGAAAAGTTATTTACTGTGTCAAGAGGTGAAAAAAGAGAAAATTACCTGTTTGGGTTTTTGGGTTGTTTTTGGGTTTTTTTTTGTAAGAAAATAGAATAAAATAGAAGGAGTCTGGACACAAGAGGAAAGTGTTAGATGTTGATGCCTAAGGCATTTGTAAGGGGAATCACATTTCTGGGCATGAAAGGCATGTTAAGATTTGTTTAAACTGTTCTCTGGGATTTTCCACTGGCACAGAAATTAACACCTGAAAGCATTCATGGTGTATTGTTCTCATTTTACCAGTTGTCTCTTTTGAACCCTTACCTTTCAGTGAAATACTAGGCACTTGGTTTTGGTTTTCCAGAAGCAGAAAAACACAGTGAACCTGCACTGTGACTAAGATTTTTGATGCTGATGCTTGTTTTTCACTATAGTAATACGGAAAACCTGCTGTGTCCTGTTCTGGAGCCATTGGTTGTAGGAGGGTTTGAATCTAAACACTCGAGGGTTAGAAGCTGTCTGGGTTTGGCTAAGTGGGGAGTGCCCCTCTGTAACTCCTGTGGCAGACTTCCCTGGAGCCAAGTGGAGTGAGGAGCTGTTCTCTGGAGTCCAGGGGGATGTTGGTTTTTTCCCTAGGCCTCCCCTTCTGGACTTGCAGTGTGTCTCTTACCTGCCCAATTAGAGGTGGAAGGGCCATTTATTTCAGAACTGTGAATTTACATCTCAGCCTATATATATCTTTTTAATTCCATCCCCACCCCCCAAAAAAAAAGTAACAAGCAAGTGTTGGAGAACTTATGTTGTCTCCATGTAATTTGATTCTCATGGATACACTGAATTTTGTCTGAAAGTTTTTGGATTCTGACCTCCTGTTTCCAGTAACCTGCAACTGTTTGAAAGTTAAACCTATTAGTCCTGCACATTTCAAGGGCTGCTATCAAAGGTAGCTCTGTTAAAATGTTGAGCGTCTGATCAAAAACAATTCACCTGTTTCCCAGAAAAGAGGAATGAAGAAGGTACATTTTTTTTTTTCACTGAAGGAGGATATCATTGTGACCTTGTTTTGATGGGATCTACAGCTGAAAGGGCTAGAGGACGGAAGCTGAGATTGGGCAAGGAGCTAGCTGGTTTTCAAAGGAGCTCTTCTGGATGTGTCCATGGCTTTTGTCTGGATTCATTGGGTATATGCATTTGAAAACTTATACTTTTCCCAGTTACAGTTCATTTTACAGACTTGTCTTTCTACACTCCTGAAATGGGCAACTACAGAATGTCATTGTGAGGAAGGTGGCTGTTGGCAGCTGTCAGGTGAAAAGTAACTCTCCCTTCAGTGAGTTAAATTTACACTGATAAAACCCATCCTGACAGAGATCTGTAAGATGATGTTGAAGGTGAATCTGTCTCTAAATCAATGAGTGTAGAGCTGGAGATCGGGGGTATTAGGGCTGTTCTTCCACTATTTTTTTAGCATTAATGGACTTGATTTTTTCAATTTCACTAAGTTAAGCATAAGGAAATCTTGCATGTATCCCTTTTCCAGAGGGAAAATGTAGTTGCTATAATGATCCAGCTGTATAGTAAACTCTAGGTATGCTTGTGAAGAGTGTGTATCCTGAGTGTGGGACATATAGATCTTCATTACACCAGCAGGCTTCAGAGAGAGCCAATTTACATCAGCTGTGAAATGAAGTTATTACAATACACACACTGTAAGGTCTGTATATGTAAGCAGTTCTAGAAATGCCAAGCATTGTTACATCCATTTTACAGACAGAATATGCAGAAATACATTAAAATCAAAATAGATTGTTTAAGCAGCTGTTAATGGTAGAGCAGGAGAAGACTAGACTCAGAATATGACACCTTTCATTTAACTTCCAGTCAGTAAACCATTTAGCCTGTATTACTTATTTGGTTTTAAAAGGATATATTTCTGTAAATTTCTGTGCTGCTTTGAGTTTGTGGGGTTTTTCAAAAGAGTGTTTCCTTGTGTGTGCAAATCAGTTTGCTGCTAATTGTGGTACAGATCAAGCAATGCAAAGGAGAGAAAATACTCAAATGTGACAGGCTATAACCACATGATATCACCTAACTTTTATATATAATTTTATAGAATTATTTTGGTCTGTCAACAACAAACCAAAGGCATAGCAAACAGACTAAAACTATATTATTTAAAGCTGTTTTAAATGCACTAGGAGCAACAAGGCCATCAGTGAGACTCCAGGCCTTATGGCTGACAAGAGGTGATACAACAATTAAAAAGTAAACTAGCATAGAAGTTAAATTAATGTTTATAGCAGTTTTTACTTGGGGAAAGGATTTTCAAATTCTTATTCTATGTTCCATCTCACAGAAGATAAATGTCTCAAATCAGTCTCTAAGGAGGGATTTTGAGACAACTTGGGCAGCTTGGGTGAAATAAATCATGAGGGCCGTGTGGTAGTCATCTGAATGGAACACAGTGTGACAGGGATAGTACCAGTGAGGATACACTGCACATTCTTCAAGAGCAAATGTTGCTGGTACATCTCTTTAACACTCCTGTTTGCTGTGGGAAAGCAAACAAAACCATGGAGGGTTTCACTTTAAATGAGTGATGGAGAATCACTCCTATTTGGTGCGCTTCATACTGTGTCCATTTCACCACTTCCAGGGTTCTGTAGCAGATGCTGTCTTTTAGTAAAATTCCTCTTTTCAGACAACATGAAAAGAGGAAGTGATTCTGTGTTGTAAGGTAGTTAACTAATGAAGTGAGAGAGCAATCTTTTAAGAGGGTTCGTAGGGTGCTACATCACAGCTGGTGTTTGAAGGATTGAGTACTTGCTGTAGCACATTTATAAATTGTCAAGGTATTTGCATGCATTCAAAACATTGTTTTTCTATTTAATTTGTCTTATAATCCAATACTTTCCATCTTTATATAAACAATTTAAGAGGACATTAAAGGGAAGACCTACAATCGTAGACAAAAGGACAGTTGAATCTCTTGTGTGATGCATAGGGTGGGCTTTGCCCTCCTTATCATAAAGCTGTGCCTGCCTTTACAGCTTTTCTCTTTCTCTCCTTGTGTTCCACGATTAATCCCCCATCCAGTGCTAAAACTCACAACGCAGTGTGAGTTTTTGGAGAGCAACTCTTGCATTTCTTATCTTGACAGAAACTAAGAAAAATTAATTTCAAAAGGAAAACAGATTCTATTCACTGGGATATTGCAAATTATATAAAGTAGTTGCAGCTTGCCTTTCTTCATCCTTCCTGCATCATGAGAAGCAAGGATGTGTCAGCCAACTCAGGGGGAAAAAGTTATGTATTCTTACTCAGTATATAGTCAAGTCACTGGTTTGAATTATTTGACTGCCATAGGAGATCAACATTGGAATATTGCAACGAATGGAAAAAGAAGTCTGGATAGGTATCCAGTCTAGTGCTTTGACTATAATCTGATAATTTCCTGGGAAATTTTTTTTAAAATAAATGTTTCGATAGCAGAATATTTAAGAGAAGAATTTTCTTTTGAAAAAGCATTGTCTAGTCACCTCTGAGGTGACTGTTCATTTGTTGGATATGAGAAGTACAAGGATGTTTTAATAACATACATTTTAAATACAGATACTCCTTCAGGAAGTAAGTGGTGAACTTAAGAGTTGTGAGAGGCTGCTGTAGTATTTCTCCCAAGTGGATGTGAGCAAATATCTAAGATTTCAGAATTCACCAAGGATGAGCACTTGGACACAGTGGTATGTGTTTAATCCAGAGCCCATACACCTGGGTTCCTTAGGTTGAGGTCAGCCCAGCATTGATGATGTGCATGACTTTAGGGGCAGATAAAGCTCACACACGTTAAGCCTGGAGCTTGTGCAGAGATTGTCGCTACAGATTTTCCTTGTTTTTCCTTTCTCCTTTTTTCCTGTACTTTGTGTTCTATCACATGATGATGATATTTCTGAATCTACCAACCTCTCTATTGAAATCTTCTCACAAAGTGTGCCTAATACTTGGTCTGAGGACATGGCAGCTTTAAGGAGTTAACATCCCAAATGTTTTTTCTTCCTTCCTGGTGCAGTTCACAGCTCTGTGTTATGGTGACACAACTGTAAAGCTGCAACAGGAAGGCAGGAATGTTCTTATCACTGCACTATCAGTGCACACGCAACAGAAGTAGTTGATAAACCCATTCATCAAATGTGTAAAAAAAGCAGGTTTCTCAACACTTGTAGGATCTTCAGTATGTTTGAGAAATACACTTACCTGACAAATTTAGTTGAAATTGTCCAGCGATGCCCAAACTTCCTTGAGGATGGACAGCTGGACAAGCAGACAGCTCATGCTAGCCTTATTTTCATAGGAGAATTATCTTCCTTCTTCAGCTAGGAAAGTGGCACCTCAGGCAAGCAAAATAATTTGCATTAAAATTTTACAAAAGTAGTAAAGGATCCAAGGAGCTCTTCATATGATTGCAGAGCAACTGGAAGAGATAGTCCTGTATATGGAAGGACAACAAATTCAGCTAAGTAGTTGTAAACAGAAATGTGGCTTACTTTGGGTTGTGCATGTGGGAATATTTAAGCCTACATAATATTTAAACATGTTAATAAAATGTTGACACTCCCATCGTCAGGAGCAGATGTTCTGAATAATGCTGAGTGACAGAAAGAGGAGGTAAAAGGACAGCTGTGCAGAGGGCTGTTCACATGCTAGCTGGAGCACAGGTGCTGTGATGTGCTTTCAGCTCCAGAGGAATAACACCCTCCTGTATTGGATCAGGAATCTTAGAAGTACCAATCCTAGCTCTTGGGATGATGTTTCCCAGCTGAAAGCAGAGATTTTTGTATTCTTCAGCTTATGACTGAGGATTATGCTCAACTGCTTTCTCTTATATCCCTTTTCCACATTTAAACACTTTTATAGCTGAATAAAAATGTCTACAGTTCTGTTAATTATCACAATAGTTAGTTCTAACCACTTTCTGATTTTCAAATTAAAACTTTTCTAGAGGTGGGTATAGACTTCTTATTGTAACAAAATTAATCCTAGTGCCAGCAGCCTTGTTTTTCTCCACTGTTTCTTGCGGATCTCTTAGAGGTAGCCTGTGGAGCACAAGGTACTCAAGAATACCAGTCAAAAATCTACTAGGGATGTGAAATGTCATTGTTTTTCTAATCACAGCTAAAATGATATCTTCTGAGATGACCAAGGAAGCTTTCAAGTTTATTATTTCTTAATGATCCCATTTGCCAAATGCTCTAATGCTGGGCTTTTCATAGGTCTTGTGTAAGTGGGTCAGAAGCAGAGCCCTCCTAGCTTGTCCCACTGGCAGTTTTGTCATCCGGGACCCTGCAGAGTCTGGATCTGATTCCTGATGCTGTCCAGAATTTTTCAGGGTAGAAGAATCCCCAGTCTAGAGAAGAAGGAACAGGTTTTTAGAGTTGAAAGTTCTTTGAGACTTCAGACCACCATCTGTGAATATCACATAGTTTGTTGTTGACATACCTGTGGATGTCAGTAAGTGCTGATGTCATAAATTACTTTATGCGTGAACTGTGGCCTCAGGAGGTGCTGCACTCTCCAACAGCAACAGAAATGAGTTCTTCACCATGACAGTAGAGCCAAGCCTTGTCCTCAAGGCAGGTAAGCATCCTTCTGACTGCTGGGCTGCCCACTGCCCAGCTGTGTCAGTGTTCACTGCCCTAGAACCTCTGTCATGGGGGGGTGTTGGGATTTTGCACTTGTAATTAGGTGTTAGCATGGGTTTGGAATGCTTAGTGTTTGTGGGGAAGCTGAGGGCCAAGCAGCCCTGCCAGGATCATACCAGGGAGCCCAGGCAGCAGGATGTGGGAGCAGCCTGTTGCTGCAGCTGCTGGCAGGAGACACAGCAGCTCCTCACCACAGCTCCCTGGGCTGCTGCCAGGCATGGAAACAGCCACGGTTCTTGCTGAGTGTTCCCACTGGATTGTGTTGCTCAACAGGAGACCCCTTGTAAATCTGAACCTCCTTCCACAGTAATCTAGTCCCTGACACATGTGCTGTTTTAAATGTTCATATCAGTTTGTAAGGTAAGATGAGACAGGTAAGAAAAGGAAAATTATATGTATGATGCTTATAAAAAAGGACTTTCTGAACTTGAAAATGGTGGCTTTTTCACATTGCTTTGACAAACTGCCTCCTGCCCTGTAATGTTTTAGGCTCCAGGGAGCTGTTATTAATATGCATTTTAAATTTTTTCCCTTTAATAAACTCTAGTATTCACACCCTGAGGCATTCATCTCATTATCTTTCAATTTAGGAATATATACATACACTTTCTGTCCTTATTTTATTTCCAAGAATAACACTGTTTATATTTCATATTTCAATGTGTGATTGGTTTGATTAGTGTGAAGGGTCTTGCTTTTATTTTGTTTTTTTCAATTGAATCGATCATACATCAGCAGCAGGTCTACTATACATCCCAGTTTCCTTCGAGATGTCAGATTTGTTGGGGCAGAATTTGTCTGACTTCCATTACCAGTAGGTCCAGTGTTTCCTAGATCTCCCACACTTCATGCATCCCAAACCATCTGTAGAGCGTGTCCAGCCATCGTGCCGGGTCGCTGGGCACCTGCTGCAGGGGCTGGTGTCTGGGAAAAGCTGCAGCAGTTCTGCTCTGGGGGTGCAAGGGTTACAACAGACACTGATTTCCTTCCTAGTCCCTAGCAGAAAGGCTCAAATGTTTGTGTAGTCAAAGTAGGGTTTGTGATGAGAAGTTTTAGGTGAATGCTAGTTAGTTTGAAAACACTTAAAAAATAAAAAATGCACTGCTTGTTAGTAGTAATTGAATAGACATTTCTGTGTAATTAGTGACTTAGCCATCTCATATAAACTATCATAATACCTAGAAAGGTTGGACCAGATGATCCTTGAGATCCCCTCCAACGTGGCATTCTATGATTAAAAAATTATTTTAGTTTCGTTCTGTTCCATTTATACAATATTTAGTCTAAGGGATTTATTATCCCATTGACCCAAGTGGAATTTATGTGCTTAACATCTATTAACCTTAATAGAAGTTATTTGGGTGAATCCTTGTTCTTCTGTGGAAGACTGAGTCTTTATTTATTTTCCTCTACATTTCCTTCCCCTTTTCTTAAAAATCTTTCCTTTTTTTCCACTTTAGAATGGAAGGGAGTTGCTCAGGCAAGACCCATAGATCAGCATGCACTGCTTTTATCTTAAGTATTAATGACTAAGCTCTATTGCAAGGAAGAGGTCACACTGCTGGTAATGAAAGTCACCTTTTAATGAGTTTTCCATGTTAATCTAGTGGTCTCAGTTTAACTGTGCTCTTTGGCTAGTTCTATAGTGGATAAAAAGTAATGAACTTCTCTAGTGTGGGGAAATAAGAAGTTTGCCAAATTTATTAAATCATCCTCACTGATGGGATGATGTGTCCATTAGGAACTGAACTGAGAAGAATATCCTTATTGAAGACCTGATGTTGCAATCCTGTAATTCCTTTAGCCTACAACTTTTTATCACTTAATCACCTGTTATATCTTTTTTGCTTAGTTCTGTTTTTCAGTGCACACTAGAAAAGCATGTCCCTAAAACAGCCTTTTCTCTGTAGATGGAACTCCCTGTGCCACTAGCTGTTCTGAGGCTGCAGTCCTTATCTTAGGAACATGAAGTGGTTTGAATCCAAACTAGCAAAAAAGAGGCATTTTTTTCCCCTCTGTGCCTTGTGGCTTCCATCTGGGACACTGGAGGGGTATCCCTGCCTTACCATAAACGGGATCACTCCCAGTTCCATATGTAGAGAGAAGCAGGCGGAGAAGATGATGATGCTGCAGGGAACTTGGGAAGGGAGAGGAGCCAGTCCTGGCATAGAGGTGTAGAGCAGTCTGATTATCTGAACCATGGATGTTTCTTGCTATACTTTTGAACTCTGTTGCTTCCAGGATTCCTCTGTCTTTTGAGCTGCATGTGAGCGCAGTGTAAGTAGCTGGAGGGGAAGCCTTGGCTGACCTAGAGAGTGGACTCCAGCCTGAATAATCCTATGGGAAAGTTGTGGATGTGGGTTCCCATGCAATTCAATGCTCATCCTTTCCAGAGCCTATTTCGTGGTACTTGGCTACTTAGGCTCTACCTGGACAACCTGAAAAGCTGCTGAATTTGTTCTCTGTATTTAGGGGTACCTCAGGAGCCTAACAAAGAGCTTTGCTACACAACAAGGAGTTTTATTGCTGCTTACACCAACTCTTGGTGCAGATGACATGCACAATGTAACACTAAGCTCAGGTGCTCTGTGCTGTCCCAACCATGAAACAAGAAGCATTGTCTGATTCCTTGTTTTATGCTTAGGGTTTTTTCCCTATTGAATTCTGTTAAATAGTATTTGAGTCTTTAGTCATCTTGTAATCACAGTTCAATGTTTCTGACCCTGCAACCCTGGTGCTGCAGCTGCTGTTGCTCTCAGGTGCTTGGTGATGGCACCAAGGAAGTGCTGGTTCTTTCACCAGTGCTGGCATGGCATTCAGCTGCATGCCTCCTCCTCTCACTCATCCAGGCTTTGCAGTACTACTTTGCTATGCAGTGTCTTCATTTGTGAAGTTATTTTTCTTCTTTTTTTCCATGGCATTCTTAGAATCAGTAGTGAACATTTTGAAGAGAAAAAAACCTGCAAACCGTAGTAAAAATCAGGAAAGGTGTGCAGAAATATTTCAGAGGTCAACAAAGCTCTGGGAGATTCTCAAAGTGTACTGGGATTTGGTCATTTTATAAGGTTGAAAGAGTGAACTAGAAAGAATCAGGTGGATATCAAAGGATTTTTTCTTTAAGCCTCTAGTTATGACAAACAGGACTGACTTTATCACATGATTATTGGTAATTGTGTAGAATTTGAATTCTAGCAGCTTATTATATCTGTGTAGCACAGTGTAGCCTGTGAGAATACGGATCTGGAGCTCTGTGTAGCCATTTTCTGACACCATTCCTCCCACTCATTCTATGTCCTCTTGGTTTGTGGTGTATTTTTGCCTCAGTTTTTAAGGGCTGGTTTTACTCCTTGGATAACCTTTACCATGCAGACCCTCTGCACCACTCAGTTGTCCTGTGTTCCTGTTTCCCTGGCTGTGCAGTTTAGCTGCTAGAAGGAGCTTGATGCCAACTCTCTGGTGTCACCCTAAGAAGCTTCCAGACCTGTTAATAATATAAGTCAGTGTTCCTTAAAGAGAGAACCTTACATGGTGCTGTGTCACCATGTGCTAATTTATTGGGAATTCCCAAGGAAAATGTCTCAAAAGTGTTTTGTCATTAAAAGAGATGTATCTGTAGCATTAAGTACATGGCACATGTGTTATTACTACTCAGATGTTAGAGGGAAAGAACTACTTTATTTCTTTAGTTTTTGGTGTACTTTACATTATTGTCATATGCAATATTGAAATAATTAACTGAGAATAGGTATGTATGCATTCTGTTCAGCATGGGAATTTGAAAATTCACTTGGCAAAAGCTCCTCTAATACATGAACTCTGAAATGCCACTTGTAATTAAAAACTTTCAGAACTTGATGTTGGCAGTGCTTGTACTGCTGCAATGTAAGCTGCTTTGTGAAAAGGGTGACAGGGGAACCAGTTTTCAGTGTTTTTTTCAATATTAGTTTAACTACTAGGATTTTTAAAATATTTAAACAGAACACTAACTGTTGACATAGTAAATGCTACCTGTCTGATTTTACACTTGTAGGAATGAAAGAATGCAATCAAGAACACATTAATTTTTTTGGTGCATTCTGTGGCCCCAGATTAGTGAATCAGAATTACTGTTCAGGATGGGGTTTTTTTTCTGTTCTTCAGATCTGTGTGATATGACCTCTGGGGGAAGAACCTGGTGAATACAGTGGGTTTTCTTGAAAAGCTTAAGTCATGGGAATGCTGGAAATTCAGCATCAAGTAGTCACTTTTAACCAGCAAAGTATTAAAAGTATTATGCTCCATTTCACTGCCTGCCCTTTGCTGTTCTTCATTCTGCAGCAGTGCCCAGAGGCTCTCAGACAGGACTGGGTTCCCACAGCACCACAGGGTGTTGTAAACTCAGGGTGTAGTTTGCAAGGCAGATACAGCTGCAGGCCAGGTTTCCATAGGAGGGAATCCTCTGTATCCTTTGTCATCACGAGTTCAGATAGTCTAGCTCCTGATTTTTAAACCTGAGACAATATGGACAGGGGACTGTTTGTCCTGGCCCTGGGTGTCAGGCACACAGACCCATTGCAGGGCACAGGTGGCAGGGACCCTGGACTCATTCTACACAGTCAGAAAGCTGACAGAAGGTGAAGTCTCTGTCACTGAAGCCCTGGTGGGAGGTGACGTGCTGTTACAGAAGTGCCTAGAGTTGAGGGTGCAAGTGGACTCTGGTCTGTCAGTGTGGTTCTCCATTTGTTCATGGTTTAGTTAAGAAACTGTATGTTCTTGGAAGTCTAAGTGCTGGAGAGGAATTTTAGATCTGATGTTACTGAGATGGGTGTGGCAATTTTGCCTAAAATCTTTTCATGTGGGATTTTATTGCATATTTTGCCAGTCAGTTGTGAATTGCACTGAACATGTGGAAAGGTGGTGCTTACAAAATGGTTGTGTGTTGCTGATAAGGTTCTAAATCTTAGTTTGTCAGTGGATTACATGGGTTTTCTTCCCAGTCTGTTTGGCAGGATCACAGTATTACCTGTGTCTGCTGCAGGACTGTCTTTTCAACCATCTCTTACAGGTTGTGCAGTGGAAAGCACAGCAGGAAGAGGCTACTAAACTAGAAGCTGCTGTAGCTGCCAGAAGAAAAGAAAAGAAGGATGAGAAAGAGAGGCTACAGAAAGAGCAGGAAGCGATTCGTAGAGCTCGGGAGAAAGAGAAAGTATGAGAAACTGTTACTCTTTTTGTGTATGTTAATGTATACAATTACACTTTAAATCTCTAACTGCTCTCACTAATGGGTATTCTTGTAAAGTATGGATTATTAGGACAGGGATGAGCAAATGGTTAGTTATCTTGCTACTGTCCATTTTCACTTTAACACCAGTTGTGTTACTTCATTATGTTTCCCAAAAACCAAACAAGACCACACCCAGGGAAGTCTATGCTCCCATCTGTGCGTCACCAGCACAGGGGCACTGCTGGGTTTCTGACTCTTACCGATTTGTGCTTTTGAGCCATGTGGCAAAGATTCTGAAAGCTTCCAATGCTGCAGTTCAGTGTGCTGCAATGCAGCAAACAGCCCTCCAGCACATAGTCTGCAGGACAGCCTCTGCACTGCTCTGTGCAGCACGGGATGTGCCAGCAGGGCTGGGGCACACGGGGCAGCGAGAGCCCTTGCAGACGCTCAGTCTGCCCGACGTGTGGTGACTCCTTGGGAAATGGGTGCATGCTCTGGTGCTTGAGTCTGGACTTCAACTAGAAAATCAGCAATCACTACAGTGAATGTCATGCTTGTAGAAATTCAAGCTGTCTCACCTAGGTATTTGTGCTGACCATTTGAGTGAAATAATATGGCAAAAATCCAGGAGTTTGTTTTATTAGAACTTTACCTCTTTTTCCTATTATTTTTTACACTGAATTCTGGCATGGAGTCCAACTCACCTGTGGTGTATTTGTTAAAACTCCATAATTATTTATGGAAAAAATAAGACAGAGAATGTGACAGATTCTTATTGCTTTGTCTTTCAAATGCTGACAAGTAGATTGTTACTCTTACAGGACTACTCGTGCTAATGTGTTTGCAAGAAGGGGCACTAGAAGCTGTGCTCTTCTAACAAGCCAGGTAGAAGCAGAGTTAAAACAAGGCTAAACTGTTCCAAATTGAATGTTTTCATAATGCATATGAAGGCTTTAGTGACATCAGTATTTGTCACACTACAGAAAGCTTGTGCAAAAGCAGGAAGAAAACAAAATCTTTATCTATGTTGCCATGTTTCTAGTTGGAGATGTCCCTGCTTATCTATGATTCCATGTTTGATCTTTTATTTTGCCCTCTTGCCTTTATCTGCCACGTTTCTGTGTGTCCCATATCTTACTGAGAGCAAACACTGCTGACTGGCCAGTTAGACTGCCTAGAATCTGAGGGATTCTCATGTCCATAGAGGTGACTAGTGCAGTGAGATTCCTTGCAGGGAAAAAAAACAACTGCAAAAGCAATCACAAAACTATTCATACTTACAGCAATTTGATTAAGCTGTTACTAAAATAATTTACAACACTTACTAAAAGCAGAAAAGAAATTACAGCAGAGCAAAAGAAATCAGTTGCGGGTGGGTGAAACTGCCTTAGCAGAAGAATGAGAATAAAGTCCTACGCTACTTGGAATGTTCCTGTCTATTTGTATAGCACTCAAATATATTTTCCTTGCTTTGCCCAAAGAAATCCATCTTCATGCCATGTGAAACAGGTCAAGAGCATAAGCTCTTGTGGCTTATTGTGTTCCTGGTGGTAGTTTGCAAAGCCGTTGAATTTGGTTCTATCAACAGTTCTGCCAAGAAGCACTTGACTGAAAGTGCTACCTGGAGAAAAGAAGCTGAAGCTGCTGAAGCCTTCTTGTGTGCAGCTGGAGGCTGTTATCTCCTCATTATTTGTCATGGCTGCAAGTCCCCAAAGCCAACATTTGAAAAGCTGCCTGATTTCAAATTGATTTTATTGTATTTGTGAGTTCATTATTCTTGGTCATGAATGTGCTTGCACATTGCATGTATCCAATTTCTTTCTAGGTGAAGAAGTTGCTACTTACATTGGTCACCTGATTTTATCCTTTTTCTGCACTTTATCCTAAAGAAGAAATGTATGTTCTTGGCAGAGCACAATCTTTCTGTTAAACTATGCTAGATCATACAGTTAGCTCAATTGCAGCTAATTCTCCAAAAGTCAGTTTCAAGAGAGGTTTCTCTTTCCTTCAAGATGCATGCAATGCTGTTACTTTTCATAGAAATCAGAAAAGTTCAGATTGGAAGGGACCTCAAGAGGTCTCTAGTCCAGACTCCTGCTCAGTTATGAGGTCTGACCAGGTAACTCATGGTTTTATCCTTATTTTAACTTTAAGGATAAATAAAACAAATATCTCTAATGTTTGAGACTGTCATTTCAGTGTCAAAAGCTGAGAAAGCCACATTTATTTGGTTACAAAACATGCACTTTCAGAGAATCTCCGTTTAAACCAGTATTAGTTTTATCTTTAATCAGCTTATTGTAGATACTGGTGGTGAAATTTTAGACATAAACCTCTATAAAAAGATGGGATTTTTTCAAGATGATGTGAACTCTATTACAAAACTTCATTGTGTAAGTGTTGGGGTTTGTTTTACATGCTGACATATGGTTCCTGATATTTGTTCTTGGTTGATGTGTTGTTACTGTTCTAACATGCTGGATTTAACATTATAAAACAACAAATTAAGGCAGAACTTCCACATTTGGTGTCTGCTTTCATCTCCATGAGTGTTCAGGGTGAGATGTGGTGATGAAGCTTTGACTGGTGTGGATAATGAGCAGGCTGTCTCAGTAGAGCATGTCATGGTGAGACTGTGGTTTCTGCACCAGCACTGGAACAGGTACAGGGAGGGGCAGCCTCTGTTTCATGGTGGTTTGATGCCCAGGTTATGAGACATTTTGCTGCTGCTTTGCTTTTTGTTCCAGCTTGTTCTGCATGTTTCTTTCCTCATGCTGGGTTTGTCCTGGCAGGAGGGGATGGGGTTGGTGAGGCTGTGCTGCCCCCAGCAACGCTCCTGTGATGAGTCAGTGTTGTGGTTGTGCAGACTTTCCCCTTTCCCTGGTGTGTGTGCCACGTCTCTCCAGAGCAGTCCTCTGCCTGTGCACAGATGGAACAGCAGCTGTTTGGGGTCAGCAGCATTGGTTTCATTTGAGTAGGTCACCTCTGAGGTCCTTGGGAAGGGCTGCCAGCCTTCTGCAGCTGCTGCTCCCCTGGGTGCCTGGGGCAGCAAGAGGAGTATGTGCAATATCCATGAGCAGTGGGAGAGAAATGCCCACATGCTGCCCAGTGTGAGACCTGGGCAGGCTGTGTCAGGTGTGAGAATGGGGAACAATGACATGAAATCCTAAACACCAACGCTGCGCTCACGCTCTGGGGTGCAGAGCAGAGTCTTTTCCTATGTATTTGAATATGGGATTTCAGAAATATCCACTGCCCCCTAATTAGAGCCTAGGAGACAGCTTTCAGGCAATGTGGAACACAGACAGGGAAGACTGGCAAAAGAGAGACTTTTATTTCACAAAGGTAAGCATTAAAAAAAGTATAAAAGCTTTCTAGGCAGTGGGGTTATAGCCATCCTTGTTTTCATGTCCTTCACGTGTTAAAAACAGCCTGTTAGAGAAATGATTGCCTGACAGCCAAGATCCTGGAGCAGAAGCACCATTTGGAAGACCTGTTTTATTCTGAATAGTAGTAGTTAAAGGTTTTTCTGTGCAAAATCAGTCATATACAAGTGGATGGTATTTTGACTGCCACTTCAACTGAAACCTCCAAAAGAGGCTTAAATTCAACATAATTCAGTGGATCATACAGAAAATATTTTTATTGCCATTTTATGAAGCTTTTCCTTTGTGAGATGATTCCATAAGTTAATTTCATTGTAAGTGATTGCCTGTATTTGGGAGGTAGGATAAGGTCTTACACCTTCACAGGAATTTTATGCATTTAATTTTAAGTTCAAGATATTATTGCGGTATAATTTCAATTGCTTTTATAATTAACTTCTTATTTTCTTTTATTTTCTTTTATTTTCTTTGTTTTTTTCAACTTTTTTTCTAAAGCTTCTGGTCTCTATTTCCAACTGTATTTTACATTTTAGAAACATCTGCTTTGTCAGTGAATTACAAGTGGCAGCACTGTCATGTGCTTCTGTCACCATAAAGAGTCTTTTCAAAAATTCATTCTTGATTTTCAAGGTAAAAACTATCTTTGTTTTGCTGGAAGCAAGGATTTTTACTGAATTTTGTAGCTTTTCTCTTTGCTTGTTGTAGCAATTACCAACAAGTCTGTTAGGTCTAAGGTGTGAGGGGTTCCTCAGTCAGCCCTGAGGTGGCCTGGGTATGTTAATGTAATAAGGAGCATGGCACCCTGAGTGCATTCCTCTGTCTTTGAACCTATGTTCATCCACAGGTTCCTATCAACAGACGTCTAAGCCCTTCCTGAAAATTAATTGTTGAAAATAGGTAAACTGAAGGAGTTTTTGTCATAATGTATAACTTGTCTGTAAGTGTTTATTTAATAAATTTTTCTTGTGATTTTATGTCTTCTCTTTGTGTTTCCTATTCTGTATTAACTGTCATCATGTGCATCCATTTTGTATCACTGTTGATCTTTCAAAGAATGCATGGTTTTCCTCAATCTATGAGATGAAGTTGGCTCCAGCCTCTAGCACTGAGTTTGCCACTGAGCAGCTGAGGTCCCGTGGCTGGTGGGATACTTACTTTAAATCCCAGTTCCTAATTTTGCATCCAAAACCCCTCATCTTTCCAGATAAGCTTCCCTGCTCACATTTCGCCATCTTGCTTGAGACCTTTCTTTGGAAAAGCTGCTTGCATCCATGAGGACCACTCCAGTGGTGCTTCCTGTTCCTCAGTAGGCTCAGCTGGAATGAACTGGTCTGGCCTGGATCCAGATGTTTGGGCTGACCCAGGGCACCAACTCGAGCAACATCCACTCACTGGAGCAGCAGAGTTGAAGGTTCTGATAGCAGAGTAGGAAAGCAAGGAGCACGTGAAAGCTGCAGTCCTTTGTTTGCAGTTGGCAATTACATTCAGATTAGTGTCTGTGGTCTGGTTGTACTATTCCTGTTGTGAGGGTCCACACCCTCTTGCTCTCCTGGTAAAAATTTTGTTAGCCCATACTGTTCTAATACATAAATTTTATTATTAAAAGATGAACATTGGATTTTCTTTCACTTAATGCTTTTCTGTATTTGTTCTCACTGCCTTGGCTTGTGAGTGATTGTTACTGTGTTAACTGTGTTTGTTCAAACTCTAGGTGAAACAGTACTGGGCTGAGAAACAGCTCAAGTGGCAAGAACAGGAAGAGGAAGATCTGCAACGTCTGGAGGAATTAAGAAAATTAGTGGCTGAACAAGCAGTAAAAGACAGAGAGAGGTAAAATAAATTAAATGAGAATACCTATAGTATCAATTGGAACGTCTAAGCTAATTTGCTTTGATCTCCCAGCTTTCTAAATTAGAATAAATTGAGATAAGTAACTTTTTTCTTCCTTTTTGGCAGTTACCCCAGTGTATCTGCCAAGGTTGTATCATGATTGTATTCCAGATGCAATTTATTTGGTAGTTTGAATTCGTTCATATCTGTCAAAGTTTAGACCTTTGTAAGTGCTAAACTGTTGTCATCATGACAGGGTACACACTCATTAAAATCAGCTCCCTTTGTGATGGTTTTAATTGCAGCTGGGTAATACCACCTTCTACATTCCTACTTTGCAAAATTATTTATAATCAGGTTTGGTTTGTTCGAGAGGCAAGTCTGAGGAGCCCATTAAGCACTTGACAGCCTCAAAGATATTATTCATTGTTATTTTAGAGGGTCTTAAACTGCACATCTAGTTGTAGATGCTCTTCACCTGTTGGATGTAATTTAGGACTTCAGCCTGTTAATATTTCAATCCTTGCCAAGTCTTGGTTGCAGAATATGGCCTGTAATGACCTGTTGAAGAAATGCTTGATTTCATAAAGGAACTCCTGTCACAGAGGAGCATTAAAAAAAAAAGCCCTCTCTGTAGTCTGGTTATAATCGTTCTCGTATCACAGGCTTACTGTTTTACATAAGAGGGAGCCACCAAGTTGCATGGACCACAAACATAATTAAAATAGGGTTAAAATACCATTGGCATTAGAATATTAAACTTGGTCTTAAGCATTCTGTGGGAAACATGGCTTCAAACTTACCTTGTGACCATACTGACAGCTACATTCACACGTTGGTGTCCTTAAGCTCGTGGTATCTCTACCTTTCCTTTAACATTCCTGCTGGAATTCAGCTCATAGCAAAAGAAACACACGTGCTTGAATTACTGAGTTTTCAGCAGAAATGACTGGGGAAAAAAATTACTTTTCTTAAAACCTGTATACTGCTCTATGCCACTGGGGAGTGTTCTTTCTTATGCTAATAAACACTGGAGAATAAAACACAAGAAAATAGTGCAGTTCATTGAGGAATGCAGGAAGGAAATAATCACACCTCTGTGCTGCTATGAATCAGAAGTCAGTAAATGCCTGGCATGATGTTTCCCAGACCTGGCACACTGTACCAAACAGAACAGGTTAAAGAAAAGTGCTTACTCTTTGTGGAGATTAATGACTCTGAAATTACTCAATGCTTTTCATCTTCAAAGCCTTCAAAAACATTAATCAAAGAAGGGTAGAGGGATGTTACTGTTGTGAGTTAATGCAGGGCTACAAGTGTGGCATAAGGCATTAAAAACGTGTTGTCCTGAGCCGAGGCAGAGAGCCTGGCACGGCGACTCCTTGGGACACTCACGCTGCTCCCACACGTCTCACCTGCTGCAGCACAGCAACTGGGGCTGAGTTTGTGTGAGGTTTATTGAACTGACAACAGTCTACAGGGTAAGTTGTGGCATAGGGCAAAAAACCTAACTGTATTGTAACCCAGTATTTTAAAGTTTTGCTAAAGCTTTCATAGTAAACACAGTAGTTGGTTATTTCCTACTGAATGTTTTGAGGCAGTGTCTGAAAGAGTTTTAATGAAATTATGCTTATCAAGAATTACCTGAGTGTGTGCCCACAATACTTCAAAAAGGTAGCTTTACTGAAACTAATCAGCTAAGCTCATTTTTTTGCCTGATGATTTATTAAAATTGTTACTGTTGCACTTAAAGTCAAAATTTAATATTAAGACATTTTAATTTTAAGCTTTTTCTATAAAATTAAGTTCACTTTGAAGAAACAGTAGCTGAAATATTATTAAGTGCAGTAGAGTGAAAGAGAATTAACTTGATGTGGAAATGAAGTAAACATTTAAAGCCAAGTTTAAGAATGATTGGAAGAACATTCTGAATTAGGAACACAATGTACAGTTAGTATGTATTTACAAGTTCTCTGCCTCCCTGGGTGTAGGTTTCACAGCTCTGCCATTGCCCTCTGCCATGGAACTTAATCTTAATACTGGCCTTGGTCTTTCCAGCCTGAGTAGGATCATAGAATGGTTTGGGTTGGAAGGGACCTTAAAGATCATCTAGTTCCAACCCCCCCTGCATGGGCAGGGACACCTCCCACTAAATTAAGATGCTCACAGCCCCATCCAACCTGCCCTTGAACACTTCCAGGGATGGGGCAGCCACAGCTTCTCTGGGCAACCTGTTCCAGTGTCTCACCACCCCCACACTAAAGGATTTCCTCCAATGTCTAACCTACATTTCCCCTTTTCCAGTTTTGATCCATTACCCATTGTCCTCTCACTCCCTGCCCTTGTCCAAAGTCCCTCCCCAGCTTTCCTGGAGCCCCTTCAGGCACTGGAAGGTGCTCCAAGGTCTCCCTGGAGCCTTCTCTTCTCCAGGCTGAACACCCCCAACTCTCCCAGCCTGTCTCCAGAGCAGAGCTGCTCCAGCCCTTGGATCATCTTTGAGGTCTCCTCTGGACCTTCTCCACGAGCTCCTTAGGATAGCATAGTCATGAAAACATGAACCACCTTCTTAGGAGCAAGAAATGCTGCACCAATCACACCTACAGAAATGCCATAAAATGTTTCCATTTAGCAATGCTTTCTGTTCCTAGGTGCCTGCACACTTCTGCAGTGGAGACATTGTGTTTAAATTAGACCTGGATGAGTGCCCCTCAGTTTTCCTTTTTGGTAATTTACAGGGGTTTCTAGGGTATTGAATTTCATATTTGATAACACTGGAGCATTTTAGAACATGTATCAAAGTAGTCAGCTCAAGCAGAGTGAAAGGTTTTCAATATAATAGAATTCTTGTAATTTTTCAGAAGAAATAAGAATATCTGCTTTTATTAAATTTTCTTCATATAAAAAGGTCAGGGTTTCTCCCTGGGACAGAATTACCTCTGAAGGTTACTATTGAAAGCATTCATCTGCCTAAACCACAAGGGCTACAGTAAGAAACAGAAATCCTCTCTGGGACAGCCTCAGGAAGCGTTGTTCCACTCTCCAGGCACAAATTTGTTTGTCCTGATAATTGTTATTGGATTATTGATGCAGTGGTCTTTTCTAACTACCAGCATGACTGTACCTTTAGTTCTGATTCTTGCAGTTTATAGCACAAGTTCTGTACTTCTTTGAGCTTACTAAAATTTTGAGTGTAAGAAAATTAAAATACATGTTTTATTGCAGTTGAAGCAGCTCTTTCTTCTCCATTTTCTGAAGGCAAGTTAAGATTTGAAGGGCAAAAGAAGGGTAATTCTCTGAATTCAAAGCATTGCAATGGTAAATCCTATATAAGGACTGGAAGTGCCACAGTAAAGACTACCTTACAGCTTCATGAGAAATGGAGCTGACCAGTGGCTGGAGGGTTGTTAGGAAATCAGGTGCTGGTAGTGCTGCTGGGGCTGGAAAGGCCTGGTGTGAAAAGCTGACCACGAAGAGTAACACTGCATGGAAAGTTCCAGGTTTCTTTGTGTTAACCTCCAGTTTTTTCCTTTTGAAGAAGGATGTAATTCTCAAGTTTTCTTACTTGAAGGAACAGGCTGGGGAGTGATGTGTTTCTTTTTATGGAAGGGGTTATAGGAAAGAGTTGTTCTGCCATACACAGATGTCAGAGAACATTTATTCTTGGCAAAGAAAATGGGGGGAAGAAAGAGTAACAGGCTATATAAAGCATGCTAGAGAAAATCTGTCTTGCAGAAATGGAATTCTGAAAAGTTAGCCAAGTTTAAAACAAACAAAACCCCAAAACAAATAAAAAATGCAACTCCCCAAGCCCTGCTTCCCCAAAAACCCCAACAAAAATAACACATTCAAATGGAAAAGCACTTTTTGCATTATTATGATGTTTTGATGAACCACCATAATATTACTAGGTGGGTATAGAAAGCATCAGATGAGTTTTCAAACTGAAATATCATAGATTTAAAATGAGGCTTAAGAGATGTTTTTCCCATTTGTACGTGTGCTGTCTTGCAGGGTGAAGTTCAGACAAGCACTGCTAGAAAAACGGTTGCTGGAGAAAAAGGAACAGGCCCTTCGAGCAGCACGTGAAGAAGAGGAGAGGGAGAAATGCCTTGAAGGCCTCCGACAGCAGGTGGCTTCATTTCTGGGTGCAGTGTTTTCATAAACACTGATTTTGCAAACACACACTGTCATAGTAGGGGAAAGATCAAAAGAACAATCTATCAAAAACAAATAAATGAAGACATTAAAATGCACTTTTGGTCTGACTTTAACAGTAATTCTGCCACGTCATAAATCTGGTGTGCTTTGTAACTGGCAACAGGAATGTCATGATGTTAGATTGCACTGTGGAAGCTGCTGATACCTGAAAATAGGTAGATACTATTTTCTGGGTTGGATGTGATCTCTCCTTTGCTTTGATTTATTTTTTTATTTTTTCTAATAATCCTAAGTCTGCTAAAGTCTGAGGAAGATTTATGATTAATCTGTATTCTTTTTAAATTCTGAAAACTTACAAACCTTGGACAACTTTTCTTCAGAACAAGATTTAACTCTCTGTGAAACCTTTGCATGTTATTTTGTAAAGAAGCCTTTCCCCAGAAAATGCTTGCTCATATTTTTCGTAACAAATGTAGTGTGGTTCTTTTTCTCTACTCCTGAATTTTGAAGGAATAATTTTACCTTCATTTATATTTTTTTATCTAATCTTGTTGTTTTTCCTCCAAAGATTGAAAGGAAAAATCTGGAGTTTGCATTCTTTACACTCCAGGAGCTGAAGCCTAAATGTGCAGCCAAAGGAAAGTAAGGGAGGGGAAAAAAGGTGCTCTTCAAACCTCTTGGATTTTGGATAATTTAAACAGCACTAATGCTGCAGCTTTCTCCCTAGTACTACCCATGGTTAAAAATATGGTATGTGCTGCAGCCTTGACCTCACCTTCAGCATGTCCTTTGGCTTCAGAATTACCCATCTAAGGAATTCTTCCTTAGTCCCTTGTGGATTGGTTGTGGCCTTATAAATGCTTTCACTTCAGCATCTGGGTGTACAAAGTCAAGAAGAAAGGGAAGTATAACGTAGACCAGATGCTCAAAATCATCTTCTATGGGAGAGCTGATCATAACAGGGATGAATAAACCTAAGGGATCATTGGTCTGTCATTTCAGTCACTTTTTAAACTGTTCAACTCAGGCTCCTTTGTAGTCAATAATGCTTTATTTTAATAATCTGATTCCATTACCTATTTTGCAGTATTAACAGTGTTATCTTAGGTTGTCAATGCATTTTTAATAGAATCACAGAATACCAGGTTGGAAGGGACCTCGAGGAACATCTGGTCCAACCTTTCCTGGCAAAAGCATGGTCTAGACAAGATGGCCCAGCACCCTGTCTAGCGTTGAGGAATCCACCACACCTCTGGGGACATCATTCCAATGGCTGATTTTCTCCTTGTGAAAAATGTCCCTGCCTGCATAGCTGGCAGTCCTCCACAGCAGTTCTGGGCATGCACAGTGCTGCATCAAGTCCAGCCCATTAAATTGTCTCCATTGGGAAACAGGAAAAAATCTCCCCAATGACTGTTCTCTGTCAAAGTGGTTTTACTCTGGATTCAAGTTTTAAGCTTTAGAACTTTTATGAGTAGATACACAGTGATCTAAAACAGCTTTTGAAATTTTTAAACCAAGTAAATGATCATGTTGTCAAAGGAGTTGTTATGGTAATGACTTTCTCACCTTGGGTCTCAGGCAAACTGTTCCTTGCACATCCTGTGTTTCAGGTCGCCCTTGTTGCGAAGTCTGATCCCGCTCGAGTAGCAGCTGAGACGGTGGCATCTAAAGCTCGGATGGGTGTTGGAGCCAAAGAAGACTTCCATCTTCTGAAGCCACTGTTTAAGTTGCATACATACAGTGAACAGCAGGTAATTGTCTGCAATCACACTAGAGAGTTTATTGCCTGCAGATATCTCAATAACGAAACATGACAGGAATGTTAATGCTGTGTCCCAAGTAGCAACATGAACAGTTGAATGCAGAGTGTAATGTGTGTAAAAATAAAAACATTGGGAGTAATAGGTGGAGTCATCTCTCTGACCCAATGTAGATGCTGGAGGAACACAACAAGAGTGGACCACAGAGGTCCCTTCAGGTCTAGTACAGGGCTCCTGGACTCTCCCTGAACAGCATCTCCTCTGTCTAGCACTGGAGAGAGGACACTGGGCTAAATGGAGCCTTGGCAGTTCCTGTGTTTGCTAGGCCTTTTGACTGACCTGCTTGCTATTTTTTAATTTCAAACCTCACCCCTTTTACATTTCTTATGCATTTATTTGGAACAGGGCCTCATTTTCACCTTCTCCAGTTAGGGGTGTCCTAGGTGTTTGAAGTGACTTGGCTTGGAAGCTCTCCTGACTGTACACAAAAGAGCTGCCACAGGTTTATAATTATGAGGTATTCTCTTTTCTTGGAAGACTATGCACAGCACAAATGCCTTTAGATAAAAATTAGTATCTTGACTGTGTTTACACTGTTGCTGGATTTGAGATCCTTTGGGATGTGATATGCAAGGCCTATAGGAGAAGAAACCAGTGAGGAGTAAATGAAACAGGAAATGGAAGTAACTCTGTTCCTGTTTTCAGTCACTCAGGTTGCTGAGGCTATTGCTAGCTCAATTTCAAATGGAATTAAGCAACATTTTTTTATTTCCTTACTGTTCCCCATCTGCTCAGTCTATGCATTTGAAATTATTCCCACTCTGGAATTTGAAAATTATGTCTACAGAAAGAGAAGGGCTGTGATACAATTCTGTGGCATGAAAGCTTTCTTTTAGCACTGAATGAGCTGAAATTTAATGATATCTATAACTAAGCTTGTCTAGCACTTCCTATTTTAAGACATTTTAAAGCTTCTCAGTTTGGTAAAGGAGAGATGTGACTATTAATGTTTACCCAAATCTGAGCAATTCTGAAAATCCAAAGCTTAAAAATGCTCCAGACATGTGTTTGGGATTGATACCTGAATTCTCAGAATATTCTTCCTATTTCAACTCCAGGCAGGTGTTGGTATGCTCAGGCTGCCAAGCATGTTCATGTGTACCAGCCCAGAGCTGCAGTGGTTGTGGCTAATGCTCCCCAGGGCTGCTCATCCCAGCAGGGCTAGAACTGGAGGGGATGTGATACTCTCTTGTACTCTCAGTGCTCCCCCCGTTCAGCCCCTGGAAGAAGGACTTGAGAGAGGCTTGCAAATCTTGTGAAATAACCTTTTGACAAACTACAGAAGTAATTTCCCTGGGCATTAATTGTTGTTTTGTACAATGGAAGTGGTACTGCCATGTAGTCACAAGGCAATGCTGTGAGAAGAATCCTAAAGGCTTTTGGAGCGCTCAGATTCCATAGAAACAAACAGGAAGGGATTAGAAGTCTTGTGCTGACAGCAGGGCTGTATTGATGGGGAACATTAGAGAAGTCAGCAACTCTTCAGTGAGTAGGCTGAATTAAAAGTCACTCAGTTTATCTACCCTTGCATTTTTGCTGAGGAATGACAACCAGGGTTCTTGGTTAAAATAGTCTGTGATCATTAATATCAAAAAGGATAATACCAAGATATGTACAGTATAAGGCTTGTTTAGTGTAGAGTTTCTCTGCTTCTGAAGGCTTTACTTTATTACCATTATTTTCTGACTGTCTTTTAAAACTTTTAAAATATATACATCCACAGATAACCTGCAAGATACACTGTGGGCATGAGGAAAGTATTGGTTTGTTTCTACTTATTGTTGCTGTGGTTTATCTTAACAGATCATTTCTGACCCTAGACTTCGTGTTGAGCTAGCTCTTCGAGAAGCTGGACTTCATAAAACACTTTATGCAAAAGAGATTTTACCAAAAATCCCTCCACTGAAGCTTCCAAGAAGAGATATGGAATCTACAGCTTTTAAAATGTAGAGTGCTCTCGTATCAGGAGTGGAGAAGCTTCTGAGCTGTTGCCTGGCCTAGAATGAAAACTTTAAATAAATTTCCCTTAGGTTGTGTCTTAGAACTCTTTAGTTCTCAGTCTGTGCAGTCATCCAAAAAACAATTTGCCTTTCTCATGTGGTGCTGCACCATTTCACACCTGCCCTGGTGTAGGTTTTGTGGAACTTTGGTGGGTTTTGGCTGTTGTGGTGTGATTTCTCATGTCCCTTCCTACAGGGAGACAGGACACCTGTGCATGGAAGGCTCCTGCAGACATTAGAGGCCAGTCTGGTACATGGCCTCCTGGGCAGGAGCCCTGTTTTTAATTGCCAAGTAGCTTTGCGGAACAGTCACTTCAGGTTATATTATGATACATTAATAAATCCCACAGCCTTCATTCCAGGTTTCTTGAGAATTTGATTATTGTAATTATAAAATCTTCATTATCATGAATGTTTCTATTATTCCTTGATTATTATAAGAAGAAACTTAACCTTTGCCTATATTTAGAAACCAATTTGCTGCATCATATTTGCTGCAAACCAGTCATGCAATTTTGTATTGCAGATTAGTCTTTCAGTATAAATTATAGATTAGAAAGAATGTTTCAGGTCTGGGATCTTTATTTTGGAGCTGAAAAATCCTGAGTAAGATTCTATTAAATGGAAGGGAAATTGATGCAATTTATCTTTTAACTGATTATGTTACATAAGATGAATGTAAAATGTATGTAAGTAAATTACAATTAGCAGTTAACCAAAAAATGTCTAAGGAGGATGAATATCAGAAAGATCTGGACATCCATAGTTGAGTATGTAAGATGATGACAGGAGCTCCAGGAATGTAATATGGTAATGCCTTGTGGATCACATACCTACAGTGCCTTGTGAAACAGACAGGAATTCCTCCCTGTGGAAACAAGAGACAGAAGAGGCAGGAACGTTGGCAAATCCTGCAGGGTAAGCCTGAGCTCAGCGGTGGGGAGGGAGGTTGGCCCTGGCCTGGGTGCTCAAGGTGCAAAGTCAGAAGCAGATGGAGACTCTAAGAAGGGACCCAGAAAGGCAGGGAAGGGCTGCTCGACAGACGCCCGAGAACAAGCAAAGGAGCAGCACCATCTGGGTATGGAAGCAAAGTTATTTTAAGGGAGAAATGCCACAGAGACTGCCCAAGAGCCGTGGGAGCTGCACAGCTTCTGGAGTTAGCTTTGGCATGCTTGTGCTAAAATTACAATTCTGTGTATATTTGTGCATTTTATTTTGGTATAATTTGGGGTAACTCAGTATTTTTAAAACACACTTGGCCAGCTTCACAACTTGTTGCGTGTTCCTGCAGGGGAGACCAGCATTGCTTTCCCCCTCTTTTGGAGACCAGATGGCTGGGAGACTGCTTCCCAGAAATGGAAGATCCCAAACTTAAGGCAGTTAATGTATTTTTTTTTTTCTTGCCTTTAAAAGCAGATTTGCAAGATAATTTCAGTGGTGCAAAGTCTTTTCAGATTATAGAGATGTCATCTTTTATAAATACCAAGACATTTATGAAAAAAACGTTTAAATGAAGCCAACTTTTTTTTCTGAAATAAAGGGCACTGATTTTTAGGCAGTGTCTTGTGATCATCTTCACATCTGTTGTTTTTTGGGGAACAGACTGAGTAGAAGTCCACGTCCATTGGTGAGTGTGCCAGCTCCCTGCAGCTGTGGCTCAGGGCTTGTTACTGATATGGTGAGGCCAGAGTGGGATTTTCAGAGGGATTTTCATGTAACAGAGGAGCACGGAAAACGTGCAGGTTGGTGCAACTGGCTTCAGGTTTGTGGCAGCTTACGTGGACGTTTATGTGTTTATTTATAGAGAAACGTGATTGTGATGCCGATCCTGACCCCTGTGGGATGCAGAGGGCTTTGCAGTAATGGTCAGTGTTTTGCAGAGGAGCTGTGTAAACTGCTGACCCCTCTGAAACTCCTAAAGAGTGTCCAACTTAAAATGTGCAGCAGAAGAACCATTTAGCTACATAATCACTAAGCTAAAAGCAGGATCAAAGAAACAAGAGTCTCATCCCTGGAAATGTTCTAGAAATAGAGAGTTCACCATCTCCTGCAAAGTTAGTGAGCAGGACTGTGTTTCTGTAAGCTACAGCACAGCAAAACTCACCTATCAAAGTAGGCAAAATGGTAAAGGATCATTTCCTGAAGCAGTTTTAAATTATTTCCAGAGAGGACTAAGGTACATTGCTGTTGGTACAGAAGTTTCTTAAGTGGACTTTGACTTGGCAGAACTGTGAATAGTAAGTTAGCTTGCATGTGAGGTGACTGGAGTGATTTTGTTTCAGTTCTGGGAGGACACTGGCTCCTGTCCTGGGATTACTCCCCCATCAGGTTAATGTTTGAGCCTAAAACCTACAATTTCAAATGAAAACATCTTGGGGAACCAATCTCCTTTTCTTTTAAAAAGCAGAGTTTGTTTTTTCATGGCAGCAAACTGAATGCATCCCAGACCAAAGTGCTGACAAGTTGTTGAAGTAGCTCTGGGGGACCATGGAAGTGTGGTCCCAGTCCCAGGGAGCCCATCAGGAAAGCACCTGGAGAGCCTCACTTCACCCCAGCTCCAGGAGCAGGTGGGAGGAGTAGGGTGACAGCGAGCAGTGGGTGACGAGAGGGACACAGAGAGGAACCCCTTGTCTGGGAGGCAAATCGAGCTGCACCCACCTGTGTGGAAATATCTCCAGGACTAGAGGGGCCCCGAGGTTGCTGATGAAGCAGATTTTAGGATGCTGACTGCAGGAGGAGTGTCTTGGGGATGGCCCTTTGGCATGTCTTTATCTTCAGACTTACATGCTTCATGCTTTTCATATAATTAATATAGAATCATTAAGGTTGGAAAAGACTTCTAAGATCATCAAATCCAACTGTCGACCCAACACCACCATGCCAACTAAACCATGGCCTGAAGTGCCATATCTACACGTTTTTTTAACACCTCTGGGGATGGTGACTCCACCACCTCCCTGGGCAGCCTGTTCCAGTGCTTGGCCACTCCTTCAGTAAAGAAATATTTCCTAATATCCAGTCTAAACCTCCCCTGGCACAACTTGAGGCCATATCTTCAGAGCTTTTCCCACAGTTTTTGAGCTGTTGATATGTTGTTTAGCAGAAGTCGTAAATCCTGTAAGTTACTGTTCCAAAGATGTTTAAATTCATTTGAAAGCAGGGTTGTTAGTGAACATTAGGAACTGGAAGTGGTTTTGGTGAAAAGTTCTTCAGGCTATGGGTGACCCTCTGTGAAAAACTCCTCCACTCACCCCAGGCAGAGTTTGGTCTCTTTCAGCTTCACTGAAAGATGATTTTTTTGGGATTGTTGATGTATGGTGATTAGCAGATGACTGTGAAAGATGCTGTCCCTGGCATTATGTGAAATCAGGTCAAGGTTATGTCAGTAACGTGTGCTCCCTGTCCCTCTTGAGGGTCCCCGTGTGCCCCCTGCCCAAACCTGCCCATGTGACAGGGGCAAAGCTGCTTCTCTGGGCTGGGGACAGTTGGGACAGTCTGTGGCATGGTGGGTGTCCCGCACACCGGCCTCTTGGGTGCCAACACTGGGATACGTGACAGCTTTTGATGGGTCTTTAACTATTGTATGAATGAACGTCTGAATGGCCTTTGTAACAGCAGTGAGTAACAATAATGGTCACAAACATGGATTAATTTTGCAGTTGTTCACTTAGGTCTTGTTTTATGCCAAATGCAAAGGGATCTCCTTCCTAGAGGTTTGTGGTGAATGGGAGTGACTCCAACAGGACAGTCCTTTACCACCACTGGAGATAGGAGTGCGGAGCATGCCATTCAGTCACGTTGTCTTTATTTCTGTGCAAATGTTGTTCTTGGTGTGTTGGTTCAGTTCAGGCTGTTGTGGAGGCCTGTGGCTGCTGCTCGGCTGTTTCCTGTGTCCGGCTGTGGCGGCGCTTGCCTGTGGGAGTGCATCAGGACCGAGTGTCTCTCCTGCTTCCCAGGAAAGGGGCCGGGATGTGCCACGGGCAGGTCCTGCACACCCGCTGGCGGGGACCTGTTCTTCCCCAAAAGAGGAAGGCAGCTGTGCCAGCACGGCCAGGACTTGTCTTAAGGTGGGAGAGGAATGAGGGGGGATTAAGTTTTGTTTTGTCCAACATGCACATAGGCCTTCTAAAACAAACTTGTTTGTTTATTGAGCCACAAAGTTTGTTTTAGTGTACTTTTCTAGTGAAAATCATTAGGAATGTGGTTTCGGCCTTCAGTTTGTCTGAATCTTGCCCAAAAGCTGGCCTTTGGGTCGGATTAGGGCAGGGAGCAGAGCGGTGCGGGAGGACTCGCCTCTCAGGCCACACAGCCTGCACAGGACAGCGAATGCTGTGGACTCCATCTCAATGTTCCTCACACTGGCGTCATACGCTCTTTTCACTCTTAACTTTTATCACTGGAAAAAGAGCACAGTGCTCCATCTAATCTCCCCTCACCTTGGAAGGAAGCAGAGAAGTGTCAGTGCTGGCCCCCGTGGGTTTACAGTCACAGTGCACTGGCTGTAGGTTCACAGGGAAAGCCCAGCAGTGCCCCCACGTTGTCTTGAGCCAACCAAGTTTTCCTTTGAATGCTTAACTCATATTAACCTTAGTGTTTAAAGCCAATGCACTGTATCTCTGTAAAGAGGGGAAAATAACACTGGTTTTAACATTTGTCAAAAGGATGAGCAAGCCCTGAGGTGTTTGGTACAGGGGTAGTTACATGCTGCAGGGCAAGTCACCACAGCTCCTCTGAGGTCCATGGTGTGTACATCAGCTGTGAAGGTCTGCCAGGTTAAATCCAAAAAGTACCAAATTACTATGGAAGAGGCATAGCAAGCTGTGCAGAATGGGAAAACTAGGGAGAGGAAAGCCCCCCTTAATTTAGGTTTAATTTTTCTTAAGGGCTGCCATGGATGTCAGGCAGCTGGAGCTGCTTGTGGGCAGCATTCCCAGCTTGGGTGGCACTGGTGCTGGCCGGGGAGCTGGGTCCAGGCACTGGGCTCCTGCTGCAGCCCCTGGGCATCACACAGGCAAGACCTGATGCTGTGCTCAGTCCATGCAGGTGTGGACACCCATCCCGACCCTTTCCTGTAACTCCACTGCTGGCTTGGGCTGTCCTGCAGCTGCACCTAGGTCCACAGAGCAGACCTGTGCCCAGTGCAGCTACTTCTCTCGCAGAGTCTGTAAAGTCCTTGATGCAAGCAAGATGGATACCTGTGGTGTGCTGACCTAAGCAGAGTGCTTTGTTGTACTGCTATTCCTACTGTTAATCTTCTCAAATAGCTTCTTGTTTAAATAAAACACGGCCTTGAGCAATACACAGATGGTTGCATTTGCAAGCAGATCCAAACATTATTTATAAATAGTGCTCAGATTATTAATTCTTCATTTATTACATTTCATCTACTCTACAATCAGCATTTAACTTTGCAAAGGAAATGCTTCCAGAGGAGCCAAAGTTTGTTTATGTAAATATCACACACTTCCTGACATTTTGTAGTATTTGGTAGTTCTGAAGTTACAATCTTGTTGTAGGAAACAACTTAGCGTAGCCCATCTGCTGGGCTCACTGCAGGCTTGTGGACATGAGGCTGTTTCCTTTGCCAGGAAGCAGCTCCTGGCCTCCTGCTTTGGGAGGGTCTGTGACTGCAGGTGACTCCCATGTGATGGCTGGACCAGGGGCAGCTGAGGTCCCTTGGGCATCAGCATTGTCCCAGGGAGCTACTGCTGCTGGGTGGATCTCCACTCTTGATCCACCATCAGCTGCAGCAGTGCTGCCCTTGCAAGTGACGTTAAAAAAATTAACTGCCAGATGTGCAAGAGACCAATTAGCAAAGTGCTGAAATCAGCACCGTGTGTTCTGAAGGTGCACCCTGCTCTGAGCTGCCCAGCTCTAACGTATCAGGTGGGGCTGCTCCTGCAGCCCTTTTTAGGCTTTGGTAGTGGGGAGAGTTTTGCCTACATAAGAATATAAAGACCTGGATTGTGCTCAGGGGGCGGAAGGACAGTCAAAGATCATTTTACCTTCGTGGAAGTCATAGGTGCACATATGGCCGATGAGCATGGGAAAGTCAGGAATCTCCTTGCTGCAGGTGAGTAGTTCCTCCACGAGGTTCTTGTCCAGCTCAGTGATCCTCACCACCATGTCATCCAGCACCACCTGCTCAAACTGTGGCTTGAAGGAGGAGTCCACCGCCATGACTGCAATCACAATGGACCCAGCCTTGATCTCTGTGAAATCGATGGCTGAGGCTAAGCCAGAGCTCATAACATTTGTGACCTGCTGCTTCTGGCTTGCAGAGATCATGCCCCACCACCAGCTTGTGCAGGTGTGAGCAGCACCACTGCCCTGGCTGGGGTCCCACCAGGAGTTCAGGCTCCAGGACAGCCAGGAGGATCTCAAAGCATGAGTGACTTCCAGTCAAGTGTTTTTTGTTTGAAAAATGATACCAAATTATTTGAATTCAAAGTCTTTGTTCATTATGAAAATGTGCTGTGCTAAGCCAGTCACTAGAAGTTTGCTGTGTTTTAACCCCAAACAAACTATTATGTTGTTTGATATTTAGGGACCTGACAAAATGCTAAAGCTCAAAATTGTATGACCTATTGCTGAGACTTTTTTTATTAATAGCTTTTTTTTGCTCTGGAGACAGACAATGGGTAGCTTACCTAAGCCTCCAGAAGTACCGATGCGTATAACAGTGACGTCTTGGCATTTTGCATGGTGCAGCAGTTTGATTAGTTCATGAAGCATGATGGAAATGGAAGGGATGCCCATCCCGTGCTGTTGGGAGGAGAGAAAAGAAAAATGTCATTCCCTGTGATGCTGCTGCAGGTGACAGGTATGTGACTGCAATGGGCTTAGGCTGATGCTGTGACCCCTTTCTGTTGATGAGGCCAACAGCCATTTTTTTGAGTGGGCTATCTCAGGGTCTTTGTAGCCAGTCTAGATAAAGCATCCAACCCTCTTCTCCCCTGGACGCTGTTAAGGCTCTTCTTATCAACAGAGCTGGTGTTCCTCCCTGGGGACAAGTACATCAGGCATGCAGATGGCATCTGTCCTTCAAGAGAGGTCTCCATTTAAGCATCCCGATGGCTGGATGCTCCAAGACCTTCCCCTTGTGCTCCCTGTCCTTATACCATGTGCTGGTGTCCATTCTTTGTCATGTCCTGTCTGTATTCTTGGAGCAGTGAATTTGAGTGAGGACAACCCAAGCCTCTGCTGCTCTGGGTGCCTCCCGCCTGTCCTCACCTCATGCTGAAGCACCTCTGCCCACGTTGCTGGGTGTGAAGGACAACAGATGGCTTTGTGCTTCTCTGTGAGGACCAGCTTTTGGGGTCAGGCCTTTGCGGTGTGAAGCCTCGTGTCTCGCAGGCCACCCTGCTTCCCGGCCCACAGCCCCTGCCGCAGTGCCCCTCTGTCCCCAGCGCCTGCCTGGCTGCCTGCGGGCTCTCCTCTGGGCTGGCCCCGGCCCCTTCCCCATCCTCGGCCCCGGCCCCTTCCCCATCCTCGGCCCCGGCCCCTTCCCCATCCTCGGCCCCGGCCCCTTCCCCATCCTCGGCCCCGGCCCCTTCCCCATCCTCGGCCCCGGCCCCTTCCCCATCCTCGGCCCCGGCCCCTTCCCCATCCTCGGCCCCGGCCCCTTCCCCATCCTCGGCCCCGGCCCCTTCCCCATCCTCGGCCCCGGCCCCTTCCCCATCCTCGGCCCCGGCCCCTTCCCCATCCTCGGCCCCGGCCCCTTCCCCATCCTCGGCCCCGGCCCCTTCCCCATCCTCGGCCCCGGCCCCTTCCCCATCCTCGGCCCCGGCCCCTTCCCCATCCTCGGCCCCGGCTTCTCGGGGCTGCAGGTCTCCAGCTGTTCAGGCTGCCTTCACTTGCTGCCCTGCACTCCCTCGTGGGATCACTTCAGTGTTCTGCTCCATCGCTCCACCAACGTCCTTTTCTCAGCTTTGCCTTAAAAAAAAAAAAAGGTGTTTGCTGGTGTGGGGTCTGTTTTCTCCCCGTGGGGAACGCCTCGCGTGTTTTTGTTCTTGCTTCAAAGAGCTGAAGGCAGTGCAGGTAGGGAAGTGCTGTTCATGAAATGTGTGCAGTCAGTCTTGGTGTGGCTTTGGCTGTTTTCCCTTGGCTGTGAGGCTGGTGGGCTGTTGCCTTCTCTCAGGTTTGAAATATGAAACATTTTGCATGTTGTTATTCTGGAATATCGGCCTGACTTATTTGCCAATGCCTAAAAAATTTATTCTCATTGTAAATATTTGAAGCAGGAAACAGTGTTCCTGCCTCCAGTGTGTTAGAATTCATTTGTGTTTCTAAGCAACTTGAAAAAATGTGGTGTTGGCAGCTGCTGAGCACGAGGTGTTTGAGGGGGTTGGCTGTGTGCTCTGCCCTGTGTCCCCTGGCAGGGATGAGCCTGGGGCTCGATGGCTTCTCCATTGGCACAGACCTGCTGCATGGCCAAGGGTCAGCGTCAGCTTTCCTTCCTGCTGTGTCACAACTGCTGCAGATCGGGGAACAGCAAAACTTGGGTTTTTTCCCCCTTGGATCCTGTCAGTTTCTTTTCCTCTGGCTTTTCTGTTGGTCAGGTGTGGTTTGGTTTTCTCCAGACGTGAGCTCTGTTGTGTGAGTGACACCGTCTCCTGTGAATCAAATTTAAGACTAATCTTGTGCCTGAAGAAATGACAGCAGGAGCCTTTGGGGTGTGAGCACCCATCAGCACAGCCTGTATTTGCCTTGTCCGTTGTGCAGTGCCAAAAATTCTGCTGCTCTTAAAGAATAATTAATAATAAGGCAAGGTTTTTACTTCAGAGCTCATGTCAATGTAATACTTCCAGCAATATCTCATAGGTCATGTGTGGTGGGAAGTGGTCTTTGCCTCTTGAATTGTCAGACTGCTCAGCTGAGCAAGATACTTACATGCTGACTTTTAAACTGATGTTGAGGATGCTGCGAAATACCTTTCAGGAATCTTCACCATGGCTGAAAGATGGTACTGGTGGCAATGGCTGGAAACTGAAGAGGGGGAAGAAGCCTGCAGGTGGGTGTGGTGGAAAGCAGAGGCACAGGGCGGGGGGGTTGGATCCTGAGCCGGCAGCAGCAGCCCCGGGGCAGAGTGGGGGAGGGCAGGGGGGTGAAAGGCGGGGATCCAGGTCCGTACTCACGCTGATGGAGAGCACCGGCCCCGCCCGGAGCTTGGCGCAGCGGCCCGGCCCTGCGCACGGGTCTGCCACCGCGTCCCACCGCCCGCCAGGCCCAGCTCCTTGTGCATCAACTGCGCAAACACCTTCATCCTGCCTGCGCTGGCGCCAACGCAGACGAACTGGAGGGGAGACGTGAAAGTGTTGGTATTTTTTTGGCTAAAATAGGCGCCAAGCTTCAGTGGTAATGTGGCAGTGGTGGGCTGTGCTGGACAGAGCGCAGATGCCACTTCCTTGCAGGCAGTCAGGGGACATCAGAACAACAGGGGGTCTCAAAACCAGGACTTAATGTTAAGACCAAACTGTTACTCCTGTAAGGTTGTGATTATGCTAGGCCTGGACAGCTGCACGTAGTTGGTATCAGTCCCAGGCCAAGAAAATGTGAAATAATTCAGCAAATTTGAGCTGTTAGTATTCCTACTGTCAGGAAAGCAAAACCAGATGTTAGAGTAACTTGTGATTTAATTTATTCTATCAACAGTGTCGACTGCAATTAGGAAGCACTGCTGATGACACGGAGGCAGTAAAGTCAGGGAGAGAAAGGACACATTTTACATATTAAAAGGAAAAATGCTCCCAGAGTGTAGGAGGAGGACTAGCACGTGGCTGCAAGGGCAGTGCTGCCCAGGGTGCGGGAGCTGGAGCCTGGCATTGGCTGTGCCAGGCTGCTCTGGCCCCGGGGCCCTGCAGCTCTTGCCTGCACTGCTGGGGAAATGCTCGGATTTAAAATGGAAGAGGAATGTGGTCGTGACAGGCTGGTTCTGACAGCAGGTCTCAGCCAAAAATACAACATCCTCTTTCCCTTGTCTCTAGTAGATGATCAGATGCTTTGGACAAATGCTTCCTCCTTCTGTCCTCTAACATGGGGGCTAATATAAAATCAGATTTTATGGAACTACAGGTTTTGAAAAGGATAATTTTCTATTTGGATTTCTGCCCAAAACAAGTAAGGGCAGACAACCTCCCTGCCCGGGCTGCCCCGGGTGGCTGAGTCCCTTTGCAGAGCAGCAGGATCCTGTCCCTGGGGGGAGCATTGGCAGCAGCAGGGCCCTGGCAGGGGACAGCAGAGGGGCAGGATGAGGGGCTGCAGAGCCACTGCCTTGCTTTGGCACCTGCTGTTTACCTTTATGTCCCCAAACATTGCCGGCAAGTCGTGTGTCTTTGTTCCCAAGTCCAAGTGATACAGAACATCCTCCTCCATCGAGTCCAAGTGTGGGTTTTTAAAGTGAACAAACCCACTGCTGTGGGGAGATGGGGAGAGGATGGGTCAGGGTAGTAGGGACAGGCCAGGATGGGGTGCAGAGTGGCCTGGGAGCCACTGCATGGCCTTGGTGTCAGGAAAGGGATGGGCACAAGCCAGCTCTGCCTGGTGTTTGGGATGGCTGTCTGTCTGTCACAGCCCTGCTGTGACACGAGCTGTCCTGCTCCTCACATCCATCACTGCTGGTAACCTCTGACACCTGCCTCACTACGTCTGCCTACTTGGCAAAAATGTGTCTTGATATTTCTCATCAATTTTGTCAATGGCAACCTTAGCTCTTTCTTTCATATAATTCTGCCAGAAATATCTAGAGGCTAATGTACTGTGCTGTTTTGTATGTGACAGCTTATTAAGCTGCTAGCAATTCGGGCTTTTATATTTGTATTGTCCCAAATAACTGCCTAGCAGTACAAGTGCAAATTAAATTCAGATTCTGCAGGCAGCGGGAGGCCAGTTTGCCTTCCCTGCCCACCTGTTTTAATAGATGGAAACCAACTAAGTAACAATACAGATCAATTTTACAAATAAAGCTTAAACAAGACCCAGAGAACATTTTTTCTTGTCACAGATTCAAACCCTGCCGTTGCTCACCCTGAGTAACCTGTTGTTTCGGTCACGGTGGTGGCACCAGAGTCAGCTGCAGGCGATGCTCTGCAGCAGAGGTCAGCATAGCTCCCCGCTGGTTCTCCAGCTGTCGGCGCCGCAGCTCGGAAGAGGTCTGGAGGGCTCCGCAGGGGTTAAATACCCGCTGTGGCTTTGTGCTTCTCCCAAGATCAACAGTGGCCGCTCCCCTCCGCCCTCTGTCCTTTGCCCCTCGGCAGCCGGAGGTTCCCGCTGGCCTGTCCGCAGTTGTCCCCAGATTGGCTGTTGTGGCAGGTGTGTCACAGTACCCGGGGCTGGCCGGTGACCCGCGCCCGGGGCTGCCGGCTCCGTGCCAGGGCTGCCCAGCCCCTGCCGGGCCCCTGGCGGCCTGGCAGCACCGAGCTGCTGTCCCGGGATGATGGTCCCGTGCTTCGGGAGCGGGAGGGCGCTGGGAATAATGGTCCCGCTGCCTGTCCTGACACGGTGCCAAACGTTGCCCAGGAAGACATTTTAGGCAGCGGTTGGAGGGGCAGAATCTGGCATTTGCCATTGGCCTTTGGTTAATGAAAGCTGTGGTTAATGAGACAAGTGCTAGGTAATTAATTACCATGGTGAACTGAACCAATAAGCACGTCTGATCTCTGTGCAGATTTTGTCAGCCAATGCGTCTGATCTGCTGCAGTGTGGGATCACTCCTCTGGGGCTTACCCAGCCCTGGTGTACAGAGCCACGTTCTGTGTGGCTCGCTTGCAGCACAGCATCGAGGCACTAACGAGGCCCTGTTTTGCTAACGGGATGGGGAAAGTAATTGCTGTAACTGACGCAGCCTTTTGCTGGGCAAATATACATCTAAACCCTTCAAATTGCAAAACACTGTGTAAAAAAAGCAAATGTTACAAACCAGTGGCATAGAAAAGTGTAAATTTGGTATCTTGCCTAAGACAGGATCAAGATAGATTCGAGGAGGGAAGGAAGCAGAGCCCTTACGGGTATTTCTGCCTTGCTGGAGTCGTACCAAAGTCAGGCTGGAATGATTTCTCTGCTCTGATGAAGTCTTCCCCTCCCTGGATGCTGTTAGCATATGCCTGCCAAAGATGCCTTATTACTGACACTCCACAGCACTCCTGAAGAATAAGAATCTGGAGACTTTTTCCTTTTAGAGCGCACCAGGAGGCACACAGAAAAAAATGTAGGGACACACACTCATCTTCCTCCCGCAGCCCCAAACTGCTTAAGCGCAATTGCTGTGTTTTTCAGCACAAAACAGTGTTTCAGGCACATTGCAGTGATTGGCATGCAGTTCTTTACAGTTGTGTCCATTGAGCACTACCTGATGTAGGAATGCAACAGGAAGGTTTGCTGCTCACAGTCGACAGCTGTGAACGTTCTGGGGAAGGTGAGATGACAGCTCAGTTTTCCCAGGGATTTGCCTGTTTGGAGGGGAGGTGCAGGTTCCCTGCCCTGTGCCCACCTCGGGCACCCTTGCTTCCTGCTGGAAGTGCCAGGAGGAGCAGAGCAGGGAGGGAATGCTGGCTTCTGCCCCTGCCCTGGCCAGGAGCCCACTGCCTGCAGGAGTGCGGGGGCCAAAGCCAGGCTGCTGACCCACCATCATTAAGGGGCTAATGTGGTATGTTGGGCCTGTGTTATTGCTGATGATGCTTGAGGGAGAAGGAAGGAAAGGCTTGTGCACTGAGGCCAGGTGAGTCCGTGGGACAAGCAGGCACAGAAATCCCCTGTGTGTGGAGGGAACACAGCTGGTATGGGAGGAATGGCACAAGCACCTCACCCTGCCCCATCATTTTCCAGCAGCTCCAGCACTGACTTGTAATCCCCAACCCCGAGGGGATCCATTGGGGAGTGAGTGTTCAGCAGTGCTGGAGGGAAAGGCAGGATTTGGCAGAATGGCAGACAGACAGACGGAAGGATGGATGGACAGACAGATGTTGTCACATGAGTGACCCCGTGGCAGGGCAGGGTGCACTCCCATGGGCAGAGACTGCTGCCCTGCTCTGTTATGTGCTGCACTTCCATGTCTCCCCCTTCTCTGCCTTTTGTGGCCAAGTATTTTTGGACACACCTGGCAAGGTCTGCACCTGCGTGGTTATAAACTGTCTCACGAGAAAATAATTTCCTGGAGCTTATGGACAGCTTCTGAAGTTAAGTATTTCCTTAGGAACTAAAAATAATAATATTTCGGTGCACCCAGTTGCCCTTGGTGACATCCTTGCCTGGTGGCCAGTGAAGCTGCAGCCCTCTGCCCTGCTGTGCATGGCCTGGATGTCCCTGCACCTTGCCTCTGGCAAAGGGGCAAGACTCTGGAGAGTGGCCCGGCTGAGCCAGTGGGGAAGGAAATCTGGCGCCATCGCTCTGCCCAGGAAGGTAGGCTGAGAAATGGCCAGTAAGCAATGTTCCTGGTGGTGTTTGTCCCTGCTGTGTTCAAGGTAAGAGGAACATGCATGTTCTTAATAAATAAACATGATTGCACCAAGGGAAACAGCTGACTTGTGCTTTTGGCTTCCCAGAACCGATGTTGAAGGGAAGCGACAGCGGCTGCACAGGTTTTGGTACCTGCCTCCATGCCAGACAGCTCGCTGCCTGGCCCCTACAGAAATTCCTCATGTTTGGTTTCCTCCTTTGTGATTATTCTTCCTGTGGTTGTTCTCCTTTAGGATGGCTTTAAATAGATCCCGAACTTCAAGTGTGTCTGTTCTTCTCTCACCGACTGCAGGGCAATGTGTGCATTGCAGGCAGGGTTTGCCCTGTTGGCCACAGCAAAGGCTGCAGGAACAGAACAGAATAGAAAATGTTTTCAATTGAAAGGGACCTACAACGATCGTGCAGTCCAACTGCCTGACTCTGATTCTTTTGTGAGGCAGGATGGGGAAGTGGGGATGGTGAGAAGCAGAGACTGTTGCCCTGAACAAGTGTTTGTTTGTGACTGATTCAGAGCTAAATTCACACTTTGAGTGCCAGGCAGTAGAGCTGTAAGCATATGTGCTAAAGGATGACAAATAAAGCCCGATGAAGTATATGGCAGGATAACATATGGCAATCTAGACAGGCTCTCAGCAAGAGAGGAGCTCGGGAAAGCCAGCGCTCCTGCACCCATCCAACACCTCTCGTCATGTTAAATGCTATTTTAGAACAGGCAGCCGCACGTCAGCCCTCGCACGGCGGAGACATTCCACCTGCTGCGTCCTGCCCGAGCTGCTGCCGTGCCTGCCCCCAGCAACCTCAGCAGTTTCTTCTCAAGCCAGCTCCTTCCCAGCTCCTCTCCCATGGTTGCACTGCTGCACTCGCTGAAGCGGCTGGTAACGGAGGTATCCCCCCAGGCTGGGGAGCAGCCCCACCAGTCCCTGGCGGGGCCCAGGGCTGGGCAGCAGGATCAGATTGTGCTTGTGGCAGGAGCAGGCTGCGGCTCCTCCACCGCAGCGTGTGCGAGCCTATGCTCACACGAGTGCATTAGTGTCACCTTTAGGTTAGCAGCTCTGGTTTGTTAGCAGAGAGCTTATAGAAAATTCACAATCCAAGCGATGTGTGGTGTATTCCCCTAGTAATAATTTCTGGCAATTGGCAGGAAGGAGCAGAAAAAGCACTAGGGAGAGCTTTTCCCTGACAGTAACGAGGCGATGTGCCAACAGGACAGAGCCTTCCCTCTCCCAGACCCCTGCCCAGCACTTCCCTGTGCTGGAGATCCAGGAGAACAAACAAAGTGGGAAAAATGCAGAATTTTATTAACTGTTTGCTCTGTTTTTTTTGTTTTGCTTTGTTTATCATTGGTATAAATCTGCTCCTGGCTTTGGGAGAAGCCAGCAAAATGATCTCTGAAGAAACCCAGCACCACAAATCCTCGGGGCATGTGAGTAACTACAGCTTGTCAGGACTTGTTTTTCCCTGAGGGGGAATATTGCCATAAACCCCTTTATTTCAGGCAGAAATTGGCTGTCTGACTTGTAGCGATTTGAGGAACCACTGATCTGCCAGTCCCTATGTTGTAGAGAGGTCCCTATTCACTGTGCCAGAGAGACTGAGCTCTGAACGTACTGATTGCAGGAATGATTCTTGGAGTTGTGGATGAGGCTGAGTCACTTTTCCCTCCGTGCTCACGCTGTAGCCTTCAGCACAGCGTGTTGGCTCCTGCTGTGCTGCTCATCAGTGCCCTTCCTGGTCACCTTCCTGCCCTGGCCCAGCACAGAGCATCAGCTTCAATAGCAAACGTTGGTTTTGGCACATCGCTTCTCCAAACACAGCGTTCCTTTCGTGCCTGCACTCAGGATGGAAATTAAAGTGAGAGGAAAGATCAGCAGCAGGATTGTTTGGAGGCAGGGGCCCTGTGCCCAGGCTGGGTCAGTTTCCACCTTGCCTTCATGTAAGCTGCTCCTCGAAGACTTCAGTGAAGGCCAGGACAGCCCGTGGCACACAAAGCCTTGCCCATGGGCTCTGCCAGGCCCCACGCTGCTGTCCTATCCCGGCACTGGTATGGTCCCAGTCTCCTCTGGTGTCTGGGACTGTCCTCTTCTGTCTCGGGGGTGATGGGCAGGCTCAGGGCCAACCACCACCATGGTTGTGGGACAGTTAGTGCCTCCCCTGAGCAAACATTCCAAGTGCTTACGCACCCAGGCCCGGCAGTGCCTGATGAGGTGGTTCCCATGCTCTCCTGTGTCAGGGCTGTGCTGTGGTGTCCCGCTGCCTCCTGCCCCAAAAATCACCCCCGCTCCTGCCAGGCCCCACCAGCACTTGAAGGTCTTTGTTGCCCTTGCCTGACCTCAGCTGCTGCCGTGGAGCAGGGGCTCACTGCACCCCGTGGAGTTCCCACAGGGCAGTTTCATGCCGTGCTGGGTGAGCACGGTGGTGGTGGTGGTGTTGCATGTTGTCACTGGAACTGTCACTGCTGCCAGGCTCCTTCCTGTAGCTGGGATCCCACACTGGTGGGCACAGGGTGTCCAGATCTGGCCATCCCATTGTGCCCCCCCTGCACCTCTGTGCAAACCTGGCTCCAGCCTGGCTGGCCCTGGCACCCCAGCAGGGGCAGCTGCAAGGCCCTGGCCAGGGGTGGAGGAAGACAGAGCTCCTCAGCTTGGCTCCTTCCTGCCAGTGCCTCCCTGTTCTCCAGCCTCTGATACAGATGGTGCCTGGTTTTTATTTTTTCGTTTTTTTTCCTTTTTTTTTTTTTTTCACTTTTATTTCCATAGGTATTTTTATCCTTTTGTCTTTCCCTCTCTGGGCTTGTGGGTGCACGTTGCAGATGCTGGTGCCTGTGGGTGCAGGCAGAAGGAGGGAGGGCTGGGAGGAGATTTTGACCACAGGAAGCCAAATGAGGCAAGGCCTGAGCAGAGTTCATAAAGCCACTGTGCTTGTCGAGCCAAATCACAGCTCAAAAACAGGATGATGAACAATTTTTCTTCAGGCAATGTGTGGGGGTTTGGGCACCATGGCCCAGCCTGATCCTCTCCAGAGCTGCCTGCTCCTGCCTGCACACCCTGCGCCGATGGGAGCCCACGGCTGGAGCCCAGGGATGAGCTGGTCCCCAGGGATGAGCTCCCCCCAGGCAGCATGGCTGGGCCTGGTGGAAGTTGCTGCATCGCCCTGCCTGATGAATTTGTTAGGATCTGGGTCTTCTCTTCGTGGCTGCTTGGGCAGTTTCCTACACCCCATGGAGGATGAGGGGCCTCCAGGCAATGACAAGCCTGTGCTGGCTCCATTATTTTAAAATGAGGTGTCCAGGTCTCACCTTTCCTAACTCTGTTGAGATGGAAATACATAAAGGGAAAAAATACTGCTTTCAGAGGAGGTGTCCTGGTCCTGCTGGTGCTGGCTCTGTGTTTCAGTGCTTCAGGGATGCACTTGCAGAAGTATTGCAAAACCACCTCGGCCCTTCCTCCATATCCCTGCTTCCCAGAACCCAGTTCCACCAAGCAGGCTTGAAATGTGTAATTTTTTTCCTTTTCAGACAGTTCCTTTCCTTTTCCCTCTATTTAACATAATCTCTCTGTTTTTACACATCTCTTTTCTCATCCTTGGCCATGTGTCCCCCATGGCCTTTCCCCTTCTCCTCCGTGAAGGCTGGAGAAGGAGGGTTTGTCCTACACCCTCCCCAACCCACCATCCCACAGCACAGGCATGGAAGCCTGAGTCCCCAGCCACCCTGCCAGCACTGGGCAGGCCGAGACCACGAGCTGGAGAGAAGCATCTGAGAGGTTAAAAATAACAACATGAAAATCAAACTGGTATCTCGCAGCCTTCATCACCTTTTGTTGCCTTTCTCTGCAACTCTGAGGACCAAGGACCTTAACACAAGTAAGTGATCTTGCTGCTTCACAGCTTCACCAAGGTTTTTAAGGTTTAAAAACACCAAACACTGCAAGACTTCTGCTGGAATTGCATGCTCCGCGAAGGCAGGGATTTAGCAAGCTGCAGGCTAAGACTGGAGGCTGGAAGGGGGGTAGAACTAACTGGACATGGGTCTGTAAGGTTCCCCCCAGGCATGTGAGCTGCATTTGGAAGATGAAAGGGGTGCTGTGCCCTCCAGGCCCCTGGAGGAGGTCTGGGGGAAGCTGGGCTGTTGGCAGTGCTCGCAGAGGAGATGTTTGGGAAGGGCATCCCTGTGCTTGGCTGCTGGGATGGCAGGTCAGGAGGTGCCCAGTGGGCTCTGTGCAGGTACCTCTGTGAGGGCCAAGGCCATGAGGTGCTGATGGTCAGCCCTGCTTCTGTCCTACCCTGCCAGCAAGGCTCAGATGGACTTTTAATTACTGTGACTCTTCTGCATAAACCACTGTTACCTACAGGTACATGGGCCAGCTGACCCATAAGATCTCTCCCTCATCCAACCCTAGTGACTCCGGTGGCTGGAGATGGGAGATGCTGGTCATGCCTCATTGGCACACTAAGACAAGGCATTTCTGGGCTTAGGCCATCTCTGGTGCTGTGGGAGAGGTGGGACTGAAGGGCAAGTGGGCTTAGTCATTCAAGAGCTGTGATAACCCTCTGAAAATACCCTTTTGACATGTTCCATTTAATTTTTTAAGCGTGCCAAGCATTTACTGAATGGTGATGAAAAGTGTACAATAAAGCATATAAGTATGCCAGAAGAATCACAGTTTATCTTAAAACTCTTCCAGATTTGCCAAGTGTATATTACAGAGCAGTCACATTGCAGCCCCTGTTGTGTGATGCTCAGTTCAGGTAGGAGCAGGGGGATCAGTTCAGCACCCTGAAAGTCGTCCACAAAACTGACCTTCCAATTTTTTTTGTTTTCTAGCCTAAGATATGAAAACCTTTATGTTCCTCTGTTCTTGGACTAAACAGAGAGGACTAGAAGTGCTCAAAACAGTCTATTATGATAAAATCAAGCATTTTAAACAGATGAGGTACTTAGCCATTCAAACTAGAAATTAATTAGAAAACTGAATAAACAGCACATGGAGCCAGGGCAGAGAGAAGTGGGTTGATAATTTGCCCTGTACAACTCAGAAAAATAGAAGGTAATATATTTTCATAATTGCAGAGCTAAGAGCTCTGTGACTTGGGCTCTCAGCCTGCATGTGAGGTGCAGGATGGGTAGAATGGAGCCTTTAGAAGGAAACAAAAAGCCAGAAGAAGTCTCGTGAATGAGTCAGTAGGTGGCTGGGCTGGGGTCTCGGCCCCTGTCAGGAACACTGATCCTGCTCCCCAAGCACAGGAGCACAGTGTGACACAGACTGGGTGACCAGCCTGTGCTGCTCCCGGCCTGTCCAGCGGCGGGTGTGGAGCGGCTGCAGCACAGCACCCTGTGCCACCAGCCTGCAGGATCCTGCACAGCTGCAGCAACGCTTGGGAATGATGGGAATTGAAGGCCTTACACAGCACTGCCAGGGGTGACTGAGCAGCACAGGACGGAGGAATGTTCTTGGCCAGGTGACCCTTCCTGTGAGCCCGTCCGGTTAGTGGCTGAGGGAGAGAAGAGGTTTGTGTCTCCATCGGCAAGGTCGGCAGGGAGGTTTGGGCGGGGCGGTGGCAGGGTGCCATAGCTCAGTGACAGGGATGGCTTCATCATCACAGGACCTGACCATTGGAGCATCTTGCTGACTTTGGCAGATGTTGGCCCCACGGTGCAGTTTCTGGAGAATGCTCAGCCATGGGTGGAAGGGACTGAGGAGGTGGCCTGGGCCAGTCACTGTCCAAATCAGGGCTACTGTGTGAGGTCAGATCTTACCTGCAGGGTTGGACACAATGAACTGGCTATGTATATTTGTATATTCTAGTATTTCAGCAATTCAATTTGATACCATCAATCCAGATGCTCTGCAAATGTGCATGTTAGTTAGATATGCATAAGCCATCCTAGAAACTCAGTACCTCCCTGCATAGGCTGCCATGTGCGTAAAGAAGATGACAGTTTTAGCTGCAGAGGAGCACTCTCCTGAATTTCTTCATGCTGTACCAAAATCCATTTGCAGCACAAGAATTTTGTTTCCTGCAACTCAGGCATGTGAAAATTCACTTAATGGCAGCAGCAGCGTTTGGTAAGTATTGATGTTAACAGGACCTTTAACAGTAGCTAAACTTCATGGGGCCAGGAATCCAGAGAAATCACTTCTCTGACCCAGAACCAACCCTCTCCTACATGGGTTTACATCTGAACGGGTGAAGCTGGAGCAAGTGCAGTTCTCCTGCAGTAACACCCTGCCAGCGTTCGGCAGATCGGAAATTCACCCTCCACAGCTTTGTGTGCTGAAAAAGTGAATCGACAGCGATGCCAGCCTGAAACCCCGGGGGTGTGAGCACGGGAGAGCCCAGGGCGCTGCTGGGGAGCCTTGCCCTCCGCCCCAGCTGGAACTCGTGCTCCCCTCTGCAGTCCTTGGAGGCCCAGGAGCAGACCCCGCCCCAGGACGGGATGGTTCCCTGCTCAACCAGCCGGACGGACACACCGCCGTGCAGGGGGCGAGGGGCAGGGAGCACGCCGGGCTGCAGCCCCGCGCCGGCCCGGGGCAGGGAGAGCGGGGCCCGGGCCCCCCGCTGGAGCCGGCTGCTGGCAGCCCTCGCACCGGCCGCTTTCCCAGCGTGAAAGGCCAATTCATCAAAAGCAAACGCGTCTGCGAAGACAGTCTGTTTTGATGGATTTCCACGTCAGCAAGATACCCAAACAAAATATGATTCATTAGTGTCATCCCAAGCTGCCATTTCCAGAACGTGATGCCTAGATTGCCATGTAGAAACTTCATTACTTTGAAATATATTTCCTTTTCTATTAGAAAAGGCCATTTTTTAAAAGTTGAAATTGGAGCACAGTGCTTTGATACACTGAAAAGACTGTCCCTACCCCAGCCCAGCCCTGACTGTAGGAGAAATGTGGGAACTTTAACTTCCACTCAGTACCAGAATAAACATTAACTGGTGCTGCTGGCAGTAAGGGCACACTTTGTGCCCTGCAACAGGAGCAGGGAGTAACAGCAGCTCTGCACTGTAGCACGTCCCAGGCTCTGCACAGCAAGTCTGCCTGAGCAGAGGGGCTGGGGGTGCCCAGGGTTGCCCAGAGTTTTGGGTGCCTGGGCCTGTGTGTGCCCGGGGTTTTGGGTGCCCGTGGCAGTGCCCAGCACTGCGCCCTGCCCCGGAGCACTCTGTGCCTCCCCCGTGCTGCCCGGGGCGGCTCTGCCGCTGGCTGGGTCCGGGCTGGGGCTGAGCCTGGCTCCAGGGATGCGCTCCCGGCAGCCGGTCCCAGCCTCCCCTCCGGTAAAGTGTTTGTTGCAACTCAAAAAGAGACTGAGGAATGGGAAGCATCAGTCTGTAAATGGACAAAGCCAAAGCCATGGGATCCAGAATTCCTAGTTTGTAACAGAAAGCACAACAAAGGCACTGTCTTTGCAATCCCTTCATAATTCTGCTGTTCTCTGAAGTCCGCTAACCTAGACAGATTCTGTCAAAAATTAACTCCCTGAGTTTACCAATCATGGGACCTGCTCCAGGACAGCTCTGGGGTGGACCCAGGGATGAATGTGGGCACATTGGGCTGTCAAACTCAGGCCATCCCGCTGACACAGGTGGTGGCCCAGCACAGCACAGGCACCTCAGCTGGGCCACCATGGCACAACAATCTGACTACTTGACACAAGAGGCTTTTTCTAGCTGTACTGTATTTTTAATATGCAATAATATTTTGCATTTTCTTTGTGTTGAAAGGTCAGGATCAAAAGAAAAAGCCTGCAGCCTCTTCAGCATCCTGCATTTGAATGCAAAAGCATGTTGTACGTCAGCAGAGCTATAACTGGTCTGCACTGTGTAGGAAAAATATTCTAAAATACCCTAATTGTGGTTTAAAATTACAGGCACGAAACATCAAGCTCCACCAGAAGTGCAGGGCAGGTCTGCTGTACAGAGTACAGAGACCTCTCTGCTCACCTGCAGCAGAAGGTGAAGCACCCGGTCACTGGGGGCTGGGGGTCCCCGGGCAGCTGGGGGGCTGGACAGGGCTCCCCTTCAGCTGCTGGCACCATCCCTGTGCCTTGGGAGGCTCCAAGTGACCGTCTGCCTGTCCCCAGCAGGAACACTTGGGAGCTGACTCAGCTTTTGTTGGCCTCATCTGTCCTGCCTACCCCTCACTGCTAAATACCAGTGTTAATCATGGCAAAATTTACTTCCCTTGCAGAGTGTTAGTGCCTGGGAAATAAATGATCGTTAATGAGTGAATTATGCATCCTATGTGCTAGGAGTTAATTTTCAGAGATTATTTTAATGTGCCTTTTAGCTTCTCCTGAGCGAGACTGGAAGGGAAGGAGACAGATGCCACCTTGTGTGGAAATGTTTCTTCCTGCAGTACGCACTGAGAATCTTCCCTTTTGGATTTTTTTGGTCATGTCTTTGATGACCCCTTCACTTATACAAAAATGCAGCCACCTCCTCATTAGACTGTGCCAGCTGTTTACAAACGCACAGTACAACCGAACCACGGTCACAGTAACAATGACTCCATTTGCATTTTTAAGTACTTTGCCTCGTTTCTCCATGTGTGGGCCTATCCCTTCCCTCACCCAATCCATGCCCGTTCACATCCCCCTGCTCCAGCCGGGGTGAGCCCCAGCGTACAGGGCACGGGACTCCATCAGGATGGGACAGAGCGGGTGGCTGTAGTGGATGGAGGAAAAAACCACCCCAAGGAGATGCAAAGTGTCTGCAGCAGGTACTGGGGAGCAGAGGGCAGACACCCCGTTAAAGCAAGGCAAAAAAACAAATGCCAAGAGACGCGTGACATGGGGACATCGGCAGAGTTCACTGAAGCTGCCACATCTTTCCTCAGCCATTTTTGCCTTCAGTAAACTCAGCCCCTGATGGCTTTCTGGGCTGAGCAGCTGCAGGTGTCGGTGCAGAACCATTGTCTATGGAGACTGGCTGGCTGCAGCATGCATGGGGACATGCATGTTCTCACATGTCTGGGGTCTCTGGTGCAGGGACACTTTGTGCCACCTGCCATCAGGGCTGTGGGGTTTGGCATCGCTCCACAGCAGCCACACAGCTTGCTGCTGGCAGACAGGAGCCTCTGAGCCAAGGCAGGAAAACCAACAGGAAAAGCAAATCAAGGAATGTGCTGAAGAGTGACAGCAGAACAAACGTGCTGTGGCCAAGATATTAAAGAATTACTTGAGGAAACAGAATGTAAAAGTGAGGAAAATGGAGCCATTTGGTCCTTGAGCCGGAGCAGGAGCAGTCCTTCCTCCCTGGCACTGTGCAGCTGGAGGTGAAGTGACCACGACAGGACAAACTGTAAGGGTAGAAGTGGACAGTGTGGGCACTGCTGCCTTCTGCGGTGCTCCTGGGAGGAAAGAGCAGCTGGACCAGCTGGAAAGAGGACAACAGGTCCCTCTCCCCAGCCGACACGTCTGGCTGGGTGACTCCAGGCTGTGGCAGAGTTGAGAGCCAGCACCCAGCACTGCACTCTGTCTCCTCTCCCTGCTCTTCCTCTGCTTTGGTTATTAACTCCTTGCCCCCTGTTGCCCTGAGGCTTACTTGAATGGCCTCAAGCCCCTGTGCCACGGTGCCTGGGCACTGTGACAGGTGCTGCTGCTCTGGAACCTCACTGTGTTTGTGCTGCAGACTCCTCCCGTACAGCCTAATCCAGCTCCAGTGCAGTTATTTCTGTGCCAGCCCGCAGACCTGGCAGGCTGGGCAGGCATGCTGATCAACATCAGTCCTCACCCGAGCTGGCAGTGCATCTCCAGAGCTGCATACAGGCCTAGTAAATATTTACATTCCTGAGCTCACCTCCAGCTCTAGCAGTAATTATTTTATCAAGGTGACAAAAACAGCAGCCTTTAAGTCAGCGCTAGCAGTGGACTCTGAGCTGCGTATCCCAAGCCTTTATGCAAAATTAATTGGAGATGGATGTCCTCAGGCTGAAGGTGTAGGTCACCCCGGCAGCGGGGCTGGCCCAACACCACAGGACTGGCCTGGCAGCAGGAGGTGCCGGCACTGCCAGGAGCGAGGGCGGGCTGCTTGGCCGTGTCCCTGGTACAGAGCAGTCACTTTGACTGCAGACTGCAGGGATTTGGGCAAGACCTCAAGTGAGCACATGGGGACAGCCTGGGCAGCTCCAGCGTGGGCTACAGGTGTGTTTGCCTGCCAAACACGGATCAGCTCAGGGGCCTGGCCACCACAAGGGAGCCTTACTCAGTTTGGCCTTTACTACACAAGGTGCAGCACAGCAAAAGGCTCTTAAATATAAATATTTTTAAACTGATTTCAGTACCTTTATGGGGTTTTTTTGAGAAAATGTGTTTATTTTCTTCTGCATTTATTAGAATAGATTTTTAATTGAATGGCTATAAAGTTAAAGCTAAGCAAGCAGCCCCCATCCAGGGGAGTGCTTCCCTTTTACTTCCTTTCCCTGGTTTGTGTTCCTAGTCCCAGCCCTCCCCAGCCAGGGACAGTTGTTTGTGGCATTTCGAGGGCCACTGATGGTCAGTCGGTACTCAGGTCGTCTGAGAGTAGGTGGGTGCTTTCCTGGCAGCCAGGCAAAAACCTCAGCTCACGCTCTTCCCACCACTTTCCCAGCTCTTGTATCTGCACACTGGGCCTGAAAAGGTGACACCAGGCAGGGAGCAAAATGTGGCATGGTGGGATGCTGCTGGGCACCAGGGTCTGCACATGGACATCTCCTGGGGTCTATGCATGGACATCTCCTGAGGTCTGTGGAGGAACCCTGGTGAGGATCCCAGGCCCTGCAGAGGAGCCTGGCCCTGCAGCCTGCCCGCAAGCACACAGCCCTCTGGTGTGTCACCAGGTTCAGTGCTTTGAGCAGCAACTTGTGGGTGTAAATGCCAGCACTGCTAAATCTGTATGGTTGTAGAGTGGTGGCTCTGGTGTCTTTTTCATGGAGGGGAAAAGTCAAAGAAGGCAAAACTAAGGCAGACTGGTGGAAGAGGCTAGTCCTGCCCACCCCTTTGCCCCAGCATGGAGATGCACAGCGGCCGTGCCGCAGCCCCAGGCACTCCCCACTGCTGCGGCCCCTCCCACACAGCCCTGCGCCTCGGATAGAACGTGGCAAGAGAGTCAGGCGTGCAGGTGGTATATGTTCTGTGTAGCTGTTCTTTGTTTTCATATAGCTCTTGCTTTGCTAAATTATGAAAGCACTTCCTTTATTTGACCAGCAGTTGAGATTCTGTCATGCAGATGAGTCTCAGATTATCACCAAATCTGTAAAGTTTCCCAATTTCTTTGCAAAAAGAAGCATAAACCAAATAAATCATGTTAAGGCCAGTGGAGCAAAGCATCGTTATTACAGTGATGATCTGGCTTTATTTCTTATTTCACACTGGCAGTCCTGTCTGCTGAGAGCAGCTACTCTGGGGAGATGTTGCACACCTGTTGATACCCACTCCCTGTCCCTACACCCAGCTCTCCCCAGCACTGTCTGGAACTGAGCTGTGGCCGTGGCTGTGGCACTTAGTTGTGGCCCACAGAAGATTTCAGCCACGTTCTATCATGCAGGTGGCAGCTGCCCTCCCTAGAAAGGACCCTGCAGGTTTGTGGCCAGCTGGGTGGCTTTGAGCTCACCCAAGGGAGAAGGAGGTAAGTCAGGCTGCAGCCTCCCTCATCCATGCCAGTCGCAGAAGATCTGAAGACATCTGGGACCTTCTAAAGCATTTTATTTAAAATATAATGGTCTCACAGCACGTGCTGCCCTTCACTGCACTAGGCTGTCTGCCCTCTGATATACTGCCGGGTTATTTCTGTCACGTCCAATATTAACAAACATTCTCCCTTTTTCCCTTTCCAGCTGTTCAGAAGCATCACAGCGAGCAGACTTTGGTTTATCATCCTGAGTCAAACGATGAATTACACATCATCCCTTCACCAGCTACTTAATCAGCTGTTGGAGAGGAAAATAAAAACAGTGCCTGGCTTTATGAAAACTGATTGATGAGAACTATCTTCATACAGAAGCTGACGCCCCTTTTAGCCTTGACTCCAGAGGAGCTGATGAGGACCTGGCCTTTGCTGCTCTCCTCTCATGCCCTGTGCTTTGAAGGTATTTGAATCCTGGTCCCTGCTTGGCAGATGTTGTAAAAGGGTGGGACCTCCTCTCACTCCCGAGTCTAAATTTGTCAGCTGCAGTCCACTCCTCTTCTCTGTGTCTGCTTTTTGAACAGGAGAGCATGTCTCAAGAGCTGCTCCCAAATACTCATTGTGGTTCTCTAGTGCAGAGCCTGGCCATGACCTCCAAGCAGAAGGCTGAAGAAATCTGCCACTGAGTGGGTCTTGTAGGAGTGGTGCAGGCGATGAGACCTTTGAGGGATTCCTCAGCCCATGGTGAGATGGGAAGTCCTGAAAAAGATGAGTGGGAGGAGAGGATGCCAGTGGCCAAGATGTCTCCTGGCCACCTGCTCTGCTCCTGCAGAGGCGAGGGCTACCTCCATTCAACTCCAGTGCCTTGGACAGCAAGGAGACAGATCTGGAGACTGGGTCAAAATATGGAGGCTTAAAAACTTTTTTTGCTGACTGAGCCTTTGGGGTTTATACCTCAAGCTCCATGCTGTGACCATAAGGATCAGAAGCTTCACTTCTTATTCTTCCCAACCCCTGAGGTGTCCAGGGTGTCCAGGACCTGTGGCTTTGGGATCACCGAGACTGCTGCTGGGCTGGTGAGTGGTGGCAAGGAGCCACCAGTGTCCCTTGGTCACTGCAGAGTGGTGGTGCCAAGCAGCACCAGAGAGCCAGGGAGGAAAACCACACACCCCCCACCCCAACACCGGCTGACCCCGACAGGAGCAAGAAGAGGAGACTCTTCAGTAACATTTGATGTTGCTTTAGGCTTTTACAAAACTCAGGAACATCTTTATCAGACAACTGTGGGACTGAGGCCTCACTTTCTGCTTGCCTGGGTGCTTTTGCCAGTGCTGCACTGGTGTGGGGAGGAGGAGGGTCCCGCTGGGCAGCCTGGCACCTCAGCAAGGAGGGGGCCCCACACCTGCAGAACAGCCATGTGTGCTCTCTGGCTCTCCTTCCCAGGCCGTGTTTGCAGACTGCCTGCCAGGCCTGCAGCAGGAGCATTGACATACACGCCCTGGCACACGCATTACTAAATTCAGCACTTTAACCACTCTCTTTAATTACTGCCTTTGATGGAAGTCATGGCAGGCTGATGACCATAGCTCTATCCTCTCCTGTTCCCTCCTCTGCCCCACTGCATGGACCTATCTGACAAACCCTACCTGGCCCTTCTTGTGCCAGCACCTTCTGGTGCAGCCAGTGCTTGGAGCCAGCCCCAGCACTGAGCTGAGGCTCCAGCTGGAGATGGAGGTGACATGGCTGTCACCGCCATGCTGCTGCTGCAGAGCCCTGTGGTCCTCCAGGCAGGCGTTACCCTGGGGCAGGCCAGTGGGCTCCTCCTCTCCCTCCTGGTACCTCGGGGTGTGCCAGTGCCGGTGGCACTCAGTGGTCCATCCAGCAGCTCCCTGGTTGCTGCACAACCAGGGACAACGTCCGACTGCTGGCACGGACCCGAAGGGAGCGCAGAGAAGGGCTTGGGGAGCCTTCAGCTGGGCTTGGCAACACAACATCAATAACATGTGTTACGAGCCCTGCAACTTAAATATTTTGCTGCTATAAATGTTAGCAACCAGAGATCTCATTACATGTAAATGCCAGATGACAGAAGCAGAGGCCAAAAAAAGCACCCATCGAGCCAAGCAGGGAGAGACAGGGGCGGCTGCGCCAGCGGGGCTGTGGAGCACAGGGGGAGCTCGTCCGGGGGACGGCCCCGGCCTTGGGAATGGTAAAGCACTTCCCGGCGCTTCCACCCTGTGCTCAGCCACAGAACTCTGTTCTGAGAGTTCTCATGGGCTGAAACTTGGCTCGCAAGGCCTCCCACTGAGATGGGGAGCAATTTTAATCGTTTCTTTTTTGATGTAGTTTCCATACGTTACAGTTGGCTGCTCCTGAATAACACCCAGAACAGAAAGAAGTTGCACAGCCTTGTGAAGTGCATCTTTGCAGTTGGGGAACTTGAACACTTCTTGGTGGGTGTTTTGGTAAAAACAAAATGGTGCATGTGATCGGTTTGGAAAGCAAAGAGGACTAATTACAAGTGCCATTTTAAAAAGTGGAATGAAAATGAGTTATGCTGCTAATGCTCAGATACAAGAACATGGTTTAATTTAATAATACTGTGTAATTTGTGTAAAACTGAATTAGTAGCAATTATATGTTATTGTTAATTACTTGGCGAGGTGTTCTCCTCTCCATGCCCACACTGAATTGCACCTGGCTGCCCGATGTCAGCAGGGTCCATGGGATTTACAACACAAAGTGTGTATGTGAGGTAAGGACTTGAACAAGGAGAAACAAAGAAGGTGCTCGGGGTCAGGCCCTTCCCAGAGCAGCTGGGACAGCATGCATGTCCGCCGTCCCATCCTCACACTAATTAAATCTCCTCGGAGGAATTAATGGGAGTTTTGCACGCACTCCCTGGAACTGTCAGGACAGGCCTCTCCGGCTGTCTGCAGCAGCCCCAGCGCGGCTCCGTTTGTGACTCACGCGCCTGACTCACAGACGCCTGATGAAATACATGGACTCTTGGTTGAATTTATCACAGCTAAATATTAAAACAAGCTCTTTAATTTCAAATCCAAGTACTTCCTGGGGTTTTCTCAGCAGCTGTGCTCAGAACAACGCTGTGCTGTACACTTGGGAAGGGGCAGTGATGTAACCCTTGCTACACTGCAACTGAAGGGCTTGCTTATTTGCATGTGTGTATGTATATATATATATATTTTTAGAGATTTCCCCAAGGCAAAAGAAAATAGCTTATTGCAAGCAGCAGCTTGGAAGGTCATGTAGATTATTATTTCTGTACCACAGCTTACCTCCAACACATAAGCAAAGCCTTTATGAACTGATTTTAATAATGTTGAAAGAGTTTAAAGCTTTAGCAATACTCCAAGTAATTATGAGGTTGGCTTTGCCGCGTATGGCCTCATTGCAGGGACCTGAACACAGAGAGGTGTTACCGCGTGTTTCAGAAGGAATGGTGGTGCTGGTCTGTGCGGGTTTGATGCTGATCAGGGCTCGTTGCTCAGCTCCGTGCTGACCCTGAGCCATCCCGCCGTGCCTGCGGCAGGTCCCTCCAGCCCCGCCTGCCCGGGTCCCGCGGGGGGGACGAGTGCTCCCCGCCCCGCAGCGCGGCTGCCACGCTGCCCGCTGTGCCGCACGGGAAAGCCCCTGCCAACTCTCCTGGAGTAGATACGCTTGGAGAGCACCGGGCACCCCGGCTAAATGCTGTGCGTGTCGAGTCGGGGCCGCGCTCCTGGGAATGGCAAAGACACGGGACTCTGCAGCGGGATCATTTTTCTAAATGAGGTGACTGGTCTGGGGTCCAGCAATTCCTTAGTCTTCCAAAAATGTCCTCTGTGTCATCTTTAAACCCTGCGAGCTGTTTCTGCTGTCACAGAGCATTGCGAAGTGGGCTTACTTGAAACTGCAGCTGCTCCAGAGAGAGGCAGAATTTATGCAGTACAAAGGGGTTTCAGGTTGCCATGGTAATAATTTCAAAACAGAGAAGCCTGATTTTGCTGTACTGGCCGTCTTCTTGGGAGAGTTTTCTGCATGGAAGGATGACAGGGTGAACCTGCTCCACAGCAAAACGTGTGCTCTGCTTGCAATTGTTTTCTGGGGCCCACATACTTATAAAGAGCATAATATTTGCATTAACATTAATGGGTCTATTCTAATGTCTGTGCATGGCAATTCAAGCACGTAGTGCTCCTTTCACATGGACACACCATTATTACACCTTGGTTAATGCAAACATTATCTGGGAAAAAGTTTCAAGCTGTACACTGGCATGGAGGGAGTGGCCATGGGAGGTACTGGGCTGTGAACTGGAAGACCCCAGGTTGAATCCTGCTCTGCTCCCCGGCACGATCCTGAGGCACCACAGCCAGCTGGTAAACAAAACACCTCCTCACAATATTCAGCTTAGACTTCAGCCCTGGTTTTTCTCCCTGAATAGTGTAATTACAGATAAAATTCTACTTACAGCTGGAATTTCCTATCAACACATGATACCGATAAAAAAGATAATTGAAAAAAACCTGCACCTTTTGGAAAGAAAATGGATTTGTAAGGATGCTTACGATGATGAATAAGAAGTGGTACTCAAAAGGACAGAAAAATATTTGTGTTTACAGATTATGCTGAGCTGACTTCACTAACCTAGTTCTTCCCTCACCTTCACTGTTAGTTAAGTGTCAGCTGCATGTAAACCGTACATGATCCAGTTGCATGAGGCTGTGGGCAGGAGCTGCCAACTCTTCATTCCAGTTTCTAGCACTGGTTCCTCCTGTGGCTTTGAGTGAACACTTGGCAGCAGCAGTCCCTGAGCAAGCTGTGTGGGGGCTACACAGAAAAGAAGAGGTTCCAAAGCTCATGTTGTTCTACCAGGAGTGAAGTAGGAACTTTTTCATGCACAGGGTTTCCAACCCATGCAGTTTCTCATGTCACTTGGAAATCCTGCAACCTGTCATTAGTTAGAGATGGCTTTTAACCCAACAATGTCACCCTTTGTTACAAGCTCTATTAACAAAGTGGGCTACTATTTTCAAAAGTGCCTTAGGCTGGAAATAAGCAGCTAGATTTTTCAGAAGTGTTGGCTGTCAGCACCACCTGTGGAGCTTGAAGGGAAGCTTGGCATTTCTAGAAATTTAGCTGTTTACTTAGATTCTGTAAAGTTGTATTTAGATACCCAGCCTTTAGTCTTCTCTTTTGGAAAATGGTCCTTATTAGAGCTGTATTTTCTCCTGAGGAACACCTACACAAGAGCTACTTGAATGTCACACTCAGTTATTTGGCAGTACACTGTGGAAAATTACTGGCCTTCTACTGTTGAGCCAAATGTAAACCTATCTGTGTTTTTAAGGGAATTAGTATTCTTTTCTCTGTTTAAAACATTTCTATTACTCATTATGAGTCAAATCCTGGCCCCATTTGGAGAGCAGTGCATAAATGGGCTGTAGGCACAAAGCAACTTCTGAGGGAGCACTTCCCAAACTCGCTGTGCACCTGCCTTTTCCCAAGGGAACCACCACTTGCTTCCCACCCTGATGCCACTGCTGTCATCACTACCCATATTGTCCCAACCTCACTCATGCTACGTCTCCATGTCTTCTGATTTCACTCCTCTTAGGCCCTCACCTCCTGTCTCACAGGTGTTTGTCACTGCTGGGAAAGTGGTGTATATGTTGAGAAAAAGAGCAAAACAGGTCCTACCTCATATAGGAGAAATGAACCAGGATGTAGCACACCTCTGCCCTGCAATCTTCCCCTGCTGCCTTCACAGCTGCAGGCAGTGGTTCAGCCGGCCTTGGCGTCTTGTTACCGCCACGAGAACATGGTTTGTCACTGTCCTTGTGCAGACCTTTGGTGTCTGCCTCCCCCAGGTCAGGAAGGAAACCTCTGCAGAACCCTGCTGGTGTGTGCTGCTGGTTGTTAAAGCCTGCTGGGCTCCATGTCCCTCAGCAGCAGAGCTGTGCAGTGGCATGGCCTGGGAAAACAAGTGTGGCCTCCCTCAGGTGTAAACACAGGACGATGCTCCAGGGTGGGCGAGAGAGCACTATGGAGCAGTGATGGTGGCCACACATCCATTGCAGAGAAACACCTAACAGCTGATGAAGTCCCAAGTTTTTGGGAACAAAGTTAATGTTTCAGACGAGGTTAGACAGATGAGACCTGATAGAATGGTTTCACACAGCCTAAGCTGCTGGTGTGGTGGGACTCGCCCTCCTCTCTGCCAGCTGAGCAGTCGTCATTGTCATCACTGTCTTGAAGAAACATGGAGCACCCCAGGGAGGCCCTGCATGGGGACTGAAGTCAGGAAGGTATGCGAAGCATCAGAAGGTCAATATTATTTGGGAATTTCTGATGTAGTTGGTTGCTCAGAATCGTTCAGGCTTGTTTAAAAAGTAGGTTTTCATGTCCTTAATTAACCACATGGTAATTTAAGTGCTCCATTGGTAGTAATTAGATGCAACTATTCTGGAAATCTGCTTCATTATCCCCCTTAGAAAGAAGCTTGTGCCTTTTCAGGAACTTCCAGTGACATTTACTTAGTGCAACTGGCATAGTGACTTTGGTTGAACCCAAAACAATTAAAATAACAGTTTTTATATCATGGTAGCCTTAATGTACCCTAAAGTGGTGCAAAAGTTGCCCACAGCCCAATTCTTATTGTTGAGTGCTTTTGTCTTCCTGTAGGTTTCATGTTCTTTAGAGATCTCCAAGCGCGGTGTGTAAGACCATGGCTGGTGATTCCACCAGTGCAGCCTGAACCAGGCCCTGCCACCTCGTGGGGGGCAGGCGTGCTCACCCGCTGGGACACTGGCACCTCTGCCCCCAGTGCCAGGGACACTGCCTGCCCTGTGCCCCTCCGTGTTCTCCTGTCAGAGAGGGCATCCTGGACCTGAGACAGCCAGAGGCGCCCACTCCAAGGCCTGGCAAGAGATGTGGAAGTTGATGCTTGCTGGCCCAGCTTGGAGTGCCCCTGTCACTGGGAGGGGAAGCCACAGGCTCCTTGCTGCAGGTAAACATGGTGAGTGCTCCCTGTTCAGGGTCACAGCCTGGGGACCACCGTGCCTTGGGCAGGGACCGCAGCCTATCTGTTGCTTGTGGCTGGTGTGGGTCACACTGCTCTGAGGACTGGTATGTGCAGTGGTGCTTGTGGAAGTTCTCCTCTAGTCAGTGAATAACTCACATGATAACGGAATGGAAATGGCCAAGGCGCCCTTGGAGCGGGATCCTTAGAGTGTGGCCTTCACAGAGGGTCCCTCAGAGCAGGGCTCCCAGATGGAGACCCCCAGAGCGGGTCCCTCAGAGCGGGACTCCCATATCGAAACCCCAGAGCTGGTCCCTCAGGCCCCGCCCTCCCGCGCTGCCGGCCGTACTGGCGGAGTCCCGCGGGCGGCCGCCAGGGGGCGCGGCGCGGCGGTGCGGGCGGAAGTGACGCTAGCGCCGGGCGTACCGGCCGCCGGCGGCCATTGTCGGGGCGGGCCGCAGCCACCGCCCCCGCCGCCCCGCCCGCCGCCCCCGCCGCCCCGCCCGCCGCCGTCCCCTTTGTCAGCGCTCCGCCGCCGCGGGCATGCGGGCGGGCCGCGGGCAGGGCGAGCGCCGGGCCTAGAGCGCGGCGGCTGCGCCGCCCATGGCCAGCCCGCCGCGGCCCTAGCGTCGACCGCCACCGTCGCCACCATGAGGAGGTGAGTGCAGCCGTCGGGCCGGGGTAGGTGGCGCGGGAGCAGCAGCAGCGTGGGAGCGGGGCTGGGGTTCGGTCCGGGCGCTCCGGTCGGGCGTGAGGGGCCCTGCCCACTCCCCTCCTCCGCAGCCGGCCCTGTCCGAGCTCCGCCGGGCCAGCGGCTGCCCCCGCCGCGTCCCCTGCCCGAGGAGGGGCGGAGGAGGGAGAGTCGTGAAATCCGGGAGGGAAAATTCCCGTGGGCTGAGGGGCGGGTTTGTCGCCCGCCACGGGGGAGGCTTCGGTAAGGAGCGACAGTCCTAGTGGAAAGGAGAGCGGAGGGTGCCGCGTCCCGCTGCAGCTGTGCTCCCCTCGCCGTGCACGGGAGCTGTGTCCGGCTGCAGAGAGAGGCACAAAGGATTTCGGTGCCCTGCGACTGGTGCAGAACACGCGTGTAGTGGTTAACAGCGTGGCTGTGCTCTCTGGTGAACGCGGGCCTGCGGAGAGGGGCCGCGATTTGGGTCTCTATTTTTAACTGCATAAACTTACCTGCGTCTGAGGTGCACAGTTATACCACATCAGAATGAGCTCTCGAAGTGTAACTGGTTTGGTAGGAAAAAAGAAAGTTACAGGCCAAAATTCCCTTGTGCACATTAATCTGTTAAAAGTGCTTCTTCCACTGCCTGATATGATGGTATTTTGCGCAGCGAGTCAGTGGGGGTCTAAATCGGCCTGTTTATTTACAGCCAGTGGCTTTGAATTTCGGGAGGAAACAAAGGGGTGGCAGGGCTGCTGGCTGAACCCCTGCCCAGGCTGCTGCTGGTGTCAGAGGGTCGCTAGAAGCAGGCAGGCAGTTCGGCCTGCTCGGGTCTGCCTGTTAACATCGAGGCTTTAAAAACCACATGCTGGGCTGTGAAATCTGGGGCATTAATACAGTAGGGGAAGTTGCCTGGGCAGCCTTTCACTCTGTCTATAAAAAAGTGTTAAAATAACTAGTTTTTAGCAGTACTTTTACAGTAAACTGGGCTAAACCACTTTGTTTTCCCAAAATCGAGAGAGAAACTCATCTTGAGCTGTGGAAAGTGGGGGTTTATTGTAGGTGTGCTGGAAGGGCTAATTAATCAAAAGAGTGTTGGTACTGGTGGCATCACGAGGTGGAAACTTTTGGATTGTGGACTGAGCTGCAGAACTGACACTTCTGTATAAAAGCACATTTTTAGAAAGGATGCATTTAGCTTTCAGAAAAGAACAGATGTTTTTCCCCAAATCTCATGTGTTTTGATGTATGCACTGAACCTCACTGTCATGGATCTCAGCCTTCCATTTAAGAAAAATCCTATGGTAGTAGCAGTTTGCTGTGGGCAATGACACGTCTATTTTTAATTCTACAGTTCTCCTTTTTTTTTTTTTCCCCTGTTAAAGGATCTTTACCATGATCCTTCCACTTCATCTTCAGAGAAGCAGTAGTGACCTGGAATGCAGCAGATGCTTTGTAAATACTCTTCAAGTTCTGTCCTTGAAGGTCTAGTGCTGTTTGAAGAGTACTGGGCTGCCTTGAAGTTGAAATCGGGGAAAGCTGCAATCCTGGATGTGGAAGGCTCTCAAGTGCATGCCTGGTTCCTTTGATGACTTGGAGGAGGTGTTACGGATCTATTTTAGGGGAACAAAAAGTTCCTGTGTGCTCTGTGCTCTCCCTCAGAGGTGTTAAGTGTGTGTGATGTTTTGAGAGGTTTGCCTTCCACCTCGGTGTTTTGTTTGCTGGGATAAGGGCTGCATTCCTCTGCTTCTTTTCGGGGGGTGGGGGGTGCTGCTCCTTCCCAATGGCACGGGATTTGGGAGTAGTTACTGATTGTAAACCTGCTTGTTTGTCTTTTCATGCTGGAATGGCAGTTGTGTTTCGTTTTGGCTGCTTCTGTCTCCGATTCAGGACAAACTTTAAGGTCTGTTGCTGTGACTTAGATCACCTGTCAATCATTTCAGTTTGTAAACAATCAGCTTTTATAAGCCTAAACTATAGTTAGGTCAAAACTAGAAGGCAAGACTGTTACTCAAATTAAATATCCTAGGGGAAGAAAACTGTTATGTATTTCTAGTTTTAGGTCTTATAGCATGTTTTAAAGTTGCAGCCTGAGGAAGGGAAATGATACTGGTCTGGTACTAAGGATGTTTCCAGAGACACAGTCAGAAGTGTTTGCATTAGTTCCACTGCACAGTTAACTGTTCAGTCATTTTCTCATGACTGTTTTTTATATGTACATCAGGAAACTGGAAATACTTTGATTGTGTAGCTGTTGAGATTGTTACCCACTGTTTATACTCTCCATAGAGAAGCTATGGCTGCAATAGTTATTTCACAAATACTTTTGTAAGACCTGAATGGTGCAGGCAGAAGGTCAGCCTCACCATCCATGCACTCCACTCCTAAGGTAGCTTTGGCTGTGTTGTGTTCTTGGAGCTTGCAATTTAACTCACTTGGAAACATGAGAATTTTTTTATGCTTTAGTAGCTGGATATTTAATATTCTTACGATTGTTTACACTCTTCTATATTAACATATAATGGGTTGGTAGCATTTTTTCTGTTGAGGTGACCTGCTAAAACTCTCTAATGCCATTTCAAAAGATTCTTCTGCAGAAGAATGTGGATGTGTTGAGGAGCTGAGGTGAAAGGGGAGGCCTAAATATAGCCATTTCCTGCAAAACTTATCTATATTTAGGACTAGCTCTCCAAATGAAATTTCATGTCTTCCCAAGCCTACAGAGTTTCTCTTCCTGTGTTACTCTTCACTGATAACACTGTAGTGGCCTGCAGCCTGGCTGTGGTTGGCAAGTCCTAGTGCAGGAGGAAGGGAGAACGCAGGGATTGGTGGCCAGGGCTGGGAAGGCACGTGGACACCTAACTTGACGTGGCATCGCTTGCCTGTCAGCCTGTGTCCAGCAGGGAAGGAATGGAGCCTTGCATCATCTCGCCAAAATGGCCAGACACAGCAAAAGCAGAGGCATCAAATAGCTTGTTTGGGAGGGATGCACATGAGTTTGGGAGAGGGATGAAAATCGTTGAGAGAAACACCCTCCCTCTCAACCCCTGCTCTGTCCTTGCTTTGCTCTTGCTTCTTGGGAAGGGACAGAGCAGCAGGCTCTTCAGCAGCCAGGCAGCTCTTGGGGTAGGAAGAGAACATAGGCGGGGGAAAGAACACCAGCAGGGTGTTGTGGGTGGGTTGTGTTTGTGTTTTTTGTTATTTTTCTGGCCAGCTGGTACTCTGAAGTCATGCTTAAATTTAATAAAAGCCTGATGCTAAAATGGGATCTAGGGACAGCTGCCATAAAATAATAAGGCACCCTTCTAGCCCCTTGTCCCTGCAAAAAAAAAAAAAAAAAAAAAAAAAAAAAAAAAAATAAAAAAAGAAAAGCTGATTGAATTCACTTGCATTCCTAGGATGGGCATTTCAATATCTGCTTTTGTATCTTTTATCTAATCTACTGGGTATAACAGCTAAAAAACTTGGCCCACTCACCTGTGCAGCTACGTAGAGCTACAGAAGAGTACAACAGTGGTGTTGAAAGCAGTAGATTTCCCAGTGATAATTGCTGTTGTTCAGCCCCTGTCTGAGAATTCATGGAGATGTGTCAGGGTGGATTGTGGGTTGGCCTTGTTGAGGGTGTGCATGTGTGTTAGGGGATAGTTTATTTGCTTTGAAACCTGAGGGTAGTCAAGACTGAGACAGTATAAGAGCACGTTAGTTACACAGGTATCCAACGCTGTCTGAAAACACACCTTGAAGTGAGTCATTTATATCTTCTGCATATCTGTATGTGTCTGTAAAATAAGGAATGATAGTACTTCTTAGCAGTGTTGGAAATCTCAATTTGCCTGTTTGTGAAGTGTTTGGGGATCATGAACTTAGAAAATGTTACTGGCTGTGAAATGCTTGGAATTCCATGGAAATGCTTTCAAGAAATTCCTTTTTTTCACTATGTTTGCAGCCAAAACAGCTTTAGACTAATGCTTTCAAAAGCATAAAAATGTCATCAAATAGCAATAAGTAGTTGTAATGAATCAGTTGCCTGTGTTATACTGCACTGTGAGTACACACGAGACCCTTCCGGCTGATAGGTAAACCTTGCCTTCAGATGTGGTCTTCTGCAGTTACACAGCACCTGCACATCTACAGCATGAGTGTACAGGTCAGTGTTCACAGGTTCCTATTTCAAAGTGACTAAAGTTTTTAAGTTTTACTGATAATCAATACATGTTCTCAAAATTTTACTCTTCTAACAAGATCTACAGTGAACTAACAATTATAAAGCAGTATGGAATCCAGCCTTTGACATAAATCCTGTGGGATGCTAACTGTTTTCTAGAAGGACCATCAAGAGTGTGCTGATATTCCTAGTGAAGTAAGTACAGAACTGACCTTATGATTCATCTGCTGGTGAACAGTCACCATCAGGTGCTGCATCACAGACTTTGCCAGTTATTACACTATCCCGTCCTTAAGTAGGGTTCTTTTGATCTGCTCTTTCATTTAGTGCTGAATCCATCCTGGCTGTTGGTGCCACCTGGCTTGCTGAGCTGGTGCTGGCCGTGGCTCTGTGGCATGGTGGGTGCCTGCTGGAGCCCAGGGCCTGTGGGATGGAGGATTCTGACCACCTCTGCTCAGAACATGCTTCACCTTCAAACTGGTGTGCTGCCAGCTCCTAAACACTCTAAAGCCCCCAAGATCAATGCCCTCATCTCAAGCGATTGTGTTCCAAGTACAAAGGCAGCAGAGGTCTCAAAGCAATCAGGGTAATTAATTGTCCTTCGAATGGGCAGTTTCTTTATGCTCAGGGCCTGTCCTTTAAGTTTGACTGGGGTTGGCTCAGCCTGGTTTTATGAAGGGGGGTGTGAGATGGTGTAGGTGCAGCTTATCTCAGTAAAATGACTCCTCCACTGAGGAGAGAAATGTTTGAAAGGAAATGTAGAGGTCTTAAAGTCATGATTGAAATGCAAGTTAAATGGGAGGCGATGATTTTACCTTCTTAGTTATGATGCAAGAAATAGGGAATACCACGTGTAGTCAATAGTCAGCAGTTTTAAAATAAAAAAACATAGTTTTTGCATGCTGCGTGTTTAGGTTATAGAATTAGTGCAGTGGGACATTCAAGGAAGATTTTTATTTTTTTTAGAAAATAATTGGGTATGTTCAGAGGTCTGTGGGTGGACCATTAACTGCAGTGATCCAGATGCAGTTTTGGGCTTGGGAATGTAGCTCTGACTGGGAAGCATGGGGTGAGGGGGCAGAGGAGGGTGGAAGGAGTGACCTTTGTATGGTATGTCCTTATGCTTCTTCCTAAGCATCTGCTCCTAGCCTCTTTGGAGTCAGCAGGTTGTTGTTGAGTTAGGTGTACATTTTGTTGTTCTTCTGTTTCTTCTGTTGACTTGAAAAGGCAGCCAAATGGTTGCTCATCCCCAGAAGTAATTTTTGTCAGTGCACACACCCCCCCTTTTGAAGTGCTTCTGGCAGAGCTAAACCATGTTACTGTTAGCTCCCTGTAGTGCTGCTGAAAAGATGCAAGTCTAGCTTGTTGTAAATTAACTCAAGCCTATCTTAGGAAAAGGAGGTCTTGATTAAGAAAAGCTTATTGAAACAGAAGCCCTCCAGTTTGGTGACTGTCCATGGCAGACTTTGGACTCTTCATTGGCCTTGTCAGAAATGATCAAAGACGGAGGCAAGAGATGGTGGCCGGGAACACCAGGAGCTATTAGCTGGGCCTTTGTGCAGCAGAGGTGATGATGCTGCAACGCTTAACCTTCTGTCCTAAGCACCTGGAACATTCCTTCTCAGCATGCTGAAGCCACAGATTGTCCTCAGTTGAATGGAAACTGGTAGGAGGGCCTCTTCCTTGTCTTACGGAGCAGCCATAACTAGTTGTGTTCACTGGAGGTCAGGCATTTCTTGTTCTGACTACAAACCCTACCTCTCTGCTAATAAGCTGCAGAAGAGAGGCCAACAAACACCTCTTCTAATTGCAGGTCTGCTGTTTGTCTGGCAAGTATCCTGTAACAGTAGGAGCAGGTTGGCAGCTGCCTTTGGCTGGGTGGATAGCTTGGAGGCTAGAAGTGGCTTCCTTTTGAAGTCCTGCAAGCTGCTGAGCTCTGCTTTCAGGAGTCGGAGTGCCTCAGCAGGCCTCTTCAGCCTTCCCCTCCACACAGTCTGGGGTTCCTGCAGAGCAGTTCTAGGCACTTGGTGCTGTGGTTGCACAAGTCTTTTCACTGGCTGCTAAAGCCAGGGAAGTAAATGGTCATGTCTGTCCCTCTCCATGTGCTGTTCTGTCTCCTGTTCTTGCATCTCTGTGGCCAAGTGGTGAACTGGACAAGGCATTATTTTGATTAAAGCTTAGTTTGTCTTTGCCAGGTTAGTTCTAACCTGGATTAGTTGTGGTTTATTTCTGTGCTGGTGCTAAGGAGGGATCTCTGAGGGTATGAGTGGCTGGGCAGGCCTGGAGGACTCTGTGCTACCTCGATGAGTCTGTGAGCACCATTTCCTTACTTGAGTGTGCCATGGGTGTTGAGTTTGCTGGCTGTGACCAAGGCTCTTTGCAGAGTGCCTCAGCCCAGTTTGTGGGTGCCAGAGTGGACCTGGGGTGGTTCAATCCCCTGAAGGTTTCTTTGCTGCCTGCTTGCTCTTGGCCCCAGTTGTCACACCAGGTTGTGCTGGAGCACACATCTTTGGAAGTTCCACACACCATGGCTGTTGTGCCACAGCTCTGGGGCCTGTCTGCCCTTCCTCCTTGTAGGGACTGTGACTGGCACAGCAGCCAGCCTGTCCTTGGTGAGACACCATGCACAATGGCAGATCTGCCTGCTTACTCCTCCCTTTGAGGTGGATAGTTTCCTACGGTGTCAGTTAGTATTGAACGGGAGGTAGAAGAGATGAGATCTAAATCTCCCTAGGAACAAATGTAAAATTAAACAAAATGCATGTTTGTATTAGTCAGACTAAACCAGACCATGCTATTTAGGGCTCTCCACTGCAGTAAAGTTGTCTCTTGTGTTTGTGTGGGTGGACTGCAACAATTAAGTCATTTTAAGACTGAATCTTAAAAGAGAAAAATACAATTAAAATATAATGGCTTAGTTTAAGAGAATAAATTAATGGTATCATGTTACATTAGAGCAAAGATAGATGGTACCTTGCAGGTTGTTTATTCTTAGTAAAAATCATGTCCATGTTGCATGTTGAAACTCTTCGTGACTTCATAAGGAGCAGTATTTTTGATTTCATGCTTCAATACTGGCTCTAGTTAAATAATAATAAAAGGTATTTTAGATGTATTGTATCTCATGAAAAAAGTGCCGGTGCTCATGAATTAAAACAAGAAAACAGGGAGTGTGCTTTTGGTGATTGTGAGTACCATAGAAAAAGTAAACATTTGGAAAATGTAGCTGAAATTCTTTTCTGGACATTCCTTCTTACTTATTGATCTAGGTGATTTTTATTCCATTTGACCTGTATTTTTGGACTGAACTGTAAAACCTGCGTGTGTCTAAATGATGATGATAAAAAGGTGCTGCGTGGCAGTGTTCACTCTGCCTGCTCCTCTCCAGGGTAACCAGGTGTAAATGTGGTGTGGAACCACCTCTGCTTACCTGGATTCCAGAGCTGTTCTCACTGAAGAGGCAGCATGGGGTCTTCCTTTGATGCAGTAGTTCCTCTCTCAGGGACAGAACCCTTCTGCTGCAGTGTGGAAGCCCTTTCTGTCCAGACAGCTAAACAAACAGAGGCACGTCTTTGCTTTGTGGTTATGATGAAGGTTAAATCATTTCAGTATTGGCTATCCTCCAACATCTTTGCATAATTTGAACCCTTCTCTGTCCAGAAAGAAACATGCGAGTTATTTCAAGTCACTGGGACACAAGAAAAAGCTCCACCTAGAAGTCTGAGGAAACCTGGGCTGTGTTGCCCCTGCCTGCAAATTCCTGCCTCGTGCACGTGCAGCACCTGTACAGGCACAGCTGGAGGAATGGCTGGTGGCCTTTCTCTTTCAGGTGTCTCATAACTTGGTCTTTCCTTCATGTCTGTTCTCATGGATTCTGCCCCTTGGCTTTTGTTGTTGGGACTCTGCAGTTCTTGAAAATTCTCGACCAACTCCTTGGCTTTCCTTCTGCAATCTGTCTTAACCTCACATTAGTTGATTGTCAATTAGGCCTTTACAAATGTGCCAGAAATGCCACGTAGACACTTTTTGTGTGTTTGTGGACCCAGCATGTTTGCATCAGCCTTCAGTAGAGAATAATCTAAGTCAGCAGCATGTTCCAACTTGCCTTAACAATAGGGTGTTTTTTCTGTCTTCGTGTAGGCATTTTGCACATCTGGAAGACTCATGTCCATACCTCTGAAGCAAACTTTTGCATAGTTGTTCTGCAAAACCTGTTCCAAAATCTGAAGCTCTTTAGACCCTTGCCTCCATATGTGTTCCTCACGACACAAATAATATTTTGAAGAATGAGTACATCAATATGATTCTTCCTAAATTATGGAAATAAAAACCTACACACCATTAAAATACTGTTTGAAAGAAAGACAGTATTTCCATGCCTTGTGCAAAAGTGACATTTTTTTCATGAGTGGAAAAGTCTTTGACTTCATCTTTTTAGTTGGGATTTGATCATGGATTCTGGTTAGTCATTCAAATAAAACATTTATTGGACTCTAATGTACAACAACGTCCAGGACTTGGAGGGAACTCTTTTTTCTCCATTAGCAAGGCCAGAATGACATGCAGTTATGAGCCAGAAGACCAGCCTTGCTTCTAGAAGCTGTCAGTTTTCTCCTGCAGCTACTGGAGTCTCTGGTGAGAAATGGGTGTTTCTAGCCCACAATGCAGTTGTTTTTTTGTTTTTTTTTGTCCTTAACAAAGGGTCTGCTAGGAGCAAAACTTGCTTTATTCCCAGTCTGGGGATTTGTAAGACTTTGACATGTAGGCCAATTATAATTATGTTGGTTTAGTTCCCAAAGTGGATGCTCTTTATTCTAAAAGAGGCCCCACTGCATGCAAACAAGAGTACTGAAGGCCCTGAAATGTTGGCGTTTGAATGGTTTTGGCTTGGCTTTAAAATAAATATCTACTGGATATAGAGTTCAGGGGAGTGGACTAAAGCAAATGGAAAAGGTGAATTAACTGGAAGTTGTTCCACAGTGGCAAATGGAGACAACGAAGAGGGACTTTGACAGCTTGTTTATATTTTGAAGCTATTTAGAAGTGAAGAAGATGCAATTCAGAGGCTACAGTTCCTCTGCACAGTCCTCTTGTCATAATTTTTACTCTGCAGCATCAGTCCTGGTATGGCCGAAGTGACTTCCCTGCCAGCACCTGCCTCATTCCCGCAAGGAATAGTGAGAAACATTCCTTCCTGTCCCTTGAAATAGGGAAGCCTTTAACTTGCAGCTTTTGGAAGACTGTGGTGATCATCTTATGGTACTTGATGGTTCTTTGGAGACCTGGTTGAAGAAATGAACAGGTTGCCTCTTTGAAGAGGGAGATTTGCAGTTTTTCCTGGCTGTGGTGGAAAATCTGGAAAGAGGAGAAAGTGTGCTGCTTCAGGCATGGGTGTGCCACAAGATGACTGAAAGGAAAAAGAATTGGCAAACCCCATTTTTTCTGGAGAGGGAAGGAGCCTAACTTGTAGCTTTTGACTGCCTCCTGGTAGGAATGCTGTAGTTTGATGGCTCAGGGTGAGGGGAGAAGGCTCTTTTTTTCTTGATGCTGCCTAGTTGAAAGTAGCACATGGTCCTTTCCCTAAAGAGTACTTTCTGTGCTCCTTTTGCTCCTGATGGATTGGTAACAGGATGGACCTCTTTGTAGGCTTGTGTGATTGTGGGACTTCACAGCAATTGGGGAAATCGGAGGACTTGGTGGAGAACCTGGGAGAGCAAAGGAGCCTCCTTCAACAAGCTTTGGAGAAGACCTGGGGAAATAAAAGGAAAAGAGGACCACAGAATTTGGGCATAGGTAACTGCCTGTAGAAGTGAGATTGGAACCAGCCTGGAACTTGGAGGACCAATGTGACCTACTTTGTAGGGTCTTCAGCTTGGAGTTTAAATGCCACGAGGGACATTCAGGCAGGCTTCGTGGGGTGAGCAGGGCTAATGGCAGAAGGCCAGGCATGTGGCTGAGTATCCATAACAAAATAAGTTATTGCTTATCAGCTGTTAATTGGAGCTGCTCAGCTCAGTGTGTACACTCAGTGTTTGGTGAGTATGGGTGAAAGAGAAGCTGAAGCCACTTCACTGAGCTGGTGGGAGGTGTGTCTGGGTGTTCACCCTGCAGTTCTGTGACCTGGTTGATGGCACTAACAGTCCATGGCACTGTGATGAGGTTCTTGATGGTAAGTCAGAAGAAACATGAAGGCGTGAGATTGCATGTTTGACTAGGGGTTGTGTGACCTGTAGAGCTGCTGGCAGCACAGGTGAGGTCTGGCAGGGTGAGGATGGTTTGTGACAGCCTGGGTGTGAGGCTGGGGGGGCTGTGCTGTCTCCCTGTGCAGTGTCCCTCTGCAGGCTGCAATCCAGTGTCCCTCGGAGGGGCAGGGCTCAGGATTCCTGCTGGATTCTTGCATGGCAGCTGAATGTGCATAGAAAAGGTTGATTCTGAAACACTGATCAGTGTGAACATGAAGGGGAAAAAAAACCAACAAAACTGCAATCAGAAGTGAACAATTAACTGTAAAATGAAGTCTCTGAGGGTTCAGTGTGCTGACAGAGTGAAAGGGTAGGAAGTGTACTTTTTCCTCAAAGTTGCGAAATACTCTTGTGAAAATGTCAAGGCAGTTTTGATGTGATGGGTCTTGTTTTGGTCCCACAGGTGCGTTTGGTTGTACGTGAAGGGAGGGCTCCTTCTGAAAAGGAGCACGTTGCAGTTGTAAAAGTTGGTACATACACATGTAGTGTGCTGGAAATGTGCCTGCTTATCCTGAGCCCCTGAAGGTGCTTTGGGATCAGTTCTTCCAGTTTTTCTGTAGCTCAGCTTTTGGAAGGGTAGCCCTCCTGCAACAAGTGCATAAATAACGGTTCATTTCTTAGTTTGATGTTTGCCTTAGCTCTCTGTTGGAGGTTTGCTCGTTTTGCACTGGGTGGCTCTGCACAGAGCTGTGGCTGCTGAACTCTGCTGAACAGCCCAGGAGGATGGGGAATGCCCCAGATTCAGCTCCTAATGGCATATTAATTAAAAAATGATTGTTGGACAACCAAAGATGTCTGATTTAATGCTCCCAATTTATGTATCTCAATTGTATGAAAAAGATGTCAGTCAAATGTTCGTTGACAACTTGATGCAGCTTATAGTTTTAGCCCAAATTGTTCTTAGTGTTCCAGTCGCTGTGCAGTCATCTTTGGTTCTAACAACTGGAGAAAAAAGTATGTTTAATATGTTATCTTGTTTTGGGGCAATAAAGTTGGTCAAGAAGGCTACAGTAGCTACTGTGTCAGGAAGCAAACCAACAGCAAAGGAAAGAACTTAGGCTTGTACTGCTAACCATGGGTTATAACTTAGTATTAAACTGGGCTTTCTCACACAGTAAGAAAAAAGTACAGTGGGTTTTCTGAGGTAGTATTCAATCAGTTTCTTGAAACAATGAGGAAATATTTATGTATCTTAAATATTTCAAGGAGATTTTGTTGACGCTCTGATCTTGAGAGGCCACTTTTCTAAAAAAAACAAAGAAAACCTGCAAAAACATGTATCCTGTTGCAAGTAATTTTAAATGGTTAAATAAAATAAATGAATGTAGTAAAGATTTTCCATGTAAAACATGCAAAAAAATTAGCATTTTATTTTACTCTGAATTTAGTTAAAAACTAAAAACCTAAAACTTAAAACCTCTGAAAGAATTTGAGACAATAATGAGATTTTAGTCCTTGAGCTGACCTGCCCTGAAGTGATACTGAGGTCGAGCTCCTGAAAAAGGAGAATTCACCTTTGCTGTTGCATATTTAAAGTGTGAAAGTTAAAACTAACCCACATGGTTGAGCTGTTTTGAGTTTAATTTAATTGGTATTTCTGCTTGTTCTTTTTCGTGAAAGAACACAGTAAATGCTAAATAGTTTATTAAATGCTTGCCCCAGCTGCCTAATGAAGATAATGTAGAGGTGATTAACCCTCCACCCCAGTGTGGGATGTGTAGTGTTCCTCAGGTGTTCAGCTCTCGGGATGGTGGGTGCTGGCTGCCGCAGGGGCTCGGGGGGCAGGCAGCTCAGTACCCCCTGCCCACAAGGGCAGCAGGCTGGCTGTGTGGGCACAGGGGGTTCTGAGCTGGGAACTAGCTCAGCTGGGGCTTCTGAAAGCAGGAAACTGTTCCCATCTGACCTAGGAATGGAGAAACTCGCTCCGCTGCCCCAGGTCACCCAGACAAGACAGCTGCCTGCTCTGGGTTAGTTCAGGGGCTGCAGGTACCTGTCCTTGACCAACCAACAGGCTTTAATAGCAACATGTGATACTGTTTCTTGCCTAATTAGCACACTCAAGCTGTTGTAAACCTGTTTTCCTATCTAAGGTAAACTTTTGAAACATTGTATTTGTAAGCGTGAATAATCAAAATAGATGTATCACCTTCTCCTACAGTAAAATGGGAACTATAAAACTATGGGCCTGGGGTTCCTGGACATGGAAGTAGAGGCATGGAGCTGCTGGTTAAGGCCTGCTTAATAGAATATGCCAAATGCACCTTCCTCAGCAGCTGTGACTTAGCTGCCCTTTCATGTGAACTGCTGCTTGGCCCCCTCCTTCCCATGCTGCATGCTTCCCCCACAGCATGGCTGATCCATTTCTCTTTCCACACACTTTTTGCATCTCTTTTGCCTGAATTCTTGGTTGGGGTAAGCAAAGATTTGCAGCAGTGACTTCAGGGGCTGTCCCTCCCCAGTACTGCAGGCCAGCACAGCATGCTCTTCATAACAGTTGAAAGTCATCATCTTCCCTTTCATCCTGTTACTCTTAACAAGACTGCCTTTTTGCCTGCAAATGGTCTTTAAAGTCCATATTTAGTTAGTCTCAACAATGTGTTCATTTGTGTTGGACGATAATTAATCTTTCTTTAGAAAAAAAGTGCAAAATCAGATGTAGGATTGGTTATTTAAATTGTGGTCCAACTTTGTAATTTAAATCATCATGATCTGCTTTGAAGCATTTAAATGCATACCAAAACCTGAAATAAATATTCCACCTGTGCAAATGTAAAAATGCTGTTTTGAAAATTTCAGAACACCAGGTAAAATTCTAAATGGTGGGGGGGTTTTTCTTGGTGTTTTTTTCTTTAACCTTGTGTTTTGCTTAGCTTTTCTCTGAATCACTGTGCTCACACAATTACTCAGTGGGGCTTATTTTGCATTTCTTTAGCAATTTTTTTTCCTGGTAGTGGTCCAAAGAAACTTCCATCCCATGCATCCATCCATCCTGGGTACAGAATTCCCTGTTGAAATAAAGTGGCTACAGCAGAAGGGGAGTGTGGCTGAACTCAGTGGTGTTGGATATCCATTCTCTGGATTTAGCCAGTGAGCTGAGAAGAGTTGGGGGTCTGAAGTACTTTGAAGTAATGTCACTGTCATTTTATACATTTCTAAGAAAAAGATTTTGAGTCAGGGAAGAGACAGGAGGAAGGGGATGCAGACAGAGTGAAGTCTTAAGTAGTGTGGAAGGTCCAAAGAAACCTCTGCCCTTCTATAAGAAAACTTATTTAATGCCAGTGTGGCATAACACAGCCCCTAGAGCAGTGGTGCAAAGAACTGGAGCAGTCTAGGAAGGATGGAAATACTCTATACAGTGCTAAAATGATTCTGTGCAGTGTTTCTTGCCTGAAGCAGCTTGTGCAGACTGGCTGGATTTTCAGGTGGCCAGGGATTGTTTTCTCCTGGGGAGCAGTGCAGACCTGCAAAGATCCTTAGCTTGTACAATCCTCCCCAGAATTGCTAGTTTGGCAACTCTGCCCCTAGTAAGTTTACCACAAAAATTATTTGGAAGCTGTTTGATTTCTTTTGCAGTCCTGCTTGTGGGAACCTCAGTGTTCTTGGGCTCTGTACCATGCTCTGCCTGTGCTGAGCTGGCATCACTGCTGGTGCCTGTCGTGCTGTGATGGCAGCATGAGCTTTGCACTGGGGGGATGGCAGAGCTGTTCAGACCTCTCCTACCCTTTTCTCTCCAGCTGTGACAGGGGAGCTGAGGCTGCCTGGGTATGGTCAAATACAGGCCATCAAGCAGAGTCTTTGCTCAGAATTCCTGTTCCAGCAGTTTCTGGACAAGAGCTGCCTTATGCTCCCTGGCTTGCCTGTGATGCCAGTGTAAGATCATACAGAGGTGCAACAGCTGCAGGACTGTAAAGAAAGAATAGACTGAGTGGAGCAGGCAGATGTACAGTTTAATCACTGCTTAATGAGAACTGAAAGGTAATGTACAGTTGCAGGCCCAGAAATACATGGCCCTCTAAACAGCTGCAGGTAAGAAGTCATCCCTTACAAGGCTGTTGTTTGAAGGCCCATTGTTAGTAGCGATGGTTCTCGCAGCAGTGTTTTATATCTGGATCAGTGTTAATGTGTGTCCAGCAACACTTGTCTGCACCAGACCCTGGGTGCTGTGCTGTTGAACATTTAGTATCCTTGATCGCAGCTGACTGGCACCATGGCTGTGCCCTTCAGACCCTGTTAGGAAAAAAGGGAACAAAAAAGTTGTTGATCCCAGCTAGAAAAAAGTAGCTTGAGATCATGCACTGCACTTAGAAAAGCTACTTAAAGTGTAGGGTGGAAGAGGCAGTGTGTCACCTCTCTCTTCTTAGCCTTCTGCTGCTGAGGTGACTTGAATGAGATTGACCCCAGGCTCCACATTCCTGACAGCTACAGGGCTGAAGGAGAAAATATTTTGTGTATCATTCTTTATTGCCTCCTTTCACTTCTTTCTTTGACGTTAGCACAAGTGCAGTCTAATCCTTCTGTAAACGAGGTGACAATACTGAAAACTATCTGCTATGTAGCCTGTGAAGTTCTAGTGCAGAGCATAGCTGGAAGAGAAGGTGGCCAAAAGGAGAGTGCATGGACTAGAAGGTGGATACCAAGGTGAAGGATAGGGTTCCAGAAAATTAAATGAAAATGATCACTTTGAAGGACTTTGAGTGAAAGTGATCATAGTGTAGTAAGGGAACAGAAAGAGGAGAAATCAAAGTGTTTTTCTTAAATGATTTATGCCATGTAACTCTTGTAGGTAGCTACATTTCAGTTTAATGCATTGTCACAAGCTAGGTGTTAGGAAAACACTGCATTGCTCTTCTGATGCAGGAATCTTCTGATGCAGGAAACTTGGGCAGAGTAAAGATTCTGTTTGATTGTATAAAGGGTTCTTGTTGAAAAACAAACCTGACCATCAAAAGGACTTCATGCAGTAGTGGTTGGCTGGCTTGTTAATTTCAAACTTTGCTAGCCCCAGTCTTAATTATCTTTGCTCTAGGAGTCCATGGGGAATATAAGGTGATCTCTTCCAAAAACTGCAAGCAGGACAAGAAGGAAGTTTCTTCCAGCAGACAATTGTAAGACAGTTCCAGCCCAAAGCTCTGGTACAAACAATTGCAGTCTAATCCATGTCCCTGGTGAATGTTTTGCAAACAGAAGGCAAATGACTTTTGCACAAATCAGTAGTGATGACTTTTGCTTTTATTAGCTCAAGTTGTCAAGTAAGTTCATATTATTCAGTCGATTCAGTGAGTTTTGGAGATGTTTCTGGGTTTATTCAGCCAAGTGACATAGAAAAAGAACGTTTTAAAAGCACTGATAAAGAATTCATTTATTCGGCTCTACTCCGCACGCTGTTAGGGCAGTGCTTGGCCCCGCGAGGAGTGCCAGGCTGCCTGCCGTGCGGGCTGGAGACCTGCAGGGGCACTGGGGGTGGCGCAGGCCTGCGCTTGGAGCTGGGGCTGCGGGGAAGCTGTGGCCGTGTCGCTGCTTCTCAGTGCTGTTGCTTTAATTAATCCTTCTTTTCTAAAGGGAAATAGCTAGTAAATTAGTAGATGCCTTCTGAAGTGTTGCATAGGGGCTGTTTTGTATGCGCTCAGCAGCAGGGTCCCATGTGGGCGCTCGCTGCCCAGGGCTGCCCGAAGCGGCCGTGCGGGGCCTGCCCGAAGCCGCTGCTCGCGGGACTGCTGGCGGGCTGCGCAGTCTGGTGCCTGGCACTCTGTCCTTCCACTTGCATTCTGTTCAACGGGAGCTATTTTAACTGGTTTCCACTCTGGGTTATGTTAAAACGCTTCTGCTAGATGGAGAAACCTGCGACATAGATTTTGTTTGTTCCTGAAAACGTAGGCTTTATTCTGCTTTGGTCATTCCAATTTGTTGTACGTGATTGTCAGCTGAAACGCTGCATTGGGCAGCAAGGAAACTTCCTGCGGCCCAGGACCCTACACTGTGTGATTTGTGGTGCGGGCGGGCTGCACGGGACAGAAGCGAAGCTCCTTCTCGGGCAACACCGGTGGCTCCGCAGGCGGCAGCGGGAGCTGGCACGGCACGGGGAGGGACGGGCCGGTTCCCCGCTACCGCCAGCACCGGGCGGCGGGGAGCCCCGGGCCCGGGCGGTGGGCGCTGCCGGGGAGCGGCCGGCCGAAAGCCTCCCTGCCACCGTCGCCCCCTCCGCTGTCCCGGAGCGCCCGGTGGTGCTGGAGACGCGCCCGGGGCGGGGATCTGCCGGGTGGGCTGGGAGCCAGGTCTCGGTCAGGGATAGGTGTGTGTCGGGGGAAAAGGCAGCAAACAAGGGGGACAGCAGCTCTTTGGTGGTAAGCCTTCTGTTAGTGGTTCTTCAGTGCAGTAGCTGGTTAGAAAATAACCAGCAGTCATGGCTTCTGTTAATCAACTACTAAGAATTAAATAGATGTTGTTGGGAAAAACTAGTCTGTGTTTATTTGGCACGACTTTCTCCAGAAAAGGAGGGTGCTAGTTGGTACATGCTCCATTTCTGTGCGTGTCTGCAGCATGGTTTTGTGTTTTTTTTTCTGTATTGATTTTCATGATTCATTGAACATGATCTAAGCAAAAAGCATACTTAAATGACACTGGAGACAGCTGTCTGTTAAAGTGGGACGTTTATGCTGAAATGGCGCCAGGATTTTTTTCCATTACTTTATCAAGTAACACACACCAGTAATATTTCTTTGTTTAATTTCCTTTTCTAGGTCACTGGTGTGTCACCTTTGTTTTGCTTAAAGAGCTATGGTGAATTCTTACTCTAAACTTCTGTATCTGTTTTGTTCCTGTTATTTTTCTGATAATCCTTTTTGAGGTTATTCTGAAGGGACTTTTTTTTTCCTCCCACTGGAGCTGTTTTGGAAGGTACATGTGGGAAATTTGGATAAAAGCGTAAAAGTGTAAAGCTCTGGAAGATGATGTGTAGCTTTTTCCAGTTTTAATCTGTCTCTCTTCTTTGTATGGCAAGCTGAAGTTCCAGATGTTGCTTTGGCTTGGAGATAGTGAGCGAGGGAAAGTAAGCATTCTTAATGTTAACAGAAGCAGACTGGCTGGTTCTGTACTGACAGGAAAATAGAGAGATAAAACCTCCATTAAGAGTGCATGTGCTGCCTGAGTAGCCAACAAACCAATGCCATCTTCACTGGAAATAAGTCCCAGATTGGCCATGATTGGTGCCAACTGCAAGAGGAGGCAGCTGCAGAGGCTGTGAAGTATTACAGTAAAATTAAACATTAACTTCCTTGGATAGCAGTGGGGTTTGTTTGGGTGTGCAAATTCCCCTTTTTTCAGTTAAAGTCAATTCTTAGCCCCCTTTCTTCTCCCCCAGCACACACCTTGGCTCCCTGCTTGCTTGCCTTTGGTAGCAGACTGGCTGTTGGGTGGGGTGCACAGCTGGGTGAAGGGGTGTCCATGGAATGTGTGCTCAGGGTCAGATGGTGTGATGGCTCTTGACTACATCAGACTTTTTGTCTCGTGCCACTGGTGTGGTGTTGGAAGCTGGTCGCTCTGAGCCGTTTGTTGTGAGCTGCAGAGCAGTTGAGGTGTGTGTGTGCTGGATTCCTTCTGGAGGAAACTAAGCTGCGAGCTCCTTTTCTGCTGTGTTCCACATGTGCTCTGTCCCAAAATGCGGGCATAAAGATCTCTGCCTCCTCTGGACACCTTTGAGCCACACGTGGTAGCAGCAACTTCCAGTAAAGGGAGCCGGCTAGATCCACTCTGAAGCAAAATTGCTGAAATGCTTGTTAGGAGTATATGTGGTGGCCTGGAATGCAGTTTCCTGTACTAGTCTGTAGGCTGTATGTATAATATTCTATCCATTGTCCATGGTATGTTACAGTAAATATATAAATACGCTGTGTCCTGTGCCCGTTCCTGACCTATTCCTTCTGTCAGGCTTCTCTTTAAAATGTACAAGCAGTTTATTTTTAAGTGAATGCTGCAGTTCTGCTTATTTCTTCAACTTTTTTCTTCTTCCTCCCCCCCCCCTCCCCACTGTTGAGACTTGGAAATAACAGTTCCTGGTCAGTTCCTGCTTTCCCCATTGCCTGTCCCTTCCAGTGTGGTGTAGTTGTCCTTCAGGGTTTTTTGACCTCAGTGAGTAGCTCTTGTAAGAGTGTTCAGTTTGCTGGCCTTGTTTAATACTATAAAGCTAAAAGTTAATAGTGCTGACACTGACTCAGCCAAGCTGTTACAGCTTTCCTGCTCTCTGAAGTCTTGTCTGTTTGCTGTTTGGAATTGGGATAAACTTGTCTATGTCACAATTTGTGGTTTGGCTTTCTGTTTTGGGTGTGTAGGAGGGAACTAGTGTGTGTTGGTGTAAGAGCCTAAGGGCTACCTGGGGTGTGTACAGTCTTAGCCAGCTGGACATGCATGTTAACAGAGGCTGGGATTGTACTGATTGAACTCTTTTTGCCTTCTTTGTGCCTCAGAGGTGGGAGTAAGTGCCTGGAGCTGGCTGGCTGACCAGCTGTGGTTGTGTAAGCATTGTCTGATGCCCCAGAAACACCATCCTTAGAAATCTGACTGGGCTGTAGGAAAAGCTTCAGAATAAATGGGCTATTGCACACATTTGCTGGAGGAAGATACAGAAAGAAAATCTGGGTGTAGGAGACTCCTGCTGCCTACCTTTGTGCTGCTCTGCATTCCTTCCCTCAGCTGCCCGGAGGCAGCAGTGGGGTGGCTTGCTTATGTGGTTCATGATTCAAGCCAAGCCCAGATGTTTTCATGCCTGGTCTGGCCTATTTTCTGAGAATAATTTTGGATGCCTCAGTCCATTTTATTGTGGTTTCCTTAGTGTCTAGTCCAGCTGAAGCTAAGATGATTTCTGGTCTAATTGAGTGCATGGCAGCTACTACTTTATCTCTGCAACAGTGTTTCTGCTAACTTCAGAGTGCTTGGAAATAGATCCACGCTGGTGAGAAGCCAAGGTTGTTGTTTGTTGCTGTTTTTCTTTGAGTGGAAAGCTTTGCAGCATGAAACTCAGAAGAGTCTATCTTGTGGCCAGGAGACAGGTGAAGACTCAACAGATTCCTGTGGAGGCAGAGCTGGCCTTGCTGACTGATCTGGCTTTCCATTTCCACTGGGTGATAAGGACATGGAAACATTTTAATATTGACCGTTGGACCTTTACATCATCATTATCATCTGTGCTGACAGGTTGCTGACAATAACTACCTGGGGCATTCAAAATTTAGTTCCTTGTGCCTTTGACATGGCTTTTTTGCCCCATTTGTGGGAACAATTTCCATAACGTGTTATTTGTGGGAAGCATATACTTGTGCATTCTTATCTCTGAGGAAAATGGCTTTATGCCAAATACTTCCTGACCTTGAAGGAAAAGGTGGTGTGGTCACCTCTGTATGAACAACTGCTGCCCTTTCTTCTATCCTATTCAGAATGGTCTCTTGCTCCATCACTTTGCATCATTGAGGAGTGCTGTTGACCCAAAGCGTATTTGGGTGTTTCCTTTTTGAGAAGCAGTTGGTGAAGGTCATCTTTGACTTGTCTGTTAACATTAGCAGTCATGGCTGGATCCCCTCTGTGGAGATGCTGAACCTTAGAAATCACCAGCAGATGTATGACATAAGCTCACTGAAATCAAGAAAGTGGCTTCATTTCTACATGATCCTAGATGAGCTGGTTTTAGGTGGTCCTTTTGTTCAGAGATCAGAGCTGGACTTCTCTGTAAAGGGAATTTTAGCTTGCCTTCTACTTCACATTCACAACTAGGAGTATGTGCAAGGTCAGCCATGGTAATTTAGCTTTTAAGTAGTAATTTGATTGCTTTTGGCATCTGTAACAGCAATTAAAACAAAAGTCTGGGTAAATACCTGAAAGAGTTTTCTGCAGATATACCAGTACAGTCAGGCTTGGCAAGGCTGTGTGAGATGTGTGAATTTGAAAGCTAACAGGTAAATAAGTGGAAAGGGAACACTCGTAAGAGCTCTGGGAAGAAGTGTCAGAATTATATGTATTTGGAGTAAATTTGAGATGTAGGGAGAGATCTGGTTTTTAGACTGAAGGTTGTATAGTATGGCAATGATGCAGGACAGTTGTGACTGTGAGAGGGTAGTTCCATTACCAGGAGGGACACGGATGTTTGCTTGTGACATGAAGACAGACATGGCTAAAACAGCAACTGTGGAATGTCAGGACAGAATAATTTGGAAAGAAGGATCTCAAGTTCTTTTAGTATACAGGTTTGAATGTTAGTTGGGTTAGTGTTGGCAGGTGAGGCTGCCACAGGCAAGAGGTGAGCAGAACAGAGACCTGTGGTGGGGGTTGAGGAGCCTCATGAAGCCTCGGGTGAGAAAGGAGGACAGCTTGCTGGATGTGTGGGAGGGAGTGGGAGCAGAGCAAGGGGAAAGGATCATGGTGGAGGGTGAGAACAGAGGGTAAAGCTGTGGTGTGAAGAGTAGCAGAAGTAACGAGGTTGAAGTTGCTGTTCTGGGAGGGGCAGAAATATCATTGGAGAGTTCTAGGAGAAAAGAAGCCCAACTGTTCTTCACCTTACTAGCTCCTTAAGGTCGGCTTCGAGTTACATTCATCTTAAAGCAATGCCTGACCTGTGATATGTTTCTAGATTTGACGAGGTGCTGTGGGATGCTGGGCTGTAGTCTCCAATTTGCATAATGTCAGGGGAAGAAAAAAGATTGTGGACCACCATGCCTGTGGTTTTCTCTGTACTTTGTATTTAAGAACAAAATAAAACAACTCTGGCCTGTCCAAACAAGCAAGACCAAATTGTAGAATATTGTTAAACTTCTGTGGTGGTGTAGCATGATCTGTGGAGAATGTTACTTTCTTGTGCAGCAGGATGTTTGCTGCTTTTTGGGATTACTAATTGCATTCAGGTTTTTGGACTCCAAAGTAATAGTTAATGAAAGCATCTGGTGAGATGAAAGGCTGTTCAGCTTCACGTGCCTATGGAGTGTTAGGAGTCTGTTCTCAGTCTGATTGTTCTAAAAATACGCTGTAAATTTGTGTGTAGCTTCCTTTGGCTTGCTGATACATGAGCAGTGAAGCTTTAAGTGGCACGCAAAACCAATACCTGGCTTTTTCAGGCCCCTTAACCTTTCCTACGTTGTAGCAGCCCGTCTGTGCTGAGGCATGCTGCTTCATCCCAGCAACCCTGAGCAGTGAGGCGGGGTGTGCAGCCCCTGCCCTGGGGCTGGTGAGGGCTGCTGCTCCGGGAGCCGTGCTCCCCCCAGCACCTGCCGGCTCCGCTTCCCTGCGCGTCTCGCTCTGCTGCCCTGCTCAGAACTAGAGGTGTGGTGGCTTGGCTTGCACGAACGGCTGTTTGCTGTGTCATACTGCAGTTACCTTATGCTGTCGATGCAATGAAACAATTAAAAAAACATATTTTTTGAAATTTTTTATTGAAATACCACGGGTTGCATTCTGGTTAGGGTGCTTGGGCTAAGGGACATAAGTAGAGTGTTCATGGGGTAACAACTCTGAAAATGACAGGTTCAGATTTATCCAGGCAGGCAAAATCCCGCTGGGATTATTGATGTGCCAATGAGGGTCATCAGTGGTGGTGAAACACCAGCAGAGATAAGGGGTCACCAGGAGTCCTGTGGCAGTCAGGGGGAGCTTCCAGCAGCTCCCTCAGCTCACAAACCGAGTTTGGCTCCCAGTGATCCAGCTGGATAACAGTAGGGGCTGAAAATAAAAACCATTCGCACCTCTTAAGATTCCTGCCTGTGTGATAACACAACTAGACTGTAGAGAGACACTGCTTAATTAATACATTTGTAGGAGCTAGACTACATTTTTATCTTTCTTGAGCTTCCCAGAGTGAGAGATGCTTTCAATGCTGTTAACATCATATAGTTAGGCCCTAGCTTCTCTACTAAAAGAAAAAAAATCAACCCAAAACCCACAAAAACAACTCAAGGTGAAGAAATGAGAGTTCAAAATCTGTGTAAATAAAAAGAGGAGAAAACCAGAAAAAAAACCCTTTTATTGGTGAGACTGAAGCTAAAGACTTGTTTTCAGAATTTTTTTTGGTGCTGTCAGAAGTTTTCTGCAAGAAACTTCTAACAGGTAATCTATGTAATATTTAAATAGCTAATAGAAATCACTTAAATCCTGATCTTTGAATACTAGCCATTGATCTCATATAGAACGTAACTTCAACTGCCTCAGCCTTTTGTTAAGATTATAATGTATTTCTCTGGAAGAGTTAAAAGAAACTCTAGGACAGGGCAGTGTGTGGGTATTTGGTATCTCAGTAGTGTGCACACAAACTGTGACACAACCTTGGGCTTCTTTAGGACTTGACATGGGGTGGTGGTTCTGGTGCCTGGTCTCAGTCACACATCGTGATGTCTTTGACCACTAGGTGAAATTGCAGTGCAGAGATCTTCTGCCACCCTGTCTTGCAGAGGCTGCCTTTGGAAACTTTCTCGAGGTTGATTGGGGTGTTTATTTTCAAGAGAAAATGCTATCTGGGGATGTACCAGCAGTTTCTTTTATGTGGTCGGGGGAACTGACAAGGCCCAGCCTGCCAGGAGGGCTCTTTGCTGAACCAAGTCTGTATCAGGAGGGGGAGCTGGCAATTGCTTGACTAGAGGAAAGTGAGTAATAAAAATGGGAGCTTTGTTTTATGCTAAAAACAAAAAGACCCTAGAGGAATGGTCTGATGAAAGTATTTATTTACTTGGCACATTGTTAGGATTTTGCTTTACAAAGTATATTTTACTTGGAGGGCTAGGGAGGCAATTGTTAAGACCCTCCTGTCTGTCTTGCTAATTCTCATGTAGGGACTGAAGATGTGTTTTCACTGGGGTCTGTTTGTGGTGGGGGTTTTTTGCTTTGTGTTTTTTTAAAGCAACCTCAGGTTTTGCTGTCCCTCAGGCCAGCACTGTTCCCACCAACACTGGCAGTGGTGCATGGCTGGGCTCAGCATGGGCACAGTGAGGACTGATCCAGCTCACCCCATGGCCTTGTGGCCAGCACAGCCAGGAGGAGGGGAAGAGCCTGCATAGAGTGATGGCAGTGAGCTGAAGAGGGGGTTGGACAGCCAGGTTTGGCTCTGCTATGGCTTAGATTGGTCCAGACTGCTTGTGAAACTGTACCCTTATAAAACTTGACTCTGATCCTGTGTCAGACTCAATGCCCTTTCTGTGCAGATAGGAATTAAAGTCAGTGTTTCTGCCCATACGTCTTGTTTTCATCACCTGTCAGGACAGACGTGCCCAGGATGTGATATAAGCAGTGTCCGATAGGCAGTTGTGGAAGTGTGTTCCTGCCTGAACTCCTTCATCATGTTCTGCACAGATACAATCTTTAATAAATAAAGTATTGCTAGCTTTATGAAAGCAGGCCCTGACTCAAAGAGGCAGACTCTGAGTATGTTAAAAGTAAGTAGCTGTCATTGTGTGCGTTTTGAGTTGGTGTGGTTATCTTTTCCTGAAGAAGGCACAAACAGCTTTTACAGGCAATTTCTGATAATTTGTCACTTGAAAATATTTGTTTGGGTCTTATTCACAGCTGCAGGAGAAATCCAGGTTTTCTGTTGAGATTAGAGTGAGTTTATATCTTCATTGGAAGTTCTGTGCTGAGATCTGGCAGCAGATACTTGCTTCTGAGAGAACAATTCTAGGGCAAAATGTACCATATCTTGCAGCAGGATTGGAAAGGATATTTTGTTTGCCTCTTGTGCCCGAGGCCCCAGCACAAATTAAGTTGCCAGATGTTAATGGAAACTGTCTCTGCTTTGCGTGGACACTTGGAATGGTCTTAGCAAAGTGAGTGGTACCCAAGGTTGTCTTCAGCTTTGCATAGTTTCTAATAGGGAAAATGTCCAAGTAACTTTGCAGCTGTGGAATGGAGCCTTTTTCAGCGCAATTACAGAATGCAGTGTTCCCCTCTGGTAGGAACTGTGTGCCATGCAGTAATACCTGTGTAGCAATGAAATGGATGTAGTACAGTGAAGTCATGCCTTTGTTCAGTTGTGAAATACGTGAGAAGCCACAGTAACTGCTGTACATCTGACAGTGTCTTGAGTTGGTACCTGCCGGATGCCTGAGGCACATACATTGTGAGCTGAAGCTATGGCACACTAGACTGTTCACTTGCCTGTCTCATGAAACTGCTTGTAAGCTCATAGCTGTTGATTTGCCCATGTAAACGAGACCCTGTGCAGTGGCTTTGTGCACACGTGCAGTTGAACACCAAAGTTCCAAGGTGCTCCCAGCAGGGACATGACCAGTGACCCATACACAAGCTGAGTCAGAGAGCATTTTCAGGGGATGCTGCTGTGTGTCAGTTCTGCAGAGGGAAGCTGTTCCGAGGTGCAATGTTAATACCTGATAGCTACCTTCTGGGGAATTTTATTTACCCTGCAAGGCAATAAATGATATGGAAAGATATGCATGTGGCTTCAAAGGCACCAGGAAGTTGCAATGTATATTGGGGTTTTCAGATCAATTAAAAAATGTCTGGGCTTGCTTCATCGTTTAAGCCATCCGCTGCCGGGTTGCCTAAGACACTTATATTGATGCAATACCTACACACAACCTGAACTTTCACACTTCAGCTTTCTAATGAAAAGCTCTGTCTTCTTTGTCCTTCAAACACACAGAGGTCTGCTGCCCACATGCAAGGTTGTGAGTCCACCTGCTCGCTAGCTGACCTGCATGGGGAAGCTAGCATTATTTTTGATCTCTTGTGTGCCCCGTGTACATCCTGGGCCTTTCAGCTGCTCTGCTTGTTCTCAGGGATTATCCCTGTTCTGGGTATAGAAGAGCTCTGCCTTCCCCTCTGTGAAAGGAGAGGTGCTGTGCGTGTGCCTTGTGCCTTCCCCACCTGCTCAGGAAGGCCTCGGGGCAGCCTCTGGCTCACTTCTTTGCCTAGCTAGCTTTTTTCTCTTGGCTAAGTGGTTGTGTTGTCCCTCCATGTTGTCATGTCTGCTCCCCCAGCCCAATATTGTGAATGTTACTTATTTGGCGTCCCATGGAATACCATTGCTGCACTTGGTGTGTCAGCTGGAGCCTCTGGGTGACAGCATAGGCAATAAATGGTTTCTTACTTGTGTATGCCAGGAGGGAGACCAAACAGGGTTGCAGTTCTGTGGCACTCTTGCTTTGCTACCTCTTCCTTTTAAGACCCTAGGGAGCGGCTCTTCATGAGCCTATAAGGAGTAATTTTCATTACTTTTTTCATTGTATTTGTTGTTCTTCTCCTGGTGGTTTTATTCTTACTCAACAGCGTTGTGATTTTGCTATGTATGTGAGGAGAACCAGTATCTTGCATTCATCACCCCATCTCTTTCTGTGGTCGTTTGAATCTGAGACATTCAGCCTTTCAAGGTGCCAGTCTTTTGCGTACTTTCTTGAGCCGAAGCGCGTTGATGTGCGCATTAAGCACTTTCCAGTGGTTGCCAAGTTTGTGGCTGGTTTCCATCCTGCTGAATTCTGGCAACAAAGTTTAGACTTGGAGAAAGGAGTACCTAGGGTTGCCGTTCCTTGACATGAGGAATGCCTTTGTGTTCTGTTCTGTCCTGAGCTTGGGTGTTTGTGAGAGTTTCAATTAAAAAAAAAAGCTGTGAATTACTGCTTTTAAATGCACATTTTTCCTTCTAAAGACACAGCTGTTGATGAATTTAGCTTGTGTGTGGCTATTGTGGATGGTAGAATTACAATCCAGTATTATGGATGTTTTCTTTTGATACAAATCTGGTGAGGTACATGCAAAATATGTACAGCCCTTGGGCTCTTGGCAGGCTGCCACCAGGACTGTCAGCGATAGCGTGGGTGCTTCTGATCTCATCAGAAAAGTCTGAACTCCTCTAATGGTTCGTGTTCCCATGTCTGTGTCATAGGGAGATGAAATGTAATCTGAAATTTCTTCACTAATTGGACTTGCTCTTTGTCTGGTGTGGTCTTTGCTCTGTATCAGGGTGGTGGCATTAGAGACTCAAGGCAGTTTCCCAACAGCCTGTGCTGCCGTTTCGTGTTGTCCTTAACTCCTGGTTCTTGTTGCAGCAGCAATTCTGACAGTCTCAGCTTTGGTTCTGAGGTCTCCCTCCCTGTGTTGATCTCAGGCCATAAAGGAATGATTTAGCAGCAGACAGGTTTGATTCTTTTTTTTTTTTTAGGAAGAAAAGAGAAAACAATTTATATTTGCCGTGAAAGTGTAAAAGATATTCGGGTTTTTGGGGTAGATTCTTTAAAGTATGGAGTCTTGACCAGTACGAATTGTAAGAACTATCAATTCTTTCATCTAAAACAACTAGTTGTGATCTCAGTGAAGTTGGGTGTCCTGACCAAGTATTGTATCTGCCCTGTGATATGCTTGGGAAGGCAGCTTATTTGATTGCCAAAACTGGCTTTGGAGTAGATACCAGCCTGCTCTGGAGCTGGGTTCACTTCACTGGCTGCACTTCACAAGAGATTTGTTTGGAACAAAATCTGCCACCTTAAAAAAGACACTTCCATTGTGACCTTTAGGAAGCTTCAAGTTTTGTAATTGTATGGTTTTGTAGAAAACAGTTAAAACCAAATGATCATCTTCCACTGTAGATGGCTGAAGCTCCCCGGTGCTGTCCCGGGGTGTCCCCAGCCCCGCCGCGCAGCGTGCGGCTGGCGGTGCGGGCGGTAGGTACGGACTGGGGGCATCCCGGCCCCCTCCCGCTGCCCTCTAGTGGCTGCTGCGCCTGGCACCGGGCTGCCGCTGGAGCTGCAGGCAAACAGTACTGAGTGAGGATTGCTGTGTCTAAGCAGGAAAATACATTTTGTGCATTGTTTGCTGTGGCTTTCTAGTTCCTCTTTCACCTGGATTAAATCGCAGCCCTTCCCTTTGGAATGAGTTCTTGTTAATTCAAACTCCAGATGGTAACTGGATGATTCTATGATTTTAGGGCTTGCTAGATGCACAGCAACTTGCTGTGGAGTTTTGTTAAATAATGTTTTGTGATTCGTGTTAAAAGTGATATTTTCTTTCTCTCTATACAAGTGGTAAGTAGAAAAGACATGCTTGCTGGTGTCACTAGAACCAGATATTGGGGTTTTAACTGTTGGGAGCATTGTCAAGAGGAATTCTGGACAGTGTGTTGGATAGGGGATCAAGAATAGCTGTTACCCTGGTTTTGTGGCTTTTTCCTTATTTGAGCCCTCTGAGGACTGGTAAAAATCCCCCTACTTGTTGATGAACAACCATCTCTACATGTGCTGGCTTTTGCTTGAAGCACAGATATGGGCTGGGGGCATGGGGCATGTGGAATTGGAGCATGGGGAGCTGATCTTGGCACCAGGAGTGTGTTACAACTCCCTTCGTGAAATGGGAAGTAGTCATCGTGGGCCAACTCTTGTGGGAGGCTGCCTCTTCAGGGGGGTGCACTTTGGATTTCCTTTCTCTTCCTCTCTCTGAGAAACACAAGGCAGGGGCTTGTGTTTATGTGACATGTATTTTTTATTTTACAGAATTGAAATAAAGTCTTTGAAAAGAAAACATGTATGTGCAGCTTGCAGTGTTTTCCTGGTTTCCTTACTATTGTTTACTTCCTGTATCTTAAATTCCTCTGTTCTAGCCAGCTCACATTCCTGGTGTTCAGCCTCCCTTCCTGATGGGACCGAACCGAACCCCTTCTGGGTTCCTCTCCAGCTCTGCTTGCTCCAGCCTGGCTGGACAGGAGGAAGGGCTGAGGTTGCCAAGGGTGGGGGGAGACACAGGTGGGTGGGTGGCTGGAGGAGGGGGGAGCCCCGCTGAGGGGGTCTGTGAGCTGACCTGTGGCATGGGAGAGGGTGTGATGGCTCCCCACCAGCAGAAGACAATGTTGCCTGTTAATTGGACTCGGAGGCTGCAACCAGGAGTTACAGATCTGTAGAAAACCTGGCAACCACTGTGCATGTTGGCAGCATGCTACAGTCTAACATCTTAACCCGCCCTGTGTTGTTAAATTCACTCTTTGTCTCTTGCAGAGCCCTTTTTCCTTGTGCTTGGTGTCCCTGAGGGCTCTCGTGCCTGTCCCAGCCAGGCTCAGCCCGATCCTCGGCTCCAGCCTCCCTTGGGGCCACATGGCTGGCCCAGCTCTGCTGCGGGCCAGCAGCCTTAAAATCAGTGTTCTGCCTCTGCTCTTTGAACCATTGCTGTGTTGAAGGAAAGAGGGCATGTCTCGGGAGCCAGCTCTGTCTGGGCTTGCTGAGAGGCACCGGGGTACTGCCGAGGGCCATGCTGTGCCGGCTGTCGGGGCGCAGGGAGCGCGGGGTGGCTGCGGGGGGCAGGATGGCTCCGGAGCCACTGGCCCGCTGCACTGATCTGCAGCATTAACCAACTAATGGTTGCCTGGGATAGCTTTCTTGTGCTTTAAACTTCCTAAATCAGGTTGTTCTTATACATAAGTTAATTTCAAGTGTTTCCAGCATAATTGCTGAGGGTAAATATTGGCACTTACGAAGAGCGCACTGAGGTGTATGCTGAATGGGGCCGGCAAAGGTGCTTGGGGAATGAATGCTTGAAAGTGGAGGCTGTGGTGAGTGCTGCCTCAGCCTTTCTCTAAGGACAAAAACTCAGAATCCTTGGGTTAGGAGTTTTTTTATAATTTTAACTGATGATGAGGCTGAAATGTTTCTCATGTTCTGCAAAACGAATCTGTGTCAGGAAATAAATATAGAAGTAAATGGCTTGGCGTTTATCACCAAGCACTTAAGCAGCCTGCTAATGACCCGAAAAGGCAGCAACAGAAGATATGTGAAAGAAAAATGGCAATATCAAATTTATCTTCAAGTTTCATCTGCTTCACTAGAATTAAATCTGAAAAATGAAGACAAACACACGTAAGGGTGGCAGTGACTCAGTGCCTTGTTCAAGGAAAGCAGCCTTGTTTTGCACATACCACTCGGTGCTGGTTTTGACTGAAATGTTATGGCATGTGATTAAGCCAAGAGTCTCTGTAAGAACCAAGTAGCACAGGACAGACAAGCCCTTCCAAGTCATCCAACTCTACTTGTTGGGTTAAATAGCAATGAAGAGTGACTGCAGTTAAAATCTGTTCCTTGGCAATAGTGATCAGTTAAATGCAAGTTTAAGAAACTGCAGAAAAGTTTATTTTCAGAAGTCTGTTAAATCTTATTTCACAGTAAAAAGTAGAGCTTTTATTTTCTTCTGAAGACCAAGTCTTGGAAAAGATTTGAAATACCCAAGAGAATTCACTTCTCTCACTGTTTAGAGGGATCATGTGCCTCTCTGGATTTGCTGCAAACGGCTTGAGTTTTCACACAAGCTGCAGTTACTGGTTTTCAACAGTGGGGCAATGGAGCTGGGCCGTTGAAAGGAAAGCCTTTGGAAAGCAGCTTAAACTGGTAGATGAAAACTCTGAGTGGTGTCTCCCTTAAATACATCTAGGTCTCTTTCTTGCCATCTAGTGGCTGTTTCTGCTGGTTAAAGAAAGCTATTTAATTTTCAGGCTGATAGCTCTTCTGTTTCCCCTCAAAGCCCAAATAATCCACAGTTTTACAGACCTTTTCAGTTCACAATTTTAACTTTTTAATACCTGGTTGAAAGAACACATTGTTTCTTTTACATGCCTACTTGTTACTGAAAGGATTAATCTTTCCCTACTAGCATGCTTCTGTATAGGCACTGTAATTGTACATGATATTTCTATGACTTAAAAAAATCAGATTTAAGAAATTGCAGTAAAGAATGAATTTTCTAAACAAAGGAAATTACTTAGGAAACAAGACACAGTAAAAAGGAAACCAATCAACCTTGGTTGTTCTGCGTTTTGTACAAGGAATTGGTAAAATGTTGCTGAAGACTGATCTTGGGGTGGTTACATTTTTAAGACAACAGGGAAGTGTACGCAGCTCTCACATCTCTTCTCTTTCTGCAGCTCTGCAATGATTGATGGAGTTATGATTCTTCCCGTGCTGCTGCTGCTGGTGTTTCCTTCCCTGAGCTGGCAAGGTGAGTGAGGTGGGTGGTGGTGCAGGAGCTCTCTGCTGCTGGAGGAGCAGGGTCTGAGCACCAGCTCTGCTCTCGGAGCCCTCTGGCTGGGCTCCATGGCACACTGCTCCTTCATGAGCTGGCAGCACAGGCACGTTCCTCTCGGGAATGAGAGGTTTGCTTTTCCCTTTCAGGTTGCTTCAGAAGATATTTTTGCCTGTTTCTGCACAAAATTTATAGCATGTGTGATGGGCATGGGTCTTGCCAGGGCCTGGGGCAGGAAATGGGAAACCTTATTTGAATGGCAAATAATTGAGCTATGTAACGAGTAGGTCTCTATCCGATGGGCTGAGGTGCAGTTGTGTTACTTGAGTTCTTAAAAGCAAAGTTTTTTTTATTTTTTTCACTGGGAAGGCTCTCTTGAGTATTTAGTGTGGCGTTAAACTTTTCCATGATTGCCGCAGTAAGATCTTTGGATATGGAAAGTGACTTTTTCATAAATGGTTCACGCAGCTGTGTGCACCTAAAGGCGTTATGACGTGCAGTGCGTTTAAGATTTGCCTCAGCAAAATGGGAGAAGGGTATTTCCACTGCCATGGAGAGGCAGGAATGGTTTACTTGAATGTCTTCTGGATGTTTGGGGAGATGACCTCCTGAAAGATGCATGCTTGCTACTTAGCAAACAACCTTTTAAAAATGTTGAATAATGGTTTTCTGTGAGTAACTTTTCTCAATTTTAAGTGACTTGAGAGGTTGTATCTAGTGTTTGTTGTGGCTTATCTGTGCTCTTCTGTATTTACCTGTGAAATCTTTCTGAACTACTCTGCTGAAACACGTTTATTTTCAAATGTTGATGCAAATAATAAAAGGCAGAGTATATTAAATGGAATGTTAGAATGGATAGTGAAAGGTGAAGATTAAAAATATACGGAGGTCTGGTAATTGACTTTAGTTATGCTTATGAATAGGAAATTGAGACAAAATTTTAAAAGGGAGGAAGACTGAATGAATGTTTGTGGGAAGACATTAAACTGCTAATGTTATTAATACAACATTATCTTGAAATAAGGTTTGGTGCAGTTGTCACACCATTCCTTCTTATCACTCTTCAGGTGCAGCTATCTGCTTTTTGAAAATGTTTTTTCAGCTTTCAGAGCTGCTTACATTAAGAGTCTTAAAGTTAAACCATCTGCCTTTCACATCCTTAACATGAAGAGCAGTAAATGGAGAAGAGTAACACATGGGAAAGGTGAATGTCAAAGTCTGCATCTCCCGTTAATTTCTCTCCTGCAGTGTGTGCAGTCAGGTGCTGGCACTGCCTGTGCAGGGCAACCCACAGAGCAGCACAATCAACCCACCCTCCCTGCCAAAACACCCTGCGGGTGTACCAGGCTTCGTTGTGTGACCTGACTCTGCTCCAAAAAAGGAAAGTAGGTCCTAGGGCTTAAATGTTGAAAAGATGCCAAGAAGTAAGAGGAGAGTGGCTAAATGTGTGCTTGGTGCTAGGAGCCAGCAGCCTCCACTCGGGCTGAGGTGGAAAGCCTCAAAGCACAGAGCTGTGCTTGGAGAGCACACCTTGGAGATGCTATCACAGATCAGTCCATTTCTTTTCACTGGGATTTGGACCAGCTTGGTGTTTTCTGGTTTTGGGTTTTTTTTGAGATTTTTTTTCAGTTTTGATAGAGAAAAATGTCTTTGGCTAGCATTCAGGGACAGACTGACTAGTTTTGCTTTGGCACTAGGCTTCAGAAGATGAGATTAAACAGGATTTGAAAAAAAAAAACCACCACCAACCCCACAACCCAACCCAAAAAATCAAAACGCTGTGTAGAATTGTAAGTGCAGAAACACATCTCTTCCCTGCTTGAGTGCCCAGAAAAGCCTTTTATCCTGAAGGCTCCCTGTAGCACGTGCTTCTGTTACATCTTTATTAGCCCTGTCAAGTGGAGAAAGAGGCTTCTCTTCATTTCCCAAGAAGCTAAACCCTGGCTAAAGCAGAGCACTTTGTAAATGATGCAGTGCGTGTGCTTAAAAGGGTGAGGTTTTTCACTTGTTTTGACTGTGCCCAAGTTCTGTTTCCCAATCTGATGGCAGTGTTGGGAGCACAGAATGCTGCTGGCATCTCTGCCCTCCCTGTGGCTGGGGACAGTGTCTGGCCATGCTCTGCTCTGGCTGCCACTGCTGCCCTTGCAAGAGAGAGCAGACGGGCTGGAAAGGCTCTTGTGTCACACTGTGGCCAGGAAGTGTTTGGGAGCTACTGAAACTCCAGGAATTCCTGCCTGGCCCGTGGGAAGCTGGCTGTGGGAACAGCCTAACCAGCAGCTGCCCCTCCTCTGCAGAGCCGGGCTCCTCTGCCTGGCCTCGGAGCCCTCTGGCTGATGGTCAGTGTCCATAGCACTTGTGCCTTTTCTGTTTTAGGGGTTTTGTAATGTGGAGAGCAAATAATAAGCCTGCACAGCTGTTTCTTAGTGCTGGAAAATGCAAAGGCTTTTGTGAAATTAAGAAATCCTGTATAAAATAGTATAAGCTGCCCAGGCAAGTGGTTGAGTCACGGTCCCTAGAAATGTTCAAAAGACGTGTAGATGTGGCACTTAGGGATATGGTTTTACTGGTGGACTTGGTAGTGCTAGGTTTATGGTTGGACTGGATGCTAAGAGTCTTTTCCAACATAAATGATTCTGTGATTATGATTATGGCTGTTGTGTAATGCCTGTTACTGTGTGCATTGAGAAAGTGAAAATAAAACTCTGAATGGAGTAGTCATCTCTACAAACTTACTGTTTTCTGTTTCCCTGATACGGTTAAGAATCATAAAGGGAAGCTAACCACCAAAAAAGAGCTGTCTAATGTACAATTAATAGACTGTAAAGAAAATTAAATTTTTCCAAGCCTACTTTGCTTGAATTCATTAAGATATGAAGGCCTAGCAGATCCCACCTTTCCCCCAATCCTAGTGGTTTAAAAAGAAACATAATTTTGCTGATTTTAAATATTCTGGCCTTTGAGCATGAAGTCCCTTTCATCCTACTAGAGATTTCAGCAGCTTTATGAGAAACTTTGTGCTCTGTAAGCTTTCTGGTTTTCCATCTGAAAAGTGTGACCCCCCTCAAAGCCCAGCAGGGGCTGGGGCCGAGGCAGGGCCGGCTGTGGGGACTGGTGCTGAGCGCAGGGTCTGTGCATCTGCAGAAAGTGGCACAACAGGGGGTGGGCTGGGGGGCTGCCCCGTCCCTCGCTCCCTCTGCTGGAAAGAGGAATCAATTTGATGCAATTGTTCCTCTTCAAGTTATGCTGTCATACAGTCGTGTCCTGGTCAGTGAAGGACTAATTTGTTTAGGGCTTGTACACCCCTTTCCAGCCTTGGCCACCTGGCTTGTTTTTTTCCAGCCACATGCTGAGAGGTCTTGGGGTGTCCATGTAGGTTACCCCTCCGAACACTGGCACACATGTGTGTGCTAAATGTGTACTCTGTGTAGTAAGATGTACTAGTCTTTATCTGCAACGTAAAATTTAGTCCTGTGAGAGGAGCAAGGAGTTGAACTCTATGGGACCCTTCCAACTCGAGATATTCTGTAAAATTTTGAAAAGGAGTATATGCAGTGATGGAAGGAAAGGATTTGCTATTGCTGAAGCCCTTCTTTAAAAGGTACATGTAATATAATTAGAGACTATGTCTTTAGAAGGAAAATTGACTCTTACTGTATGTGTTTTTACTTTTTAGCTAAAATTACTTCAATACTTGCGGACTACATCACATAGTTAGCAGGTGTTGTTTCAAGTCAAAAGTAGTTCAAGAAGCTGAACTGCTGTAGTGCCAGTAAGGAAAGGTGGCCAAGTGCCTATTGTACTTGCTATTTTGGTGCAAAGTGAGTCGCTCTTCTAACTGTGAAGAGCTCACCTCAAAATTAAGATGTTACCAGAAACGTATGTAGTGCCTTTATCCTTGGAAAGAAGTTTGGTATTTTTCCCAGTTAACCATGCTTGCAGTCTGGGAATTGGATATAAAATATGAAGTAAAACTGTCAGATTGGTCATTAGTTGTGTGAAATAAACTTAACATATAAGAAAATAACTTGTCTTTGTTTTCATGCACCCATGTTCTCAGTCTGTGGGGTGGGGGGGTCAGGGGCCATGTCCCCTGTGGGCTGAACACTGGGCCTTCCTGTTCCCTGAGTGAAATGTGGAGTGTCCTGGTTCTTGTTCTGTTGAAATACCTAGATAATTAAAGTCAGCACTCTTAATTGTTGACTTTCACAAAGTAATAAACAAAATAAAGGAGCTTCAATTTTTGACACTTTCATAATAACAAATAAACTAGTTCATGGGAAGCTAACGCCGATCTCTGTCCTTGCGTGGCAAGTTGGATTTGTGTGTGTGTGTCTCTGCACAATAATACAGGCCAGAAGAGCAGCAGCAAGACTGTATTAAGAAACAAATATATGCAGTGAACATGTTTAGGTAATGGAAGTATTTTTAAGCTTGGCTTCTTGCCTGTGTGCGCTGCCTGGCTGCTACATGGGTCGTTGGCCTGAGAGGCCTCCACGCCTGGAGCTGTTGTTGAGCAGATACCTCTGAGTGTGTGTGTCTGGGAGAGCTAATCTGCTTCAGCCATGACCTTGGCACTGGCCCGTGGCAATTGCTGGTCATGTCTGTCCTGCTGTGGAGAAGGTCCAGCTCTGCCTCTGCTGTGGGTTCACTGTGTGCCAGCAAACCTGTGCTTGGCAAGTGCAGTGGGTGTCACTGTGGGGAAATGTGGCTGGAGTCTCCAGCCCTCGGTAGGGGGCTTTGTGGCCGAGGAGCCTGCTCTGTGGGGGCAGCAGAGTGCTCAGTGTGCGTGTTCCCTGGAGCATCGCCCCGTCGGGCTGCTCTGGCTCCTCACCTGCAGCTCTGTCTCAGCTGCTGCCCTGCAGCAGCACGGGAGGACATGGTCCATGCTTCAGCCGGTTCTGCAGCCTGAATACCTGTCTGGGGACGGCTCAACCTGTTCTGTAAGTGAGGGTGGCACTGCAGGAGTGTCCATGAGGGAAGGGCTGGCTGGTACATGGTAATGTACCACGGAGCTGGAAAACCCGCTGGGTAAAGAAAGGAGCAGTTTGGGTCTAAGGAATAGTAATGGTGCTGAAGGAGTGTGTCTCTTTGTCCAAGCCAGGCATTTTTCACCAGAAGTGTTTCCTTTTTACAGCATTGGTTCATATTGGTCCCTATCAGGATCTGCAGCAGTTCACATGTATGGAGCCAGTGTTACTCTGTCTTCATGCTCTGCTCTATTAAATGGATCCACAGCCTGTGTGCCATGGTTGATTGCTCACCCTGCCTTCAGACTCGAGCTGTCCTCTCCACACACAGGTTGTATATTTGGAGCTGCAAGGCCTTACTTTGTTGCTTGTGAGGGGTGGAAGGTGTGCTCTGCGTGGGCTGGTTAACAGCCCTGCAGCTGTGCAGCCACTTCCTGGCCCCTTCTGGCACTGCAGAGCTCTTCCCAAGACGTGGAACACAAGGGGAGGGAGTTTTCTGCCAGAACTGCTCCTCTGGCTTGTGTGAGGTTTGCTCAGTCTTGAGGGGTCTTTTGGTCAAGAGAAAGGAAGCATTAGGCTGGGTCATGCTGCAGGCCAGATGGACTTTCTTTGTGGACTTGGTATGGCTCTCAGGGTAGGCTGGCTGTCCTACTCTGCAGAGCAGCTATTTCTGCTCTTGCTTCATAGCTGAAATGGCTGTTTCTGCAGCCTGCAGACCTCCTCAGCTCAGGCCGCACAGGCCAGTGCTTCTCGGTGACAACAGAAATGTCTTGCTCACTGGGAGGGGTTGAAGTCCTTGCTGCCAACGGGCTGTCTAGGGAAGGCTGTCCATACCATAGGTATGGCTCTTGTACTCTTCAGGCAGGTCATGACCATGCCTTGGGAGAAGTCCCTTGTAGGTCTCTGGTTTGAATGTCTTTAGCAGTTCTAGATGAAGGGCTTGTGTGTTACGGTACCAGTTGTTTTACTGCTGTTGTTGTTGAGGAGGAGGAACAGAACTTTGATTATAGAAATGTTTGGCATAATTTTTGTTAAAAAAAAAAAGTTCCACAAAGTTAGCAAGTTATCAGTAGGTACATATATGACTGGGGTTATGTATATCAGTACTTGAATAAATGTGCTAGATGCTGTCTGAGTTCAGGATTCTTTCCCTAATTTAGTTTTTGTTCAGTGGTTCAAAAATGGAAAATGATATTTGTATATTTGTTCATTGTGGGAGGAGGGGCAGAAACCAAACGGAGTTATATTCCTGGTGGGCAGCCCCTAATGATAGGCTTGAAAAAGGCCAACACATGGTATGCTCAGCTGCTATTTTAGGAGCATCATTGCATTTGTGGCTGGAAATTTTTCCTGCGTGTGGAAAGGCAAAAGTGAATGTAAATATGAGTTAAGTTGCTGTAAACATGTGTGTGTGCACAGAGGGTACATGTGATGGAGAGCAGTGACTTGTTCTGTCCTCACGGGTGGGCCTCTCTGCTCAGCTCTCTGTGGGTGTGTATGGCTGTCTACCACCACAGGCACCTCCATTTCCTAGGATACAGAAGAGCCTCCAGTCTTCTCCATCAGCTAGTTGAGAGTGGTGTCCTCTCCTGCAGAGACCAGAGTGACCCAGTGCTGTGTTCATGCCGTTCCTGCAGGCTTCTCACTTTATTCTTTATCTCTGTGGTTGCTCAGACTTGCAAGGTGCCCCTCCAAAGGCTTGTCCTCTTGGGAAGGTTGGCCCAGATTTACTTTTCAAGCAAGTTAGTTAAACCCACTAGATCCCGTGTATTAGACCTGGTCCTGTCCACTGTAAATTTAAATGGCCTTAGTTTGATTTAGTTAAAGCTATTTCCAGAATGCTTGAGAATAATTATTTCCATGTAGGAATGTGATATGGTTCAGTAAATCTGTTTTAGGTTTGCACCATTTGTTAGGTTTCCCCCTCTGGTGTCCTGCCCATGCTGTGAACCCACAGCAGTGTGTGCCAGAGGGGATGTCAAGTGGCACTGAGCTCTCCCAGGTTGAGTACTTGAGGGGGCAGGTGTGGCTGGTAGTTCTTATGTGCAAGCTGGTGTCTTTGCCTTGCTGAAATAGCTAAATTAGTATCATTAGCTCCTACTTGGTGGTTCTTCAGCACTAGGTGCAGTATTATTTCTTCCCTTCAATAGAAGGTTTTTTTGTCCAGTGATTTCATTATCTCTGTATAACTGAACCTATCCAGAATAATGGTGTTTTTTCCTCAACTCTGGATCTTTTTACAGATGATGAACTGAAGCTCAATACGGTACAACACTATGAATGTGTGTGTGAAGGCATGTCCTGTGGCAATGGAGATCGTTGCAAAGGCCAGCAATGTTTTGCTTCCCTGAGCATTAACGATGGTGCTAAAGTTTACCAGAAAGGCTGCTTCCAAGTCTATGAACAAGGGAAAATGACGTGCAAAACACCTCCATCTCCTGACCAAGCTGTTGAGTGCTGCCAAGGATACCTGTGCAACATGAATATCACTGCACAGTTGCCCTCTTCTAAAGGTAAGAGGTTAATTAAAAAGAGTGAATTTTGAGATAAAAAGAAGGTTTGGCTTTCATCTGATGTGATGGGGGTGAGATGGCTTCAGTGCTAGCAAAAGTAAGGGTTTAATCAAGGCAGTGAGGCCCTTGCTGCTTTGTTCCCTGAGCCCACTGGCACACGTCTGGTGGCAGCTTTGAATGACCTCTCTTGCTGGATGAATGGCAGGGGTTGAAGCACACAGGCAGGGTCAGGTCTGGACTCCCACCTGGGAGGCAGCTGCACAGCAGAGGTGGGTTCTGAAGGGCCAGGGTTGTTCTGGCAGCTCTGCAGGGAGTCCCTGCCCTGCCATCCTTTGTGTCAGTGCACACTCATGGCTCTGGCTGTCTTGACCTCTCATTCAGACTAGGTGGTACCAAGTTAAATGTTGGTGTCAGGGCTACTAGTTTTAAAGACTTTCTCTGGGAATTTGCAAATCTATTTTCTTATCTCTTTTTTCCTTTTTTATTCCCCCTCCCCTCTGCTTTTCAAGGGCAAACCTTTCAAGGAGAAGCTGCAGGTTACAGCGTGGAAACACTAATCATTGTTATACTGGCTCCTGTGATAGTGTTGATAGTTTTTTCTGCAGTAGCTGTCCTGATCATCCGGAGAATACAGAAAAACCATATGGAGAGGCTCAATTCTAGGGATGCAGAATATGGCACCATTGAAGGACTCATTGCATCAAACGTTGGAGACAGCACGTTGGCAGTAAGTAACCTGTGTGTGTGGGGAAGGTCTGGGTGAGTGTCCTGCACTTTGGACTCTGTCCTGTACTCTCCAGACGTGGCCACATCAGTAACAACCTTCAGCTGCCAGGGGATGCCACTTAGCCTCAGGACTTCTGTGGTGACATTCTTATGCTTGCGAAGCTGTAGTTTAAATGAAATATAAGCAGAAGATAGCTTTTGCAAGTATAGGTCCTTTGGCCTTGGATTACTAGGGAATCACGGAAATCTTGTTGGCACAAGAAGGGTAGGAATTTTAAGAAATGAGAATCGTTTACTCAAAATTCAGTTTTCAAAATATGTTCTTGTTCCCTAGTCTCTGGAAAAGAAAATGACATGGGGAAGTGTTTCCTTTTGAAAGACTGTCTTACCCTCTCACTTGAGCATAGACAGAAAGTGTTCCCAGCAGCTTTCCCATGTTTTGTCCAAACTGAGCAAGTAAGGCTTCAGAGGCAGCTTGAGTGTTTGTTCCTGAAACCAACCGAAAGAGGAGAAGCTTTCTCCTTCTTGTGTTTCTAGGATAAGATCTCCTCAACATTAAGAGGTTGAAAAACGTTTTCCATTTTGGTGCTTTGCCACTGTCATGTGCTTTTCACTGCAGGGTTGAAAAGTGGCTAAAGAAAAATGGTCCAAAACAGAAATATTTTTTAAAATAAGCTACTGAATATGTTGACTGGCATTTTCTTCCTGTGTTTTGAACTGTTTCTCTCTGTAGGAGAGAGAAACAGAAATGGGTATTTGTTTAAGTGAGGAATAGCCTTTGGTATGTTCCTTAGAAAGTGTTGGTCACCATGAACTAGGGAAACAGGTTTGACATGAACTTACTAATTTTGACATTAAGCACATTAAAAAAAATCCAGGTAAGTCCCTGAGCTGAATGTGTTTGGAGGCTGGGAGGACATTAGAGGAAAGTATCATGTATGTTAAAGCATTCCCATATTTGCTTCTAATTCCCTCCGCTTCTCAAATCCCAGTATTCTAATGCCCCAGTGTCCCTGGATGCTTCCATACATCTCGTCCTCCTGTATGTCTGCTACCCTAACTCACTCCACTTGTAAAGCCCTGGAAAAGGGCATTGGGTTTGGGTAAAGTCAGAGACAAGGTACTGATCTAGAGGGACCTTGGGGTGGCCACTCTGATCACGAGTTTTGGCTTTTAAATGCCAGCTTCCTCAGTAAGAGGAAGCAATGGAAACTGCCTCCCTCTTGGAGCTTGATGTCCAGGCACTCCATGTAACTGCAGGATCAAGTGTGGTGCAAGCTGCTTTCCTGGCAGTTTTGCTTCAGCTTGGATCTATATTGACTGTAATTGGGAAGCTTTATTTAAATGCCTTTGGCTTTCTTTAATTAGTCCACAGACTTGATTCTGCTCTGCTGTTTTAAAACAGCCAGTTTTGGTGTGTTCACCATGAACTAGCATGTGTGCAACTGGTTATCTGTCTTTTTAGCACTGGCTTCCAGCTTTTACTAGCTGTTATCTCTTATCAGTGCCAGAGCATTTCCATTCCATTTGCAAACCTTTTGCACTTCAAGTCATTTAATGTTACTTGGAAACGGTGATAAAGCCTGAGAAGAATAAATCAAAATTATTTTTAAAAGAAATTTGAGAAGTTGCGAACTGTAAGGGCTTGGTCTAATGGAGCTGTTTTGTTCTCAGCTGTCAGACCCTCTTAGCTTTATGATTGCAGTGCCTCTGCTGTGCCTCTTGAGTGCTGGTGATGTAAAAAAATTGATAGTTCCTTGTTCCTAGATGTTAATCTAAACAGTAAGTCTTTTGTAAATTCCAGTTTTTTATTCTCCATTGTGTTTTAAGTCACTAGTTTTGTCACACATGAGATTAGTTTACATTTAGGATTGGTCTCCATAGTGTAGCAAATGCTTAAAGCCCTGAGTTTCCAAATGGGAATGGAAGGAACTGTGGCCTCTTCAAATCTTGTTTTTACAGTCTCTGCAGATAAGGTTTGTTGTGGTTTTTTTCTTCCTCCAATACAAGTAGGAAAGATAATGAGCTCTCAGTTTGCATTGAAAATTCAAATAGCAGTCTGCTACTGAATTCATTTTCAGCCCTTGCTTTGGGGATTGGATTGCTAAACCAGAAGCATCCAGTGACACTGAGGTGCTGTGTGGTTTTTTGTGCATCCAGTTGAGTTTGAGAGGTATGATAGAGGACCTGTTGGATGCCTGTTCTTCTCTGGGTGGTGTTGGCAGGTTGGTGAGGTAGCCTAGGACATCCTGGTTAGCACTGGGTGTGGGTAACCAGCAGCTCGCCAGTGGTTCCCGTGGGTCAGCAGCAGAGTGGGTCAGCCAGGAGCAGGGCAGTGGAGGTTGTGCAGCAGCCTTTCTCCTGCTCTACTACAGCTGGAGCTTTGCTCTGCAGGGACACAGACCTCCATAAATTCATGCTCAGACTCAAAACCAGATGCATGGGCAGTGGAGGATTTGGGCTGCTGTATTTAACAAAAATATTATTAAATAAAACTATACTGTGATGTCAAATAAAAGATGGAGATGGAATTAAGAAATCTGAGAATGAAACGATGCTCAATTTGTTTGCTCTTCCTCGTTGTGTTGGTGTAAAATTTCCAACAGAAAGTGATTATACATAAGTTATGGCTCCCCTACCAGTCTCTTCCAAAGTGATAAAGTGCAAACAGCATTCTCTGTCCATTTGTACACTGATGGCAACAGTGTCTCTTGATCCTGGGTGGTCAAATGGCATCACCACAGCTATTGAAATGCCAGTGAGCTTTAACGTAGCCTGTCCTCTGAAGTGATGTATGTTTCTGTATTTAAAATGGGGAAAAGGTTGTTTCTTGTAGGTTACAGACATCTCCTTTTCCTTTTGAACAGGATTTATTGGATCATTCCTGCACATCTGGAAGTGGTTCTGGACTTCCTTTCTTGGTGCAAAGAACGGTGGCTCGCCAGATCACACTTGTAGAGTGTGTAGGTGAGTATGAATGTTGGTCAGGTCTAGTGCCAAGTTTTGGTGACAAATGTAGAAAGAAAGCTTTCTCTCTCATCCTAATTATTCGGTTTTCCTCAGTTGCTTATATGTTATCTGAAGCTTTTCAGGGTTCACATTACAGAACATATTTGGCTTTGGAAAGGGAAGTGAAAAAACTCCTTTCAGATCTATGCAAAAGAAAGGGACAAATATCATCTGTGCCTTGTGACTGAAGAAATTTAAACTTTCTTCAGTAAGGTGACATTAGCACAAACTAGGCTTGTTTGGGTCCTTTGTAAGAGAAATAAACTGCTTTTAGAAAACCAAGCTCAACTTGAAGTTTGAAACTGTCAAACTGTGAAACAAACATTTGTTCATTAAATGGTGTTCAATTAGAAAGCTTTAGAAGTGGGAAAGGATTGTCTGGATTTGTGCAGCTGTGGAGCACGGAGCAGCAGTGCTGGGGAGGCACAGTTTGGGTATTTATAGCTGTCACATCTGGCACAATGCACTGCACCAAGCCTGAGGCTGTTGTGCTCAGGCTGCAATGGAAAGGGCAGATCACAACTTTCCACTGTGCCTTGTCCAGGATGTTGCTTTGCTGTTGGGCACTTGGTAATTTCATGCATCTTCCTAAAAATGCTTGGCATGCAGACAGTGTGCCCTGATCTCTGCAGGATGGGGTGGGGTTTTTGGGTTCTGCTTTTTTTGTGGGATTTTCTTTATCCTTTTTTGTTTGTGGATAGGTGTTTTGGGGTGTTCTTGTTTTTTTAAGTTCAAAAGTGCATTCCTTGCTGGTAGTTGAATAATGATTCCTGCCCAGTACAAACACTGTGTACTGTACCAGCAAGCAAGGAGGAGACACCTGTGCTCTCAGAGCTTGCAGTTGAAACAAACAGGAAAAATCAAGGGACACTGGAGCCCAGCATAAGTGTAAAAGCAGTAGAAGATGTATGCAGGTTTGACCAAACTGCGTCAGAGTGATATTTGGGCCGTACCTGTTGAGTTTCCATCCTATGAGCTAATCCTGTCCTTCCACCCTAAGATGATTTTACTGTGCTTTTTCTCCCACCAGGAAAGGGCCGTTATGGAGAAGTTTGGAGGGGTCAGTGGCAAGGAGAAAACGTTGCTGTGAAGATCTTCTCTTCTAGGGATGAAAAATCCTGGTTCAGGGAAACCGAATTGTACAACACTGTATTGCTGCGGCATGAAAACATTTTAGGTAAGTAGAAGAACCATTCTGGTGTTTCTTAGTGTAGCTGGTGTGAGGGTGAGTCATCTGAACAGTTCACTTGGAAAGCACTGCACATTTGGAAGTCTTGCAATCCTTGAGATTAGGCTTTTGTGTTTGTGGTAAATAGTTGCAGGGAAATGTTAAGGGGGAGACTTGCAGGAAGGTGCTGAAGTCTGAGTCTCAACTGGAGAAAGTGCTGCAGCACCTGTGAATCACTGTCCTCCTGCAGAGATATTCTAGCAAGGAGCAGTCAGCCACACTGGTCAGTTACTGGCAGCACAGGGTGTAGGAGAAGAGTGGAGGGGCCACAGACCCACGTGCTGAGAACTCAGCCCTGCTGAGCCAGCTCTTGATGCAGGGCAGCCAAAGGGCAGAATATCCTGCAATATGTTGGGTGGAGGAGTTCCAGGGATCTAGTTCTTGGTAACTTCAGTTTACCTGGGAGAAATAAAGGGAGAAAAAGTGGGCAGGAGTTCATGATGAGATTTAAATATTTCAGTACTTTTCTCTTCTGCCTGAATAGGCTGCAATATGAACCCATTACTTTCTTCCATTTATCTGTTCTGCTCCTATGGTGTTTAAACTTCCACTATAGTTGCCCCCTTATGGTGTATTTCATTTCCCTGTAAAAAGAAAGGTACAAGGGTTTTGAATCTTCCCCATCCCTTGTACCTCGTGTGCTCAGTTCTGAGAACTTAGAAAATGGCTTTTTTGTGTTGTGAGCCATGGCTGAAGTTGAAGCAGCCCTTTTGATTCCCAGTATGCATGACCTTCTTTCACTGAAGTGCCACCTTTACAGATAAAAGCAGCAGCATGTTTTCTGTGTGCTGACAACCTGTCTGTCTTCAATCAGTTTTACTTGGGCTCCTTGCTCTTGTTTCCTGTCAGAGAATATTCCTTGGCTCTCTAGCTCACCCTGCTAGACGTTTGTCTAATGTTTCCTGAAGCAGTTCCTTTGTTACTAGAAAAATAATTTGGTGGCCTCCTGGAAAGTGAATTATTGAACTTTCCTTCCCAAGAGAGCAAGTAGCTTGGCTGAAATCACATTATGTATTTCTCATGTTCCTCTGTCTGGGTTGAGTCTTTCTTGATAACTGTCATATTTGTTGGCTATTCTATAGAGTTTTTTTAGATGCAATGTTAAACAATATCACAGATTACAGAAGTATCACATTGTGCAGAAATCTGACTTCAGGAGAGGAAGTAGTGGGTATTCTTTCTGACAAATGTTGTACGTGGGCTTTTAATAAACATGATTTGTTCCTCTAACTTGGGATAAAACTTTGGTTCTTCCCAGCTAAAGCTGTTGAGGTCAAGAGTGTGCTGATGCACAGTAAGTTGAGAGGTAGCAGGAAAAGAGCTGCTCCTGAATTTTGGGTTCATTTTTAAGGCACCACAATTTTGAAAGCAGTTCTTGAGGCTAATGCATTTCAAAGAGACGTTTTTCTCTGTTCCGTTGTAGAAAATCATTGTGAAATACAGCTGTAAGGTGCTCTGGCTTAATTCACCATGGAAGTAAGTTGCACACCAGTTAAACTGTCTAGTGTTTAAAGTAGAAGAATTACTATACTTTGTTTTTTGGAATGCTGGTCTTCTGGTGCAGCTGCAGTCTCCTTACCCATCTGCCACTTCTTGTATCCAGTGGCTATCCCGTGGCTCTGTTGTGAGCTGGTGTTCAGGTAGGAGGGGCAGGCATTTGGAGCCTGCAGCAGTTCAGAGCAGTCCTGTAGGTCTGGTGCTTTGTCAGGCTGCAGCAATCCCTCTGCAGCCTTTTAAACAGTGGGAGATCCTCGGAGAGCCAGTTATTGCTGTGGTGAGATGTGCTGCTTCAACCTCTGTTTGGTCAGATGGGTGTCATGTTTCCTGTGGGGACAGCAAGCTTCTGATGTGCTGGGGCTGATGGTTGAAGTGCTCCAAATAAGTTTACTTTGGGTATGAGTGTGAATCTGGCACAACACAGTGTCTGTTGGGGTGTGATAAGGGTGTGAAAAAGGCTTAACCCTTTCCTCAGCAGCCAGCACTGGCTGCTTGTCTGTTGTCTATTGGAGGTGTTGCTTCTCTCCAGTGTAACCCTGTTAAGTGGACAGCAGCAGATGTGCTACAACCTTTCCAAGTCCTTCAAAATGAAGGGAAAAAAATTAAAATAACAATTTAAGTGTGTAGTCCTAAGGAGCAGCTGTTTGGTGTGACTGACAGAATACGTAAATACATTCTTGTGCATAGGCTTGAACTTAGAATTCCAGAACATGACAGCTTGTCTTTCATCATGGTGAACCTGCAGTCTGTTTTCATTGCTCAAGGAAGACTGTTAATTAAATCATAAGAGGGGCCTAGTAACGTTGGCTCTTTTCTTGGAGTCTTGAAGGACCGTTCTCATTTTATTTTGTTGTTTCTCCTTTTTTCTGCGTCTCTTTCTAGGTTTTATTGCATCTGATATGACTTCCAGGAACTCTAGTACCCAGTTGTGGTTGATCACCCACTACCATGAGATGGGCTCTCTGTACGACTACCTGCAGCTCACCACCCTGGACACGGTCAGCTGCCTGCGCATCGTGCTGTCCATCGCCAGCGGGCTCGCGCACTTGCACATTGAGATCTTCGGCACGCAGGGGAAGCCGGCCATCTCTCACCGGGACCTGAAGAGCAAGAACATCCTCGTGAAGAAGAATGGGCAGTGCTGCATAGCGGATCTCGGTGGGTTCAGTGCAGGGCTCGGGTGCCTGCTGCATTCCTGCAGGAGTCAGACGTGTTGGGTAACTCCAACCGTGAAAGCCTTAGGGGAACTTGCATGTAACCCTGACCACAGCTGCTGTCCCCCTGGAGGTTTCCGACAGCCACTAGGTGGCACTTAGAGCTTACAGACCTCCGTGCTGCGGAGGGGCCAGGGCAGCCTCTGCCTCCTGGGGCAGAGTTGACATTTGGGACCTTTCCTTGAGTTTTCATAGTTAAATTCCATTCATGGATCCCAGCAGGCAGCAGTAGCTAGCCTTCAGCTCATTTCCGTACTAATAAATGTCCTAACACCTACAGCACTTGCCGTTCCATGCTCTGTAGGTCCATCCAGCTTGAGTCTTTAGCCAGACACTTCAGTGAGCCCAAAACTGGTTTCTCCATGACCATCTGGTTTAGGCTTTGAGCTGGTAGGATGCTGAGAAACAGCTACAGCAGTCTGGCTTGTTCACGTCTTGGACATGTGTCTGACTGTATTTTTTCCTTTTCTTTGACAAGGGAGAGAACAGTGGTAGAACAATGGTATTGGGGGTTCATTGGCTAGGCAGAGTGTACTGGGAGATGGAACTCCTCGAGTGTGTACAGAGGAGAGCCATGAAGATGATCAGAGGGCTGGAGCACCTCCCCTATGAAGACAGGCTGAGGAAGTTGGGGTTGTTCAGCCTAGAGAAGAGGAGGCTTTGTGATGACCTTATAGCAACTTTCCAATATCTGAAGGGGGCCTACAAGAAAGCTGGGGTAGGGCTTTTTACATGGGTGTGTAGCAAGAGGACAAGGGACAATGGTTTGAAGCTTAAAGAGGAGATTCAGGTTGGACATTAAGAAAAAGTTCTTTGCTGTGAGGGTGGTGAGATGCTGGAACAGGATGCCCAGGAAGAGTGTGGATGCCCCCTCCCTGGAGGTCTTCAAGGCCAGGTTGGATGGGGCCTTGAACAACCTGGTCTAGTGGAAGGTGTCCCTGCCCATGGCAGGGGAGTTAAAACTAGATGATCTTTAAGATCCCTTCCAACCCAAACCATTGCATGATTCTATGGGATTGTTTTCAGTAATAACTACTGCATAGTTTCTATCACTTTTGCCTGAGGGACATAGGAGACACATGGGGAAAACATGAAACCCACGTACCTGGGCCTGTCTAAATTTGCAGAGGGAATAATAGTAAGTAAAAAATGGAGCAGGAAATTGAAAATATGAAACTTCAAAGATTGGCTTTTAAATAAATTTGTAGTTCACACTGAAAGGGGGCAGCATGTACTGGCATTGATTGACATCACTAATCAGGTGAAATCTCCTACATTATTTATCTAGAGGCTTCTGATACAGAGAGATTTTCTGACAGAGCACTGCAGTAAACATTTCCTTGGGGTTTTTTTGGTGGTAAAATAGCTAAATATAAATATAAATAGTAAAATTTTTTAAATTTTGAGATCCCTAGGCATGTATCTGACATGTTCTTTGGGATTTGTTTTCCTTAGCTATAAAGGAGAGTTACCAAAGAGTTTGTTGCTTCTTCCATGCCATATATTCATGCCCTGTCTTGCTGTATAGCTTTGTCATGTTTTCCTCCTCTGGTCTCTGTTTCAGCACAAGCACCACACAAGACAAATGGCACTTAGAGACTGGCAGGTGTGAGCAGGTAAAAGGACTCACTGCAGCTGCCCAGAGCTAAGCTGGACTTGGGTTCTGCTGGTCAGAGCAGGTTCTGGACAGGCAGTGTGCCCATTGAGAATAGGGCTCAGCTCTGCAAGCACAGAGGACTCAAGTCCCTGGTGAGCACCCTGTAGCTGTCTGTTTTGGCAGCAGCCTCGGTGCTGCACACTTGACCTGCAGCGTAGCCTGGTGGGTGCTGCCCTTCAGTCCTGGTCCTTCTGGCTGGCACAAGTGCAGGAGCTTTGTGAACTGGCTACTTGTCCTCTGACAGGTGAGCTGGAAAGGAGTACCTTGAGCAGCAGCCCACGTACCTGGAGCTGCAGTTACAAACCTCCAGAAATGTTCCAGCTAAGCAGAAACTGTGATAAAGTCCAGGGATGGGTGTCAGTCTCGCTGCAATCTGTCAGTGCTGGGGAAGAGTCCTGCCTTTCTCATTCCAAAGCAATTTGCTGCATGGGAATAGGTCTTAGTTGAGCAACTTTACAGAAGAGCAGAATAGTGCTTCTACAGAAGGAAGATCCCAGCCCCCTTCCCTTGCCCATCACGGGCAGAACTGGATGGTTGATTGGAACAAGTACTGGTATTTGTAAGGGAGGTGCAGAGAACACTGACGAAACATATTTGCTCAATTGTTGCTTTTAGCAGATACTCCAAGACACCAAGAAATCCTCTGTAGTATGTAGAAAACCAGTGTGTTTCATCCATTTGTATTCCTGTCAAGTTTTTTTGTAAGGGCTCTTCTGACAGGCACTTGTGTGCCCGTAAGTGAAGTGTGCATTGATACTTGCTGAGGTGAGAAGACACTGGAGCAGCGTGGTGTCTGCTCCCCAGCTCTCGTAAACACCACAGATGCCACCATGATGAGAACCTGCTTACAACAGCATTGTCCCTTGACCTTATTGCAACACTTTCTTGGTTTGTAGTGTGCGGGTTGCTGACTTGCATCCCTCAGCCAGGAACCTTTGACCCGTTGCTCTATTGAATCTTTTTTGCTCAATTTGGATGGAGTATTAAGATTTTTATCAAAGTGTTCTCCAAAGGCTTGATGTCTTCAGGGTTTGCCAGGAAATTTGTTTTCTAAGCTTTGTTTCCAGTGTGCAAGGTTTTAAAAAATATAACCCATACATATTGCATAATATAAATTAATGTAAACAAAAACAAATACACGAATGTATAGCTGTGCATGTATGTACACCCCTGTGTGTCTGTATATATATGACAAATATTTTTTTATCTGAAGAGCAGGCTTTCCAAATTATCTTCTCATCAGTCATGGACTTAGTAGATGGTATCTTTCTAGAAGTGCAGTAAGCATTTTCTTAGCAGCTTTAAATTACTCCAAGTGCATTTAAATGGTAGGAAAATGTTATGGTGAAGAATTGACTTTTTTGGAAAGAAATAAAATACTCATATGGTAATGAATTAGTTTTCTGTGGGACTGGGTTAAAAAGCTTTTTAAGTTTCATCTAAAATAAACTCCAGTTAAGTGTAGGTGTAGTATATGTTATACTTACAAGAGTTGTTGAGGAAATTAGGGAGAGTTTGTGTAGTCTTTTCTATTGCTTAGTTATGCCATGCACATGTTGCTGTTCAATTTGCTCTGCTCTCTGTTTACCATGGCAAAATAAGTGCTCTGTGTGTTTCTAAATTTGCAGTAATTTAGTCCCTCACATCATGTTCTTTGCTTAAATGTTTAGTAATTAGTAGAAACCAGGTAGAGTGGTTTTGACTGAGTCATTTTAGATCAGCTCGATGATGTTTATTTTTCAAACTACTGCAAATAACGGTGTTTTTTTATATTCCAGCTTTATTTTCTAACTTGTGTCTATCCATAATGCAGTGTTTTTGTTCTCTCTTCCCCGCAGTTTGGATGTGTCCACCTACCCAAAATTCTATAAATAAATTTGAGAGCTATGTAAAATTGTTTTCTTCTAAGCAGCAGATGCCAGCCCTCCGTGTAGACGTGCCTAGGGCGCTGGTGACATCCAGTGGCTGCAAAACACTTAATGACAACATTTTGCAACAGAGCAGTAACATGCTTAATGGTAAATCCCTGAGGAGATAATTGGCCTAGGTCTATGGACACGGTGGCTGTTCTTGAGAGTTAGTTTGGAGCTGACCCAGTTGGTCCTTGGGCAATTGGACTCTCGGCTCCTCTTTAAGAAGCTGCCTGATGGGTGTCACTGCTCACGTGCCGTTTAGACGGATGTGCTGTGGTTTTAGAAGGGACTAACATTGATGTTTTCTCTGTCCTGCAGGCCTCGCAGTCATGCACTCCCAAAGCACCAATCAGCTGGATGTGGGGAACAATCCCCGCGTGGGCACCAAGCGCTACATGGCTCCAGAAGTGCTGGATGAGACCATCCAGGCAGACTGCTTCGACTCCTATAAAAGGGTCGATATCTGGGCCTTCGGGCTGGTCCTCTGGGAGGTAGCCAGGCGCATGGTGAGCAATGGTGAGTCCTGGGGATCCTCTGATTGTTTCCAGAAGGGGTTAAGCAAAGGGTAATTCACAGCAAAGCGTCTGCCACCAAAATGCATAGGATGCACAGTAAAATATTTCCAAATACATCCACAGTATTTTGATTCCTGACACTTGGCTGCCTGTGTTGAAGTTGTTGGTATGCGGGGTACAATGGCTGAGTATTTTTGTAATCTCTGTTAAGGTAGAGAGCAAAGAGGGTTCCCTGCTACATCCAAAGTTGTGATGAGAAATAATTAATTCCAAATAGTCAAGCTAAAATTTTAAATCACAAAGTCTCTGAGGTTTTTTGTTGTGGTGTTAAAACATAGTGAATACTCTTAGGTGACTATTTCTTGTGACAAAGTGTAAGGAACAGAAAAAAAAAATGTCAGAAGTGATCAGAATTTAGGGATGCTATTGCTTTACTGAGTTAAATGCACTGACAAAGCAGGACTCAGTCAAGGTATGGTTCTGCTCGGGAAAGGTGCCATTCCAGTCCTGTTTTGTAGTGCACAGAGTTGCTTCATTGGTAAGGGAGTCTGAATTTAAGAACCTTAAATTGGGCATCTATTGGTGTGATTTCTTGAGCTTGCCAAATCAGGAGTGCTTTCTGACATCTGGAGCTCAGCCTGTGCTCTCTGGACCCAAGGGACAGGAGGAGGCAGAAGATGGCCTTCAGGCCTTTCTCTGTGATGAAGAGAGCAGGGCAATCTGTGCAGGTGGACAGCTGTTCTGGTGGTGTGGCACTTGCAGGGTCTGTGGGGAGCAGCTCCTGTCTCCCTGGAAGTTGGTGGCAGTCATGGATGGGACTGTCTGCAGGAGCAGGGGAACTTCCATAGGCTTTTGGTGTGGTGGTTGTTGCTCAGTATTTCTGGCTGTTGCCATAAGTAATTACATTTCCTTGCAATGATTTGAAGTGGAGTGAACATATTCTCTCAAATCCAAGTGTTTGGCTGTGTGGAAATCAGTACTTCATCAGGTGGTCACTTGGATAACCCTGTTTGATTTGTTGGAAGACACTGACATGGGGAGTGAGCACACTGAGTGAAGGGAGCATGCTCGTGTGGACTGGTGATGGTGTGTCTTGGGAGAGCTAGAGGCACTTGTCAGTTGTCTGTGATAGAGACTTTTGCTGCTATCCCACACTGATGGACACTTGTCATCTCATTTGCTGGGTGGAAATGCAGAGTCTGTTCCAGTGGGTCAGCCTGGCTTAGTACTTCTGTTCATGGAGACTCTGAAGTTGTTGTAATCTGGCTAATAAGTCTGGTATTTTGGATTTTTTTTATTTTTAAATTTTAACATTTTTAATGTTTATTTTTAATTTTATTTTTTATTTAACTTACCTAATGGTTCTCAAGGTGACAGTGATTCTTGGTACTCTTCTGTTGTGGCTTAGTAAGGAGCAAAATGTGGTAGTAAACTCCTTCACCACAACCAAGAGTACTTGTGTATCATCTTTGTGCTGTAGCAGGAGCCCCTCAGCACCTCTCTCTGTATTTGAAAAATGTGATTTAAGCCCCCAAATCAGTGTTTTGCTCTCTTTAAATAGAGCAGAGCTTGTTCCTTGTAGGCTGGCTGTTCACTGCTTTGGAATGTGCTCCCTTCCCGGGGCAGAGTGCCGTGCTGTGTCTTTCCTTACCTGGTACCTGGCACTTACAGTCCTGTTCCTCGGGAATCTTCACAGTCATTCCCAGTGTTGAGATCTTGGTTCAGTTTTGATAATAAGGCCAGGAAGCCAGTTACTGCTCAAAGCCACCCCTAGGGCAGAACTGTCCATGTGCCAGGCTGCCCGTTCTTGGGGGCCTGTGTAGGTCCTGCTTTGCTCCAGCAGCTGGGTTTGTGCGTGCACAGGGCAAGCTGACATGAAAGCGACGAGGAATAAAGGTGAAGAAAACGCTGCAGTGTGTGTGAGTTCTAGCTGATGGGAGTAGCACAGAGCCAGAAACCCCGGGGGGGAGGTACAATACATGGTAGATGACAGAAGCAGCGTTAGAACTGTGCGGGAAGGGGGGAGCTGTGTGCGGTGCTGAGCGGCCCTGGGGTGTCCCTGGCGGCGGGTGGGGGGCTGGCCCCGGGCAGTGGGCGAGAGCAGCGTGCCACAGGTCAGGGCAGCTCAGCCAGGCGGGTGGGACAGGGGTGACAGGGGCTCTGCCGAGCCAGCCCCGCCGCGGGGCGGGACGGGGGCTGATCCCAGTGCTCGGGCCTGGCTCTATTGGAGGAAAGGCCAGAGCCAGTCCCGCTCGTATCCATTGCTGCGTGTCTGCTCTGACCTAGCCAGCTCCATACCCTGTTCTGTGGAAGGACTGCATGAGAATAGTAAATGAGCCAGACTCTCTCTCTTGGTGATAAAGTCCTTTTGTAATACCCTGATGGCCCTGGAACCAGCATGTGATGTCGCTCAGGCTCTGCAGTTGACTCATATGAAGCCTCTGCTTCATCTGAACCACAAGTATAGACAGTGTGGAGACACGAGGCTTGTTGCATTCTCAAGTTCTCACAGTAAACTTTGTTTTGTGTTCTGGGGGTAAGCAGGAGAGGTGTAAAACCAACAGTTCAGCCCTGTAGGTGCTGTTTGGTGTATGCAATTTTGCATAGCTCAAAGGAGGAGGGTGGGGGATGCTGCTTGGCACAGCGTGGCATGAGCTCTGTGGTTCTGCTTCCATGTCAGAATGCCCCAGGGCAAACCAGCAGTGTCCTGGTTACTTTGTTAGGGTAACTCACTTGGGTAGCCAGATCCTTGATCTGTCCTACTGTTTTCTAAGGGAGCTGTGATTTCCGGAAGACCATTTTCCTTTTCAACTAGTCATCAGAGATGGGGATTTACAGGTTTTTACTGAGGACCCATGGGATTTTCATCTTCACCTCCAATAGAACAAGAAAACTAAATCCCAACCAGTGTAGCAAAGTTTGAGAACCTCTTTTTCAACTTCAGTATTTCCAAAGCAATGGAAATTCTCCTCTATTCTTCTTTCATGTCTGTTTGTGGGACAGCTGCCAGTCTGCTAAAAAGCAGTTTGAAGATTGTTCTGCCCATGTTTCTACTGTACATAAAGGGCCTCATTTGCTCAGTGTTACTCCAAGCTGCTGTCCCAAATATGTGCCATTGAACACCAGTTTTTAAATTGGCTTCCTAACGAAGTTGAGCTCCCTATAGATCCATTTGTGAGCTTAATCCACTGATGAAAGAGCAGAGCTGCATGCATGCCTTAGACTAGGCAAAAGGCTTTTTAGCCTGCCAGTTTTATGTTAGCTGTGCCAAACTGTGAGAGCACACACACTCATTTTTGATGCAGAATTCTAGAAGATGCATTCAGACACTGGTGTCACAGGCTCTCAGGTGTTTACCTAGGTCTACTACTATTTTAGTAACTAGAAATAAAATCATTTGAAGCACCAGCGTGAGGGTCTGTAGATGCTGACATGCTTATTGGACTCTTTCAGGAATCATAGAACTATGCAAAGTGTGTGGTAAGCCTATGAAATAGTGCTGTGCTAGTCAGCAAAGCTCCCTGTGTTTTAGAAGATGGCCTTTTGGCAAGTGAATGTTTCTTGCCATTTCAGCTTAAGCATCTGCAAAATGTAGATAGTTCTTACTTTGTGTAATTGTAGTATGAGCCAAGTAATTAACATTTCCTGTGTTAGTAAGTGTGATTCTGTTGTTTAATGGCTGCTTGACACTGTGGTGTTAACTTTAAAAAGATTTTTGTGGGTTTTAGGTGGCCATATTATCATCTGTTCTCTTTTGCTGTGCAGAAATACTGTTTCACTGACATAGTCACTATTTAATGCCTCTCCTGTTTGCCCCTCACTAGGCATTGTGGAAGACTATAAACCCCCGTTCTATGACTTGGTTCCCAACGATCCCAGTTTTGAAGACATGAGGAAGGTGGTCTGTGTAGATCAGCAAAGGCCCAACATTCCCAACAGATGGTTCTCAGACCCTGTAAGTGGAGGTGGTTGGGGGTGGTTTGCAGGAGGTATGAGCTGACCTGTTGCCTTTTGAAGTAGTCATGAAAGTTATTTTCAGTTGTCACTTGAAACAGCAATGATCTCAGAGCTCCCTGTCAGGAGCATCACCTGTACTGATTCCAGAAGCATGCTGGCATGGAGCTTTGTCTTGGAGCAGAAAGAAAACACAATAAGCAAACTTAAGACTGTTAATCTGAGCTACTCACAGATGAGCCTTTTAGTAGCAGGATTTAACAGTAACTATTTTAAAGCACTGCTCTTCCTGTGTTGTTATTGTCTCTCCAAGGGGAAATTTCTTTAAGGGTGAGGTAGCCTGTGTGGGCCTTTCTGTGGCTTATGGGCATGCAGATTTAGAGCAGAACTTTGATGTCTGTCCTGCCTGCAGGTTAGGGACTGCTGTTCTTTTTGAAAGGCTGGTGCTGAAGTTGATTATTCTTCATCAGAATCAGCCTGGACTCTCCAGGTTGACCAGCTGTTTTGTTCCCTATTACTGAAGCTATTGAGGGTTGGTTTCAATCTGTGCAGGGCCAGCAAGGAGAGGTTTTGGTTGCAGAGCCATGGCTTGTGGTGCTGCAGCAGCCAGCTGTGAATTCCAGCTGCTCAGTGCTGCTGGACACCAGGAAGTCACAGGCAGAAAATCTGCACCTTCTCTGGCTTCCTTCATTGAGCTTGCAGGAGTTGGTTGCATTAAAGAGATTATGCAGAGTGTTTTCTTTATTAGAAAAAAAACCCAAACTCAGTTTTTTAGAAATTACACTGGCTTGTCACTCCAGTCTGCCCACTGTCTAGTTCTTCTCTTGGTTTAACCAATTTGTCAAACCTGGGTTTTTTCAGTGCATGAAAGCTGTGTGCTTGACATACAGCAGTAAACTCTCTCTGGAGGGTCTGAAAATCGAGTATTAATAAGGCAATAAAACCTTATTGTTAGTGCTTAACCCAGTCTAGTGCTATCTTGGCTTGTGATCTGTGTACTTACACGTGTGTTTGTTTTGTTCTTTCCCCAGACATTAACATCTCTTGCCAAGTTGATGAAAGAATGCTGGTACCAAAATCCATCAGCAAGACTAACAGCCCTGCGAATCAAAAAGACTTTGACCAAAATTGATAATTCCTTAGATAAATTGAAAGCTGACTGTTGACCTTCTCGTGGTGCTCTCCTGATAGGAAGGCATTCGTCTGGCTCACAAGTTGTCTGGCCAGGCAGTTTCTAGGATGGGTCCCCATGTGGCTGCGTGCAGAGGCAGAGGTTGGTACCGCGCCGCCTGCTGGAGGCATCGGAACCGTTTGGACTTTGCTCAGTGACTACAAGGGGCATTTCACACATGGTCAAGCTATAAAGACTCACGCTGGATGTACTGTTGCAAAGGTAGTGGCCTGAAGGAAGACAGAGAAATCCTAAGACAAGATCAGGGCATTAAATAATGGCTTTGAACAGCTTTTTTTCTTTTCTTTTTTTTTTTAATTTTAATTCTCCTAATCACTCCCAGGGTGAACACGTGGAAGTGGTAAATTTTAATCAGCAATATTGCCTGTGCTTCTCTTCTTTATTGCACTAGGAATTCTTTGCATTCCTTACTTGCACTGTCACTGTTAATTTTAATGACATGACTTGCCAAAAATATGATTGGCTGTATACTACATTGATCTATGCCTGAATAATAGGAAATTAATTTGGTAAACTGAAAATGTAACTGTCAGATTTTAGCTGCATTTTACATGTGTACTGATGTTTACAATAATGCTGAACATTAGGAATTTCTCGTTTATACAAAACTTTGCAAATTATTTATTACTAGTGCACTTGCCAGTTTTTTAAACTGTAAAATAAGTGCATAAAGTTAAAGCTTATTTTTATGTGGCCTCTTTCATGATTTCTTACACAGATGTTTTTGTAACACAATATAACCTGAAACATAAATTGTTTTCTGTATTATCATATTACAACTCGATAGTCACATTTTAAGTGCTTCACATTTGTAGGTGTGTGGTCTGTAACATATTTTCAGTTCAAGTACAGAACATATATATAGCCATTACCCACACAACGTTGTGTCTAGTATCTTACTGATCTAGAAGAGGAAAGCAATGGAGAAATTAACTAGAGTTTTAGGTCATGAATGCTGTGGGGAAAATGCATTTTATTTCTTCTAAGCTATATAATATGCGTTCAAACTCTGCCAGAAGAATAACTATTTTGTTTTAATCTACTTTTTCTATTTAGTAGTTATTTGTATAAATTAAATAGAATGTTTTCAAGTCAAACACCAGTGTTTTAGTTCTCTTACTGCCTGTTGGTAGCAGAGGTGTCCCAGTGCAGCAGGTGACCAGGTCAGTGCTGGGTGGAACACCGAGGGACAGAGCCTGGGAACAGCTGTTTGTCCAGGTGTGCTTTTCCTGTGCTGAGCTGTATCCCAGAATAGTACAGCAGGGAACTCGTGTGCTCTGTGGATGTGGCAGCAGCCCTGTCTGTGCAAAGCTCCTAGAGTGTGTCTTGCAGATGCTATGCTAGCCCCCAGCCTTGGGAAAGCAGTCTGCTTTGTACCTGAGAACTGCTCTCTTAGCCTGGACCTCTTGATATGCTCATCTTGTTCTGCCAAGCGGACGAGTAACTAGGAAGTGTTTGTGCCCTTTCATCCTTGGAGAGGAATTCCTTTCTTTATTTCTGGGCTTTATTATCCTACAGGTAATCTAAGGACCTGGATTGTAATCAGCGATTCAGACATGTTTCCTCTCTGGGTTAAAAATGTTTCTGAGGTTCCCTTCTGTGCTTGAAGGCTGCCAGATGCTGCTCTCCTCTGTGGGGCTTCCATCCCAGCCTGCCTGTTCCTGCACTGCTGTGTAGAGCCAGCAGCCAGGTGTGTGGGGTGGGCACTGCCTGGGACCATAGCTCTGCAGGGCAGACTGGGTTGGTACCAGCTCTCTTCATGGTACTGGAGGAGAATCTGAGCACATCCAGTGCTGCAAAAAACACAGGAAAAGCAGGATAGGATTAGTTTTTATTGCTGGTTTTAGTAGGAAGTCAAAGGCTCAGTTGAGCCTGAATGCATTCCAGTTTGCTTTAAACTGGTTTATGTGATGCATGCTGGGCTAACTGGTTAATAGCAGCAGCCCAGGAGGGAGAGTGTTTCAGCAGTGACAGGAGTGAGTCAGTCTGTGGGGCTGGAGGTGCTGCATGAGTAGAAGGAAGGAGGGACATGGCTGCACTGTCTGACAGTGTTGCCTCAAGTTCTGCAGTTCCAGGTGCCTGGTGCACACACATAGTACTTCTCACAAGCATCGATGTTTTGGAGCAGGCATCAGTATTTAAAACAAAAGGGAAGTGAGGCAGCCTGCTCATGGAGGTGCCAGGCTGCTGCAGTGCTGGAGAGGAGGCCAGCAGAGACGTCTGGACCGTAGAGGGGAGATGGCTTTGCAAACAGAGAGGGACCAAGCTGGAGGAGAGAGCTTAGAGTGCAGTGTCAGGTGACAGGGCAGGTTAGGATTTTAACTTGGAGTTTTCACATCTCTGGCATGCTCCAGGACAGGTGTTGGAGGAGGGAGAATCTCATGCTGCTGCTGTGGCCATGCTGACTGAACTTGTGGTGCCTTTCTCAAGGGCTGACCTGCTGAGTCACAGCATCTTCCTCGGCACCAGGGAAGGTGGTTGTGGTGAAGACTTGATCCATCTCTTCTTTGTGTTGTAACACCTAAAAAGTACTGCATACATAGAAGGACACGATTTCAGGCTGGAAGCAGCTCCTTGTGCTCCAGAGAGGTTCACTCTGGAGGTCTGAATGTGCTGACCACAGCCCTAGGTACTGGTCCATGTGCTGTGCTAGGACAGGTCGGGATGCTGCAGGGTGTGGAGCCTGTGGGAAGGGAGTGCACAATGCTCCAGAGCTGGGCACTGGGAACCACTGGCCTCTTCCCAGTTTGGATGCAGACTTGACTTAGGAACTTTAGCATGAATTAAAACTGGACTCCTGGCTCTCCCTGCCTATAAAGCGGGGTTAACCAACTAAAGGATAAAAACATAAACCATAAAAATGCCCCAGTAATATCCCATTTATCCTGTGCTAGGTAAAGAAGATTATTCAAGCAAGCAACTGGCAGGGTAAAACAGTCTGTCCAGTGCTCAGACTCCTGGGCACTGACTGGTGTGCATGGCAAGATCATTTTAATTGATGCTGCTGCTAGAAGATTTTATTTGCAATTGCAACATCCAGGGATCATTTTAGACAAAATTCACATTAATGCCCTGCTAATGAAGTCTTTTTGGCACAGGTTAACTGTGTTGTGTTGTTTTTTAATTAGGTGACTTTGGCAAACCTGAATTGAGATAATTGAGTGGAAATAATCATAAGGAGTAGTTCCTTGGCAATTTCTTACCCCTTGACTTAGCAGTAAGCCATTCAGCACTGTGGTTTTCTAATGTATAGTTGCCACTGAGGATAGTCAGGGTCTGTGCTTTCAAAAACCAGCAGAAATAGCAGTGTTCTGAGCAGTACTCTTGGGAACTAGAGGATGGTGCACCTGGGAGCAGAAAAGGAAAAACTCAGTGATAGCCAGTGAAGGATTAACTGTTTAATTTAACCTCCTTTTCAAGTGTCTGGACAGACAGGGGAGAAAATGTGTTGCTGCTTTTCCCCTCAAGGTGTCAAGGATTGGGCAGTGGGGGGCAGTTTCCAAGTGATGTATGGGAAGATAACACCCTCACCTCCCAGCCTGTTCTTCCAGCACATCTATTAGCTGATTTAGAGATTTGGAATGCTTTACAGATAATCTGCTGCATGAAGGGCGTTGCTGTATTTATTACTATGCAGATGGCACAAGCAGTTCCATAGTTGAAGTTGAATTATTCATGTGTCTGGTGGATTTGCACTGTATGGATCTGGGGTGCTGCCATCCACACAGTGCCTGGCCATATATCAGAGCCCTAGTAAGAAGAGGCCCTGCATGTAAAGAATGAATAAAATAACACATCAGCACATGAGGAGCACTGTGATTCAGTTGTCCTGTTGATAGGAGTGACCACCTGCCAGTTACAGGAGGAAGGCTGGGCAAAAAACAGAGGTACTTTTGATTATGGGGGGAGGTTGTTGCTTTTTGTTTGAATTTGTCTCTTTCATATGCAGAAGGCAGGTTGATTATTGGTTAGGAATATGTCACACTTTGACAGGTGTCCTGGGGACAGCTGCCTAAAGCAGCCTGTGACCAGCAGCTCCTGTTAGTGTTGCTGTAGTGAAGTCACTGAAGGTTTCCTCCCACTCTCCTGTAACTTTCCTTAAGGGCTTTTTGTGCTGGAATTTTCCATAAGAAATCCATATCAAGCCTTCCAGTATTTATTTACCTGGATTACACTGTTTTGATTGAGAGGGACAAGGAGGGATTCTCTTCCCTGCAGAGTAAAATGTCTGCTGTGCAAAAAGACCGGCCTTGGCGTGGTGGCATTGGAGGAGGGAAACAAAGATGTTACCTGTGCTGTTCCATTTGTACAGAAAGAAGTTAAATCTTTCTCATACACAGAATACATTTTAAAGCTAAGATTGGTGTGGAAAAAGTATTTTATCAAATGTAGAGTTCATGATGTACTGTGACAGATGCTCTCACCTGGGAGTAGCACTTTTGCTTTATCCCCAGCTGGAAGGAGAAAACCCACTACACTTCTAATGCCTGAAACAAGAAATGGTGCCAAGACACAAGCCACAGCAAGCCAGGGAAAGCCAAGTGCAGCCACACATGGAGTGCATCAGTCCCAGCCCACCATGGTGGAGGAAAGCCTGCAAGAAGGACATCTGGTTCTCGTGGAGGAGAAGCTGGGACCTTCTCTGTGAAAGCATGGTTTCTCACTGGTTATGGACTTATCTTGCTGCCTCCAGATCTGTGTGGTGGAGAGCAGTGTGAAGTCTGCAAAAGGGGTCTTCCAAGGGGTTTAGGACATCTGCTTGCTGGGTCAACCTGTTCTGTGCCAGCCAGGCTGTGTGGAGGTCCAGGAACGTGGTCCTCTTGGGGATGATGGCCTGTAACACAACACACCAAAGTGCCTGCCAACTGTCAGACTGGGACACTTAGTTGTTGGGTTTATTTTTTAAAGATGTCCCCCTTTCCAACAAAGTCGTTGCCATGTGTTGCTCTGTGTGTAGTGGTGTTTGTCCCAGCAACCTGTCCAGACCTGGGGGTGTAGCCCTGGCAGAGCAGCACACGAGCTGGTGTAACTCCTCAGGACCCTACGCTTCCAGATCTAATAAATATTTCTGCTTGTTCCTGACCAAAACCTTCCTCCCTTGTACTGGTGCATGGGCAGATGGTGCTGTGCAGCCCCTGGGCTCTGCTTTCCCTGGCCCTTGTGTGGGGCAGGGTGACAGGGGAGGCAGCTGGAGGTCAAGGCTCTGCCCCGTGGAGCTGAGCACCTGCTGGGGCTGCCCTGGGTGGAGAGTGAGAACATCCAGCCATGGAGCTAAGGGCTGCTCTGTCCTTCCTGCCAGTGGTCACCCTCCAGGGCTCTGTCCTGGGGGTTTCATCTCTGGGAACTGTGTGAGCAATGAAGCAGCTGATTTGCAGATAGTATGAGGTGGACTTTAAATATTACTAAAGACAAAAATTACTGATTTGTCTTTCCAGCTGCAGTCCCCACCACAATGCTGTCCACCTTTCCAGTGTGACAGCTGAGGCTGTCACAGAAGCCCTGAACTCCTAAAATCAACAACACTGGCATCAGTTTTAGCAACTCCAAATATCTGTTCCTATGCTAAAATCTGTGTCTTTGAATAAATGAAAAGCTGATGCTGCTTTCAGCTTCAACACCTGTATTTTCTGTCTCTCTGTAGGCAGCTTCAGCTTTCAATTTTTTTAATTTTTTTTTTTTGGTGGCTTTCACAGCATGTGGAAGGAGGCAGCCCAGGAGGTTGCAGCCCTGTGCCCAGCTCAGTCCCTGCCCTCCAGCTGCAGTCGTGCCTGCTGCTCTGCTGGTGCCTCGGGGAACTGAGGCTGCAACTCTCACCTCTGGGCACTGCAGAGGCAGCGATGGGTGGTGTGGCTGGAGTCCAGTCCAGGTTGTATTTCAGCTTACACGGAAACAAGCTGCAAACTAACACATTTATGGTGTCCAGTCTCTTGTAATGAGATTCGGTGTGAGTTTAGGATACACACTACCCATCTTCATTAGGAGAATATTGATAGTGGTAAAAAAAAAGATATTTTACTGTTTCTAATTGGTTACTGAAATTAATCTAAAATGGAAGTGTTCAGGGCAAGGGCTCTAGACCTTTCCTTTACTCCGGCCCTTTGTTCATTTGGCCATTTGCAGCAGTAACCAGTGGAGGGTTCTGTTTCCCTTTTGCTGTTCCTGGCAAGTCTCCTCTCATCCCCAGGAGATGGTTCCAACATGGGCCACCAGGAGCTCCCCATAGAAAATATACGGAATAAGCCCCAATGCCTGAAATGCCCTGACCCAATCCAAAGCCCAGGGTTGTTGTTATGGAGCAATGGGAAGACTGAAGGTCTTGTGCAGACCAGTAGAGAAATGACTGGTGAGGACACCATTTCAGGAACGTCTCTAGCAACTGTCCTTCTTCAGGCAGGGGTCTTAGTGCTCTTCACTGGTGACTGGCAGAGGGAAGGTCAGGTCCTGACTGTGTTAGGTCAGGCATGAAGCAGAGCACAAGCTAAACATGCTGTCCTGGCTTTGCTTGTGCTTCATGCTGAGCACTGTAGAAGGCAACAGAGCCAGGAGAAGGCACCTGAGCTGGCAGCTTCATCCTGCTGGGGCCGTGCTGCTGTCCGCCCTGCAGCCACCATGGTGCTGCCAGGAGGAAGAGGAGGAAGAAAGCAAGAGCAGGTGAGAAGGAGATGGCAATGCCAACACTGGGGTGGCAAGAGAGGAGGATGCTGCTGGTGGTCCCCAGGGCAGAGTGGAGGGGCAGTCCCATTAGAGAATTAACATTTTAGTTACACTAATGCTCACTCTTTGGACACTTCTTATGTTTGAATCATGCTAAAATGTTCTGAGAAGGTCCATTATTGCCTTCCTCATCAAAAAGGCACTCATTGGGATGAATATGGACTTTTCAATAGCTTAATGGGCTAGTGTTTAACAGGATTTCAGAGCTGCAGAACAGCACTGGGGTGGGTGGAGGGGAGCCAGGGGGGCAACTGAAGAATTGTAAAATGGTTCTTGGAACAGTCTGGGAACAGAAAGATCCTGATCTTTCTGATTGCGATGGTCAACAATACAACGTTTTTGCAGGGATGTATAATTCTGATACAGATTTTTGGAATGATTCATAGCATTTCTGGATGGAACAGAGTGGCTGACAGACTGCAAGACAGCTCCATAGTGAGGATACGGACCTGGGGTGTAGAGGACCAAGGTAAGTGGTAACCACTGATCTGCTAGCTGCTCAGGGATGTCTATGTACTTTGTTTTGCTTGCACAAAATTTCAATAGGCCTTAGTTTTGTCCTGATGTGGAGCAAAACAAATTACAAAACTAAATTCTTGTTTTCCAGCCAACCCTAGAAGTACTTCTAGTTGGCAAACACTGTTATGGTGCTACCCATTTCCAAAGACTCCTAAATCCCCAGGATACGTTATTTCTTCCTACCATGAACCATGCCATGCAAGCATCTAACTCGGGAACATGTTTGCCTCCCCTGTTGCCTCAAAGCCTGGTGGGTTCTTTTCCCTCCATCCCTTGTTTTGTTCTTTTGGCCTTTGGTGTGTCAAAGGCCTGGTGAAGCTTAGAGACACAGGGTGAAGGATCAGTGAGTGTGGGTAACTGGGACCCAAACCTGCAAATCCCCAAGTGCTGCAGGAGCACAGGGAGATGGAAGTGGCTCTCCTCCCCCTCTCTGCCCCAGAGTCTGGTTTTCAGTGGCTCCTGAAACACGGGTTCTACCCATGGACACAGAGTTTGGCCTCAGCCCAGGGTTGTCAGCAGAGTGACCCCCACCCGAGGCGCTGGGGACGGGGGGGGGCACCCGCTGCTTTTCCTTCTTACTTCTGTACTAATGAACACAGAGAATTCTGCTGTTGAGTGCAATTTAAATTCAGGTTGCTGTGTCTTCTACTCATATTGAATCTCAAACAATTCACCAAATTCACGGCTGCAGAGTGAAGCAATGTTGTTAATCTCTGAAAAACAAGAAAAGGCCAATGTTCAGAGCATGAGCTGTGTGAAAAGCCATCCAAGCATTTATGCCACTGCTTTAGCAATGGGCTTTATTGCTTGTTGCAGTAACCTGAGGTACTGCCTGGATGGCTGGAGCTGTGGATGAGCTGAGCCGTGCTGCTCCAGGAGGAAGGCTGAAAATCCCCCCTCTGTACACAGGGTTCCCAAACTCGAGGAGCTCGTCTGCTGGCAGCACCAGGGTCACAGTGAAACGTGGTGCTGGAATGGTGGCCACCCTTACCCCTGGCCACACCAGGTGTGTCTGTTCTTATGGGTTTCATCAGCCAGGTACCAACTGTAATGTTCTCTTCACTAGGGAAGAGTTGAGTTTGGCTTTGTGGCCTGCTCAAAAGTACAGTTACACCCCAGGTTTCCCAAAGGCTGAGACACAGGGAAAAGACAAACAGTAAATCCCTGGGCTCTGCTCCATTACTGCTCTGGAAAGGAGAAAGTATGGAACATTCTTCCTGCTGTGCCCCTTGAACATGTGTAATGAAAATGGAAAATCTTAGTAAAAAGGCCTTTCCCTTTTATGTAGTGAGATATAAAGTACATTTGGGGAAGCTTTTAAAATAAACAGCTGACCATTATTTTATCAGAAATGTTTATCTAAAATCAGAATAGATGTTTTATTAAGAACTATATTTTGCAAATATGTGCGCAGAAAACTTCTTTCTACACACTTTTGATTCTTGCTCTTGACAAGAACAGGAGATACTATTTTCTTCATGACTCCTGTAGAATGTGAGCAAATGTGTTGTTTAGATTTTTTTTTCAACTGAAGAATAACCTTAACTACTTTCAATTACATAATTCATAATTCTGTCTTCCTTCAAACAAAAAAGCAGAAGTAATAATTACATGTTATGAATGAGAGATGAGTCTGAGTGAGATCTATTTACACTTTCTAGTGGCACTGAGCAAATAAAGTTAATTGTGAGTCTCCAGAAGGAAAGAAAGAAAATATGGATTTGCCAAGAACAGTTATGTTTCTCTAATTTTGACAGAATGATGAGCAGTAGCTAGGTGTTGGTGAGGATTTGCAAATTTCAGTTACAAATTTTTCCCCTATTATTTTATTCCTTTGATACCCAAACCTGCATTATTTTTAAATCAGATTTTGGTATGTGTTTTCTAGTCGCTCTCCATTACTTACAGAGCAGTAAGGTGTATAATATGCTGTTGTGTGGTATATCAGTATGGTACTACATACAGAGTTTGCTATCCATGCACTGTATTACATGTAGTGCTGCTATGTATGTGCTGTGTTACATACAGTGCTTCCTATGCAAAAGTCAACGTGTTGGACTGAGTTGTAATAAGATGTTTTAATTCCTATTGCATTTTAGTGATGATGGGGTAACATGGAAGTCTGGAATACCTTCCCTGAATATATTTGAATGGCAAAAAAAAAAAAAAAAGGTAGAAGAGCAGCTTTTTTTTGTCTTATTTAGTGGCTACTTAATCTTAGACTACTTGTATTTTGCCTGTTGTATTCTTATCTTGGTAGAGGTTAATTAATATTTTTTTTTCTAAAAGCATTTAGTCAAATGCTTTTTGCTTGTGGAGAAGTAATGCAGAAGCATGACTGCATGCAGACTTAGTAACGTCAATTTGAGCACATCAGCTGAGATAAACACAAAATAAAAGTCAGGGAACAAACCCACAGCACTGACACAAACAGAAAGCGAGCCTGAGTTGGGTTTGCTGGGCTGGGAATCGGCTGTTTTGGGCTGGCAGCCCTTGTCCCTCAGGTGTGGGTGCTGAGCAGAGGGGAGAGGAGCCCCCTGCAGTCGGGGACGGGGAGGCTGGGCTGTTGTCCCAGGCATTCCCCTTCAGCCGGGGTCCGGGCGCATGTGTAGCCGGTACGGGAGGCAGTGGGACTCCTTTCACAGCCTGTGCTGTGGTGTTCTCTCCTGGGAAGGCACCTCCCTGGGATGCACCTCTGGAGCGCAGCTGGTCCGTGCTGGCAGCTGGAATAGCGTCTCCAGTGCCGAGGGAGTCGGGCCCAGCTTCCTCCCTTCTGGGGTGAAGGCTTCTATCCCTGACTTTGTCTCTGCACAGCTGGGCACTCCTCCTCTGGGCTATTCTAGGATAATTTAGTTAGATCTGCTGAACTTTTCAAGAGCAGGTTGTGAAGGAGGATCCAAGGCTCTGGATCCCAAGGGAGAGGGATGCCTGGCTATGGTGCCTCAGCTCCCAGGGATGGAATGGGAGCACCAGCATGTCCCTGCTCTTAGCAATTACTTTTGGCACCTTTTGCTTCAGGTTATTTAGGTCTGCGATCCACAGTGTCAGACTCTTAATTGAACCGGGTCCTAAATTAATTTTGATGCTAGCAGCAAAGCATTGGAGTGCATTGAATTCCCAAATCCCACAGCCTGAGTGTAGTTGCCTCCAAAAAGGCATTTGCAGCCACATGGAACAACACAGGCTCCAAGGGTTCAGGGAGGCAGCCCAGGGAGTGAGGCAGAGGAGGCTGAGCCAGGATCCCACAACAGAGACAGTCCTGGGATCAGGAACTAGTGAAGACCTAGGGAATATGGCCAGAGCTGTAACCCTGAATAAACACTTAAGGAAAATGACATTCATAGGATCAACAGACGGTGATGATTTATGCTTTTAAAAATTTTTTTCCAGGCATTTTAATACACTGACAGAGGTTCCATAATTGTATTTGGAAGTATCAGGTAGAACAAGGTAGGCTGCAAAAGGCTGATTTGACAAACGTCACTAACCAGTATTCAAAAAACTGGAAAAAGATTACTGTGAGGAATTACTGCCTAGGGAAGGCTAAAAGGCTTAATAGAAATGTCATAACAATAATAAAGTGTTACATAACAGCAATAAAAATCTAGAGGTGCATCTAACTATGTGGGAAACTGGCATCTTACTCGTGTTTTTACTTTAAAACTAATACAGAGAAAAGAAGCATGTGCAACACCTTCCTAAGGACAATTTAGGCTAGACAGTTGGCTCCTCGAGAGTTTTTAGAATAGACTTGACTGTACCTTGATTAAAATCCAGTTGATTTTTATGATGATACCTTTAATACCACTTAGGCTTCTCGGTTACAGGGGCATGGTGGCTTTAACAAATGTCATGGTGGTTTGTGGTGCATGAGTCTTTGGGATGCTGGTACTACCCAGGCTGTGAGGAGCTGGTGAGGCTTGTGAGGGTCTGATACGGGATGGATCGTAGCAAGATACTGAAGGAATACTGGAAACAGTGCAGTTTTGCCTTATCTGGAAAATCTGGTGTAGCCTGATGAAAGAACCAAGGGAAAAATGCTGAAACCCACGAAGAGGGTATTTGATAATTTACAACTGAGGAGGAGAGGAAGTCATTTTTGGGGCTAGTTTTATGTACCTCTGCAGCTTGAAATTCCCCGAGGCTGAAACGATGAACCCCAGGGACTGACTGGTAAGCCGACCTACGAGATGGTGCTGAGCTCCGACCTGCCCCAATTCCACCTCCCGGGGGGCTCCGGCAGCGACGACCGGCCGGCAGAGGGAGGTGGGAGGTGTCGGGGGCCCTGGGGCGGTGAGGGGGCCCCTCGGGAGAGCGCGGAGGAGGCGCTACCTGGCGCTGCTCTTCCTCCCCACCCCGTCCCCCCGGCAGCCCGCCGGACGCTGCCCGGGCGGGGAAGGTGCGGGCGGAGCCGGGCGCGGCCCCTCCCCGCACCGCTATAGCTGCTGCCGCCGGCTCGGCGGCCTGGGCAGCTGCCGGGGGGAGCGGCGGGACCGGCAGCAGCGGGACCGGGATCCGGCCCCGCTGCCGGTCTGCGGCCATGGGGCGGGCGCCCGGCTTCGCGCTGCGGGTGGCCCTGGCGGTGCTGGTCGCCGGCGGGCTCTGCGCAGGTAGGGCGGGCGGGACCGGGACCGGGAGTGGGAGTGGGAGCGGGAGCAGCGCCGGGAACGGTACTAGGAGCCGCGAACAGCGCCGGCACCAGGAGCAGCACTGACAACAAGCACTGGGAATAGCACCGGGAGCGCCCGGTGCGCAGACAGCCGGGATGCGCGATGACTTGCGGGGCGGGGGGTCGGTCACCCTGCCCGCCGCTCCCAGCGCCGGGACCCTCCCGTGGCCGGGCCCCCAGTGTCCAGCCCCCTCCGCGCTCCGCCAGCCCGTCCTCGCCCGGGGGGTGAGCGTGGTTTCTCGGGAGGTTAAGGAGCTTAATGCGTTTAATTATGCTCACCGTGCATAAGGCAAGTAGGTCAGCTGAGGTTTACGGGAATGACCAGCCCGCCGCCGGCTCCGTCCCACGCCCGTGGGGACCGCTCTCTAAGAAGCGCCGGGCCCGCTGGGTTTTAACGAGTGGGACCTGACAGTGCTCGGCTGAGGATGTTCCGTCCTGGCTCTTCGATGCTCAGAGGCAGCTTTTTGGACCGAGTCCTGCCGGTCCTGGTGTGAGGCTCCTGCCTCTGCCCATGCTGAGTGTTGTGCCACATCCCATCCCGTCCTGTCCCACCACAGATGGGACAAGGTTCACAATCCGCTGAAGGGCTTTGGGTTGTGAAACGCCAATGTCTTGGTTCTTCCGATACAGGTTCATCTTTCTCTCAGCAGGCAAAACGAAACATTCGTTCCCCTAATCTTTCCTTTAAATACTCAACCTGAACTCTCACGTAATGCTCTATAAGCCAGCAGCTGTCTTCAAGGCAGAGTGTTGAATAGAACACTTTACAATTTTTCTGTTAGGTTTACTCCAATTTACTTTTCTCTCAATGTTTCATCACGGGGTTTCCTGGTGTGATGCTCATTACACTCCTGCAGTGCGAGGTGGTCACAGCCCCCAGCTGAAAGGAAGGACTGTGCCCACTACCCCATCAAAGTACCCCTGTAGTCCCTTCTTATTGGAAAGCAGGAATAACAAAGCTCAGCTGTTGATGTTTTCAGTACTTCTGTGTAGTACATCGGGTAAATCCTTGTTACCTTCAAGGGGCGTAAAACCTGAGCTACCTGAGCTCTTCTCTTTGTCTAGTTTTTTATTGTTCAAGTTTGGAATTTCTATTGCTCTAGGAATAGGCAATCCCATGCTACTCTTGTTTTTCCCTGATAAGTTTGAATTGAATCACTAACACCGGCCAATGCCACTTCCCTCTGAAGACCATTCCATACACCAACGAATCTCATTGCCTTTGCTTGTCATGTATATAGAAGTCTGGCATTGGTTTGCTCCCTGAAGTTGCAGTAGTGTTCTCCTCTGTTTTTCTTACCCCATCAGTTATCTTTCTGGAGTTTGAATCAGGTATGGAATGTGTGTGTGTGGTCCAGGATAGGCAGATGTCCTCTTTGGAGGGGGCACCAAGGGGAGTTACCTGTACCTAGAAAGAGTCTTCAGGTCTTGAGCAGTGGTTGCTGTTGAGTGTCAAGTGTTTAGCTCTGCAGCTGCTGCTTCTACATCTGTTCATACTCCACCACAAACACAGTGATGGTTGTTGCAGGCCCACAAAGATGTGAACCAGCGACTGCACATCTGTGTGTGCTCCAGCTTCATCATTTGGTTTGTTATTAACCTTATTAACTGGTAATACTGAAAAGCCTACGTGTTGTCGAGCACCAAGACTAGTATGTCCTTGGAAAGAAGTGCTGCAATTGCAAAGCAGTTGTACTTCACCAGACAATTAAATTCCCTGCTATGGAACAAGTGAACGGTGTGATGCTGTCTTCTCATTTCTGTGCATCACTGAAGCTCCGTTTTCCTGGCTTTTAGTAAAAAGCTTTAATAATAAAAAAGCTTTAATGAAACAAGGTGGATGAGAGCTATAAGCAGTTAATGGCCTAACTCCCTGAGCTGCATGTCTGCCAGTAATTCGCACAGATGAAAGGTGGTGTGTAGGGTGAGTGGGTTGAATTTAGTTCTGGCTTTTTTGAGTAGGCTCTAGACCCCTACCAGTTCCTTGCAAATGATTAAATCTGGCCAGAGATGCTGAGCTAATAACTCCAGCCCAGGGCAAAAATGCCATTTCCTCTCTTTACCCCAAGTGCTGTTAGGCTCTGAACTATCCTGGGCTGGCTCTAGCTGTCGTGCAGACAACAGAGTCCTAATTGAAGTGCAGGTCATATGGCTAAATTTAGATGCTGTGAGTACCTGTTGAGGGGGGATCCTCCCAGCTCCCAGTAACTTTGGATATATGAATCTGGGCACATGCAAGTCACTGTGGTGGCAGGTTCTGTCCCTTCAGCAGGGACAGGACAGTTGGCAGGTCCTGTCCTGAGTGCTTTCAGTGATATGGTGATCCTGGTGTCCCCAAAGGTGAGAGATTTCTTCCAGTGCCTGAGCTGCTGCCCATGCCAGCCTGCTCTCAGGGGCAGCTACATGTCACTGTTGGAGTAGCCTAGGAAATGCTTTTTTCCAGAGTAAATGGTCTTTGCAAGTTGAGCTTTTCTTACAGAAGAGAAAAGTTAAGCTGGAAGGGCCCTTCAGTGGTCACTCAGTCCAGCCACCAGCAGCCAGCAATTTATCTTTCTGTTCTTGGTTCATGTGAGGTTCAGCGGAGGCAAAAATAAATGAGGTACATTAAAAAGCCAATATTTTCTTGTCTCCATGTTTCCCAGGAAGCTGATTCCAGACAGTGAGAGCTGTGCTTGCAGAGCTCACATCCCCCTTGCTTCTGCAGCAGTGCACAGACGTCCTCAGTCTGACATTCAATGGGGCAAAACCAGTTACAATTAAGCAAAAGGTAACATTTTGGGTATTCCAGTGTTGTTTCGAAACATTTTGCTCTTTTTTAATACAGTAATTCTAAGCCATTCAGCTTTTCATCATTGAAGCCAAACGTCGTTCTGCAGTAGTAGCAGCTCCTTCTTGTGAGAAAGGCTGTGTTTGACCAGAGGGGAGCTGTGCAGCAGAGGAAAGATGGTCAGTGGGATTTCCCAGGTGTGACATACCTGGTCAGGCTGTTCTCTGGTGTCAGTTATGTTCTGCTTTCAGCACTAGGGATTCTTTTTTCAAGCTGTGTCAGGCATGGAGTCAGGAAACACTGTCAGTGCTGTGTCACCACAGCCACCTCCCCACAGTGTGTACCCTCAGCCCCACGCTGGAGCCTCTGCTGGCACCTGCAAACGTGCTGTATTTCACACAGCTCCTGCACATGTCGTGGTTTACCTTTCAGAGGGCCTAACTTTTTGAAAGATACCTTGACTGTTTGAAGCTAATGAGGATTGGCAAATGTCCTTTGACAATTTATTAAAAAAAAAAAATAATTTAACTGGGTTTTGTTGCCCTTTCCCTGCTCAGTTTTCTTGCCAGTTCCTGTCAATTGCTTTTTTGTCAGAGTTGCTGGGCTTTTCTAGCACAGAGAATTGGAGTACCTAATATTCTGCCTCCAAAATTAAGATACTTGCGCATGTTAATAAAATCACTTCCCATACATATTTTTAAGAAAGAAAAGCATTGGAGCTATTTAATATCTCTTGTTATAGGACATTTTCTTCAGTTCTGGAATAATTACTTTCCCGCTCTTCTCTACAGCTTTCCAGTTTTTGCCTAGCTCAGTATCAGTCCTTTTTGACATTTTGGGGTCTGCACACAATGACCCTGGCAATGTGGAGAGCCCACACTCACATGAGCCCCAGACCTCTTCATTTGGGAATAAAATGAAAGCATAAGTGCACCATGCTGTACAGAATGAGGATGGAAACGTTCTGGGTATTCAGCCCTCCTTCCCATCAAGATTAAAGACAATTAATTGCTGTAAGGCCATTTAGATATTTGCTTTCCAATTTAATTTTGAAATGCTCTACTGCCTCTTTAGTCACAAGAATAAACTGCTTTTGTGGGTAGCGCTGGATTATGACTTAATGGAAGATTAATGCGTTGTTAATCTGTATAGTAAGACGTCTGTGTTGAAATGTAGAACATTGTGTGGTTCATAAGAGAGAGCAACTCTGAGCTTTTTTTTCCTGTATTTTTTAGTTTATTCTTTTAATCCTACAGTATTAGTCAGTTTATGCCAATTACATGCTCATTTATTTCTATTTAACTTTTGAAGTTGCTTACTTGTTTAAATTGTTAGCTGCTTTCATTAAACTGGTGTCTAAACTCATCTTCTTCCACCTGTTTTTCACATGTATCATTCTTGTTCCTTAGTTATCTAGTGATTCAGATGTTTGAAGCTGACACTTAAGGAAAAAATGATGAAAGTACATAAAAAAGAAATCTGTTGAGCACCTCTGTGCTGATTTGTTGTGAGTTGGATGCAGGTTCAGTTCTTCCTGCTCTGCAGGTGAACTGGGCAGCGTTTGCCTGCACCGTGAGCTTTCTCAGGGCTGTGCTGAAAACTAGAAAAAACAACACATTACTTTTTCTGTAAGTCATGCAGGTTATTTTCTGCTCTGAAGAGCAACTCACTCTGTCCTTGATTCATAGTGAGTCTCATCCAATGACCTGGTATATGGTCTCAGCTCCTGCTGCAGTAATAGCATAAAAAAACCCCCCATCCTTGATAACTGTTTATGTCTTAAAAATGCCACGAGCAGGGAACACCTGTTCCTTGTGGACTCTGTATCTAAAAGTGGCTTTCCTTGTGTATCTGACAAATGTGAATCAAGGTCTAGGTTGCCTGGGTGGATGTTGGTTTCTGCAGTTCTTCACTTGTGTCATGCCAAGTGCCTCTCTGGAAGCAGAGAGGGACTGCACATCTCCCACTGCTGTCCCTGCCCACAGGAGCCCGCCGTGTGTCCTCTCCTTCCCCGTGCCGTGCAATGTCCTCATTCATCATCCTTGTGGGTGCATCCTCTGGGGGCTGCGCTGCCTTGGGGAGGTTCAGGACAGATTTGTTAATGACTGCTGGAGAAGGAGGTGCTCAGGGAGCTGTAGCCATTGGTGACCAAGCTCGGATGCCAAGCATAGCTCGCTGTGGCCACAGCATGCTTCACTTCTTCACTTTCTCCTAATTTCTCAATCAGAGAATGCAGCGTTTCAAGGGAGATGTTCTTGTGCTTGAGTAAATACTGATGTTTGTTACTGGATTAGAGAGTGTCTTCTTTTGAAACTCTGGGAGCACATTTTCCTCCCACCTCTTTGATCCTTTTCCCTTTAGCTCCTCCACAGTTGCCTTGTTCCCCTTCTCTGGTTTCCACAGCAGTGGAAGTCCCGACTTTTCCCCCGGACGCTGCATCGCTGGTAGTGGTGCCAGGACTGTGGTTTGCAGCTTTTTTAGAAGGAATGACTAAAAAAGGCAACAGTTCAAGCGTGGTAGGACAAACGTACATTGTTAAGGATGCAATGTTTCTAGAGTGTGGACAAATGTTTGTGTGCTCTTCTGCCCCTTCCAAACTGAATGCAGTGCTGGTGTGCCTGTCTGACATGATTCCTGCCAGCTCAGGATTTCTGAAGGAGAAGGGGGAAAGCTTGTCAAGCCATCTCTGTCTCCAGGACTCCCTAGTCTACAGTGGGCACAAAGATTCTCTGGAAGTTCAACATGCTTCTGTTCCTGGTCCTCCTAGCTTGTCATCAGGTGGCTGAATGTGTTCACTTTCAATAATAATGTTGGGTTGTATTGAGAATTTTGACCAAAGTTTTATTTCTTTTTGTTCTTCTTTGCATTAATGGCTTCTAGCAGAAACAGCTCTGTGGGGATCAGGGCTGACTTCCTTCAGCTGTGGGCAGTAGATTGGACTGGTCCATTTTGACCAACTAACAGGAAAAATGGGGGCCAGAATCTTTCTGTCAGTGATGTGGACAGAAAAAAGGACATCCAGCAGAGTAAAACACACTGACTATAATGGTGGAAAACATGGATCTTCAGCGGGGAGCAGCCCATGGTTCCACTGCCGAGGGAGGGGCTGTCAGCTCTGGGTGTGGGTGGCTCAAGGGCTGCAGGGCCCTTTCCCTCTAGAGACAAGGTACAGTCTTGGCTTGACCAAAGTGGGCTCAAAGAGCCCTTAGCCATCCTTCTCCCACCCCGTGTTCGTGGTGCTCAGAGGAATACCCCTGGAGCTGCTCAGGGCTTGCAGTGGCAGCTTGGATCAGCTCCTCTCTCAGGCAGTGCACAGAACACCAGAAGATGGATAAATCTGTCAGTTATCTGCTGTGGATGACGTCGTACAGACCATTTCCAATTTTATTTTTAGGCCGTGAGGCGTGGGAGAAAAACAGCACAATGAGGTGTCAGAAACACTGCAGACACTTGCGACAGCCTGATCCTCATTTCCTCAAGTAATGCTTTTATTTTGCAGCATCGGTGATGATGGGTCTGTTTTCTGCTGCTAGATCTCCTGTTTATTTGGAGCTGATGAACCTTGCTCCTGGCACCTCTGCTAGGACACTGGTAATGTCTTTGGGGATCAGACTGACCTGTTCCATTGCTGGGGGATTGATTGTGCTCACTCGCTGTTTCGAGGGAAAGCCGGAGCAGGCAGACAGGGATGTGGTTCCTGGCACACCCTGCATCCAGGATAAACATGAACATATGGTGCCAGGGAAGTTTGTTGCGGGCCTGAGCTGAAGATGAACACTCCAAGCTGTTATTTCAGAAGGGGAGCACAGGATGAAGGTTGTTGTAAAGAAAACAAATAGTGTCACAGGAACAGAAATCAGGTTGGCACTGACACCTGTTGGGACTTCTCTGCTCCTCCGGAGACTCTCTTTGGCATGATATTTCTCAATCTTGCAGAGTTAAAACTGACCCAGGAAGGTGAACAGAAGACAGTTTGGGGACCTTGTGGTGGAATAAGAAGTGATCAGGTCAAAAGTTGAGGAGATCAAGTCTCTGTACTCTAAAGTGAGAGTTTTTTCTGCAGAAAGAATTGTATGAAGTGCACTTAAGGAAGTGTTTCCTGTATAAATTGCTCCCAGCTGAAGGTTAAGATGTCTTGCTTATTGTATCACTGCTAATATGGGCTCGTAAACTTGGCATGAAGCAAACAAAAATTGTTTGTTATGAAGTAGGTGAAGAAAACAAAGCAGGCAAAAAAAAAAAAAGTTGGCATCAGATGTTTTGCTGAGATGACGTGGCTTTGGTTTCCTCCTTGTCTTCCAAGGAAGAGTCAGTAAAGCCTGAAACATGTAGTAGTTATTAAATGTGTTTCTATTTGATTTGGTGAAATGTGAAGGTTTGGTTAAAAAGATGCAAAGCTTAGAAAGTCATCCAACGTGCACCAAAAGGAACTGGGCAGCTGTTCCTATGCCTGAAAAACGTGTCTCATCTCAGCAGCTGAGGGCAGAAGTCCATCATTACAGCCCGTGTCTGTCTGTTGGGTGGTGCAGGTGGGACTTTGCATCCTGGTGGCTCCTCAGACTCGTTGCTCCAACCCAGCCAGCTCTGCTGAGGTGTGCTGTGGCCAGCATGGGTGAGGGGTGGCTGGCACTGGTGAGGGTGGCTGTGTTTGGGCGAGGGTGGCCGTGTATCAACAGTGGCTGTTGATGCTAGTGAAAATGTAATGGGCGTAGCTGTGTCTAAACACCCATCTGGTAATGGAGTATGTGCCCGTGTGTTTGTCTTGAGTGTTGTCTGAGCTGTTGTCCTGAGTCTGTGGGAGCTGAGGACATAAACTTGAAGACCTGAATCTCTGCCTCCCCACCTTGGCAAAGGCAGCTTTTGGAGAAACTTTTTTCGTGGAGTGGTCAGTATTCTCCACCATGTGAGATAGATGATGTACCCTTCCCTGTGACCAGGGACCACTTGGTTTAAAAACTCATCATCTGTGTGTGTTGGGGGCCTGTGGTCTCAGGGGCCTCCTGGGACTGGCATCCTCCTCCATTCACCAGCACAGGTGAGGGTCTTGGCATGGGACCTGTGCTGGAGCTCCTGGGGATGCTTGTGGTGAACCAGCTGGCCCTGGCCCACTGGCAAGGCAAGCTGCATGCTTGCTGTGTGTGGGGGGGTCTGTCTGCCTGGGGTCTTCTCATGAGAGCTGGAACCCTCTTTTTCAGGTCTGAAGTGTGTGTGCCAGCTGTGTGAGCACACCAACTTCACCTGCCAGACAGAGGGGGCCTGCTGGGCATCTGTCATGCTGACCAACGGGCGGGAGGAGGTAATCAAGTCCTGTGTCTCCCTCCCCGAGCTCAATGCACAGGTCTTCTGCCACAGCTCCAAGAACATCACGAAGACCGAGTGCTGCTACACGGACTTCTGCAACAACATCACCCTCCGCCTGCCTGTCGGTGAGTGCCGTGGCTCCCAGGCCTGTGGACAGAGATGCTGTGCCAAGGGCACTGGCAGGAGAATGGGGGTTCCAAGGCTGGCTGTAAAAAGGTAGCTATTTGTTCCCTGCTTGTTTCAGACAGGAAAATCTGGACTACAGCTTTGGGGAAAAGTGCATTTCTTGCATCTCCTAAAGATACTCCAAATGTTCTTTTTGAGATCCAACAAAGCATAAAATGTGAAGACAAAAGGAAGTGTCTGAAGGAAACAGACTGGTAATCCCATAGATTTTTTTTTTTTTTTGGCTGGAATATCTTAGGGGAGTTTGTGATTTGAACTGGCATCAGTCTAGGTGTGAGGAAGGTGATGTCTGCTGTACCAGGGACTTTCCATGGTGGATGGATCAGCAATGTACAGCAGCTTCCAGTGAGCAGTTGTGAGAACCTGAGACTGTTAACTGGTGCTTCACAAGGAAATAACAGACCTTGCACTGGCTGAAGTCAGTCAGTCAGACCTTTGACAGTCTCAAAGGTCTCTGCACACAATTAACAAGACCGGCTTTAGGTGGCTTGGGTAAGAATTCAGACCAGGGAGGTTTGGAAAGGTGGTTAGTTGTAGGTGCTGACTGTGAATTGTACCTGGGAAATGCAGCCCCGTGTTTTTGGGACAGATGAGTGTCTGGGGTGTTGTGAGGTTTGACCCGTGGTGGGGCAGACTCCCTCATGGTGGGGCAGACCCCTGGTGCATGAGCAGCTGCTCACCTCCTTGTCCTTGGCCAGTCTGTGTCACCAAGTCCCACATCTCTGGTCTGGATTGGTGAGCAGTGACCACAGCTGATGCTGGCATACTGCTGCATCAGAAGCAGGAGTTTGGTGGTGGTCAGGAGGGCATGTGTCCTCACTGTTGAAAGGGGTCTTGCAGCACCTGGGGTCTTCTCTGGGGGGCAAGAGGGGTGAAGGGCACCTTAGAAGATGCGTAGATGTGGTGCTGAGGGGCATGGGTTAGTGGTGGCCTTGGCAGTGCTGGGTTGACTGTTGGACTCGATAATTCTAAAGGTCTTTTCCAACCCAAACGATTCTGTGATTCTGAGCCACTGGGGGGAATGTATCTGGCTGATGCTGTTTCAGCAGTCTAGTTAGTGTCTCTTGAAGTTTGGGGTTCTGCAGTTAATTTTAGCAGCTTTTCTTTGGTGCTAGATCATTGATTCCTGCCCAGAAGATACAAGAGAGTGTAAGATTCCTGGCCCCAGTTAGAGGGAGGAAGAAGATTTGCACTTCCAGGAGCTCTGTGTACTACACAGCTGGTGGAGTACTTGAGTCTGCCAGACTCAAAATTATGTATTGAAGTGGATTCAGTGCTTTTAAAAACCCAAATATTTATACTATTTCAGGTTTAATTGTTTGAGTCTTCTTTCCAAGATTTGTGTTTAATCCAGGCTTTTTTGAAAAAGCTGTAGAATATTGTACTTTATCAAATTATGCTTTTTTATATACTTGTATCAGTGAGAGATGCTACAGGTAAGAAGGATGCATGTGAATACACAATTTACAGTTATAACTTGCATTTAAGCTGCTATCATATAGTACTTCCCAGAATGTAAAAGGCTGTTACTGGAAGCACTTGCTGTATCCTATGAGAGATAGATCCTGCCCCTGTACCTCATCTCACCTGTTGTGTGGAGCAGGAATTAGGATTATGTAAAGATTTTTCTTTCAGTTGACGACAGTAGGGAGATACTAATAGTGGTCGTGCTCTGGAAATACAGAAATAAAATACTATGTGTTTTTCTTTTCTCCCCATAAGTTGGGATTCTGGAATCTTGGGGGAAAACTGCTATTTCCAGAGGAGCAGTGGAGGCCTGTCTGTCATCCCAGTGCTTGACCTGGGGGTTGCAAAACCTCTGGTTTCGTATTTCAGTACTAGAGAAAAATTACTTAATTTTTTAGCTTGAGCCCTTTGCTCTAAACATTTGGAAGAAATCAAGTCAAAAATTTGACAGTGCCAGTGTTACATGTTTGCTGGCCTTTTGGGCAGCCCTGCTTCACACAATTCCCAGTGCAGGAGAGCTCTGTTTGGGCCCAGCACAAATAACCTTCCCAAGGGGCACTGCTGCGGGCACAGGCAAGTGAGGTGGCTGCAGAGCACGGGCTGTCCCGCTCCCTGTGTCCAGAGGGATGAGCTGGAGGGGTTCCTGCCATGGCAGAGGAGTTCCTGCTGTGCCTGCACCCCGGGGAAGAGCAGTCAGAACGCCATGGCCTAGGCTGCCTTTGTTGGTGCCCTCCTGCACTGGGGAAACCACTACTTCCAAAGCCTTGCTCAGCCTGCATTTTTTTCTTCTTTCACTTCTGGTCCTGTATGGCCAGAAAGGAAGGTCTTGTGCTCAGGAATCCCAGTCCAGATCTCGGGTTCTTGTCTGGCTGAGGGCAAGAAATGTAAAGTGAAGGCACCAGAGCAGCTGTTGGCTGGTCTGAGCAGGCCTGGAAGCAGCTCTAGGGTCAGTAACTAGTCCATCATCTTGCTGCTGCTGCTGTGAATGCTGTCTCCAGTGGCTATGAGAAGCTGGCCTTTGGGAGGGAGAGAATCTGGTGGCGAGGAGCAGCCTCAGAAGACCCAGTGTGGTGCACATCCCACCCAGATGTGGCGGGACCTGCAGCCACCGCAGCTGCCTCCAGAGGGTACATGGGCCTGGCCTTGGCTCTTCGTGCCCACCTGCATCAGCTCGATGTGTGTTATGACCGAGGGCTGTGTTGTAGATGCATCCAGAGTGGGTGGAAAAGGAGGGAAGGACTTAGAGCAGGAGGCTCTCTGAGGGCAGGAGTGTTGATGTGTTCTGAGGACCCGTGCCTGAACTTCTGCAGCGTGACTGCAGATGGCATTGCCAGCACGGGCAGCAGCACCCGGGGCTTGGCTTGAATTGGCTCTGTTTTTAAAAAACAAATGTGTAAAAATACACATCTTTAGGGCCTGATTCAACCTGGATATCTGCTTCTTTTGTACTCCTTGTTGTTGGTAGGGGTTTCATGACAGTGTTCTGCATGGACAGGGGCCAGGTGTCAAAGTGCAGAGTTAGTTTGCAGTAACTGATGTTCTTCTGTGTTACCCTGACTTCATTTCTAGGTTCTTTTAACCAGGATACTTTCTGCCCCAGCAAGTGGCTTGAGGTGACTGTTTCCTGTCAGTGGGATGTCCTAACAGGGCTGCAGAGCAGCCTGTGTGCTGCTACCTTGATGGACCTGCCCGTGAATCTCTCTGTAGGAGAAATTGCCTCTGCCTAAAGACACTGAAGCCCTTCTAGGAGGACGGTGTACACAGACACGTTAGTGTTAAAGAAGTCAGACACTGCTGTACCAAAAGCTCTATAAGGTACATATTAACGTGGAAAATGAGAAAAATCAGCCTTCAACCAATAACTTTCTGAATAAAACCCAGTGTTTGAATACAAATGGTTCAGGAAATCTCTTCAGTCATTCACAGACCTTGGGCTGTTCCCCAGGCCCCAAGGTGAGGGCGATGCCAGGCTGTGCCACAGGCTGCAGCTCAGAATCACAGAACTACCAAGGCTGGAAAAGACCTTTAAGATCATCAAGTCCAGCCTATGACCAACACAACCACACCATCTAGACCGTGGCACTAAGTGCCACATCCAGCCTTTCCTTGAACACATCCAGGGATTGTGCCTCCACCACTTCCCTGGGAAGTCTATTCCAATGTCTAATCACCCTCTCCGTGAGGAAGTGCTTCCTAATATCTAACCTAAACCTCCCTTGGAGCAGCTTCAGGCTGTGCCCTCTTGTCCTGTCACTGGTTGCCTGGAAAAAGAGCCCAGCCCCCACCTGACTACAACCTCCCTTCAGGGAGTTGAAGAGAGTGATGAGGTCCCCCCTGAGTCTCCTCTTCTCCAGGCTAAACAACCCCAACATCCTCAACCTCTCCCTATAAGACTTTCCCTCTAGTCCTTTCACCAGCCTTGTTGCTCTCCTCTGGACCTGCTCCAGCACCTCAACGTCCTTCTTGAAGTGAGGGGCCCAGAGCTGCACACAGGACTCCAGGTGAGGCCTCACCAGTGCTGAGCACAGGGGGAGAATGACATCCCTACTCCTGCTGGCCACACCATTCCTGTTACAAGCCAGGATGCCATTGGCCTTCTGGGCCACCTGGGCACACTGCTGGCTCATGTTCAACCGGCTGTTGTGCTCAGGGCACAAGGGCTTCCCCACCCTCTGCTTTTGGTATTCCCCATCTGTTACTGAACAGGATGGAAAGGTCTCACTTTTTTTCCCAGCACCGGCTTGGTCAAAGAGTAGAGCTAGAAGGAAGGTCTGGGCAATGAGTGAAGAGACAAAACATGGTTCTTCTCATTATCTCTCCTAAAATGTTAGTGATGGGTAAAAACAGGGAGGATGGGCAGTGGAGCAAAAAAGGGAGAGGAAAGGGGATGTTTTTATATATCTGTTTCTTCTGTGTGGTTGCTTCGTTTCCTCTTAACTGATGGTTTCTGAAAAACACTGCTGGAGTTCAGTGGCCAACATTGACACTCCGTGTTGTTACTCTGCTGCAAAGTTGTAACAGACGCTTGATGTCACTGGCTGTTCTCTGGTTTGGTTTTTGTAATGAAGGAAATAAGTTGTCTGTTGTGACACACACAGCCTCAGGTGGAGGTCAGCACTCAAAAAAAAAAAAAAAAAATGAGGAGGAATTGCCATTTGTGACACCACCCATCTGCACCTAGTGCTTTCCAGCCTTGGGGTGGGCTGGGCCTGGCCAGGGACTGTGGAGGAGATGTGACTGCTGGGACCACACTGGCTGCCATGGGGAGGGCTTCAGCCCAGTTCCAGCTGGCCTCTAAATCAGGGATGTTCTCCTTCTGGCTGTCAGGAGGACAGCTGTCCCTCACCCAGAAGATGGGCTGTCAGCTTGGGCCATGGTGGCGCAGAGCTGCTTGGAGGCTGAAATAGCTGCAGGAGATGTTCCAACCCTGTCTCCTCTTCATGTGGGTGCCATCCAGTGCTGTGCAGCTGGTGCAGTTCCTGGGATTGAGCCCCCCACTGAGCCATCTCCTGAGGTTCTCCCCAGCAAACCCCTGTGGTCAGAGCTCCAGTCTGTCATAGCTGCTCTGTGGATGCCTCGTTCTGAGAGTATGTCCCATAATTCTGTTCAGCTTGGCTGTCCCAGGCTCGTGTCAAGAGTACAGCTATGTGAAGAGACAGGGCTGGGGCAGGGAAAATAGCAATTCCAAGAATGCCTCCATTATCTCCCAGCTGGATCCCAGATGGATTTGCTTGAACTTCCGAATCCTTAAGCAGACCTTTTCCAGCTGATTTCTGAATGTCCTGAGTGGGGTGATGGGGTCTGCAGTCATGGTGGAAGCTGGAGAAACTTAATTTTAGACTCTGGTCCAAATTGTGTACTTTTGAAATTGTTTAAAATTAAAGTGTTCTGCATGGCTGACTAGAGCCCCCACCAGGTGCAATCTATTTTCTTACTGCGTTAGAAGGAATACATGTTTTTTTTCCCTGAGTAGCTTAGGAATTTAAACATGCATAGTTCAGGGCTTTTAGAAGTCTTAAGGTGCCCACTAGCTTTAAAAAGCAATAATATGTGAGAATGTCTTTCCCATTGGAGAGGGGAAAAAAAAAATCCTTCCTTCTTATTTTGTTGCCTAAAAGTACTCTTTTGTTTACACAACTTGGAGTATAACTGTACCATGTTGTGACTTTGCTAAATATTGCCAGATGTGCTAGTTTTGTTTCATACATGGCAACATGTCTTCAGTTCTATTCTTGATTAGTAAGTCGTTGAATAGTACATTTAAAATCAGATTGCAAAATGTTGTGATTAATGGTGTTGATGGTTTTGGGTAGTCAGGAAGGATTTTTCTATTTCCCAAAGAGTTTAACATTGCACAACTGCTGCAAACATCACCACGCTTGGTGAAGTCGCCTCTAATTCCTGTCTGTACATCATGTGTCGTGTGTTTGCACTGGTGCTGTTGGCCATCCTGCTGGGCTGGCTGGTGCTGGGGAAGACCCCGGGGTCCCTGGAGCCTTGTCCAGCCAGCCCAGCCATGGGCATGGCTGGCTGCAGGACACTGTGCTGCCAGGGCTCAGTTCAAGGCCAGGTTGGATGGGGCTTGGAGCAACCTGGTCTAGTGGGAGGTGTCCCTGCCCATGGCCGGGGGTTGGAACTAGAAGGTTTTTAAGGTCCCTTCCAACCCAAACTATTCTATGAATCTATGATCTGCTCTGCAGCCCTTCACTCTCCATCTCTTTCCCTCCACCCTTCTCTCCCTTGGTTCTTCTGAAAGCATCCGACCTCCCCAGCAGAGCCAGCGTGGGACCGGTGGTGCTGGCAGTGACAGTGGCTGTGCCAATCTGTGTCCTCTCGCTGGTGGCCGTGCTGGTGGCCTGCACCTGCCGGGGCCGCCGCTGTGCCCACCGCTGGGCCAAGCCACCCAACGTGGAGGAACCCCTCTCTGAGAGCAACCTGGTCAGCTCTGGGAAGACGCTGAAGGATCTCATCTACGACATGACAACCTCTGGCTCTGGCTCTGGTAGGTGGGGGCTGCCCAGGCACCCTTGGTGGGGCCACCACTGCTGCACTGACCATTTCAGAGCACATGTTCTTGGTGCTTGAACTAAAAGGAAACACAGGCCTTGTGTATAGGGTGGTGGGGAATGTTGCCTGTGGGCAGAGGGGGCAGGTGGGGGTCTTATCCTGGGGACTTTTGCACCAGTGACAAGTTTATGTCTTGTGCTGATAGGCTTGGCCATACCTTACAGCAGCAAAAGGGCTTTGTTTGCTCTTTCTCTACCAAATTACGAAAGTTCAATCCTGGATTTGAATGGGAGAGTTCAAAAGGGTGATTTGACAGCAAGAACATGTGTGAAACCAAACATGTCTGGTGCTGCACAGCTGAAACTAAAAGGCACCTAATGTAACTGGAGGAGTCAGGATGCCACTCCTGATGTTTGTAGTGGTGCCAAAATAACCTTACTCCAAAGTCTGGTTTTGAGCAGAAAACCAACCTTTTGATACTTTTCCCATTTCTGATAGGCTGCCTGCTGTGATGCCTCCATTGCTACTGCAAACTTGTTAAATAAAGAAATGCAAAACCAAGGTGGGAATTCAGAAATTCCCGCTCATCAGGCTGGTGGCTCATCTGGTGGGCACAGACCAGCCTTCTGTAACTAGAATGTTAATTTACCTGAAAATATGTAAATCAAGCTTACTTTTATAAGCTTTCTGTAAGTGAAGAATTTATAAATGGTGCTTAATTTAATTTACTCTATTTTCCATGAATTACGTACCTTTCTGGATTAATTTATTGTACTTCCCTGATGTTTTTTCACAGATATAATGTGTACAGTTTGGCTGTATTTCCCCTGAGGTTTTAGCTGTTCATAGACATCCCTGAGCTACAACAGGGCTTTAGGTGTGCTGCCCCTTGGTGGAGGAAGGTGCAGGCTCGTGGGCACTGGTGTGGTCTGGTCTGATTCCAGCCAAATCCTGAGTTTGCTTCTCTCTGCTGGACTCAGGGCTTGGCTACAGCAGCCAGGATGAGCCCAGGTAAAGGCAGTGGCTGCTGGGCCTGAGGGCTCCCTTGGGAAACAGGAGGGAACACTGCAATAAATTTCAATAAGCTGACCTTCATACAATATTTTTTCCTGCCAATGACTTTGCTCTATAAAGCAAGGTTGTCTTGATTTTTAAAAATTGGTTTAAGTCCCCAAAAAATACAGCATCAAATCAGGGCTTATGGCTATAAAACCAAAATGAAACCACTATGATAATTTACTTCTATTTTTGAAAATTTCAGCCAGAACAGGTCAACTAATTGACTGCAAACCAAACTGTACTGCATAGCAAACGAAGCTGTACTGCAAATCAAACCAAACCAAGTAGCTCAGGCCTGCTCTTTTTTTACATTTTTTTAAATTTTTTTTTAAACTGCTTTTTATGTTTTTAAAATTTATTTGGGATTAGGGAGGTAGAGTTTGGGGAAAGAAAGCTTCCTGTGTCACACAGGTCTGCTGGCTTTGCTGGAAAGGGTACCTGTGTTCTTAGAGCAGCAGGAGGGGAGGAGCGAGCTGGCCTGGGGCAGGGCTGGGGAAACTGTCCAGCTTTGGTGTTTCATGATCACTGGTGAGCTACTTCCCAAAGAGCCCTCTCTTCTTTTTCTACTAGGTTTGCCTCTGCTCGTACAAAGAACAATTGCAAGGACTATTGTCCTGCAGGAAATTGTAGGAAAAGGCCGATTTGGTGAAGTCTGGCGTGGAAAATGGTGTGGGGAGGATGTAGCTGTGAAAATCTTCTCCTCCAGAGATGAGCGGTCCTGGTTCCGGGAGGCAGAGATTTATCAGACAGTGATGCTGAGGCACGAGAACATCCTGGGCTTCATCGCTGCTGATAACAAGGGTATGCTGCCACTCGTGCCTGGAAGCCCCCTGTCTGTCCCACAGTTGCTTGTGCTCCCACCTGGAACACCCTTTGGAGCCTGGCAGCTGTGCTGAGCTCCAGCCTAGGCGGGCAGGCAGGTCCGGTCCCCTGTGTGTGTGAGCAGCCCCCAAAACAGGGAAGGCTTTTCCTGACAAGGTTCTTTTCCATACATCTGAATAATCTTGCTTCCTCTGGGCAGATAATGGGACATGGACTCAGCTCTGGCTTGTCTCTGAGTACCACGAGCAAGGATCCCTGTTTGACTACCTGAACAGAGGGCCAGTGACGGTGGAGGGCATGGTCAGGCTGGCGCTGTCGGTGGCCAGCGGCCTGGCCCACCTCCACATGGAGATTGTCGGCACACAAGGTGAGTGCTTCTCTCCTGCTGGTCCTTCCAGGACTTTCAGGAGCTTCAGAGATGTTTGCAAAACTGTTTATGGGTGACATGGTGTAGTGAAGCATTTCACAAACTGTTCTGCTGCATAAGCTGTGCTGGTTTAAGTGCCTGTGGTGCTGTATAAACAGGGAATGGGAATTACACCTTTCTGCCTTCGCTGTCTGTACCTCCTTCCACCTCAAGAGGATGCTGAGGGGGAGTGCTAATGAAGGATTCTCTAAAGGAATTCAGAGGGTGAACTTACAGTTTCTCTTTTTGTGTTTTATTCCTGAAATACAGATTCTAGAACAAAAATGCCCTCAAGGTTGTCTTTCTTTAATTTGATGGCATTTAGCAGAGCTTCCTTTAGTGCAAAATGGGCTTTTTTTACAGGTTTTAGTAACAACATTGAATGAAACTGGTTTTGCTTCCCTGCTCATTATATTAAAATTCATACCATTGTTATAAAAATTGAGGACCCTTCCGTTCTGTGACCAGGCAAGCCAGCGATCGCGCACCGAGACCTGAAGTCTAAGAACATCCTGGTGAAGAGGAACGAGAGCTGCGCCATCGCCGACCTGGGGCTGGCGGTGAAGCACGACTCGGTGCTCAACACCATCGACATCCCCCAGAACCCCAGGGTGGGGACCCGGAGGTGGGTGAGGGCAGCTGCTGGTGACTCCCCTCTGCTGTTGGTGTCCCTCAAGTGCTGGCAGCAGACCCGAGCCCCTGGCACAGCTGCCATCTTCTGTACAAGCTGCCTCTGACAAACTGACCTCTGTACTTTAAAGGTATATGGCTCCTGAGATACTGGATGACGTGATGAACACAAACATCTTTGAGTCCTTCAAGCGTGCAGACATCTACTCCCTGGGGCTGGTGTACTGGGAGATTGCCCGAAGGTGCTCCGTTGGAGGTGAGGGTTCTGGCCTTTTCATTTTGCAATCCAGAGTGCCTTTATCTGAAACAAAACCTAATCAGTTAAAGGACCTATGTCCCTGCCCTCTTAGTTACCTTGGCAGTATGCGGCTGTAGAAGCCTGTTGTGGAGCAGTTGCTCAGGGTGGCCTCAATGCTCCTGTGTTCTCTCTCATTGCCTGTAACAACAATCAATTTGAGTTGATTCTGGAGCAGCCGCTGTGGATTTTGTGTCACCTGCACAATAAATCTTTCCTAGGAATCACGGAGGAATACCAGTTGCCTTACTATGATGTGGTGCCTTCTGATCCTTCGATAGAAGATATGAGAAGGGTGGTTTGTGAGCAGAAGCTCAGGCCAAATATTCCAAACCAGTGGCAAAGCTGTGAGGTAAAAGCAGTTTTCAGTTTATTACAAAGTATATTTAAATGAAGACAAAATTTTTCAGTGGGACAAGGGGAGTTGGGTGTCCAGCCTCACCTGAGTTTAGATGTGTTTTGGGTCATATAAAAGAATCATAGAATGCCAGGTTGGGAGGAACATCAAGGATCATCTGGTCTGGCCTTTCTAGGCAATAATATAGTTTCAATGAGATGGCTCAGCACCCTGTCAAGCTGAGACTTAAAACTGCCGAATGTAGGGCAATCCACCACTTCCCTTGGGAGATTATTCCAATATCTAACTGTTCTCATGGTGAAAAATTTTCTTCTGGAATCTCCCCAGGAGCAACTTGTACCCATGACCCCTTGTCATTTCTATGTGACTCCTTGTAAACAGTGAGTCTCCATCTTCTTTGTAGCCATCCTTTAAGCACTGGAACATTGTAATAAGGTTTCCCCAAAGTGTTCTTTTCTCAAGGCTGAACAAACCCGGTTCTCTCAGCCTTTCCTCACATGGCAGGTCCTCCAGTCCTCTGATCATCCTTGTGGCCCTGCTCTGGACCCTCTCCAGCCTGTCCACATATTTTTTGTCCAGTGGGGACCAAAACTGAATGCAATATTGCATTGTGGTCTGACAAGCACTGAGCAGAGCGGGACGATGACTTCTTGATCTCTGCTGGTGATGCCCTTGTTGATGCAGCCCAGCACCCTGTTGGCTTTCTTTGCCCTGCAGCGCACTGTTCACTCATGGTGAGCTGCTTGTCTGCCAAGACCCCCCAGGCTCTTCCTCAGCTCCCAGGTCAATACAGAGCAAACTGTTCATGCACCAGCTGGTGGAACACAGGTCCTGCTGTGTGGCGTTGCAGTGGCAGTGCCATTTGAGCGCCGTGGGGCCTGTCCCAGCTTGGGGCGGGGTGTGGGCACGTTCCTGACACGCTGTTTCGTCCCGCGCAGGCGCTGCGCGCCATGGGCCGGGTGATGCGGGAGTGCTGGCACGGCAGCGGGGCCGCCCGCCTCACCGCCCTGCGTGTCAAGAAGACCATCTCCCAGCTCTGCCTACAGACCGACTGCAAGGCCTGACTGGGCCCCTGGCACCCGGAGATGGCGACGGGCTCTGCTGCTCCCCCCTCCACATGTGATAGTATTTTCATTTTGGTCTACCTCACGTCTGCAGTTCAGTGTTGAAGTGCCCGACCCAGAGCACTGACTCTCACTTCGCGTTCAGCCACTGGAAGGGGCAGCTTTTGACTTGTAGCTCATGGTTTATACAGCAAGTCAATGACTTGCTTTGGTTTTCTAAAGCAAATTAGGCACCAGGCTAATCACGGAGAGGAGCTTAAAACACCAGGACAGTGCAACAATGCCTTGCACTATTGTGCTTCTGCTCCTAGCCAGCCCCCAGACCTACTGGAAAGAGCTGGTACTGGTTAAAGCCTGTTTGCAAGAGAAACTACATTGTTCATCCTCAAACCAAGTAAAAGACCAAATTTAATCCAGCTTTTTACATATTTTTTTACACAGGAATCTGAAAAGGGGCTGTCAGTAAAATGCATTTTTAAATGCTACATTTATCATTATTTAAGCAAATAAAAAGATGGAAATTCCCCTCGGCATGTCTATTGGGAACAAAAGCACCAGCCAGTTTTTCCTTAGCTTTTATTTTTATTGTCTTGATTTCATACACAATATTGTAGTTAGGATTTAGAGTTTTTTTTACTGTGTTCATTTGTTCCTTGAACACAACGATCAAGGCACAATTTTTTTTTTTTAACAGTTAGTAGGAACAGTAATAGAGGCAATACTTGTCTAACAGATATCTAGGGATGGAATGGGAGGATTCCTACCTAGACTGAGAAGGTATATATTTTCAAACAACATCTTGCCAATCTGTCACTGATAACGTTTTTTTAGTGCCTTTTGATGTTTCAGGGGGAAGCTTTACCAAAATTAACTCTGGGAAAGCAGTTGAAGCCTGACAGAAAGGCTGGTCTCTTGTTGCAGCCCGTCCCGCTGTGGGGAGGTGCTGGGGAGCCAGGGCTGTGGTGCAGGGAGTGGCAGAGCTGGGGCACAGGCAGCGTGATGAGCAGTGACTGTGGGGCCCTCCTGTGCCCACTGCCACCCGAGATCCACCCACTGCAAATTCATGCTTCAAATGTACCCGTGCTCTGGGCTGGATCGCTGCAGCCGGCCTCGGGTCCTGTTGAAAAGTGAGTTTAGAGCATTATGTCCTTGCATGGCACCAGTACAGCCTGTGCAGGGGTTCCCCAAGGGTTTCTGTAATAGCACCGGGTTGGTGGAAAGGGTTAACATATCTGGTCATATTTCTATAACACTGCAGGCTATTAAAAGTGGGGTGGTTTATCAAAATCCACTGACGCTCTGGCATTCAGTGACTTCTGCCCCACCCCATGGTCCACACATCTGAATTTACTATTCTGGCATTTTTAATAGCAAAAATTATACACTTGGTAACAGCATGGTTCTTTACATGTTTGTAAATCCAGGTAGTCCATGGAAATTAAGTCCAGAGATGTCTCCAGAGTAGCAAAGCTTTGCAAGAATCCTCTGTAGCACATGCAGTTCTGTGCAAGGAAGCTGTTAGCAAATAACAGTACTTCGGATCAGTCTTTGACAGGAAACCTCTTGAACGGGGCTCTTACATGGAAGGACAGGTTAAACTTTTACTGAGTGGGATGGTCAGTACTCCCAGTACTCCGTGTTCCATGCTGGCACACACTCTGCCACACTGGGGGCTCTTTATGGGTGTTAATTGCCTCATAAATGGGCTCTAATGCAACGTCCCTGTTTGCATAACTTCTGCTCACTCCTGCATGTGTTAGATAGTGCAAGCCCGTGCGTGGTCTCTTAGCTGAGTGGTGGAGAACATTTCTGCTGGATTGCTGGTAGATTTTTCTCCGGTATGCTTTCTGAGTTGTAATCAAAGTCATCTTACAGATTTAATTGTCATGTGCTTCAACTGCATAAACTCTGCCAGGGAACTCAACAGCTGGGTGCTTCCTAAGCTGTCTGAGGGGTAATTGCTGCAACTGCACGATCCAAAGTGTGATGCTTGAGTATCAAAAGATTTGCAAAATTGAGATCCAAGATTTGTTCTTGTAGAACAGAACTTGAAAAAAATCCTTATGTTAAAAACGAACAATCAAAGATTTATTTTTTTTAAGTGGGAAAATGAAATGTTTTATCCATTGAAATCAACTTTCAGTCAATTTGCAGAATAAGGTGTCTGAAATCAGTGGTAGTGGAGTAGAAGTTGTGTTAAGTAGTATGCTGCTTTGGGCCTGTTTCTGCAAAAGTATTTAAGCTGTGCAGGGGAGAGAACCATCTCGATGGCCAAGTGAGATGTCTGCAGCAGCCTTGCAGCAGTCCTGATGCATTAGGACTCATTAGTGAAAACCTGATCAGTTGTCATACAAAATGCAAGATGACCAAGGGACCATTAGCTTCTCTTGTGCCACTTTCAAAACACCTATTTTTTTTTTTTCCCCTGAAATGGAGTTGATCTTCATGGGGAGAGTGATCAGGATGCTCTCTAGGTATTTTTCTTCCATTTTAAATGCACTTTTAATCTGTATTATCCTTTAAAAGTACTTATGCCCTTGAAGTCTGTCTGGCAACTGTTCCTGGGGCTTCTTTCCCTGTGAGTTGGATGGGTGGAGGAACTCGATGCCCAGGCAGAAGCTCCTCTGGTCAGGAACTGTGCCAGACTGAAGTTACGCTGTGAAATTTAAAAAATTCAAACTTTTTGGTGTAAGGTGCTTTGGTGACCTGCTCTCAGGGCAGAGCTGGGAGACATTTTCAGGAGGGTTTTCTGGGTGACAGGGCAGTGACCCTGGTTGGTAGGTAGGGGTTGGGTCAGGACACTGGGCCCTGGGTGCAGCCTGGGCCCTCTCTTCTCTTGCTGTGACCTTGCTGTGGGCACCAGCACAACCACTGCCTGGGGCTTCTTGTTAGCTGTAAACACCACCTGCTCCTCCTGTCCCTTAGGTCAGTCTGACCTGGTGGTGGTGTTTTGGGCTGTATGTCCATTTCCCTCCTGGAGTCTCCATAGCAGTGGGACAATCCTGGCATTTGGTGGTGCTGGTTTGGTGCTGGCAGGAGGTGTGTGAGGGTAAGGGGGGATGCCCTGCACAGCTGTGCCCTGCGCTGCTCCTCTTGCAGGTCATGGCTCCAGCCCTGGAAACACCTGGAATCTGCTTCTGCTCATATCTTGAGGTGGTGGTACAATTTGTTTGTCAGCTCTTTTAACTTAGCTCAAAAGTTTTGCTCTGGTTTTCTTTTTTCTTTTGTTGTTCAAAGGCAAAGTAGGTTTTAGCAAACTAGAGTTAAACATAACAGAGCCGAGGGGCTGATGTTGTACTGGGCTTTAAGATGTTTGTAAACTGTATGCTCCTTTTAAAAAAAACCCCAAACCCCCTTGTTTTAGTGGCCTTTTCCCTCAGTGTGGATTTGTCCTGTTCCAATTTGAGAACAGAGGTTATGCTGAGACTCTGCAGTTTTAGGGAGGCTTAGGTTTCTTTAATGTTCTTGCTAATCTCCATTTAAAGCACAAGTTCTTAAGGTGGTAAAAATTTTCAAGCTCAAGGATACTCAAGACCACATTTAGCCTCTCCTAATGGATGCTTCTAGTTTAGGGAAGTTACTAATTTTTTAAAATGTGCTTCTAATAACAATCTAAAACTAAATGCATGGAATATGACCTGAAAGGGAAAGTTAATTAACATTTGCTCTAGCACCTAATTTTTTTGTATCCTTCACTGCTCCCCCAAATACTCCTTGATAAATTCAAGCTGTAATCTCTTTTGCACATTGCTACTTTTATAGTCATTTGCACTTAACTAAGATCATTCCCCCATGCAACCCTATAATGAATCCTAGAATATTTTAGTCATTGTTATGTCACTTCTTTTTGGGGTAATAGATTCAGGGATAAATTCAGATAAATTAATTTGTTTAGAGATATGTCTAGTCCTTACAACAGGTCTGAACATGGAAGGGAGCAAGGTCTTCTCATGGTCCCTGTCTGCCTGGGTCCCCTGTGACTGCTGATGGGCTCGGGGATGTCCCCAGCACATCCTTGCGAACGGGGAGGGGGTTTCTGAGCTTCACTTGTTGCTGTCGAGGGCGGTGTCAGACAATGCCTCAGCCCTGCTTGGCCGCCTGTGTCACCGGGGCTTCTGCCCGTGTCCGGCAGTGCCCTGAAGGGCTCCCGCCGGCCGGGGGTGCCGAGCCCAGGCTGGGTGGGAAGAGGCTCTGCTGCCCGCTTCACACTCCGCAGGTACAACGTGTGAGTTGGTGTCGTGGGGCATGATGATGGCTCAGAAATCCCTGCCGTGGTCCCTCGGCCGCCTGCAGAGCCCCATCCCTGCCCCCGCGGCTCAGTCTTCCCCTTGGATCGAGCCGCCTCTCTGGGTTCCCGGCGGTGCGGCAGGGATCGTCCTGGCGTGCTCTAGTTCCCCCCATCCGTGTGAAGCTTTTAGGGAAAGGTATCCGTGTTCCATTCCCACAGGCCGCACAGTTTATGAATGTACAGAGGAATAAGCATTAAGAGGTACAATATATTTCTACTGAGTATCAGAATTGTGCAATAAATTGTAGCCAAAGGCTCTGAATGTACTTTTGGCATAAACAGACTGAATGTATTTTGAATGTAGCTATTCTATTTGTGTCTAAATCTGCTGTGGTTTTCAGTCCCCAAAGAGAAATGTGTAGTGCTTTGTCAGTCTACAAAGCTGTCTGTTTTTTTTTAAAGAAGCATTAATATTTTTCCTGGATGTGCTGTAATATTTTAGACCTTAGTGTAGCAGTACAATGCTAAAATTCAACCATCATATTGTGAAATGCCTAATCTACTGTACACTGCAGCAAGTTATTTTTAAAACTATTGCTAAAGTTACTGCTTGGTATTGCAGCTGCCCTGGATGTAAATAATTGGTTTGAATGTTGTATTTTGTATGTGTACTGTACATACTGAGATACATTTGGAAGGATGTGGCTATTTTAATAAATTGAGCACACTCTGCCATTGCATTCCCATGATGTGTAAACTATTTTTTATGTTCACTTTGTGAGGGGAAAGGGTTGAGGGCTGTTTGAGGGAACTTGTAGACATGGGACATGACCCAAAACTGGCTGGCTGTGCCCCAGCCCCTGGCCCAGGGGTGGCTGGGCAGGGGATTGCCCCCAGCATAGGGCTCGGGGTTCTCTGCAGGGAGGGGCAAAGGACACTGCCTGGGGCAGGGGGTGCATGGCTGGGGGTGCATGGCTGGGGCAGGGGGTGCATGGCTGGGGCAGGGGGTGCATGGCTGGAGCAGGGGGTGCATGGCTGGGGCAGGGGGTGCATGGCGCTGCCTCGGCACTGCTGGGGCAGCTCCCACCAAGGTCCTGCTGTTTGCTCTGGTGGGAGATTCAATTTGTTTCTTCTCTCAGCTTGTTTGGAGATTAGTCACCGGGTTTCAGACACGTAAAAGAGAGTTGCCTGAGGAACTGAAATGCACTTTGTTTGTTTTCGAAGGCACTTGGCAGGGTGACTGTGAGCGGGAAAAGGGGAAGAGGTTTTGAGTCACTGCGGTCCCGCACTTCTCGGTGAGCTTTATCAAGTAAGCAGATGCCATCCCTCAAATACAGATTACTTTTCTGAGGAAGAAGGAGAGAGCTTTGCCCTGCTGTACATTGCTTTTTAAACTTTTTTTTTTTTTTTTTCTTAAACCAGTTTATTTTTCTAAACAGGCACCATGGAGGAGATGAGAGAGACCAACTGAGCAGGGTCAGTGCAGCCCCCTAACCTGGAGGGAAGATTGACTGGAAACATGATCGTCTGTGGCACTGGTAGCACTGACAGACTAAATAGTTTGAGCTTGGGCCAGAATATATTATTTTCTTCATTGCAGATAACTGCCACATATAAATATGTTTCAGTGGCTATATTTTAAATCGGTTATACTAAATAACATACATTAATGTTAACCCAGCCTCTGGCTGAAGAAAGAAACAATGTTCCTCAAGATTTCAGGAGGATACAGGTAGGCAATGTCCTTCACGTAAGCACTCTGCCACATGGGAAGGGTCACTCCTGGAGGAGTTACAGGCCATGCATGGCAAGGCATCAGGCCTGCTATGAAATAAGAATAAAACCAAACCCTCCTTTCTGTTCACTATTGTAATTGCCAGTGCTCCTCCACAAGTGGAAAATACAATCTTCCTGCCTGCTGTATCACCAACACCTCCTGCAAAATCTGGGTTTTATCTGGTGTTGGTCAGACCAGAAGTTTGGTGTTGGGAAGCAGAAGTTGGGACTGCCAACAGCCTTCTCCTTCTCAGGTGACAGAAAAGCCAGGAGACACGCACCTGTTCAGCTGGAGAAACCTGCCTGTGAAGGCGAGGAAGGTCCATGGGCTGCCAGAGCTGCTGGGTCCATCCTGGGGCTACTCTGGGTGGCAGCAGTTGGTGTCCCCAGCAGTGGTGAGACTGCACCCAGACAGGGTCCCCCAACAGTGCATGGTGACAGGCTAGATCGATGGGCTGAGGCCAATTGTATGAGGTTCAACAAGGCCAAGTGTCGGGTCCTGTGCTTTTGGTCACAACAACCCCAAGCAAAGCTACAGGCTCGGGGATGAGTGGTTGGAAAGCTGCATGGTGGAGAAGGACCTCGGGGTGCTGGTTGACAGACAACTTAACATGAGCCAGCAGTGTGCCCAGGCAGCCAAGAAGGCCAACAGCATCCTGGCCTGCATCAGCAATAGTGTGGCCAGCAGGAGGAGAGAGGTGATTGTGCCTCTGTTCTCGGGGCTGGTGAGTCCACACCTCGAGTACTGTGTGCAGTTCTGGGCCCTTCACTACAGCAAGGGTGTCGAGTTGCTGGAGCAGGTCCAGAGAAGAGCTGCCAGGCTGGTGAAAGGCCTGGAGGACAAGTCCTGTGAGGAGAGGCTGAGGGAACTGGGGTTGTTTAGTTTGAAGAAGAGGAGGCTGAGGGGTGACCTCATTGCTCTCTACAACTGCCTGAAAGGAGGTTGTAGGGAGGTGGGTGTTGGTCTCTTCTCTCCAGTGAATAATGACAGGATGAGAGGGAATGGCCAGAAGTTGCACCAGGGGAGGTTTAGATTGAATATTAGAAAGAATTTCTTTACCAAGAGAGTGGTTGGACAGTGGAACAGGCTGCCCAGGGAGGTGGTGGAGTCACCATCCCTGGAAGTGTTTAAAAGAAATATAGATGTGGTGCTTAGGGACATGATGTAAGCATTAACGGGTAGATAAAGGTTATGGTGGGTGGACTGAGGTTATGGTTGGGCTTGATGATGTTCAAGGTCCTTTCCAAACAGGATGATTCTGTGATTCTCTGACTGCTGCCAGCCCAATTCTGCAAAAATCATTTTTTTGTGAAAATGTGTGATTTTTATTTCCTTTAAAATTTTTTGTGAGATGACAACAAGACTGAAAATTTTTTTTTAATTCTCATTGGATGGAAAAATCATCCCACACGGGGCATAACTATCTGCCTGCTTTGCAAAGGAAGGCATTTTCCTGGCTTGATACTCCCATCTCTGGTCCAGTCTGGGAATTTTGCTTGATGGCAAGATAATAATAATCATCATCATCATCATAATCATATCACAAGATTTTAAAAAAGTGGGTGGCATCTTTACCAAACAACCAGCCCAGGTGCATTGAAATGTGTGTGAAACATATTCTGCCTCTTGTCCTTTTGGGCACAGCAGCGTTCCCAGGAGGACGGGGATGGACGGACGGACAGAGGAGGCTCCCGGCGCTGCGGAGGAGCAGTCGGTGGCTCTCCCGTCCCGGTGCTGTTCCCAGACCCGAGCTGGCCGCGGTGTAGGGAGCGGGGGAAAGGCAGCTCCTCCCTGGTGCGCTGACACAGAGCAGGGCTGGGTGAGTAGGAGGAGGAAAATAAATGTACTGTGACAGAAATACGATTACAATCAGCCATGCAAAAAATATCAAACAAAAACCATCTGTGCTGAGGGAGGTAAATGTTACTTCTCTTTAAGCTGAGCAGCCCTTCCCACCATGCTCACAGTTTTATGTGCCCCGAGTTTCTGCTGAGGTCATGATGCGATCTCTGTGCTCTGCAACCCCAAACCAGACTTGTTCGCGGTGTAAGAGGAGAACAGCTTCTTTTTCAAAATTATACGCATTTTAAAACCTCATCCTGCTGCTTTCTCCCTCGGTGAAGCGCTGCTCTCTTTCCTGTGGTTGGCTGCCCTGGCTGCAGCTGCACGCCCATCCCGACTCTCCCCCCGCGCCGTGTGTCCAGGCAGCGCTGTCATCCAGGGCCTGTCCCTCCCCTGCCCGTGCCCCGTGCTGCCCGCACCTCTGCCCACACCTCTGGCCCGTCCTGCACTTCCATTGCTGTTGCTCCTAGAGCAGCCTTGCCGGGTCAGTCCTTGCCTCCTGTGCTGAGCGCCCTGCTCTGCCCACGGTTCCAGCTCCCGCTCCCAGCCCATGGCCTCCGGTCCTTGCGTCCCTCCTTGCGGCTGGGAAGCCAGAGCTGACACCCTTAGCCAAGGAAAGCATTGGTTTCCCGTCCTTGCCAAGAAGGGATCTGAGCAGTGCGAGGGATGCTGAGCAAGCGAGAGCCTCAACAAGTTGAATCCAGGCTGAAGCAAGTGGTGCTTTAAGGACAAACTGTTGCTGGGAGAAGAAGCCCTTCAGTGAGGATTGTTGTGTGCAGGAATGCAAAAAATAAGCAGATTTCTTTAATTGCCAAGTCTAATTCTTAACTCTCCCATGAGCACGGCACACACCGAGCCCTGGTGCTGTGCTGGGGGTTTATGTAACGTGCACCTCCACCGCAGCCCACGTGGGTCCCTTCCGGGCCGGCCCCGGCGGCGAGCGGCGTGTCCCGGCCGCGCCCGGCACCATGGCTCTGCGGCGGCTGCTGCAGGACCACGGTGGGGCCGGGGGGCAGCCGGGGGTCCCGATGGATGGCGCCAGGATCCAGCACATGGCGGGGATGCTGCCTTGTGGGCACAGGCAGGTACGGTCGCCGCGGTGCTGGGGAGACCCACCCCCGCTTTCGTTCTCTTGCTGTCCGGGTGTTCCTTTAAACCTGCATTCAGCGTGGCAGTTGCTGCTGGCACAGGGGGCTGAGGGCAGCAGCTGTGCTTGGCCCTTCTACTAGAGAGGAATTCCTACATGGCACAAGGTGTGAGGGCAGCTTGGCACTGGATGTCTCCAGCACTGGCGTGTGGCAGGGTCCGGCAGCCAGGATGAGCCTGCCCAGAGCTCCTCCACCTACTGTGCCCACCATCACTGTACATGTGCTCCCTCCTTTCCCTCCCCAGAAAAGGCATGTTTATAGAGCAGGGTGTTTCTGCAGGTGCCATCCTGTGGCATCATTTTTATACTGCTGAAGCCTGAGACATTTGGCTACGCTGACTAAACTCCACAAACATTTTAGTGATAACGTAGTTCCTTATTTGTGGGTCACTTTTATGGGAAGAATCAATGTTTTACACTGATCTGGGTATTTTCCAGAGGGCTCCTGAGGCTCAGGGCTCTCTAGCCTGGTGCAGTGACTGCAGCTGCTGGGGGCTGTGACCATGCCCACCTCAGCTCAGCAATGCCTGGCAGCCACCACAAGACACTGCAGAGAGAGCTGCCATGTGTGCTTTCTGCCTGCTCTGATGGCCCTTAAGTTTATAAATGCCCACAGATTTTTTTAGGGGAAAGGTACAGAAGAAAGATGCAGTCTTGGCATAACAGGGACATGATGTGGGCACCGTCTAGACAATAGTTCCAGCTTTAATGGGAATGGTGGTAGTAACTGGCCTCCAAAACCTTGGACCCTCACCTGGTTTTACATTTGGAAGGGTCCTTGTTGTTGGAGAGATGCACTGCAATAACAGCGCAATCAGCAAGGAAGGAATATTCCTTCTCTTCTCTGAAAATGCAGGGCTGCCATGGAGCTTTGTTTTGTTTTATTAGGCAAATTAGGGCAAGAGGGTTGTGGACATTGGAAGGACTGGTGGGAGGTCCATCTCTGATGCTCTGCCAGATGCAGGTTTTTTTTCCTGAGTGGTTGTTCCTCATGTCTTTCCCATTTCTACTCTCCTCAGACATTACCTCCAGCAGTATTTGGGAAGAGTTCTCTGCCCCAAGCACTCCTGCCACTGGAAATGTTTCTTGGGTTGCAACCTGAATTTTTCCACTTGTTCCCATGCTTTTTCACAGCAGCTTCTGTCACCCCAAACAGCACCTTCCTGCTGCAGGCTTTTCCAACTTGCCTTGCTGCCTCCTGGTTAAGTTACTTCTGGTTCCAAACCTTTCTCTCCCACCAAAGTAGGTGTTTGTGAGTTTCTGAAAGCTAATTGCAAAGATGTCAAATTATCACCCCTGCGCAAAAAAAAAAAAAGCCTTGTGTTGCTTCATTTAATATTGGCTGGTGGTGGCTCAACTCTTGATTTTAACTCATTGCAGCAAAGAGCAGGGGGCTAGAGAGAGGCCAGTTTTTCCAAATAAAGCTGGGACAGTAACTCTGCACTGCTGTCTCCCAACAAGGATGCTGAGATGTTTTGTGGAGGTGAACGACTGAAACATTATTATGACATGCTAAGAGTACTCATGTTTTGTTTTGTTTTTTAATTTTGGAAATAACTTTTTTATTTGGAAATAAATTTTATATTTAAGAGGTTTGGAAAAATGAAAGAGCTGAGGTATAGCAAGTTTTCCAGGGCTTAATTTCCAACATAATAAAAATAACCAGTAATTCCTTCAACAACCACCTTGGGCAGGCAGGTTATGCCCTGCCTCACACCAGCTGATACTTCATCTTGCAGCAAACCCCTTTCAATGTCCCCCATGGTGTGGACATGGGACCTGTCACTGAGCTGAATTCTCTCTAACTCCCTTGGAGAGGAACCATAGGGTGGAGGAAGACTCCTTTGGCAGGAGGGAGCCCCCGTCCAGGCTGTGCAGGGAGTGGTCTGTGTGCCCAGGCATTGTTGCTCTTGGCCTGTGCCCAGCTGAGGTCACCATCAGGGTCTAAGAGGTGCATTTGAATGTGGTGATGAGTTGTTTTGCACCATGAACCCGACTGCATTTCCTTGACATTTAAGTTCTTATTTGGCTGAGGGAGAGGCTATGGTGGTGCAAGCTGAGGGTGGGATGTCGCTGAGGGTGGGATGCTTTAGTTTTTCTCTAAACTGCTGATTTTAACCATGGAACTCAAAGAACCATGAACCTCCTGACCCCTTGCCATTCCAAATTCTGGTTGCAGCTTGCCTTATCCAGATCCAGCTCCTTGGGCGACTCCTCCAGGCCACAAAGGTATGAAGATATTATTCTATTATCACTGTTCTTTACTTATTCTGCACAAAACCTGTCTCCTGGGAATCTTCCCATGGAGCAGCCCTAGGGGGGTAAGATGGGAGGCCAAGCGTGGTCCCCAGCACCTGGGATGGGTGGGAAAAATTGTGACATTGAGCTTGAGGCTGGACAGAGCAAGCAGCAGCACTGCAGCGCTGCCAAAGGGAGGCTGAGACCCTGCTAGTGCAGGAGGGGTGGGCACAGGGACACCACTGATTTGGTTAGACACAGAGAGTGAACGGCACCCCAGCATTCACATGGAGCTCTGTGTGTTCTTGCAGGCACCTCGTTGCTATTTTGAAAGAAGATAAAGAGGCATTTGGGTTTGAAATCCAGGTAAGAATTAAATGACAAGTTGATTCATTTAAAAATAAAATATGATGCAATCTCTTAAGTGTCACATCCTCAAAATTAGGTTAAAGCAGCATAGAGCAGAGAAAGATATCTGTCAGCTCCTCGTGAAATTTGAAGAGCTCACAGTAATGATGTGGAAATAGGATGTGCTTCCAAGGATTTTTTCACAGTGAAGGTCATGGATGAGAATTTCTGGCCTTCTCACAAGTCAGAGTGTTGAATGTAGGAGAAATCTCATCCAAATCCAGATGTGCCTTCTTACCTCCACAAGTGAATATTTTTTGGGAGAATTGTATATGAGAATGTTTTCATATAAAAGGAGATCAAAAAACTCTCTCTTGAATAAAATACCTTTTGCTAGCATGTTACTACCTCCTTTAACAGAGAGACAGATGTATTTTTGAGGTAGATGTGCAGTGTTGGTATGGCGTTTAATAAATGACTGCTAACCGTGACTTTTTGGGGTCTCAATCACAGAGGAAGAAGTCCTGTTAGATGTAGAAGTCAGTAAATCATCGAACAGGAATACCAGAATCTGCCAGGAGTAGAGTCCTGCTGATGGGAGATATTTGTTCTGTAGATTTTTGTGAGAAAGGTAACTTCTGGGTCAGTATCCTGCTAAGATCCTGGCTATAAATACTGAATAATCCCAGGAATAAGTGGTTGTGATGGGGAGGGGGGGTAGGGGCTGGGGCAGGGCTGTGGAGCTCAGCCCCAAGAGCCGGTGTGGGCAGCCCCCAGGCCCCCGGGTCACCCCTTTGCTGTGGCACAGGGCATCTTCCAGCACTTCCCTCTATCCCTGCACAACAGGAAAATGGCATTTTCAGTGAAATTAGCGTAACAGGGAAAGCTCAGCTTCAGGTTTGGCTCAGTGACTAATGAGCAGGGAAGCATTCGGCTGGTGAACAGTGCAGAGCTTTCAGAAGGGAGGATAATTGAGTCAATTACTGGGCTTTTATATAAATTGTCAGGGCAGATTTTCATTATATGTGACATTCTCATTAAAAATAATTTTTCTCAGCGTATTTTATTCCTCAACATACATTGAGTGTGAGCACTTCACTAGAAAGTCCAGGCTATGGAAGGGCAGCATCCTTCTGATACAGAGGATAAGTCACTACTTAGAAGCTGTGATTTCATTCCTGCAAGTGGAATTTAGGCAAACCAAAGCAAGATGATGTGAAACTGGAGGTCTACCATCTTCAGGGAGCTCATGGGAACTGCAGGATTGGCTGAAAGCCAGAATTTCCTGTGTGTTACTGCTTTTTTTCCTGCTTCCCACTCGCAGACCGGAGACTGGGGGTGAGATGGACACCATGCAGGTCTCAGCATGCCCAGATATTTGCAGAGCAGGTGCACTGATAGCACATCTCACCCCTAAAAGCTAGGTGACCCTGCAAAACCATGGCTCAGCAATCTCTGCAGTCCGTGGTGCCTAAGAGGGAAGTCTGCCCCCCCGGGTTGGAGTGCTTCTCTTGGGGCCATCAGTCCCACCTTGGAGATGTCCAACTCTTCAGGAGGCTCTGGTGGGGATGTTAAGACATCTTTGTCCAGATGGCTCCAGCGAGGTGTGATAAATCCCATCCTGCTTATGCAGCTGGTATCACTCAAGATGGCCCAATCTTTCAGGGTGGTAGGTCTTACCTACCAACCTGAAACTGGTCGAAAAAAAGGCAAGTGTGACAGACAATGACATGTCCCCATGTTTCACTTGGCGCTTTTAGTTTAGCCAAAAGTTTTACTGTTGTTCTGCTGCTGGCTGAAATCATGCCGTTGGTGTCACGGGGCCAGATAAGCTCTGACCTCACTCCATTCTCATCTCTATGTGTTCCTCCTGACTGAGAAACTTGGGGACCTAACGTGACTTCTGGTATGTGGGTTAGGTGTGGCTGTCACAGGTTTTCAGGACGTTCAGTTTCAGTCTTAAATCTTGGTAGGATATTTGCATGTACCCAAGAAAACATTTCCTGTCATTGCAAGGTCTGGTCAGGGGGCACCACCTAGTTTCGAACTTCTCTAAACCCATGTCAGCACTGTTAATCACATGAGGGGTTTATACTTAGAATTACTTATTGTATGTTTAAATGTGTTAAGTCAAGAACAAAGTCCTCATTTTGTATGGTAATGTACTCTGCTCAGCACAGCCTTCTCGTTTTAAAAATGTGTAAAAAGACTGTTAGTTTTTAATTTGTTTTAATGGCTTTAATGTCAGTAACACTGTCCCTTTGGTACTGACAGACTATTAGATTTCCACACCAAAACGATTACTCCCTGGAGGTATGCACTTGCGTCTGCAAAATTCAAGAAGAAAGTCCTGCCCACTTTTCTGGCCTTCAAATTGGTAACTACTCCTGGTTTTTCCCTGCTGGGGGTGGCCTTTTTTTGCTTTTCTCTGGATGACACAGAAGGGGTGTGTGTGCTGGAGGTGCTCACCCCCTCTCCTCATGTATCTCCAACAGGCGATATCCTTGCCAGTATCAATGGTGTGAACACTGATGGGTTTAGTCACAAGCAAATCGTAGACTTGATAAAGTCTTCAGGGAATTATTTAAGGTAGGCATCCCTCCCTCAGTTGGTTTTTGGCTGAAACAGTGTCTCCCGCTGGAGGCCAGGGAAGCTCTCGTGCTGCCACTGCCGGTGGCTGTGGCCCCCAGACCCCCATGGCCGTGGCAGCCCAGCAGTGCTGGGCACCCTGTCTGCTTGGGTGCTGACATGTCCTGCTCTCCACAGGTTAGAGACTGTCAACGGGGCCATGTTTCTGCGGAAAATGGAGCTCGAGACCAAGCTGCAGCTACTGAAGGTAAATGACTAGTTCATAAATCCTTTGTTGAATGCAGAGGAATATTGTGGAGCCATTGCCACCGGGGCAGGGGGGTGTCGGGGGGTGCAGGCACTGCAAGGACCAAGGCTCTTCACGGCCGAGACTCCATCAACCTCTGTGAGGGGCTCTTCCTTACGGCAACTCTATGCCACCCCCGCCCCCGGCCCAACAGTCTGGTGCTTTAAAAAGTGCATTAAAATCAAACTGGCTGGAATAACCCTCACTGCTCCCTGCAGCGGGCGGTTGTTTTCTCTCTGAAGGAGGTAAAACCGGGTGGGCGGGTGGTGAGGGGCTCTGGGGGGCGGGAGCAGCCCGGGTGCAGGGCTGGTGCTCCCTACGGGGCTGGAACCAGCCCCGGCACCGGGCGGGCTCCGGCGGAATGGGAGTTCGTGGGAGCCCGGTGCGGGGTCAGGGCTGTGCCGGCCCCCGTGCCCGGGGCCAGGGGAAGCCGGGCGGTGGTTGGGGCTGCTCAGACCTTTGTTCAACTCCGGGAATATTGTCTCGGTCCCAAGAGGGCCGTACAAGTGTTTCCTGCAGCGGCTTCCCGAGCGCTGCTGCGGAGCGGTGACGGCTGCTCTCTCTGCTCCAGCACAGGCTGCAGCTGCGGCGGGGGGGAGCTGCGCTCGCTGCTGCTGCGGGAGCAGCGCCTGCTGCACGGTACGTCAGGAAACTGCCGCCCTGCTGCCCTCTCTAATCACTGCTCTCTCATCACTAAAGCAATTCTTTCATCTGATTTTCGTTTGCTTTCTTTCCCTCCGTGTTAATGAAGGCACAGGGCTGGCCCTGGGAAAACTTCTCCCCCTCCCCGCCCCAACTCCGGGACTAATGAATTTGGATGCTGCTTGACTAACACAGCCCAAAGGCTCTTTTGCATGAGTTCTAGGGAAGGAGTTGATGTGGGTTGCAAAGTTTGTTTCCATTCTTGTTTTTTGGGGAGAGGGTTGTTTGTTTGGTTGGGTTCTTACGGGTTGCCCAGGCAGCAGCTTTGATTCTGCATGCGGGGGAGGCTGGGGTGGAGAGCACACAGCAGGGAACTGGGGAAAGGATAATGGGAGAAGGGGCTGCTCCAGCGGTGGGATGCTGGGCATGACCCTCCCCAGTGCCACTGCAGCACAGGCATACCACTTGCCGGCCCTGAGCCGTGACGAACGCTCCTCTTTGTCTCCTTGCATCCAGGGGAGGTTGAGGACACGGCTGTGCTGAGCGCTCTTGAGCTGGAGGAGCCTGGCTTGCTCGGGGGCTGCAGCCCACTGGGACCCCTCCGGATGCAGCCCCGCATCTCCAGCGGGAGCAGCTCCCGCAGCCGGCTCAGCTCCGTGACGCTGGGCAGCGAGGACAACTTCTACCAGAGCGGCGCCTTCGAGGACTGGGATGCGGAGAGCCTGAGCCGCCAGTCCAGCATGGAGGACGACTGTGTCTTCCGCGGGGAGGGGGGCGGCGCTGCCGGACGGTCCTCGCTGCGGAGGAACCGCAGCATCAGCAGCGGGTCCGTGTCCCCGCTCTGGGAGGGCAGCAGCTGCACCAGTAGTTTCGGGACCCTCCCGCGGAAAAGCAGGAGATCCAGTGTGCGAAAGCACCTGTTGAAATTCATCCCAGGCCTTCACCGGGCGGTGGAAGAGGAGGAAAGTCGGGTGTGACATTGCACGTGTCGTCCCTGCTGTTGGGCTCTGCTTGTGGGACTGCTGTGTGGCCTGGGAGTGAGGGCAGCAGCTCTCCCTGCAGCACGTGGTGAGTGAAACGTGGTGGCACTGCGTTTTTCCTCTCCTCACACAACTTTAAGACAGGACTGACGGCATTTGAAATACTCTGAGTTTTTAAATTATTTTAATTTTTAATCAGAGCACACTGTGGACCTCCTCATTAACGCGAAAAATTACTAACTCTGAAATGCGACCAACATTTGCAGAACTTCCTTAGCATACTTGTGTTAATAACAGTTTTTAATTGAATGCAAATTGACTTTTTAGCTATTTATTTCCTGTTACCGAAGTCACAGTCTTCCAAAGGTCTTTAATAGAGGCAGTGCTTCCACTGAAAGCAGTGACAGTCCCGCTAGAAAGAGGATGGAGCCCAGAGCTTTCAACAGAGAGAGGCCCCGGGCAGATTCTGAAGGGAAGGACAGGGTTTGCCCAAGCTGTGCAGTGGGTGGTTGAGGTGGAGCTTCCCACAGCCCCGCAGCTGCTTGGCCACTGGGACCAGTCCCCCGAGGGGCAGCCTGGGCAAGGACATTGGCTGGAGATGCTGCTCCAGGACGTGCACACTCGCAGCCCCAGGCCCCTCTGCTGTGCCAGTGCAGGGGAAGCTGGTGCCCATGGGCTCAGTGCAGGACCCGGTGGCAGGTGGCACCCATGTGACCCCTTCAGAGGGCTGTGCCAGAGACCTGGTCTCTCTGCAACCCTGGGGTGGCAGGAGATGCAGCCCCTGGGCAGGAGGGTCGTTGGCTGTTCACAGTTCTCCAGGCAGTAGGATTGATTTGATGGCTTATATGAGTGATTTAATACACAGAGGCCTAAATGTGAAGAAAAAGAGGAGTTTTATTCCCCTCTCAGGCAGCATGGAATTAGGCTGTTCCTTCAGCCCAAACGACCTGATTGTGGTTTTTAAACACAATTGGAAGAATTTAAAACATAACATCAATACCTCTTGTGACTCAGTGCCTGCAGTTGTTTACTGCTCAGGTTCTGCTGCTGCAGGGCTTCCTGGTCTTGTCGGAAACCTCAGGCTTAGCTCAGTAGCTTCCCTCAGAGATGAACCCCAAATAAAAACAGCCTGTTCCCAATGCTTATCTAATTAATGAATGTTGCTAAGCCAGCAGAATCTGGACGGGTGTCTGTCATTTGTCTTAAAGTAGGTGCTAATACAGGAAGTCTCCAGGAGAGCTGGGGGTGGTCAGGAGAGCAGCTTGGCATGGTTTTAGGTATGGGAATGATGTTCTGTCCATGCTGCTGAGCTGAACACCTGATTACTTTCATTTGGACAAGCTGGGATTAAAGGCAGATATATGGGTGTCCAAAAGCAACTGTGGGCACAGAAGAGCTGGTGAAGGTTGTCTTAGTGTCTCAAAGAGAACAAAAACCTCCAGCACTCAGAAAGGGACCTTAAACTCAGTCACATTTCGCAATCGGGACAGTGGCAGAGTTGGGGCTGGGCAGGGTGCCTTGGTCTCTTGTTTTATAGAGAGGAAAAAGGTATTTTAAACACTGTATGAACTAGGACTGTGTCACTGGTGGAAATTGGTGCAGCTTTATGGTCCAAAGCATGATTCCTTTTGGTGTGGAAAGTCAATTTGACATACCCTGGGAGATAGGTGCTTACTTTTAGTGTGGACAGGCTGAATGAGCCTAAACAAGCTTAAGAAACGCCTCAAGAAAGCCCAAACAAACGCTGGTCTCCCAGTGGTGGTGAGAGCATGCTGGGGCTGCTGCAAGCCAACTGCATCACACACTCAGGGTGGTGTAGAAAACAGGATGTGGTGACAGGCAGGCTCTGCAGCCGGCAGTGGGCCCCAGCCACCCAGGGAAGGGAGGAGCTCACAGGCAAACCAAGGAGCTCCGAGAGCAAAGCCCACAAGAAAGGTCTTTTAAAATGGCATTTCTGCTTGCAGAGAGCAATCTGGAACAGTCCCTGCTTTGCCTCGCAGGAGGAGGGTGGGTGTGTGGGTGATGCTGCGGGTCACGGGGCTGGGGCTCTGAGCGAGGGGCGCCCAAGAGACTCTGGACCTTCAGGGTCATTGAAGAGTTTGCTTGATGTCCTAACAACCCAGGGGTTACCTTTTCTCTTCTTATTCCCCCTGAATAAAGGGGGCAAGGCAAGTTTACTACAGAAAGAGGTGTGGCTGCTCTTAAGAATGCAATTCCTTTTTCAATTTAAAACTTTAATTTGCTGAATGCTACTGGTCGTGACCTTGTAAGGGTTCTTTACAGCTTAACCGGGTCTTGCCCAGTGCCAGGCAACCCCTCCCTGAACTCAAGATCCTGCCCCAAAGAGGGGCACGGGAGTCATGGCACTCAGACCCTGGGTTGGCAGTAAAGGGGCAGCAAATGTACTTGAGGAGAGGTTGTCTTTGCAGCCCAAGTTGGTCACACTGGCTCACCACTCTCTCGCCAGCCTTGTCCTGTTTTCATGACCTTTGCAATCTCTCACGGTTTGTTTTGGTTTTTTTTGCTGGGCTCTCTTGGCCTATTTCCACCCCCCCCCACCCCCCAAACCATGAAACAGGCTGTGGCTTCCACTAGGAGCATCTCAAATCCAGTGGAAAATCATTCTGGCTCCAAGTCTGTACCACCCTGCAAACCCTCCCCTCACAGACCAATGGTCCAGCCCTGGAAGCTGCCAACAGGCTGAGGAGCTCCTGCATTTCTGTCCCATGTCCCTGTGCATGCCAGGTTTTGCTCTGTTTCAGTGGTGCTCAGAGTGGGTGACATCCCTTCAGCCACTGCTTTTCTGGACACTCCTTAGGGCTGGCTCCTTGTCAGCAGGAAAGCAGCAGCTGCCTATTTTTAACACTGTTCAAACTGGGATGACTCCACACGTGCTCATGGTTTGTCACTAGCAGGTACAGTTTGTAACTGCATCTCTCTGGCATGTATCTGTGGTTTTGCAGACCCCTGCAACCAAACAGCCTGCCACATCCATGTCTCCCTGTTTCTGGAATGACTTGGAATTGCTGTGGCTCAATGATCACCGACTTTCAAATCCTTATTGTGTCTCAGTGTCTTTGAAATTCCAGGTGCTCCTTCTGAAGGACAGCTTGAACAGGAACTTCCCGCATTCAAAGTCACAGGGAAAATGGTTTGTGACAGACTTGTGCACATGGGGCTTGGTGCATGAGGCACTCACGTGGGGAAATGTGAATTGTTGAGAACTGGTCATGTAACCAATAGATGGCACCAGGAAATGCCTGTAGTGGTTTCAATATCTTTTTGGAATGGAGAAGTCTGGCAGGCAGGGTCCTGGGGAGATGGGGACAGGTCCCCATTGCCGTGGGAGTGGACATGGCTGTGTGCTCAGCAGGGCTCCCCACAGCCCAGCCTGCTGCCCCGCTCTGGGGTTAGTTGTGGGGTGAAGCCTGGTTGGTGTTTGCTCTGTGCTTCAGCCCCAGTGCATTCCACACCAAGGGGAACCCTGAGGACAGGAGCTGCCACACGGGAAAATCACCTTCGGGGGCTCTTTGGATTGTCTTGGGGATAGGGAAAAAGCTTCATAAGAACAGAGAGTAACCTGCCTCTCTCCAGCCATCAGCCTGGGCTGGGTACCAGCCTCTCCTCCTGAAGGCACCTACATCTGCATGTTGTCAGCTCACCTTCAGACCACATCATCTGTCTTTGACAATTTTTTCTAGCAAAAGGTTGATTTTATAAATCAGTTACACCAAACTCATTTTCATAACAATGATGAAAAGTTGTTGGTTTAAAGATGCAAATTCACAGATGAACAAAACCAGTGGAAAGGCTTTGGGTCCATTTCTAATCGAGGTCTGAACTTGACAAGAGGATTTTCAAATCCATAATCCCAAATATGTCAAAAATGTTGTATTGTTTGAACACAAAAAGTCATTCACAGCAGGAGATTACACTCTTACATAAACCTGGCTTTGGGCACCAGGGTTGAGACGAGTTCAGCTGTGGTCAGAAAATGCTGGGGGGGCTGCTTGGGCGATCTGCCTGCTTCCCTCTGCAAAACATTCCCCTCTTGCTCCTGATGGCTTTGGGTCTGACTGATAATTACTGGTGGGAGTATTAATCTCTCTAAAGAGAGTTTCCACTGCAGCTTTTGCAGAAGGGGCCTGTGCTGTGGGTGAGGCAGGGGACGCACTGGGGGGGTCCCACAGGGGACCAGGCAGCAAGCATCCTGTTACCTGGCTTACTTGGCCTTGGGAACCTGCCACCTCCCTTGCATCTGGGTGAATGTGGCTTGTGCGTTTGGTTTTCATCTTCCAGCTCTGCTCCCTGAGGACCAAGCCCTCGAGATGCCTTTCACTGAGCAACCTGGTCTTGGTTAACCTAGATGATCTCCAGAGGTCTCCACTGTGGGGGGATGCCAGGATGCTGCAATGCAGGGATGCCAGGATGCTGCAGGTGCAGTACTTGGCTCCGGCAGGACGTGTCCCCCGCGAGGCTGGGCGGGGGGCTGCGTGGCACGGAGCGTGGCATCGTGCCGTGCTTGAGCAGCCCCTGGGTTCCCTGACAAGTGCAAAATGTGTCCCTTGTCCTGCCGGCGGCACGGCGAGGTTTACGGCACACGAACCCATGGGGAATGTTAAGCGGGTTAGGTGGCAGCAGTGCTGGGGAAGGTGGTCACCCTCCAGGGATTAGGGGCAGGAACAATCGGTGTCCCTGTGACCAGGCGGGGACACAAAGAGCCGTTGTGCCAAGAGGACAAAATCGCTGTTTGTTACCACAGGGCTGACATGCTGAAAGACCCGCTCTCCACGCCAGCACAAAAGCTGCCTTGCTTCAGATTGTTTGTTTATGTAAATTAAAATGGTGCATTTAATTATGCAATGGGCCGAGCCTCAGCAACAAGGGAGGTGCTGATTGGGTTGCCCTGTGGCCGGAGCCCTCGGGCAAGCCCTCAGCACAGCCGATGGTGCCACCAGGGACCTGCTCGACTGCAGGGGAGACGCGCCGTGGCCGTGTGAGCAGGGGAGCAGAATCCCGGGGCAGGAGGGGTGAGGAGCTCTCCCCACCCCGGGGTGCAGGAGCAGGGCCCTGTGGTGCACAGCCCTGCTGGCGGGCACGGCACAAAGCATGACAGAAGAAGTCCCAGCTGCATCCACCATGCCTGAGTGCAATGGGAGCATCCCCCTGGAGAAGGGCCCGTGCCAGGTCGTCGGTGTCATCGATGAAATTGCAAACTCTGTGGGGACAGTTCCTTACAGGAATGCAGAGACCAGCCCTGATGCTCCCCTCGCAAAAGGAAATCAGGAGGAAAACAGGAATTCGTTGACAGAGGATGTAAGACGGGGGGATTTGGATGGAGAGAAGCAATGTGAAGGTAATGTACCAGCCTTTGGAAAGCAAAGCTCTGTTTTATGGATGGCCTTCTGAATAATGAGATGTACTACATGAGTTAGTCAACAGTCCCAGCCTCTAGCATCTGTAACAATGACTCAGAGTAATTCAGAGTTTAGGGAGAAATTTGAAGTAGCAGTTATAGAGAGTGTGATGAAAAGTATCTGACAAAAGAAACAAGCAATTTTAAAATCTGCTCTGAAAATCTGCTGCCAATCTGCAACCATTAAAACCTAATTAGTGTCACTAACTGCTCCATCCATCCATCCATTCCTGTGCTTTGTATTTCCTAAAGAAAAGCAAGAGGAAAGCGATGGGATGCTCCAGCAGGGATCAGCTGATATCCAGGACACAGGGACCGACGGCCAGGAATCGGAGGGAGGTAATGGAAAATAGCCATGAGTAGCCTTCACAGACTGGGACACAGAGGGGGTTCTTGGTTTTTTTTCATTTGGTCAGACCCTTATACTGTGGGGAGCAGTGGCTCATTTCTCAGCAGTAGAGTTGCTGCCCCTTAGGAAACACGGCTGGTATTTCTCTTCCTGAGGTTTCCGTGTATCTTCATGACCAGGGTATTGAAGCACCGTGGGGTCTTTGACTGGGAGATGCTTTATCTTCAGCTCCATGCTGGGAGCTCAGAGGATGACCTCTGCACATAAAAAATGTGCGCCCCCAAACCAACTCTTTTCCTGCCTCATTCACCAAGTGTCAAAACTCCCCAGATGCCCAAGTACCTGGCAGAAAATTCTCTGCTCTCTTAGCTGTCTGCTCCAGGGTGTGTCCCCTCGTTCCTAGGTGAAGATGGCAAACCCCAGCTGGAGGCCAGGCTGGAGCTGGCCCTGCTGCTGAGGGGAGCCGGGCTGCTGGTGGGCACTTGCTGCCTGGCCCCAGCAGCAAGTCAAAACGTAGGGACTATATGTACACACAGATGTACATATTTAATTGTGCTATGCAAAATGCAGCCCCTCCTCCTAAAAGGAGGAGGGTTTTTTTGAGTGTTATTAAAGGAGGAAAGCTACATCCCTCTGTGGGTGGGCTTTTGGCATTGCTGCCATCCCGTGCCTCCCACCCGTGGCATCTTGCCTGGCTTGTTAGTTTTGGCAGCCATGGGATGAGGGCTGTGGGCTAATGATGTTCCCCCCACTAGCCCGGGCCACGCTGGGGCCACAGGGCTGGCAGCTCTGCCCCACTCCCCAGCACCTGGCTGGACCCCTCCTGCCAGTTACACACCACAGGGCTGCAGCAGGCTGGCATTTTCTATATGTCAGCTGCCTCATAAATATGAAACCCTGCTCAGAGAAGAGCAGATTATTAAACTCCTCCTTGGAGAAGAGCAGATTAACAACCCAAAGTAGCTGTCGTGACACTGGCAAAGCTGATGTCAATGAATGGAGCTCTGAAAGATGTATGGGCCATGCCTTGTAAACAGAAACTTTAATTATGAAAAGGAAAAAATAGATGAACCTTTGTCATGGTAAAAATATTTCATAGTGGTGCAGAGGCTGTGAGGAGGTGAATCATGCTGGAGGCTTTCCCACTTAGAGCTGACATCCATATTCCAGCTGTGTTGCTTTATGAATGCACAATAAAACCTATTAAATGATCTTGCACAGCCCCCCTGCACTCCCCTCCGCAAGCTACAAGCACTTTATCTCTAAATTGCAGGCAGCTTTTTAGTACCTAACCAATTTAGTCTAATTAATACTTAGGACCCCACAGGCAAAACGTTGAATAGGCCATTTGTTGGACACTAAAGCGTCACTGAAGGCAGCAGGACATGGAGCAGATAGCCATCTCAGCCTGGTTGGCCACCTCTGATGGAGGGACATGTTCCAGGAGGGCTGTGCCAGGTCCTGCTGCACCCAAGCCCCAAGGAGACGGGACCCTCCAGTCCCGTGGCGGGGTCAGCAGCTCTGGAACAGGGAGTTTGGATACCTGAGCCCAGCACTGCTCAAGGCAACAGCCTGGGAGCTTTGGGAGAGCTGCTGGGAAAGGCACTGTGCAGGGCCCTGCAGTGGGACACTGGCCAGTCGGGAGGACAGGAGCAGAGCTGTGGGTGCAGGGGGGCATAGTGCCTCTGCTCTGGGGCTGGGGGTGCTGGGTGGCCCCCCTCCTTGGGCTATCCCATCTCCTGGGACAGGAGGGCTCATGGGAGGGAGGTTACGAAAGAGACTGGTGGTGAAAAACTTCAGGGCAGATGACTCCCAGAATCCCAGACTGGTTTGGGTTGGATGGGACCTTAAAGACCATTCGGTTCCAACCCCCCCTACCATGGGCAGGGACACTTTCCACTAGACCGGGTTGCTCCAAGCCCCATCCAACCTGGCTTTGAGCACTTTGAGGGGTGGGGCAGCCACAGCTTCTCTCAACCACCCTCACAACAAAGAATTTCTTCCTAATACCTGATATAAATTTCCTCTCTTCCAGTTTGAAACTTCCCCCCCCTTGTCCTATCTCTCATGCCCTTGTAAAAAGCCCCTTCCCAGCTTTCCTTTAACACCTTCAGGTGAGTGACCCTAGGAATGAGTTTGGGACTGTTTGGAGCCTTTCCAAAGCATTGGGGAACACCCGTGGTGCCAGGGCTCAGCCTGGAGCCAGGGGCACTCCTCATGCTCTGGAGGATGGGCGCTGGGGACAGGAGCTGGCAGCCACCTGGCCCGATGCCACACCAGGGGCAGGCAGGGCAGGGGCTGTGCCCGTCCTCCCCCTGTCCCTCTGTGTCCCTGCAGGGCCGGGCAGGGCTGCGGGCAGCGGGCAGCCAGAGCCGGGGGCGGCCGGCACCCCTGGGGCTGACAGCACAGGGGACGTGCAGGAGGAGGCAGAGGAGGAGGACACCGAAGAGGATGAAGTTCAGGTGATCGAAATGAAGAAGGAGAATGGCGAGGCATCCCCTCTACAGCAGCAAGACAGCGGCAAGGATGTTGCATCTGCCCCCACCAGCCCTGGCTGCAACGCCCAGGCCGAGAAACCCGGGGAGCAGCCCAGCCTGGGGAAAAAAAATGACATCTCCAGACACAGCTATTCCCGATACAACACAATCTCCTACCGGAGGATTAGGAAAGGAAACACCAAACAGCGAATCGATGAGTTTGAATCCATGATGCACTTATAAACTGAGGTGGAGAATTGCTTAACCAGCTGAGCGGTCACTCTGGTTTTGTTTTTCTTTTTTGGCCCCCCACAGCATGTCTCTTCATGCAACGAGGTCACTGCTGTTTTCCCCTTTTTATATATGATTTCATAATTCCCTGTGAACATTTAACATATTTGCTTTGACAGCAGGCAGAGGCACCCATAGTGCAGGAAAATAAATAATCAGTTTGCTAAATATAATGCCACTTCGTTTAAAGTTTATCCTGTATTTTCTACCAAACTTTTGTAACCATATTCAAACAATGGGGTGTCTTGAAGTGCCCGGGGCACCTCTGGCTGCTGGCACACAGGTCACATGTGCCATCAGCCATGCTGGTGATGAGTTGGCAGTGCAGTGTCTCCAGTGGCACTGGCCAGGGCAGAATGAGTAATAAAAGCAAGGGCTGTTTGTAGCCGCAGTGTCCTGGTGTGTGTCCAGGTCTGTATCCTGGGGTGTGTCCTGGTGTGTGCCCGTTCCTGCTGGGTTCAGGTGGGCACCAACAGCAGCCTCCTGCCAGTGACCGTCCTGGCCTGCCCTGCTCCGGAGGGCTGGTGGCATTTGTGGGCAGATGTTCAGGGCCAAGTCCTGCTGAGCCGGCACCGAGGTCCCTGTCCAGGAGGTGGTGCCAGTGCCTGGTGTCGTCCCCAGGGGCACAGCCAGCCCGGGGGCAGTGGATGCACACCCAGGCCTGGGAGTGCTTCAGCAGCCACCTGGCAAACCCTGACACAGACAGAAACCTGCGTTTTCCAGATGCCACCAGTTTGGACTCTCTCACATGACTTCTCGATTTTCACACTAACTTTAGATGCAAAATTTTAAAGATTTTTTTTTTTTCTTCAAAGCAGGGCAGTGTTATGCATAATTTGTTTTTGTGTCAGCTGAACACGACCCTTCTCCACTTTCAAAAGCCTTTGTGTAACTACAGTATTGTTGATGCGGTCTTTTTTTAACTCTTTTACAGACAGATTTGTCTTGAGTTGGGACTAAGCTTTGCAAATGTCATCCCAGAAAGCATCTGGGAAAGTTGAGAGCAGCTGACAAAGGGAGAGGAGGTAAGAACAAAGTTAGACTCCGACTCCAGCTGCCGTGGCCTCCTTCGGCCACAAGCACTTTTTTTAAGGATTAGTTTTACATCTCCAGCAGCACTGAGTATCATTTGGACTTTTCTTGTTCTACGTAAAGGCAATTATTTATTGGCAATGTGAAAAAAATAAATGGCAGTTCTGTATTGTACAAACCAGACACTGCCCTCATTGTGCTATTCAGACTTGTTTATTCGCTCTTTGGCTTGTGGAAGTTCAGAGGTTTGCTTGTATGAACTTATACTGCGGGTTTGTTTGCCTGCTGCCAGCTGCCCCATGTCACTCCCCTGGCAGTGGGTCCTGTAAGGGTGACACATTGCCTTAAAGACATGGCCATGGGCTGGGCTGTTGGGGCCTTGCTGACAGTGTGGGTGACAAAGTGCTGCTCCGAGCCTCAGCTTCAAGTATCTGCACCACCGAGTTGGGGCTGGCCCGGCCCTGGGCTGCCTTTTTAGCAAAGGCAGATTTTATTTTTTTTTTCTCCTTCTATCATATGTCTGTTTTTAACATTTGGTTTATACCCCAGGTGGCAGCTAAAACACACTGAAGTGCAGGGGTGAGATGCCTGGGGTGCTGACTGTGGGCTCAGGTTCCAGCTGAGTGTGGAGTCTCACCCAGACTTTCAATAAACTGGGACTAGTTTGTTACCCTCCTTGGCTACCAAAGTCTGATCAGCTGAGAACAGCAACCCTCTCTTGCTTTCCTTGGTAAATGGAAAAATAAAATTTAAAGTCTTGGGATACTCTAGAGGCCTTTCCTACAAACACATCACCTCTTGCCTAACCCTCAGAGTTGGTGCGATATGGAAATCAAGGGCTGTACAGGCAATAGTTGGGCAGAAACCGTGGCTTGTGCTCAGCCTCTGCACTGCAGGCAGCACCACTGCCTGCTCAGGGCACTGCCTGGGCCTGCCGGGAGGAGCAAGACCCCAACGGCCACGTCCTGCTGGGGAGGGGACAGTTCCTGCCCCTGTCGCACGCTGGAAAAAAATGCTCTGGTTTCTGGTAGACTGGTACAAGCTGGACATGTCTCAATATTGTGTAACAGCAGGGCCACCGCTCGCTGCTAGCAGCCCCCAGGGCACGCTCGGGTCTGAGCAAAAGACACTGAGATGGAAGTGAGCATTTACACCACCGGGGATCGGCATGCGAGTGACAAGCCTGGCAATGGGATGTGACTGTGACATGCCACCATTTGGTGTCTACTCAGTGACAAGCAACTGAATGTCAGCAAGCAGGGTTTGATGAAATCCATGTAAAAGATGACTGCACAAACAACATCTGTGTCATTTTCCTGATGGTGACTGCAGGCTAGCTGTGCTAAAGGAGGAGAGAAAATTGGGGAGACAGATGGAATGGGAGCCAACTGGGGAAATCCGTTGGGCCAGTCAGTATTTTGGCACACTCAGCCCATCAGACGCTGATGTGAGAGGTAATGTTATGCTGAGGCCTTCTGAAAAGCCAAGAGAGAGGTATGAGGAGTTTGGTGGACATGGGATGGCAGAGGCTTGGCTGTAGTCAGCAGCATGAGCCCCGGTGTGATGCTCAGCCCTCTGTTTTCCCAAGGGGATCCTTGCTTAGGGAGCAGCCTCCTGCAGTGGATAACAGGGGATGAAACCCTGCTGGGACACACTGGTGTTACAGACCCAAGATCTCTGTCACAGCAGAATTTACTCTCCTATCAAATCTGTCCCTTAAAAAACTGCTGATGGCTTTTGGAGATCATAGAATGGTGAAGGTTGGAAGGGACCTTCAAGCTCATCAGGTTCCAACCCCCCTGCTATAAGCAGGGACACCTTCCTCTAGGTCAGGCTGCACAAAGCCTCATCCAGCCTGGCCTTGAACACCTCCAGGCTTCCACAACCTCCCTGGGCAACCTATTCCAGCACCTTACTACCCTCATGGTGAAGAATTTCTTCCTGATGTCTAACTCTCCCCTCTTTCAGTTTAAAACCATTACCCCTTGTCCTCTCACTGCCCTCTCCAGTGAAAAGCCCCTCCCCAGCTTTCCTGGAGCCCCTTCAGGCACTGGAAGGTGCTCTAAGGTCTCCCTGAAGCCTTCTCTTCTCTAGGCTGAACAGCCCCAACTCCCTCAGCCTGTCTTCATAGCAGAGCTGCTCCAGGCCTCTGATCATCTTCATGGCCCTTCTCTGGACCCTCTCCAACAGCTCCATGTCTTTCCTGTGATGAGGGCACCAGAGCTGTACTCTCTATAATAAACGTTAAATAAAACATTTCACAGTAAGAAAAATATTTGCCTGTGACAGTAAGTTGAGAAGGACTTCTGGGGAGCAGAGCCTGGCCATCCCATGCAGCCTGGGCTGTCAGAGCCCAGTGCTGGGCCAGGTCTGGTTGTGCTGGACTCACCTCTGCAACGGTTCCCATTAAACTCGTGTAGACACGTGTGTGTGCATGCACACAACTTCTGTTTGCAGCCCCTTTTGAGGACAAGACCTCACCAACTCCAGTGGGCGTTTTCATCCACCCTGAGCACCGGGTGGAAGTTTGGGGTTGTGAGCTGTCCTGCTGGGACTCTGCCCTCCCTCCCCAGGGTGGAGGGATGCTGCGATGGGGAGAGCTGCCTGGGCCGTGGTGCTTGCAGGTGAAACTTGCCCTGGGACGTGCCACCCTGCCTGGAGCTGCAAGCAAGGCCTGCTGGTTTCTTCTTCCATTGCCCCTGGTTTATCTCGCCCGCTGAGTGGCTTATCGACCCTCATTTGCTGCCCATTATTAAAAGGCAGCTTCTTTGATAAGCAATCGATTGCTAATGGAACCCTGATACCATCTGTCAGAGGCAATGGGTCCTACAGGGCAGCATCCTTCAGTCACACCCAGCATGGGCATGTCAGATGGATTTTTTTTTAATGTGTTGGTCAATAAACTTCCATTTTCTGTGGAAGAATCAGCAGCCCCATTTGCTGTTTACAAGCTACAGAGCCCTGGAAGTATTTCTGTAGCTTATGCTGTTGTCTGGAGGGAACCCATGAAGGTTCACTGGTGGTGGGATGGGGGACTTCAGAAAATATTTCCATTTAATAATACAGAAAATTATTTGAGTTTTTGCCAAAGTCTCCCACAGTGTGGGAAAAACAGGCCTATCTGTTACAGATGCTGTTTAACCAGATGTGCTGCTCTTGGTAGTTCTGATCTCTCAGTCTGCTGGTTTAAATTACGGATTTCAATTATCATTTGGAAATGAACTTCCAGTTGTGTAATTGCTGTCACAAGTCACACGAATGTCCTTGCTGAATCCACAAGATGAAAACACAGCGTTTCTGGTTCGGCTGTGTTCAGTCTGCATAGTAATTGCCAAACTGCCACTTTTGATAAGGATTTGCAGTGTTGCAGGCATTTACCCTCAGGGCTTTGTGAGAGGGATCCACTTCCAAGCATGCCGGCTGCTGGAGGTGCTCTGAGATGAGGTGGTCAGTCTGCAGGGGAGAGAGACAGACTGTCAGGCAGCAGGGCTCAGGCTCTGTTTTTCCATCAAGAAAGCTTCATTCTTTATGGTCTGCCCCTTTTTCACATGTAAGCCCCTGCTGCAGCTGGGACCACCAAATACATTGAACTCACTGCTCGGGGTGAGCTCAGGCTGGAAGGGGTGACACAACTGCCCAGGCACTGGCAGTGCTGTCTGCACTCCTGAGTGGATGGCAATTTTCCTGTATTTCTCACAAAACACCCTGGCCTTTCTGAGCCTTGGTGCTGCAGCTTGGAAAGTTTGATTTTTTTCAGACAAAAAAGGAATGGGAGCTGGTCGATAGGATGAGTGTGTAATTTAGCTTATTTTCTTTCTTAAATTATGAGTATTTATTTCCTAAATATAAAATAAGCTATTTCATATAATTTTGGACAACTACTTACACCAGGCTGATGGAGATACAGTCACAATTCTTTCTTTTTCTTTTCAGTGCAGGTTATAAATATAAGTATCCATTCTCTTCATAAATGCTTCCTTTTAAAAACCCCCTGTGAGCTGAATGCCAATCGATACCAAGTAATCTCTGTGTGTTATTGATGGCTTCTCTGTACAACCAGCAGGTTTTGTTACTGCTGTGGGGGCAGCAGCCAAGCACCAGAGCAGATGCCTTGGCATGGCCTGCAGTTCTGTCTAGTTGTGCCAGGGGAGGTTTAGATTGGATCTTGGGAACAATTTGTTCCCCAAAAGGGTTGTCAGGCCCTGGCCCAGGCTGCCCAGGGCAGGGGTGGAGTCCCCATCCCTGGAGGGATTCCAAAGCCATGTAGATGTGGTGCTGAGAGATGTGGTGGCCTTGGCAGTGCTGGGTTAACAGCAGGACTCAATGATCTTAACGGTCTTTTCCAACTAAAATGATTTTATGATTCCATCCCCACATGGAAAAGCAGCAGCACCAAGGAATCAACACTTAATTTCAGGTGAAAAGACAGCTTTTGGCAGAGCCCCATCTGACCAGAGGGCTGGGGTACACCCCACGCATTGTGCCGGGCTGCGGCTGCTTGTCAGTCTGCACGAACCCAAAGGAGGGACACGAACCCAAAGGAGAGACAGAAACCCAAAGGAGAGACAGAAACCCAAAGCAGGGAGCCCGTGGTGCCCCCGGCAGCTCCTCACTCACCAGCTCAGGCCGGAGGGCAGCCAGTGACCTGTGCAGCCAGGTCTGGCCGTGGCCCCGTCCCTGGCAGGGGCGCAGACCCGGGGCTCCCGTGGCACCAGCCGCAGACAGGCAGAGCTCTCCCTGCCGGATCAGTCTCAGCCAGGTGTAGTTGAACTTCTGGTGCTGTGGGGAGAGACAGGGAGAGTTGTCACCCTGAGTGACTTCCATCAGTGGGCAGTGGGACACAAAACACAGGCTTGTGTTGAAATGTTTCTCCCCATTTTCACGTGCAGGCTCATGGCTTTACTCAACTTCCCAATTCCAGCTGGATTTGCTGGTTCTGGGGCTGTTGCACGGCTACAGGCTTTGCAAACAGAGAAGATTCCTACCTTCCAGCATTGTCTGGCTGTGTTCCCCGGTTGGGAAGTTTGCCATGAGCTCCTGGGGGATGGGGGTCACCACGGGGAGGTGGGGGAGCTCTGTGCCAAGCACTAAGCCCATGGTAACACACTTGGGATGCCGGGAATCCTCACCTCGCTGTGGACATCACACGCCTCCATAGCTAGAGTGGTGTTTTCTGTGGTGAGGCATCTTGCCATGGCTATGTTAACAAGCTGGAAAACAGCACCAAAATACAAATTCAGACACAGGTTCCCCAGAAAGAGTAGAGGCTGTTACACTGCAGTTCAGCTGCTGGACTTGCAGGACACTGACTGAGTGAAGCAGACGATGTCCCTCAGTCCTTGCAGGGGATGCAAATGCACACATGGTCTGCTGTGTATATTTTCCCACAGAGAAAAGCCTGAAACTAGCTCTTTGCAGAACTGTTTAAGGCTGGCTGAGACATTCTTTTTTGGACATAGCTAATATTCCTGTTTTGCCAATCCCCCAAACAACAGCTCCCAGCAGTTAACAACTGTGGAGTCCCTTCCCCTTGCTAGACCGTGAAGGAGGCATGCTCAGAGGCTGCCCAGCAGCATGGCAGGTTATATAGGAAAGCTGAAAACACAGGAGGGAGCTGGGCCAGCCCCTCTGGTTCTGGGCTGAAGCCCACCACACCACAGGGACCCTGGGTCAGCCTGCTCACATCTCTGACCCCTTGCAAACGTTGATCCTTCTCCTTCTTCCAGAATTTCTGAAGAACTTATGAATTAATTCTGATAAATAAATAGGCTATTCAGAAAACAGTTCTCAAGTAACTCTGGGTGGTCAGCACAGCTGGAATGTGCACAGCTAGCTAAAAACACGATTTTCTGCCCTATTAGATTTTGAGAATGAAGATAAAAGAGCGATTCAGGTGGCCCGAATCAGGACAATGCAAGGGCACATCTTGAAAATTTTCACAAACACCCCTGAAAAGCTGAAGTTTTGGTCCCTTTGAAAACAAAGGGCTCTCTCTATGGTCTAACTGCTTTGCACTGAACTTGACATGAAGTTTTATTGCTCCAGCTGGAACTAAAGAACTAAAACCAGGAATATTTATCAAGAAATTTTTTTAATGTTCTCCAGGCTATTCTGCTAGTTCTTTTTTTTTTTTTTAATGTCACTTAAGCCACTGTTTCCCTGCAGCCCCCAGGCCAACCCAAACGGAAGGCAAGGCGGGGCTGTGGGCTTGCAGCAGCGCCGCCGGGGCCTCCCTCATGCACCCAGACGGACTGACCCGTCCCCCAGGAGGCTCAGAATCCACTGAAGTGCCCAAACCCAGCAGTTTCCTACAGCTTTTCCTCTCATCGATGCTGCTGCTGCCACGGCATTCCTGGCACCACTGTTATTTTTCTGACAAACTAGATATTTTACTTGTGTTGCTGCAATTATAACTAGAATGCAATCAATCTTGCATCTTTTCTGGGCAGCACACTTGAGGTTTCTGAACGTTCCAAGCCGCAGCCGATATTCAGCTGAGGCTCAGGATGGGACCAAATGCAGAACCACGTTTTAGCCGCGTTCAATTCACCTTAACGTTGGTAAAGCGACAGAGCCGCTCCCTGCGCACAAGAAAAGCAGATTGCTGCTGCGCTCTGCTGGCGGCTGAGCACCGGTACAAACCCTGCCCGCACCGGTATGGACCCCGCCGGCACCGGTACAAACCCTACCGGCACCGGTACGGACCCCGCCGGCACCGGTACGGACCCTGCCGGCACCGGTAGGGTCCCCGCCTGCGCCCAGGGCCCACATGCCCCTGGCCGTGCCTGTGCCATTAAAAACCGAACAGGCTCTTTAGAGCGGAATTGGCTCTTGGAATCGCGACCCATTTCTTTGTAACACCAGTGGGGAATCCTGACCACCAGGACATACCAAATCTTCAGAAACGTGACCAAATGCCAGGGAAGCAACTCTGAGGCTGCGTGCCAGAATTGCTTCCAAGAGCCTAGCCAACCCTGGAAACACAATTAAGTGCAGGACAGCAAGTCATTGGAGTACGTACCAGCCCACTGGCTTTAACCAGGGGAGCTTCCAGGTCCGGGTAGATGTTCTCCAAGTACCACCTGAAGCTCTTGCACTGAAGCTTCTTTCGCAGTTGGATTTGTTGAGTCAAGTCGCCAACATACAGGTTCTTCAAGACTAAGTGGTAAGCGTGGCCATAGAATAACTCCTTGTACTCATCCAGCCAGACCTCTGCAACACGGGCCAGATTCCTCTCCACTGTCCTCACCCGATCTCTTGGGAAGGAATAAGGATTGTCGTTCCTGAAAATGTGCCCAACTCTGGAGCACGGAACAATCTCCACCTCTCCACCGCACATCCAGACCTGAGAAACAGAGGCCACTTTGACAGAAACACAGGCAAATGCCAGGTGCTGGCTTTGTGCAAGCCAGAAGAGAAGCAGCACAGTAAGCAAAGTGCCAGGAGGGATGGGGACTCCAGCATGGGACTGTCCCAAGGAGCCCTGGTCTGGCCCCAGGCACCCCAGCCAGGCTGGCAGGGATGCTGGAGTGCAGGACAGGCTTCCAAGAGCAACATACCTTGAATGAAATCTCCATATTTTCACCTCCCCAAACATCCAGTCCTGGGTCATATGTTCCTAGCTCAAAAAAATACTTCTTATCAATGGAAAAGAGGCCACCAGCCATGACCGGGCACCTGGGAGCAGAGAAGCCACATGGTGTTGTCAGCTAGCAGGGAAGTGTCTGTCCCCTCCCCTGCTTTGACGAGGGAACCATTGAGAAGCTGCTCAGTGATGGTCCTGAAGCCTGCACTGACAGTCAGCAAGCACCACCCTGTTTGTCACTCTGCTGCAGGCTGACAGGTGCAGTGTTAAAACAGATGCTGTTTGGGTGGCTTCACCCAGTCTGGAAGCTGTGATGGGGCACAGAGGGGGAACATGCAGTGGTATGAGCCCCAGCCCTGGCAGCACTGGCCAAGCACCAGCAGTGCCACAAGGGGCAAGAGAGGCTTGGTGAGCTTTGCCCAGGCCTGGGGATGTGGTTGCCCACACCACACCACTGCCTCTCTTCTTGCAGGCAAAGGAAGAACATTTGCCCTCAAAGGTGCCTTTGCTGCTAAATTATTAACAAAGGAACAGGCTGATTCACAAAGCTCTCCCAATTGCTTTTTTATTTTACCTTATTATATCAGTTTCCTTGATTTTATTTTTCTCTATGACCTCCTGTGGAATCTGCCTCCATCCAAAATTCATTGGCCAAGTAAAAATCCCACGCTGAAAGTTGTCCACGGTCATGTAACTAAACAGAGAAAAGATCGGGATGACTAATTCTGAGTCACATTCCTGATTGAAATGTCACCCTTAATGAGAGAAGATGAATATCTGTACATAATTAAAACAAGATTTTAACAAATTTTATCAGGAATCCTCTCAACATACTAGAAGTCATGAAAAAGGGGAAGTTGTGTGCAATAAATGCAGGGGCCACATCCACTGCTAACATTAGCTCCTGGTGTCCAGCAGCGTGACCTACCCCGTGTGAAGTGCTGCTGAAGGCCAGTTAGGAGGTCTGAGCCTGTGTCTTCTTGGGATTAATGTGCAGGTGGTCCCAATAGGGGGTTTTGCTGAAGCAAATGTTGGGTGTTGGGTTTTGCAGGGGTGCAGGCTGCCTTACCTCATGTCCTTGTCACTGATGACCTCGATGACGGGGCAGGGGACCTTGGTCCGGCTCAGGCGGACCCTCTCAAGCAGCGGCTCCAGCCACCCCACGTTGCACTCCACGTGTGAGTCCAGGAAGGTCAGGACGGTGCCTGCGGCAGAGGCCAGGGCAGCATCAGGCCTCAGATGCCCTGTCCCCATCCCCGTGGGGCTGGAGATCCTGCCTGCTGGGGCCATGCTGAGGTGCCAGATGAGCCGCAGCTCTTCCCCCCATCAGACCCTTGTGTTTCATGTACTAAAAACATGGCCTTTGGGCAGTGGGAGGGTACTAAACTGGAGATGGGCTGTTGGGCACCTCTGGGGGGCCAGGCAGGGCTGTACAAGGGCTTTGTCCTACCTTTGGCAATCTCTGCTCCTGCCAGTCTGGCCCTTATCAGGCCGTGCCTCTCCTGGAGATGGAGGATCTTCACCTTTGGGAACTGCGACATGTATCTGTCCAGCGGCCCCTTGAGGTACTCTGCAGGGAAGGAGAAGGAGAGGGTGAGGTTGACTTACCCACTTCATACCTCCTTCCAGAGGTGAAAAGAAGAGGGTAGATTTTCCCTGGAAGCATCTCCAGGACACACTAGGGTCCTTGGGTGCAAACATCTGGGCACAGCTGCAGGACTTCTGCTGCATGGCATTGTGGTCTGAGCCTGCTCCCTGGTGAAACTCCCATGTCAGTGCCAGCAGGTTTAGGCTGACGTTCATAGAATCATGGAATGGGTTGGGTTGGAAGGGACCTGAAAGATCATCTTGATCCAAACCCCTGCCATGGGCAGGGACACCTGCAGCTAGACTAGAGTGACAAGTGTAAAAATCCCTGTTGGAGACATGTCTCCTGTACTCTGTGAGGGGTGGGGGGTTTGGTCCTGGGGTTCACCAGGAGCTGCCCTGGATCTGTCCCCCCCAAAGGACAGGGCTGTGGTGGTGGCACTGTCTCCTGCTCCTGCACAGTGGGCGGCCACTCCACATTGCTGCAAACCTGGAGAATGCAGCAAGGGTGGATCCGTACCCAGGGCTGGGAGAGTGCAGGGACTTGCTGCATGCAGGAGACCTGGGAAGTGGAGAGCAGCAAACACCGGGCTTTTGGTGACGGGCCATAAGCTAAATCCCCATGGCCTGACTGGGGTAGTTCATGATACAAACCAGGTATTGTTTAAAGACTCCAAAATGATTTTTTTTTCTTCACTGCACTATAATTGCAATTAAAATCCAGTTGTGAATTTTTTTCTTTTTCCTAAAAAATATAAATTTTTTTGTGCTCTACAAATTTCATTGATACCTTCTGATTTTCACCAGGAGAGTGTAGCTGTTGCATTTCAAAAGCCAGTTAAAAAGCTCTGAAAAGCTCCAGAGGCAAAACATTTGCAGACAGATTTTCAGGAGGTTACTGCACTTGGAGGACTGCACCGCCGAGCACAGCTCTGTAACTCACCCACCCCCACCAGGTTTTGGCTGCAAACAGGCAGATCTCAAAGGGAAGCCACAGAGACAAAGTAAAGAGGAAATCCAAAAAGATGCTTTTGAGGGGAATGGTATGAACATGTCTGAATGATTATTTTTTAAATGAGCAAACTGAGTCTTTTTCCTCTTTTTTTGCACCTATTGTCTCGTTGCATTGTAGGCTCTTTGCATGCATGGCATGAGCTGTGAAGTTTGTATGAGACAGCACTTTCCCTAAAGAACCAGCAGTCGGAAAATTACATAATTCCTAAATTTTTAAGGGCAGAAGTCCAGAGAGAGCCAAAGCACCCCAAAGCAGAGGCTCGGCACCCCCTGAGCCGCTCCATGCACAGCCACTGCGCAGGTACAGCTGCCTGGCTCTGCACTGCTTGTACTGCAGCAGCCTGGGACAGGGTGTGCTGCTCCTCCCCATCAGCAGCTCTGAAATCACAGGGTGCTCCTCTGGGGACTGCACAGAGAAGGGTGACAGCATGGATTTTATAAATGCATGAGCCCTGAAGCCAGGACGCCCTAGGGATGCGTGGCTGGCCTCTGATCTCCTCATCCAGAAAGCTAACAGCACTGGCTGGGGACGTGCTGCAATACATCCAAGGGAGAAAATGTGATTTCCCTCTGCTGCTCAGAATTGCATTAGAGAACAAATCGTATTTGGGCCCCAAGTTATATTGGTTTCATAAAGGCAGAAGAAGCTTCACCTACCTTTAGTGCTGAAGTCATCCACCAAAATGACTTCTTCAATCAGGTGCGAAGGAGACCTGCTGAGGACGCTGTGGACGGAGCGCAGCAGGGTGGACCACACTTCATCCACAAAGCACATGATGATGGTGGTGGTTGGGAGATCATCATGAACCTGCTGCTCGGAGCACCTGCAACAACAACATGGGCTCACAGGCAATGGCCAGGCAACCTCCTGAAAATCTCCAGGCTTGGAGTTGGCTGGGAAAACGCACAGGGAGGGGGAAATGCCAAGTGTGAAATATGGAGGCAAAGCCCTGCAGTGGGATTTTGTTGGGACAGGGAGCAGAGGGTTGAGTGGCCGGAACTTCCCACACTGTGCTGGGGTCACTCTCCTGGGCAGCCCTGGGGACAGGACGCACTCATTCCTTTCCAATAGGGACCTCTTTTTAACTCCCTGTCCTCAGGTGATAGTGTCTCCTTTCCATAAGCAAACAGGGCAACAGTCCCAGCTCTGCACCACTGGCCTAGGGGACTCCTGCAAGGAAGGGATCCTGCAGTGCACCTGCTGGGCTTGGGAACCTGGGCTCTGTGAGACAGCCTTGTTGGAAAAAAAGCTTTGGTAGTCTGTGCAAAATGCAGGGAAATGGCCACTTCACAAAGGGTTGCTCAGCACAGCAACTTGTCAGACACGCAGACAGTGAGGAACAGTCACCAGTCCAACGTCTGCACCTCCCTCAGGGGACTGTGGAGGATGGGAAAACATTCAAGCATCCAAATTCCATGTATGATAGTACTGGCAGGTCCACCCCCCTGAGCACCCTATATCTCATGCCCCAAGCACCCACCCACCCTCCTCAGGGATGCCCCATCCTGGCTGATCGTGCCCCCAGCCCACACACAGGGTCTTCCCTCGCTAACAGCCAGCGGTACCATCGATGGATCTGAGGAGTGATACAGTTTCTCCAGTGTCTATGGGCTTGTCATTTTACTCTGTGACAGCCAAGAATGTAATGTCCAAGTCAGGCCTGTGTCTTCAGTGTTCAAACAAAAGGTGGATGACCAGCTTTTCTCCTCTTCCATCTACAATTCCAGTACGGCTTTGCTGTGGGCCAGTGGAGTGGGGCTCCCTCAGCTCTCCTCTCTCTGAGCAAATCCCCAGGCCTGTGGGACACCTGGCAGAGCTCCTCTCCCCCAGACCAACTGGCTGACCCCAGGAATGCCCATGAATGGCTGGGACTTGCCTTCTCTCATCACTAAGCTGAAGTCTGACAGCAGGTTTTTCTCTTGTCCTTCCAGAGCAGCCCTGTCCCTCCCCACACCTGCTGCCACGGGGGCTGACTTAACCACACCGTACCGTGCCATGCAGCAGATGACTTTTTTTTTTTTGTCAGGTCAGGAAATCTGGGTCTCTGTCTAAACCTGGATAACTTGATTGCCCCACAGAAACTAGGACAGGAAGCTGGAGACAGGTCAGAGGCATGCAGCACTGTGGTGTTGGGGTGAACTGAGATGCAGGGTTCCTGGATGGAGGCTCCCTGCCAGCCTTCTGGCCACCCCTGGCCTTCACTTGTGCGCCTTGTGTATCTCGCTCCTCTTTGGTGGGACCCTTCCTGCACACCCTTCTGCAGAGGCATGGTGCTCTGCAAGCACCAGCATGGTGAGCAAAGCTTGGAGAGCAGCCAGCACTGCACATGGACAGGCAGACAGGATGTGACAAGACAAAGTTCATGTTGGCCAAATTTCAGTGGTCTAGTCCAGCACTCCAGCAGGGATCAAGAGAGGAAGTGGAGTCTAAGCTGGGAGAGGCCAGAAGGATCGGGCAAAAAGGTAACATGCCATCTGGTACCTGGGAGCTGCCAGCAGCCATTGCCATGGGCTGCTCCTTACAGCCCAGTTTCTGCAGTGCCAACAGGCTGGGGCCAGAGCCTGCACATGATCAGGCCAGCGCTGGGGCACCCAGAGCAGGTCCTGATGGCCCCGGCGTGGTGGCACGTCCTGGGGACACACCCCTGTTTGGCCAAGGTGTTCCTGGTGACAGCAACGCTGTCTCCTGCTGGGCAGGTGCGTCATTCACCGGAGGCCAGCGGGTGCTCCTGGGGGTGGTTTCTGCTCCACAGCTCCGGGGCTTCGCTGCCAAACACCAAGTTGGTGCTGGCTTTGGGCCACCATAGCTCCTTCTGTGTGCAGGTGGCTTCTGTAGCCAGCATCCTCTGCACACCAGAAAGCAGCCCTAACTGTTGCCCTCCTTCCCAGCCTCATTCCTGCCCATGCAGGGCCCCACCTCGGCTCACAGGAGGGCACTAACAGCACCATGGGAATGTCTGTGCATTGTTCTGCAGGATAGCGGACAAATCACAGCACAACTCCCATCCCACCATGCCCGTGGGAAGAGGTACACAGGAGTGGGAAGAGGTACACAGGAGGGACTCTGCAGGAGGCAGGTCTCACCTGCCAAGGGGCTGAGAGACATTTCCAGCAGGAGAAACCAAGTTTAAGATGAACCTGCTGTTTACCTGAGCTGGCACCTTCCCCAGACCCTCCCTGCAGCTCCCCAGGCACAGCAGCCAGGGAGAGGCACCCCCCGAGCCCCATACCCCTCTGCCAGCATGGCACTGCCCACACTGAACCCTCTTCTGTGGGGACTTATGGAGAGGGGGTGTCTGTTCTGCAGTGCAATAGTGAGATTCACAGAATCAGCTACACATTTCATGGGGGCAACTGTAACCTAATGACAGTTTTCCAAATCAAAACTCAGTGTCCCTCCCCACATGTGTCCAGGGCTATGGGTCCCCTGAGCCATGCCAGCAGAGCAGGCACCGACGGTGGTGCTCTGCAGCAGAGGGGCAGCTGTGCCACCAGCCTGCAGAGAGATGCGCTCCCCACCTCTGCAGGCAGCAGGGCTCAGTGGGTTGAGACGATCCACAAACGTCACCCAGTTTAGCATTTCCTAACAACCTGCTCTTACCTGGAAAGGCAAAGCTGTCTCATGGCTAGCAAGCCTGAAGCATTGGTGTGCCCAGCAGCCCTCCCTGGAAGCCACTAAGCAGTTCCCCTGAGCATGGCACAGGTTCCTCAGCAGGGGAAGCAGATCTTACCCGGCAGGCCTGGTGTCCGCTATGGCGCGGTCGATGGGGATCAAATCACTGAGGTAGACATTAAAGTTTCCTTCTTTCCATCTGCTTTTTGCTTCTTCTTGTTTATCCTCAGGGACTGTAACAGGGTGCCCAAACTGGCCAGGAGCTTGGGGGTCCCTCGGGGCAAGTGTCACATCCATGGACAAGACCTTGTGCATTCCCAGTCTGCGGCCACCCGCCTGCTCCCACCGGTCCTCCCTGGTGGCAGGTGTCCCGGGAGCTGCTCCTTGTGTCATACCCAGCGCCCAGCTCTGGCCACCCAGCGCTGCAGCACCGTCACCTTTCCCATTAGTGAGCTGCTGCTCTGGGAGCTTTTCTTGGCTCTTTGTATAGTTCCCGGCAGAGTCGGACCCACGGCGCAGGGCTGTGGGGCTGCCATTGTTCATCTCCTCTTTGCCAACAAGGATGAAGTGATTTGAGGAGGAAGTTTCTTTCTTTGCCATGTTTGTCCCCTCTTGCCCAGGCAGGGCTCCCCGGGGCGGTAGGCTAGCAGCTCGCTGCCGGCTCCCGTTGACGGCGGGGTGCCCGGGTGTCCCCCGCCCCGTCCCCCCGCCCCCGGCCCGCTGTGCCGGCCCGGTGCGCCCGACAGCCGGCGGTTCTGGGGACGGGCGCTGGTGGGGAGGCGGCCGGGACGGCGGTGCACCCCGCAGCCCGGCTCTGCTTCCAGCGGGCTCCGTGACAAGCTCCTCCACTGTCTTCGACGGGGCTCTGCTCGCTGCCGCTGCAGTCCCAGCGTCGGTGACAACAGGCCTCGACGGGGCCCGCCGCATCCCCGGGGGCTCATCGCCGTGCCCTGCCCGCTGCCCCCAGCCCGCGGGGGAGGAGCCAGGGGGGCCCGGCGGCGGGGGTTGCTCCCGGCGGCCCGCGAACCCCACACCCCTGCGCCGGCCGCGGCGGAGCCCGGGAGGGTCGGGCCGGGGGCTGCCCGCGGGGACCTGGGGGCCGCGCCGCAGTCCTGTCCGTTCCTGCCCGCGGCCCTGCCCGCGCTCCGCCGCCTCCCGCAGCAGCCGCCCGCCGGCCTCGCCCAGGGAGAGGCGGAGCGCGGCCATGTCGAGCAGCAGCCAGACGACGGAGGCGGCGAAGACGAAGGCCAGCGCCTGGCCGCTGCCGCGGAAGAGCCTCCGCAGCCCGCTCATCCCCGGGCGGGCGCAGGGAGCAGCCCGCGGCCGCACGCCGTGCCCGCAGCGGGGAGAGGCGGGCCGGGGCCGCACCGGGCTGGGGCTGCTCTCGCCCCACCCCGCGCTGTAACCCAACACCGGAGGAGGCCCCGGCCCGGCCGGCTCCGGCCCGCACCTCCGCCCCGCCCGGCCTTTAACCCTTCGGGCCGCGGAACCGCGTGGTGGTCGCTCCGGCGGGCCCCGCTGCGCTGTGTCCGGCACCGCGCTGGGCTGGTCCGCGGGCAACCACGGACGGGCTCGAATGGGTCATTCCAGCACGAAGAGGGTGCTAAGTGCCTGATTACGGTGGTTGGCAGGTGTGAGTGTCCGGGCAGCCCGGGAGAACGCGGGTGCGAGCAGGTTCAGCCGGACATTGCACAGAAGCGGAGCCGTACACGTGTGGGTGCTGTGCGCGGCGGCTCCGCAGCCATCTGTGGGTGAAGCCTCTGCTGAAGACGGGGATGCTTGTCACTTACCCATCTCAATTACAGGGAACGGCGCCGGCCAAGCGGCGAAGCACCACAGGCTGCCGGCAGCTGAGCCCGGCTGGGTTAAAGAACGAGCCGGGGAACCACCCCTCCCGCTGCGGGCACGGGCCGCGGCCTGAGACGTGGCGGCTTTGCTGGCTGTGCTGGCACGTGAGGGCCAGGGCTACCTGCAAGGACCAGGACGTGGCCCCACTCCAGCCCGGGAAGTGCTTAGGTGGGCACCCTCAGGGCAGCCTCACTGCATGTGGCCAGGTGTGTCTGGCTGTGGTTGTGGGTTAACCTGGTCGCAGTGACCCCTGAGTGTCCCCCAGTGTCTGGGTGGCAGGCTGTGCGAGGGTCAAACTTGGTGAATTGCCCACAGAAGTTTTCTCTGCCATCCCACCACTGCCAGCAGCCTTGCAGGGGAAACCCTGTCACCACCAGACACTGGCCCACTGCCCCACCCGGGACACTCGATTCCCCATGCCAGAGTCTCCCCCCGTCAAGGAATGCTGTGTACCCCCTGAGTTGGGACAGCGTGGCACAGTTGGTGCCCTGTGTGCACAGCGTGGGTCTGCTGCACCTGTAGGCATGGGCAGGTTAGAGAGCTGCAAGATGAGTTGTGATGTGTGGGCATCAGCTGTGAAAACTCAGGGTACTGGCACTGAAGTGAAAGAAGCAAAAGCCTAAGCTGGTCAGTATTTTGCAGCTCTCTTAATCTCTAGCATTAATAAATTTAAAAGCAATGCACACGATTCCTGAATCTCAGCACAAGAGAGTTTTTAAAATAAAGGGCTCAAACCCACTGCAGTGCATATGAATATTGGAAGGAAAATAAATGAATGGAAAAAAATTACGTTCATATTTGTACTTTAAAAAGGATGGTAATTTCAATGTGCAGCCTATGGTTATACTGTGAGATTGAAAACATGTATTTTTAAAATAAAAGGCAATTCTGTTGTTTTTCCAACCCTTTTCTTTGTAAAGCACACTCCCTGCAGACGTGGCAGGCAGCTCTGATTTCAGCAGGGTTTGCATGTGTGCACAGTGCATGCTTAAGGACATTCAGTACGAGGAGTGAAGGATAAGATTGCAAAAGGACTGTTAAAAGGGGAAAAACGAGTAGCTGTTTGAAACTAGGGAAGCTTGAAGTCAAGATTAAACTTAAATAATATCTTTGGTTTAGAGATAAACATGTCAGATAAAGCATGGATAGTGGGTTAATTCACCACGCTGACACTGCTCTGTCAGTCTTACTTTATTTTCTTCCCCTGCCATTCCTGACTGTCCCCCCCAGCAGCAGGAGCACTCGAGGACCCACTCCAGCACCCGGCATGGCAGGGAGAGGGACCCCAGACATTCTTCTAAGCTTCAGCTTCATGCCTACAAGTTCTGAGAAAGTCGTTGCCTCTTCAGGATGGTCAGGCATTCCCTCTGCTAACTCTGTGCTTTGGCTTGCCTCCCTGGCAAGTAGAAATGTTCCAGATAGTTGAACAGATTCCTTGACACAAGAAAGCTGCTTTTGTAGGGAGGAATTAATTTAATCAAGGCTACCCCATCATTAAAATAATCTGAAGTGTCAGATGGAAAAGCACAGAAGTAAGCTAACTTGAAGTTGAAAACCCAACACTTTTCCCAGCCAGAAGTGTCTCAGAAGATGAGGTAACATTGTAATGTTACTCTGGGTCTCTATATATCTTAGTAATGTAAAAAATAATATTGTCCAAAAAGAAGTCATGAAGGAATGGTCTCTTTCTGAAGCCTGGCTAGCTTGATAAGTTGTTTCTTCTCTGAAGCATGAAAGACTGTGCAAAGCCAAAGACAACACCGTGGTCCACCGAGGGCAAGATTAGACCCCTGTGATTGATCCTATAATGCACAATACAAGGGTTCTTTGGGCTGAAAATGGCAGAAAATAATGAAAACTGGTAGTGCAAAAAGCTATCAAGCTCTTCCACTTGCCACAAGGCAGGATCTGCTATATCTTAATTACTTGGTTACCAAATGACTTAATCACAGAGCACCATAGTGCACCCTTCATGGGCATGCAGCATGGATATGAGTATGGATATGGGTATGTTTGCCTCCCTGGGCAGCACAGCGGGTGTCAGACCTGGAACCTCTGCAGTTTTCCAGGCAAACCCCAGCCCTGTAGTGAGGAGCAGAGCCTGTTACTTGTGCCTCAGTAGATGTTTGTGCTGCTGAAACAACCACCTGCCACCGACCTAGCTGAGAGCCTGCTCCTCAGTGCAAGGCACAGTTTTCCATTAAATCACATTCCAGCTAGAAGTCATTAATGTAATGAAGGAGTAGGTAAATGCACTAGAGAAACACAGATGTGTCCTACAGCATGCTGGCAAACTGCAGCTAAGCCTTCCTGAGTTACTGACTGTAATCTCTGTGGTGGGGTATCTTATTTCTCATTCTACGGAAAGTCAGTGGCTAAAAACTTGGGAAAGACTGAACTTTGAATCCCCTGGCAGTTCATTTGGGATGCTGGCCCATGTGGAGATTTTCTTGAAGCCTCCACACACAGCAATTACGCAGCCAGACAAAAATGGAAACTTTGGCTTTGAAAGGAAAGTTTACGGTCGTGTTCTGCAGGAAAACCGCAAAGCTGTGGATGTGGAAAACAGGGAAATATCAGGCAGTTCTGTGTTCACTTGAAGATTAACAACCTGAAGTGTACATGTCTATTTTTAAGGGTTTCTGGATTTTTAGGCTGACCTCATTATTCTGGGGGCGGGCTGATTTTTGGTGTGCAGTGGCTGCAAAGCTCTATTTTTAGGCAGCTGCACAGGGTATGATTTGGAGCAGCTTTCCCCGACACGCAGCTGGTTACATAAGGCCAGATTAGAGTAGCTGTTTGTCTTTGTTTTTTGTTATAAATAGTGGCCTAGATTCCCCGTGGCTGTTGTGACATACACCACTGTTACAGGGGGTGTGAGAATGCTGGCGGGGGTGGCCGGGGTATCCACCCATTGTGGGGGGAGCGCTGGAGCACAGGCACTGGGATTGGGAATGGAAATAGCAGCAGGGCTGGGTGTTTTGCATAGAGGTCATGTTTTGCTAATATGTGTCTTGTAGAAGCAGACAGCATATAAAAGAGGATGGTTAAAACCTGACCCAGCAATGTTTTTAAATTTCAAATTATGCATAAAGAATGCATTAAATTAATTAGGGAATTCATTAAGCAGAGAAGAGTAAAGAAACTAGTTAGCAGCGTGCAACATTTAGTAATATAAGCCATTTTCTATAATTTTTATATATATTTGTCTCATAACATTATCCTTTGATAAATTATTGCAGCATAATATGATATATGTAGCTTATTAACAGTTCCATTAATTACTATTAGAGAAAGACACTCTGAAATCTGGTACACATAAGAACAAATGTTGAAGCAGATGGTTGAAATTAGTGAAACGCAATTGGTTGCTGAACCCTTTTACCTAATTACATTATTACATCAAAATAGTTTAACTAAATTTGTCAAGTTGTCTGCAAAGCACTGGGATGTTTGGAGCTGCTGCCGCGGTGCGGGGCTCACCTCTGGACCCCAGCTCCCCCTGTGTCCTTTTCTTGACACAACCCTGAGATATCTGTTTTCTGGACAGGGAGCCATGAAATAAAGTTTGGAAGAGGCAACCGAAGCTGAGTGCTGGACACCCAGTGCCTGGGCCTGCTGGGGCACCTGATGTATGAACCTCGAGCCAAGGGCCCGAGCGTTTTCTGGAGCTGCCTGTTGTGCAGAAGTGTGTGCAGCTGGGTTCTGTGAACTGCTGCGAGGAGTGAGGGACCCCAGGCATGGCATTAATGCACCGAATGTCCTTTGTTCCTGCAGGAATACACTCCACGGAATACACTCACACAGGACAGCTCTGCTGGTGCAAACAGTTACAGCAGGGTCTTGTTTAGGCTTCCTGAATTCTCTCCTTTTGTACCTGACTCAACCCAAAGAAGAATGAAGCACACCACTTCCCTGTGTCCTTGCAGCCCAGCTGCCATGGGGCAGCCCCCCAAGGACAGAGCCCTTCGTCTCCCCCCAACTATGTTACCAGGGGATCAAGGGCTGGTGCCTCTGCTCTGCATGGGCTGGCCTTCCTTGCCCTGACCACAGGGAAAGTCCCCTTCTGCAGAGGGTCTGGACACTCCAGCAACTTTAAGCTCAAATTATTAACAAAAGTGTCAAAATTTGCAAGAAAATAATAATAAAAAAAAAATCACTTAGAATAACTTCAAAATAACACAATGTAAGATAAATTACTTTCAGAGTTATTAAAGGAAGAAACTTGGGAAAGAAACAACATTGCAACAGCAAGGACACAGGAAAGACAGTGTGAGGCAGCTCCTGGGGGGGCAGGGGGGCTGAGAAAGGCCAGCTCCTTCCCAGAAGTCCGAGGAAATATGTTTGTACCGTTGCTTATCTTTATCAACATCAAATCAAAGATAAGAGTCTCCCTCCTGAGTCTCAGCTTACTCCTTCATCTCTCTTTGAGGGCTAATGTTTTACTGTCTGGGGACTAAAGCTGCTGAGTAAATATATTAAAATGAATCACTTCTTGTATCAGTTTCTGTACATAATCTTTGAAGAGGGACATTTTCTCCAGTACACAGGTGGGTATTTGCTCCTAACTCTGGTGTTAGGACTTCAGCTCCCTGCTGCGTGCAGCAGGGGAGTGTGTGAGGCCGGTCACTTCTGCTCCCTGCACAGCATCTCCTCTCTAGTGCACAGTTAGTATTTAGGAATTTGTAATTTGTTTACAATATATATTTCTAGGAAATGCTCTTGAAATGTTTTGATCATTGAACTTGCCAATCCCTTCGACTGGGATATTGGCAGAAATTAAAACTAGCAGGGAGTTCAAAAGGGTTAGTTAACAGAACAGAAATGATTTGGTTTGGATGGGTTTTCCTCAGTATTTCCTTCTCTCTGGTGGTGAGCAGATGTTTGAAACCCCTCTATGGTATAGTAGAGCCCAACATAGTTACCTGGAGCATGTCGTGCTGTGAGCTTCCTTCCCTCTGGAGGAGGTGCTGTCCTGAGGCTGCGGGCAGGGCAGGCAGGACAAGACAAGCAGGGCAGGACACTGTGCACAGGTACAGAAGTGCTGCTCTGCCTGAGCATATCCCAGCTCCTCTGACATTGATTTAACACTTCCCTTTGAGTTACCTGCTTCATCTGTCCTGGAAGACACCTGGCAGTGTGTGCTCTGTATCCTCAGTTGATCATGAAATATGGTAATATTTTAAAAAATACTGTAATTGGGAAAGCAATGGAGAGCAGCAAATGTATATTCCTTTTATAATATTTTAACATGAGTGATCACAGAAATGGATTAATCTAAAAAAACCTCTCATGAAATCTGAGGTAACCAGGCGGTCATTGTGCTTGACAGCCCTGTCCCAAGGATGACTGAGGGTGTTTTGTTAGTTTGATGGCCATGAAACCATATGTCATGTACAGAGAGTCAGCACGCTCGCCGTCAGGCAGTCTGTCATTGTCTCGCTGGGCAGTTCCCATGCATGATGCATAAGAAAGTAAAAATAATCAGTAATCTATTGCAAGGCAGGGAAAGTAATCAGTAATGTGTAATGTACTCCTTTGGCTTGTCAACCCAAATGGTTTCCTAAGCGATTTCAAAAGCTCACAGGCCATTCAAAAATGCATTACTGGTCTTGTTCCTGAGTCCAAAAGTGTCCCCATTTTACACCAGTGCTGCAGGGAGGAACAGGCACGTCAGGCTGCCCCTGCCACCTCTGCTGCTTAGAAAGGAAGCAGCAAATAGCCAGGACTTGATGTTTTAAAGTTATTCTTCATCATAGTATGATAATAAACTGAGAAACTGATCCCTCCTGCTGTGGTTGGTCAGGACTAGATCTGTTGTGGGTGCTGTGGGCTATGTGGGGAGGAACACGAGGATGGCTCGGGCAGGAGCAGAGCACAGGGACCGGTGGGAGACGCCTTATTCCCCTTTCCCTTTCCCATTCCCCTTTCCCTTTCCCTTTCCCCTTCCCCGCCGCCGCGGGGGGGAGCCTTTGCCCGCCGGATCCACCGGAGCCAGCGGGTGGCCGGGTGTGAGCCGGGGGCTGCGGACAGGGGCCGGACTCTGCGGGCCGGGGGCTGCTTCCTCCACGGGACCCTGAGGGCTCCGGCACTCGCTGCGTACCATGGCCAGACCCCCCCGCGGTGGGATGAAGAGGCGAGGGTGAAATGCGCAGGACGCCGGCCGCGTCCCTGTGAACAACAAATAAAGGAATTTCACATCGCCCTCGCCGTGGGAGTCCGTTGGGATTTCGTAGTGACTGAGCCGAAGTGAGCTGTGCTCTGCAAAGACAGAAATTAAATAGATTTCCATGTGTTTTATTAGCTGTGTCAGGAAGTTTTGTAGCAGAGGAGTAACTGCCTATCAGCTTTCTGCAGGACACTTCCACACAGCTATGGAGGTGCTTTCATTCCCTACCCCACTTGTCTTGAGCTGTTTCATGGACTGACAATGTTCCTGATGTTCATATCCAGAGAATGATGCCCACCACACAGAAGTTGGCCAGCGTGGAAGAAGCTGATGACCTCGAGGAGAGATGTTTAAGAATGCTTGGAAAGATTTTGGAGCAGATGTGTTGCAAGGGGTATGAACAGACAGCCCCGGTCGAGTTTCAGGAGGCAGGAGAGTTTGTGGCTTTAAGCAATACAGCCCTCGGCAATCCCCGTCCTACACGGACAGGTTTCTCAAAGACCTGAAAGTTATTTGATCCGTAAGTGACTTAAAAATTCATTTGGGCAAGCATGACAGGGCTGTCGCAGTCCCTGGTGCTCAGGGCTGGTGAGGGTGGTAAGGACAGGCAGGAGATGCACGGCTGCCTGCTCTGCTGCTGCCCCCTCACACGTGCCCACCATTCGAAGTCTGTTGCCACATTCAAACACCCCTGTCTGTCCTCTCCCCAGGCTACCAAAAAGTTCCAAACTTCATATCTGTTCAAAAGGAGTCAGGCAGAGTGGCAGCCTTGAGTGAACAAGCGTTTCAGCTGGCAGAGACTGGAGCAGTTTTGGAGTGCAGGTGCATTTTAGCTCAGTTTTAAACTGAAGGGAAAGGGGAGTGAGGCTCAGAGCATATGGCTTACCGATGTGTTTGGAGATGGGCATTTGCTCTGTTTTCCACCTGAATAAATTTAAAGTCACAGCTGAAATTAACATGTCACATCTTCATTTGGATGTAACACACTGCATGTGGATGCCATCAGACCCGTTAAATAATTAGAACCTGGCACCTCCACTTAAGCACAGCTGCTAATTCCAAGTCATGGTGCTTAGCTTACTTCACAGCAGTGCTGGAAATAAGGGCACAGAATTGTTGACAGCGGATCTTTTATATAAATTTAAGCAGATTTGTTTACCTCTTCCTTAATTAAAGTGAATGTGATGAGCTCCCTTTTCTGCCTTTGGAAATGTTTTCCTTTAAACATAGTGTTTGCCCCATGAGAGAGCCTGCCTATATGGTCATTGGTTTAGTAGAACTGAAGTTAAATTGAAGTGTTTCAGAGCATTTATTTCTTTTTCTCTTCCTCTGAGTCTTGGCTTTTCTCCCAGAGGAGTTACAGAGGGCTGAGGGAAAGGCTGCTCTGCATGCTGGCTGGAGGAGCCAAGCGCCACCTCCTTGCATGTCATCTCCTTTGGTTCTCCAGGAGACCCAAGAGGAGGCTTCTGGTGAGGCTCGACCAGCCAACAGCTCAGCACCAGATAACACAAACCTGGGGGATTTGTGAAGTACTTCCACCATGCAGATGGGACAAGACCTGAAAAGTGAATGCACAATTATTCCACAGAAGTCCATCAAAATCATAAAGAGCATAATTCACAACAAATTCCAGCCCTGCTATGAACCCTGAACCAGTAATTAAATGATCTCTCAATTTTTTAAAGAAGCCTATACCCAGTGGGTAAAATAACTATCTTAACACCATGGTGCTGCTGGGAGTTTTCTCCCCAGAAGGGTATCAGGTGAGCCTAGATGGCTGAAGGCATCTCCGGTAGGTTTGCAAGCCTGCTGTCATGCTGGAGGTCGCCTCACGTGGGCAGAAGGAGAGAGAACATACAAAGCACGAAAAAAGCTGCAAATGCTTGATTTCTCCCTGAGCATCAGAAGGCGAGTGGGTGGAGGGTGGGTGTGTGCCGACTGAGTCATGGCGCGTGGCTTCGTGTGTTTGGGTTTTAATTATCCACTCCGGGAGCCTTCAGGAAATCTCCCACCTTTGTGCTCCTCCCCTCGCTCCTCTCAGGGCACTGGCACTGCCGCTGTCCCCAGCTCCTCATTCGGGAGCCCTGGGCTGGCCTTGCCCCTGGGCAGGCTGCGTGCCCAGTGCCTCTGCTGGCCCTGGCACAGCCCCGGTGGCAGAGCTGGGCGAGGGGCTTCCCCTTTACCTAGCCTGGCCCTGCGCCATCCCAGAGATTTACCTAGAAGGTGAAACTATGCAACAATTGGCCGATTTATTAATCACAAGCACCTTTCCATAAGCAGGCTGCTGTGTTTGGTACAAGGCCTGGAGCTGCGGTGCTGTGCGCAGGGCACGCAGGGCAGGCTGTGGAGCCTGGGAGCTGGGAGGGTGGCTGAGGTGCTGCTCTGTACCTGCACGGCTGTGTCAGCCCCGCTACAGGCAGCAACACCCCCGCAATGTCCTTGGTTACAGCACCACAGGATTCCTGGGAAACCTTCTCAGCAAAAGTGCTTTGCGAATGGCAGGCACAGTTCTTCATTCAAGGTGCTAAAAATTATTCTGGCCAGCTCTTCCATTGGCTTTCCCTAATGCACTGGACTCTCCTTATTCATGCAAGGGTTGGATCTCAGGGTGAGATCCAAGTCCTGCTATCCCAAGTGATGCAGGGAAGTGGGAGGTGGGTGCCCCTGCAGCCTCCTGACAACCCCTCTCCTCACAGGGCTCCTTGCTGGATACTTCTTTTCTGTACATTCTCCACCACTTAATGAGCCAAAACTTAGTCTGTAAATTCTGGAAATCCTAGTTCAATTTCAGCACAAAAGGTGCAGACCTATGTCCCAGATGCTGCAGGACTGTCCATGCCACTCCAGCAGGGACCCGTGTCCCTCTGCTCCAGCAGGGATCCAGGAAGGGGCTGCCAAAGTTTGCAGTGCCATCTGATTCTGTCCCTTCATAGCTTCTATCAGAAATCTGGCAAGAGGGACTTTTCCTTGGCCGAGCTTTGCTGTTAACTCTTCCACTGGGGGGAGAGAACCAGTGGGAGCTATGGAGGAAACGAACAGCTCTCACAGTAACAGACAGGATGACATCTGAGGTTAGCAGGGCTGAGCTGCAGAAGATGAATGGTGCTTTTGTTGAAAAACCATCATTCAAAGAGCCAGAAGATTAGTTCTTTCAGGTTGCAAAGTCAAACACTTTAAACTTTGGAAATAGCAGGGTTACTTTGCCTCTTGTTGGGGGCCTACCACAACACAGGTAACTCATTGCAGGGCTGGGGGAAGGGAAAAAAATCATTACTTGGGATCTGGATGTCTGGGGAGAGACTAGGAAATTTGTACAAACAGGCAGCATGGAGAATTATTAGCTCCAAATTAATCTCATTCAGGGCACTTGGGAGGTCTGGGAACAAATTCAGATTTGGTGGGGTATACAAATGACCTAAAAATGCAGATGAACCTTCAATATCATAGCATCATCTTTAAAATAAAAGCACTGGATTTCTGAGATAGGCTCGTGGGTCAGGGGCAGTGACTGACCCAAGGGTTTGGTGCAAACACTGAATTTATTGCTTGTGTCCCCAGAGGTGCCAGCTCGTGCCAAAGCTCTGCCCTCCAGCAGCTCTGGCTGGGGGTCTGGCTTTTGCTACTGCTTCCTTGGGCTTGCCCTCCCTGCCAGAAGGACGGGGGGGACCGGTAGCACAAAGATGGTGCTGGCTGCCCATCTGAGCCACTGCCAGCAGCGTCCTGGTGGGAAACCAACCTGCCATATGGTGAGTAGGAAGGAGAGCATCTGAGCAGGGTGGTCGGCAGTGATGCAGGACTGTCTATGACCATCCCAGGAGCTTGTGAGAGGAAGGAATCCACGCTTGGAGTATCGGTGCAATGCTGTCCTGAGCTTATGTGCATGTGGCAGAGGACATACACTGCTATGAGTCATTGAGAAATGTAATAAAAATAGGTTCTGCTCCTGTGTAAAGAAAACAGGTACTAATTAATCTGGGTACTGGCTATGGCACAGTGTGGAGGGGCTCACAGGCAGGGGACATCCCTCGACACACTGCAAGGGGCTCCCAGCACTGCTGTGTCCAGGGAATAGGCAGGAAGGCTGGGAAACCCAGCGTGATTTCAGCTGGAAAGGCTCTTCAGATATTTTCTAATGCTATTTGTAATGCATATGCAACTGAGCAGGCACACTTTTTTTTTTTTTTTTTTATTTCTATTCCACAGGAATTAAATTAATTTTAGAAATGGCACTATAACTATTTTCCTGCCTCGGGGACCATTTGTTTTAAAATCATTAAAGATTTTTATATGACACTGAACTGACATTTGATGTGAATAAATTAAGGGAATTAGTATAAAACTGCGTTCTTTCTTCTCAGGCCTCCCAGCACATATCTGCATGTCCATGCGGTGAGGGCAGCCTGCGGAAAGGCAGCGGGGCTGGGTGTCTATGCAGGAATAAAGCCACAGCCCCAGGGCAGGGCGGTGGCTCCTGCGCCGGCTCTGCAGCTCTGGGCACATCCTCAGGGGGCAGAACCCACCTGGCAGCCCCCGCAGTGCTCGGGGTGCTGCCCCCCCAGGGCATGGCACCAAACTGGGACCCTGTCACTGCCCAGCTGAGTGCTGCCAGCGCTCCTTGGGCTGTGACCTGGGAAATGGGCTCAGCAAATAGCCACAAACTCCTGCTTCCTTTCCTGATGTCTGGAAAACTGGCCTTCCTTTGCAGACACCCGGTTGCTGAAGGCTTCCACAGCTGGCAGAGCCACAGCCACCAAGATGTGACCTGTCTGAGGCTGAGGAGAGCGGGCCTGGGACAGAGCACAGGGAGCTGCTCCAAGGGAGGAACGAGCAGGACACACACTGTGGTGCCAGACAGACGGATTTCCCAGCTATGGATCATGGAAGGAAGCGGGCGCAGCCAACTCCAGGGCTGGGGGCAAGTGCAGGGGGCAGGCGCAAGGGTGCAGGGTGCGGGCAGCCCCACCAGGCCATGGACAGAGCCCACAGACCCGGCTGGGTGGCTGCCATCCCGCAGAGGGACACCAAGCTGTGACTGTCCCAGCACACGGGGGGGCTGGCAGTGGTGGCCGGGTCCCTTCACTGCCCTGCGCTTCCCACCCCAGCCGCCTCGGCAGCTACCGACACCCAGCTGGGAGGGGAAGGAGAGGAGCTCGTCAGCTTTCCTTCTGTCACCTCGCACTTGTACAGCAAAGTACTGTTAATAATAATTTAAATGCTTTGGTTGTCAGTCACTGCTCTTTCTTTGTAAATGTTACTCATTTCATAAATAAATCAAAACCTGCAGACCTTAGGTTTTCAGAAACTTGAATGCTTTTGTTAAAATTGTATGAAGCAAATTCACAAACACATGATTTATATTATCTCAGCACAGCACAGGAGATGATAGAATATACTATTTAAATTAACTTCTCTCCCAACAAATGAAATCAATTCTGTTCTTAGGTTACTTTTCATCTGCCTTTTGTCTTGTTGCTGAATCTTTTCTATTTCTTTCACTCATTCATCTATTGTGCCCTTTCCTTGATCTGATAGCATTAAACATATAATTAAGTCATAAAGGAGGGAACTGATGAGTATAGCAGATGGTAATTGCTTCCTACATTTGAATGAAATGATATGCATTGCTACAATTTACAGCTCTCGCCTCATATTTTATTCAGGAACCTTTTATCTCTTTTCCTGCAGAATTATTCTGCAATAAATTTAGACATCTTATCAATAGCTTGTGTGATAGTAGCAGAAACGGGGAAAAACTGAACTTTGTGCATCTTAATGTTTAAAATAATTTTCTACAATAATTGAATTATCTACCAGCAAATATCATATATAGAACCTGTCTGACTTGGCTGTTTTCCTTTTAAAAGCTTACCCCATGATTAGAGAGGAGAACTGGCTTGTGTAATTAGAACTTGGAGAAGTAGGAGATGCTGGGAACCCAATAAAGCCCTGTCTCTTCTGGGCGAGTTTTATTTTCCAATGCTCTGAGGCTGTCGCTGAGTCCAAGGTGAGGTCACGGTGCACGCCATACTCCTCCACACTTTGAAGTAAAAAAAAAAAAAAAAAAAAAAAAAAAAGAGGTGGAAACTTACTTGCTCTGCAAACTCAGACCGCCAGGGTTGCTGAGAGCTCCGGGCCCGCAGACACCACCAGCAGCAGCAGCAGCAGCAGCCCTCAGCCCCGCGGTGCTGCCGGGGCTTCTGCCGCTGCCCGCTGCTCTGAGCGACAGAACTGGTCACTCACACAGAGAGGAACAGGCACATGGCCAAAAGAAAGGCACGTAGACGAGAAAAGGGATGTTTTGGGGAAGAACAGCCACACTTGGATACAATTTGTTAAAGAGCCAAAGGGGTCGTAGGAGAATAGGCAGCAGAGCATAATTAAACCAGCTGGTTTTATCTAGGCGGACAAACTGGAAGGAAGAAGAGGCACATTAAAAGTTAACTTTCTGTTTTTAAGTCTAAGTTCAGGACCAAGAGTCCTTAGTTCCGTTCTGTCTTAGTTTCTATTCTTAGTTTTTATTCTATTCTGCTCTAATCTGTTCTGTTCCGTTCAGGTCTATTAGTTGGTGCCACTTTGGCCCTGGTCCTTAGGAACACAGCCCACTGCCATCCTGCAGGGCGGGCAGGAGCCGGGCAGGCTGAGTCCTGCTGCAGCTGGTGGCACTGGCGTGTGACATCGTGTGCCTGGCAGCAGGTTGGGGCTCGGGAGCTGGGTGTGACCCAGGTCACCCTGGCAGGGGGACCCGTCCTCCTGCCAGTGCAGCCCCGAGGGCAACGGCTGGTCTCACACCAGCATGATTCGTGCTGCTTTGCTCTGGGCGTTTTGTTGTCCTTTCCATTTTGTTTGTAGACCATCAGGCCACCTTTGGGGCTTGGAGGACTTTGTTACAAGGTGTCTCCAAACCTCCCTGGAGCCAAACTCAGCCATGGTGTCCCATCCCAAATACCCGTGCCCATCCCAGACCCACAGAGGGCTTTCCTTCGCCCTCTGGAGCCTGTGGAAGAGCAGCAGAAACCATCCCTGCCAATCCTCTATCATTTCACACTTAAAAGCTGACATTTCTCAATCACTGTTCCTTTGGAACCTCAACATTCAGATTGTTTTGCAAAAAAGAGGAACTTTTGGTAACAAGCACAGTGGGATTGCCTGGGCTGGCACCATCGGAACAGACGTGTATGGTGGCTGGTGGCAGGGCTCTCAGCCATGCCCACACTGTGCCTTGGCCAGGGCCAGCTCCTGACCTCCTCTTCTGCTGTGCTGACAACACTGGCAAGATTGCAACATTTTCTGGAAAAAAAATGGCTCCATCTTTCTTTTTCATAACTGATGAAGTGGAAATCACATCGCTATCTTTGGGGTAGTCCAGCTGTGAAACAGCACAAGAGGAGAAACCCAGGCTGGGGAAGATGAGGAACATTGCAGGCAGCCCAGGCCAGCGAGGGAGAAGGATTGAAGGATGGCCCCTGGCAGCAGGACAAATCCCAGGGGGATAAGGCAGCGCTTATGCTGACACTTCTCAGGATGGAAATGGATGCAGCCACACATGGTCATGTTCTTTTTTCCACAGAAGATTGTTGTAATAGTATGAAATGCAACAATATTGGCAAGAAACTGGTCTTTATGTCATTTCCCCTGTCATCTTTTTTATTAGGTTAAAAGTGTGATGGATAAAAGTAACTTCCTGGTGCTCTAGCCTCGGCTGAGGCAGGGCCAGGGGTCACCCCTGTCATTACACCTTGTGTGGCTGCAGCATCCACAGGGCTCCAGGCACATGGGCTGGAACAGTAGCAGCAAACCTGGGGATAAATATCCCCCCCAGAGGGGAGGGCTTTGCCCCGGGGGCTTGCACAGGGGGCTCAGCTTTGCTCTGCTTTGCCCTTGCCTGACACCTGGGAAGAAGCCGGACTGTGTGGAGCCCCTGGGTAACATCCTGTGAGCCAGGCCAGCGCTGGGCTTGTCCCTCCTCTGAGGTCACTGCTGGCTTTCACTGCTTTTTCTCAGGATTTGAATTTTTGGTACCTAAGCTGGTGCTAAAAAGCACCACAAATGTTTCAAAGTTATTTCTTTGAAATATAATTTCTGCCATATTTATCTAAAATTGGACAGTTGTAACAACTTACAGCTGCAGCTTCTGTTACTCCAGCGGACGTTTCAGGAGTGTTTCATTTGCAAGGTGAGGCACTGCTGCAAGCATGGCATTGGAAAGCCCGAGTGCCTGAGCACGTGTGGCAGCAAACCCAGGAGCCAGCAGCACAGGGGGCATCCTGACTTCCCATTGCTTCCCTTCTGCAGAGCGAGGCAGGAAAGAGTTGTCAGTAATAATTTCCTGAGTGATTTTTAAAAACCCGTGGACTCCCTCCCTTATTAGTTTCAATAAAGAGTCCCTGCTCCCTGAGCTTGCTTGGGAAATTATTACCCATCAGCAAGACAGAAGACAAACATAGGAGCTATTGACAGCAGTGGAAATGAAGCCACTCATGATGGCTGTTAAGAGACAAGTGTCACCTTTTTTCCCACAGTCCACCTGGAATTCAGTAGTTTCTGCAGATGGGTGTGCAGACACATCCCTGGGACCCCACCAGAGAGCCTGGTGGGCACCAGTGACACCCCCACAGTGTCACACTGCCACTGCCACGCGGATGGAGTTTAACACAACATACGTGATTACCAGCATTTTATGGAACTTAACTTTTTCTAACGTTCAGCTCAGGAAAAATCTAGTCATGATGGCGAGGCCCCTCTGTTTGCAGAGAAAGGAGGGGGACCGGAGTAATTCGGATCTGGGGGGCTGCTAGGCTAAATTTACAGTTGTGTGCGGTCAAGCTGCTATCAATGCCTGAGAGTTTCCAATTGCTGGTAATAGACGGGGGAAAAAAGATAATGTGTTTGATCGATCAGCATGGACAAATTTCATTTAGGGGATCAATAACAGTTTATTCTTGACAGAGCGAAGGGACCACATTTATTTTTCCCTTTGATTGAATAAATGTTTTCAATGAGACTGCAAATGTGCAGCAATCCCACTCATCTCCTGACTGGAGGCACAGGCTGCTGCTGCTGCCAGCAACGTGTTCAGCCCAGCACAGAGCCCAGCCGACGGCCAGAGGCTGCAGCTGCTGAGTGAAACTAATGTGCAGTTTATTAAAACAGAAGCCATCGAAAGTGCACGGGCTAGTTTTCCTGACTCCCAGCAATGCAAAATACCAGAAAGAGATATCACTTGGGCACATTTTTCAAGGGTGGGTAGAAAAGGGAAGAATTTTTTGTTGTTGTTTTTTTCCCCATTTTTTCTGTATCAGGTGTAATTCCTTTGAGCCTCTGAGGAGATCTGTGGGAAGGTAAACATGCAAGAGAAAACAGCTACGACTCCACTCACATTATGTTGCCTCCTCTCCCGAGCAGCTGCTATTCTCTGTGCTCCTGAAGCAGCGGGAGGGACCGAGGGGCAGATGGGGGGGTCCGCAGGTATCTGCAGCCCTCACACCAGCTTCTCCCATCAAGGGGGTCCACACCAAGTGATGTGGGGACATCTCACCTTCTCCAACCTACCCTTCTGCCTGGTGAGCAGTGAGCACTCCAGGATCTTAAAAATCCTCATCAATTCCCCCCTGGAGCAGGCCCCCCCCGGCAGAGCAGGCAGAGCTGGTGCGTGTCTGTTCACAGCCCCTCACCAGACCCACTTCAGGAACATCATATGGATATTACTGGAGGACTGCCAGTTTATCATGGACCCAGAGGGTCACCATGATGGCCACGGGTCTCTGGGGGTTTGACTTCTGCAAGAGAAGCTTTTAATTAGCTGGAGAAGTGTGACAGCCACAGCAAAAGATCATAGGCTCAGTGAGTGGTTTGGGTGGGAAGGGAGCTTAAAGATAATCTCGTAGCTTTCCTGTCACCCCTTCAGGCACTGGAAGGTGCTATAAGGTCTCCCTGGAGCCTTCTCTTCTCCAGGCTGAAGCAGCCCAGCCCTTCCAGCCTGTCCCCATGGGAAATGAGCCAGCCCTGCTCTGCCTGTGTAGCCACAGCCCCTCGAGGTGTGAGTGAAGGCCCCAGCAAGGCTGGCTGGTGGCTGCACCTCAGAACAGCTCCTGCCAGGACCTGATGGTGGGCAGCATGTGGGGGCCTTGCAGAAGTGTTCCCAAGAGGGGGTCATTAAAGAATGTACTTGATGAGCACAATGTTCACATTGACTTTGGCTTTCCCACCCAAGGGAGTTCTCATCTGCCTCCTTCTAGGTTTGAGCTTGCTCTATCGGACTGAAGACAGACTTGCAGTAATTGGCTTTTTTGGGCCAATTTAAGACCTGGAGCAGGGCATGGACTGGGCAGGCAGACCCTGCTGACTGAGCACCAAAGCTCTGCAGGGCTTCCAGGTGCAGCTGCTTTTGCAGCAGGACTCAGGTTCGCTTGGGGTTCTTTTTCAATGCAGAATTTCTGCCCCTTTCTGTTGTGTTTTATGAACTCTCACTAAGAGAGGCTTAAAATCAAATTTGGCTGGTGGCAGATAGTAATTAAGTTCCACATGACGCAGATGATAACTTTCCCTTGCAATATGGAGCAAATGACAATAATAAATGCAGCTAGTTTCTGGCTCCAGATGCATCGGGTGGTTTCGTTAGCTGACTTGCTCATGAAGGCGAGGGCGCTGGAACAGCGAGCAGCCTGCTCCAGAAAGGGATCTGTGGCCCCATGACTATTTTTGGCATGCAGTTTGGGATTGTTTAAAATGCATATTGTCTGTGTACATTTCAATAAGGCAAATGCCAAGTAGGAATGCTGCAGGGCTCCTCGTGTGTCAGATGATTAAGTCTTCAAGACTCGCAGCCACGGGGTCATTATCAATGGTACTTCCAGGTCATCGTGTGCACAGCAAAGTTAGAGGCAATGGTTGACCTTTTGACAGCACTGCGGGGTAGCAGAGCTTTGTATGACATAAATAACCATTTCTAATTTGTTTTTGCGAGGGGTATTTATTTTAAAATGCAAATATATTATAACACATGTGACTTAAGGATATTCAGATGGGAAAGCAGAATGCATTTCCTCCCGTTCTTTTTCCCCAGTGAATTTCCAAATTAAATGCTTCATAGAGGAAAAGGGAAGAGTTGGAATAAATAATAATAATAATGATGATGAAGATCACTTACCTTTTCCTTTTTACCTTTTTCTAGTACCTTTTTGCCAATGACATGTTCTATGCAATGTGTCTTCTTGTGGCTGGATTAAGTTGGTGATATTAACAAAAAACATGCAGTAAACTACTTGTTGGCTTTGTTTCATTTCATGCCTAATGTCTAGCATAAAGATAATGCATATATGACCTTATTTTCTACATAACATACTGCAGCACACACAAAATTGGAAAGCTTTTGAGAGTCTTCTTTTGTTTGTCTTCAATAAATTGTAAAACCAGACCTTTTGAAATCCTATCTATTGCACTTTGTGGTGACCTGTCTTAAATGCAGAAGCCATTGGTTGACTTTCTTTTTATCCTTGCAGGAAGAATAGTTGTTTATAAAACTCAACAAGCATAAACCAGTATGCTTCAGGGTTATAAATAGCATTTGAAAAGGTTTTGAGATTACACACTATTGCCTAGCAATATTCTTCATCTTTTATTCAGGTAAATGAGGAGTTTTGATCAAGGAAGGACAGTCAGAGGTCCAGGATGTGGCCAATAATAACTCAATAAATCAGCAATGGTATGTGCTGGTGGTGCTCAGCTTCCTTTCAAGACACAGTCAGTAAGCACTTAATTGTGAGAACTTGTGTAACTCAGCCCTGCCGCCTGGGGGCTGTGTGTGCTGGGACACCATCATCTCCCTTGCTCGCTGTGGTGGGGACTGTCACCAGAAGCAAGGCATCAACCTGCAGCTCGTCAAACTGGGGTGATGTTTGTGTGTGTTTCCGAGGTGTCTGACAAGTCATTTAAAGCACTGGCTGGAGTTCTTAATGCACCAAGCAGGCACAACAGAAAGTGTAGCTATTTCTGCATATGTTTATGGAGATGTTTAGGAAACTGGTCCTGAAGTCATGAGAACTAAATGCATGTAAAAGCATGAAGGCATCAGATGAATTAATGCTGCAAAGTAACCAGGTGACGAAAGGCAAACCCTCCCCTCAGCACAGCAGCTGCGTGTAGCCACCCATGTATGGTTGGTAGAGTTAGGTTGTGGTTGGACTTGATCATCTTAAAGGGCTTTTCCAACCAGAATGATTCTGTGATTCTGTGATTTTGTGATTCAGTAATTCTGTGTGCAGCTTTACACACCACCCTCAAGCTTGTGGCAGCATGTGCATCCTCGTGGCACATACATGGCACTGCTGCTGCCATTTGGGCAGGGCCAGGGCTTCAACTCCACCAGGTCAGCAGCCTGTGTGCTGGGGCTGTGGGGGGGGTGGTGATAGTGCTGTCACTGCCAGGTGAGCAGTGGGGCAGGACAGAGAGCAGCCAACACATGCAGCAGGACCCTCTGCTAGTCCCCTGCACTGGCAGAGGGGCTGTGAGGAACAGGCTGCTGAAGGAGTTCAGGAAGGGGAGGTCTGTCTCCATGCACCAAGTACCAAGGGGTTGGCTGTGGTTGTATAAGACATCTTTGTGCAGCAGATGGTGTGCTATTTCGGAATGTGTATCCTTATTTCTGGTCCATTTTCCACTGTGGCTCCTGGTGATATTTTTACACGTTCATCAGCACAGTCAGCTCGCTGGTTCTGACACCGGCGCTACACCGGGAGCGTGTGTCACTGCGGCGTTGTGCTGCTGCGCGGGGATGGTGAGCGGCTGAGAAGGGGGAGCTGCTCCTGCTGCCACGGCTTCTTGGCCAAGGGAGGTCCACTCCAGGCAGGCATGCTGCTGGGAGGGAGCAGGCCAAAGCAGGCTCTGCCAGCCCCCCAGACCTCTGCCAGCCCCCCCGACTTCTGTCAGCACCCCCGACCTTTGCCAGCCCGACCCCAGCAGCGCGTGTCGTTCTGGGGGTGCTGGGCTAAACAAGGCACCACGCACCCAGCACAGTTACCAAGGGAAATCCACCCTGCCAGCATGCCATCATGGCCATGGTGGTTAGTGGGCATCTTCCACTCCTTTGAAGCAGTGGTTCTGCAGGTATTTAAGCATGAACAGGCTCTGGAAGCCTTCAGGAAGGACGTCAGATGGCTCTGAAGTCTCATGCACATAGGAGAGCATCTCCACAGGTGAGGCTGATGGGGATCGACCACTCTAGCAGAAGCATGCAAAGTGCTTGGTATGGCCCTGGGTGATTTTGTGATTGCATGGCTTCATCCAGTGGTTAATGGATCAGGAATGGGGACATTCCCAGCTATGAGAGTACATGGCCAGTGCATGTGTGCAGGGTCCCCAGCCCCAAGGATGCACGTGTGGGCACTTGTTGGTACATGTTTACTGCTGATACCCATCAGCTCTGCCCTTCTGAGAAGAGAAGAAACAGATTAGATGTGTTTGTTCACCCAGTCCTGGGTGAAGGCTGTCCCCACTCTGGAAAGTGCTCGACTCCCTTCTGGCCATGGGGCTCAGCATCACAGGGAGGAAGAGCCAGGCTGACAGGAATGTTCTGCTTTGCCTCAATGGGGGCACCAGCTGCTCCCCAGCCATGTTGGACAGGGCAAAGGCTGTGGTGAAGGTACCTGCTTTGATGGCTAGGAAAGGTATCTCCTCTTGATAGGGTAATGTCTCTCCTTGCAGCATGATGGCAGCTGTGTCCCTCAGCACCCCATGCTGGCACAGGGCGATGCCAAGGGGGACAGTGGATGGGAGCAATGTGCTGCTCCTCGAAGGAGAAGCCAATGTGCCCTCAAAAAAGGAGCATCTGCCATTTTGTGGACACTTAGGAAATTGCTGTGACATTTGGGTGACATTTTCCTTTGTGCTCTGACCCATCACCTCTTACCTGATTGCATCAAGCAGCGAGCCTGCTGCCAGGGAGCCTGGGAAGTGGCGATTCCTACAGGGAGAGAATGTGCCTGATCCCGAGGGAGCTCTGCCAGGAGGTGGGATGAGGGCTCGGGCTCCACTTGTGCTAACACCAGATGCACAAGGCAGCACTGGCACCAGCCAAGGTGGTGGCCCGTGCCCAGCCGCTCCGCTGGCCCCCTGTGACCAGCTTGCCCTGCAGCTGATGGGAGGGCTATGCCTGAGCCGAGCAGACGGTCCCGGGAAGGGACATGGAAGCCATGCAGGGCTGTGCCATGCTGGAGCTGGCTCTCCGTGCTCCCGGGAGGACTGGCAGCATGGCAGGAGCTGGTGGGGCTGCCTTGCTGCTGGACAGACCAGGAGGCGTGCAGCCGACTCTCGGCTCTTCCCAAATTTAAGTTATTCTCTGTGAGAAAATTGTCACCGTGCTGCTCCATCCTGAGCCTGCAGTTTGGGGTGTCTCCAGGGGCAGCGAGCGGAGGTGCCCATGGAAATGTTGGAGGAGGCACCAGGATTCACTGGTGGAGATTTGAGGCTGCCCACACCCAGGAGCACTGCTGGACACCCTTGGGCTGGGGGCTGGTGCGGTCACATCCTACATCGCAGCGCCAGGTGGCCCCGGGACCCACCGAGCACATGGAGGGTCAACGGGGAGCAGAGACAGAGCCCAGAGAGGAGGAGGCTCTGCAGTGACCTGGCCAGCACCTCTGCCAGCCACAGCTATGGCTGTACCCACACCTTGGAGAGGGGAGCAATTCTCTGCATCCTGTGCCTGGGCTGCCTGTCATCCTTCAAAGCCACCTCCTGCCAGCATCCCCCAGCCACCCTGCCAGCCCCCGTGGAAGCCTTGCTGAACAGCTGTGGATTTTTCTGGGGGTCTGAAATCAGCCTAAAATCTTTCATGAGCAAGGGAGGAGGTTTAATCACCTGCTTTATTGCACCAGAAAAATCCTGCGTTCTGTTAATGTTATGAATTAGCAGAAATTAAAAAATAGGGTTGTCTACACATTGCTTGAAAATTGTTTACAGCAAATAATGAACAAAGCAAAGCCTATTGCCAGAGGCCTGGTTGTTGAGACACTGTATCGCATTATTAATTAAAGTACAAGTCAGCTTTTTCCAGTGCTTGTAGCCCGTGGGTATCCAATGTACTCCACTTGATTGAATCAGGTAGTGGCAGCACAGGCATTTTTTATTTTGTGCTGGAAGGGATAACAAAAATGTAAAGCTGTTTTCTGCTACTTCATTCGAAAAAATATTATTTTGGAATGAAGGCGTAGGAGCTGCAGCAGCAGGGCAGGAATGGTGGGAGGCACACTGCCAGGACTTACACTCGGGGGCTGCATCCCCCGTTCTGTCTTTGTGTGTCACAGGAGCCTGCAAAAAGTCTGTGAGGAATCAAGGAGCCCCCGAATGTGACCTGCATGTTGTGTGTGTGCTCTGGTAGGGACTGCCAGGCTGGGGGAGTGCAATGAAGGCACCCTGACAGCCTGCCCCCTCCCCAGGGCAGCTGCAGGCCCCAGAGCACCAGGACCACGGACCCGCCAGCACCAGCAAAAGGACACCCCCCCCAGGAGACCACAAACCTGAAACCCAAGTATATTTGAGACAAATGCAAATAAAGACATGGTCAGAACATGACATGATTTTGTCACGATGACAAAACCATCGTGTGAGGCACCCAGTTCATGGTGCTGCCAGCTGCCATCCCAAGATCCAATGAAGAGTGGTGGGGGGAGGACAGACGGTGGGGGAAGGCAAGGTCCATGGGGCACCTCAGCCACATGAAGTGCAGCAGCACTGCAGCACCTTCCCAAAGCCTCTGGTTTGGAGCCATTTTCCTGCCATAAAAATGCAGAATTTCCCTGGTGAGCAGACACCTTTCGGTCCCCAACACCCTACTTTGTCAAAACCTGGGTTTATCTTTTAAAAACCTTTTTGTCAGACTGTTATCTGTATTAATAGGGGCATCTTGAAGGGTTTCCCAGCAAACTTATTTCAGTATTGCTGAAGTACCAGAAATATTTTGTTTATTTAATTGCTTGACTATTTATTAATATTTATCATTGAAGTATACAAGAAAATATACAGGATGGGCAATGTATCACCTCAGCATCACTGGAGCAACCTCCAGTTATGGAATAAAATGCTTGATCTTGCAACATTAACATTGCATTAACACTGGGGGGTTTTGCATTTAATTTTATAAAGGCCAGGGGGGAAATAAGCTCTTTCTCTGCTGCCCATATTTGAAATCCATGCTTAAGTGCACATTGGGTCAGCCCCTAACCAGATGTAAGTACACAGCTGAGTTATTGGATTTCTTGATGATGAATAGAGATCAGGAACTGCACCTGTCTGGCTGCTGAGAGATTTGCATAAAAATGAAGATTCCGTACACCTGCATATGGAAAATATTGATGAATGGCCTCGAGTGTGTGCATGTAAACCCCACAACTCCAGCCTGCAGATAACTCACTGCAGAGCTGTTCCAAACCCAAGCGTCCCCTCCGTGGGAGAAGAGCAAGACGAGAAGCTGGCAGCCTGGTCCTCATTAGCTGATCCGATTTCCTGGCACAGAATGTGCTGGAAAGTTGCACCAGCTCTCGTCTGTCACTCCAGGATTAGGCCAGAAAGTGCACTAATTGCTGCTTATCTTCGGCTCTGTAGCCAAAAGGCTTCAGTTACGGAGAGTTTAGGAGCAGGGTGGCCCGCGCAGGTCACTGCAGCAGGGCAGGTGGGGAAGTCCCGGCGCGACGCTGCATCCTGGGGGAGCGGCTTCTGCACTGTGCTGGGCAGGGCCTGAGAACCCTTGCCAGGAAGAAATTGTTCCCAAGATCCAATCTAAACCTCCCGTGGCACAACTTAAGGCCATTTCCTCTTGTCCCATCACTTGTTCCTTGGGAGAAGAGCCCGACCCCCCTGGCTCCAACCTCCTCTCAGGCAGTTGCAGAGCCAGAAGGTCTCCCCTCAGCCTCCTTTGCTCCAGGCTGGACACCCCCAGCTCCCTCAGCTGCTCCTGCTCAGACTTGTGCTCCAGCCCCTTCCCCAGCTCCACTGCCCTTCTCTGGACACGCTCCAGCCCCTCCATGTCCTTCTTGTCATGGCTCCAAGCCCCACATGCTCTTGTCATGGGTCCAAGCCCCACGTGCCCTGTGAGCTGAGGGAGGAGTGGTGTGGGGGGAGCAAAGACCATCCCCACAGACTGCCCTGGGGCCACCCTCCCCCCGGTGGCTCTAATTGCAGGTGCTAATGAGCAGGTGCCCATCAGACAGCCTGTGTCCCCTGCAGCCCTGCACTGGGCACACTCCACAGGTGCTGGCATGTTGCTTTCCATGGCTGAATCCCCGGCTGTCCTGCTGCTGTCACAAGCACACCCAGACGTGTGGATTCTCCTTTCCTGGCTAATATTGCTTGGCTTGAAACTTTGTTCTATGGAAAAGGGGAATGTTTCCAAGTTGATTTCTCACCGGTTTTATATTCCCTTTAATTTAGAAAAACACATATAAATAGCAGAAGGTATATTTCGTGTGTACACAACAGCTTTTCCAATGGCTTCATTATTGTGTGGGAAAAGAAAATAACATATTGATGGTAATTTTAGCTCGCTTTATTGTTAGGGAACACGGGGACTGCTGCCAGATGTGCTGATCCACAGCCCTGTGCAGACACATGGATGAGGGGCAGTGGCTGGGGCTGGGGTCTGCTAGCTTCCCTGTGGATGGAGGGTGGGAGACACGTTGTGGTCGCTCCTTCTGCACTTGCTACAAGTGAGAAGGATGGCGGGGGGACCTGGAGCTGGGGCCAAGGGGCTGGGGGACCGAGGGGATGCTCACCTTACAGTGTGGGGGTCCTCAGAGGCTCTGCCTTAATGGCTTAATTGAGCCCATAGAAGAATTACAATGAATTAAGCATTATTTTTAAATCAAGAAAATCCTCTCCCTCGTCAGGGCAGCCTCATGCCATGGCAACCAAGCCTTTCCTGCCACTCCATCCACAGTATTGCTTCCCAGGAATGAGCCTTGCTGCACTGACAGTGGGCAGAAGGGCAGTGCCAGGGTGCCTGGCATGGTCCCCTGAGCCACCCGGTGTCACACTGCCTCCAGCCATCACCTCTGCTGCAGCAGGCATCTCCGAGGGGGAGCCAGCCCCACACTTCCTGCACCACTGCACTCCCCTGTCCCCTGTGCTGGAGGGGATCAGCACCCCCCCCCAAGCCTCCAGCTGCTGTGGGGAGGGTGGGAATGGGGTGGATTCATGGCAGGCAGTGTGTATGGGAAGGAAAGTGCATAGTGTACAGGGACCTTACAAAAGTAGGCTGGCAAATACCAGTGATAACTATTTTAATTCATCTCCTCTGACATGAATAGGAACTTTCTCTTACAACTGAATATAAATAGAAGTCGGACATAGCATTACTATATGAATAAATGAATTAATCAATCAATGACAAAAACATACTATGTAATCAAAAGATTTTTCATGTTAAGATTAATTTAGTGTAATACACGCCTAAATATTACATAAGCCCCCTTGACATTGAATTATATGACTAGGGGATGGGAAGGGGCAGGCTGTGCAGTGCGGGGAGGTGGGACAGAGCCGGGGAAGCAAGTGGCCAATGGCACCTGTTTTCTATGTATGTTCCAGGTGGGCTGAAGGAAAAGCTATATATGCATTTATGCTGCAAATAAGGGCCACCAGTTTCTGACCTTGCCCTTGCAAGCCCACAAGATGCTGAATATTCCTGCAGGATCTGGTGCTCCTCCTCCCCGGGAAGCGATGGCAGCTGAGGGCTCTTGCTCTTCCAGAGCTGGCATGTAAGGCTTTGCCTGCACAAGTTAATTAATCTAATGAGGCAACTTCTCTTGATATGCTATGTGTTCTGTATGCTTTCTCCTAGCAAATGATCACACATCCTAAAAATATAATCTTCATTCTTCACTTAAAGTTGTGCTTGCAAGTTGAGGTTAGACAAATTCAGCCTTGAAAGGAAATGTAATTCACTAGCAGTGAGCGTGGTTAAACATATGGAGCAGTTACCAGGGGGGAGCACACGTCAGTAAAACCAGATTAAGAATCTATCTGATAGATCTGCTCTCACCCAGCTTGGTGGTGGACCCTGGTACTGGTCAGTGTGTGGCCCTGCACCCCACTGCCCCTGTCCTGGGGTGCCTGTGGACCTGCAAGAGCAGAGGTTTGTCCTCGGCCATGCTCCACATGTGGGAAATACATGTCCTGGGAGGCTGGCAAAGTCACTGGTCCTTACCAAACCTGCCCGTGGCTGTGCACGGCTGTGCACTGCTGCTGGGGACACACACCATGCTCCTCCGTGTGCCACAGCCACGGAGTGAGGCAGCTCCAGCAGAGTCTCCAGCAGGGACCAGCGGTCACTCCTCTGGCCAGCTGCCCACTTGCCAGCCTCACCTCCCCACCTGCCTGTCTAGGGACAGCTGGGCAACTCCAGGGAGGTCACAGGGCCGGGGAGCAGTAAAGATGATGTGGGGTTTATTTGTTTGGTGCTGCGAGATGAGACCATCAGGGGAAGAACCTTTTGATTTTGCATTTAGGTTGTGTATTGATTTCCTTTAGCTCAGTGACATGGGCTATTGCTAATACCTGTCTAGTTAATACTCAGTGGCAGCTCCGTGCTAACGGCCAGCGAGGCAGGGTTATGGGATGTGTAAGGAAACACATTCCAGCACTTCTAATACCTTGTTTTCCTCTTCTTTACTTCTAATCCCAATATGCATAGATTTCAGCTGGCAGAATGGTGTGATGGGGATCAGGTGTGCTCTCCAAGGGGCTCTCCCAAGGCAGACTGAGGTCAGGCTCTGCAGGAGGCAGAGGGCTGTCCCACTTTGCAACGTCTGAGAGGGACCACCATGATTAAACTTTTTTTGCAACACATTTGTCCACAGAATTACCTGCAACAAAATGCTACCCCTAAAACTGAAAGAGAAGCCAAGATTTCCATGTGGCCAAAAGCCACAGGGTGAAAACACCAGGCAAGTGAGAGCACCCTTGGTGGAGAGGAGGGCCTGAGGTGGTGCTCAGGGGTGTGGGTGCTCTGCTGCTGAACCCGGGGAGGGCTCAGCCCTGGCAATGCCCTGGGGTGGCTGCAGCAGAGCAGATCCCCCTGCCTGGCTGCCTGTCCCTGGGCACCGTGTCAGTGGCATCAGCATGGGCTTAGGCATGGGGAAGATGGTGGCCAGGGACCAGGGCAGGGGCAGCCAGGCACAGCTGCAGTCCTGAGCCATGGAATAACTCTCCATGTGGCATTTCCTTCCGGCGGGATCCATCATTCCAGGTCAAACAAAAACTTGGTTTTAATTTTTCTTGCTGGTGAATGTGCCAACACCCATTGTGATTAATATGAAATTCTATTTTCCTTTTGCAAGGTACTTCTTTTTCGAATTATTTCAATGTGCTTCAATTTTTCGAACTTTTCATGAAGTGAGAAGCGTTTTGGACAGAGACGGGTGGAAACAATGGCTGCAGGGAGGGGATGGAAATGGAAAGATTTGATCATGGGAAAGCAGGGATAGGTGGCTAACGCCGTGGGTGGATGAAATCAGAGCAGCCAGGAGGGGGAGGAAGTGTTCTGTGCTTGGGGACGGAGAGGGAGCGGGCGGGCACGGCTGCACTGGAGCTGCGGGGGGAGCGGGGTGGGCCGGGGGTCCGGGCTGGGGTGGGCTGCTCTCGGCGAGGCGGAGAGCACGGAAAGCACGGAACCCTCCTCAGCTCCACGGGGCTGTCACCATCTCTGGCTGCTCACAGAAACGTGAACCTCCCTCTGGTCCCACATATACCCGCTGAAGTCCGGTTTCGGGTCTGTCTGTGCTGCAGCCCTTGCGTCTGAGCACCGGGGACTGCTGGAGGTTCCACTGCAACAACCCCAATCCTGCTGTGCCCTGGGACTTCAGGGACACTTCCAGAGACCCGGGCAGTTTGGTGCCCGGGCAAAGCCACCCCCTTCTCCCCTACGCGCCGCAGATGCGGGCAGTCAGATCTGGAGGCAGAGCAGCTCGACACACACAGCCGTGGAGCGATGAATGGGACAGGGCACAGGGGTGCTGCGGTGCCCGCTGTGCCGGCTGCAGGGTGGGGTGGCAGGGGGGTTGGAACTAGATGATCTTGAAGGTCTCTTCCAACCCAAACCATTCTGTGACTGATTCTATGAAGGCCCTGGATGAAGCTGCTGGGTCTGGAGAGGTCCAGTTGGTGCCCCCAGCAAAGGGGCTGCTGGAGCCAAGGCAGGCTCTGACCTGGTAGCTTCAGAAAGGGCTTTGGGGCAAAACAGCTTACTCTGAAATAGCTGGGCAGGGATGCCTCCCCTGGGGCTGGGATGGTGGGGGTTTGGTCAGAGGGAGCTGGCTCAAGCAAGCAGGCATGGGGGGAGCACAGAAACCTCCCTGTCCCCAAAACCCCCTGTTCCCACCACAGCATCCCCCTGCAGCACCCCCCCTCTGTCACCAACACAGCACGGTGCTGTGTCACTGCCAGTGCCTCCAACCCCCAGCACACAGACCTTCCCTTGGGGCAAGGGGGCAACAAGCAGGAATTGCCCCTCCAGGGGCCTTCCCAAGGCCAGCCTGTGTCCTGAGGCTCCAGAGGCTGGGTGCAGGTGCCAAGCAGGTCACAGGAAATGCACGGCTCTGCCTTGCACCTGCAGAAGAAACCAGCCTCACTCCTCTGCAAATTTACCCCATAATGAGAAACATATGTTATAGAACATGATTTTCTACAAACCAAGCATTTGCTGCATCGTTTATGGTTAAGTCTGAATGCAGTCACAGCTGTCATGGGAATTATGGGTTCCTTGATTTCCATAATTAAAAAGAGAGAGAGAGGGAAAGAGTGGGGAAAGGAAGCAGGAGCCCGCAGCCTGGTGCCATGGGCACTGCCCGCCAGCACGCAGCGGGCGGCTTTGCTGCGGGAGGAGAAGTTCTCCTGGTGCAAATCCACTGAAACATTCCCTGTGCCGGCAGGTTATGCAGGGAGCACCGTCTGCCTGATTCGGTGGTTAATTAAATAAAAGATATTCCAAAAAAAAAAAAAAAAAAAGGTCCTGGTTTTGGGCTCTTGGGAAATCACTACTGACTAGTGACCTCTCTTAACCTGGATAAGGTTCATGCAGGAGATGTCAAAGCATGAAGCATAGCAAATATCCGTGAGCATGTACAATTACAGGTTTATTAAAGGGAAACAAGGAGCAGAAGATAAATGGAAAACCCTGTTTTACGGACACAATAAGCAGGCGTTTTCAGAAGGAGCCGCCCCGGTGTCAGTAGAGGCTGTGTCCCAAGCTCCAGCCAAGCTGTCCCACCAGGGAGGAGGGTGTGGAACAGCTCTGCTGCTGCCAGGTCCTGCCAATACAGGAGATGTTCCACCTGGGCACAGCGCAGAGTGGAACAGGGTTTAGAGATTGGATTGCCTCTGCCTGGGAAAGTGTCTGGGGTGAGAAAGCGCTGTCTGGGGTGGGCTGGCTTGTGTGCACCACCTCAGAGCCAGCACAGAGAGGGGATTCTCCACTGAGGTATCATCCCAGTGCAGCTACCAGGGCTGGAGGGGTACTGCATTCCTCTTGCCCTTTGCTGCTGCTCTCGCTCCTGACCAATGCCATAAACCACAGAAAGCCGCTGGATACAAAACCCTGGGGTGATACAGGCACCACTTTATCTGCAAACGCTGTGGGAAATGCCAGGCACAACCTTCTTCCCCCCTGCAACCCCTTTGGTCCCCACGATGGAGGCACTCGATTCTTGTCTTGTGGTACCTCTGCCACCACAGGGGACAGTGACAGGAGCCCAGCTGAGGTAGCATCGCTGCCTTCCCTGCCAACCGCCCACCTCTCCTCCAGCACTCCCACAATTACAGCTCCCTGTAATTAATAATGTTTTCATGAAGGGCATTTTCCTTGCATTGGGAAACAACTGCAATCACATCGACTGTATATCAACCAAAATACAAGTCACTTGGGGAATAAAGTGAAGATGTAATTGAGGATCTGCTATTTATCACTCTTTCCAGAAGGATCGAGCACACAGCGCTGAGACTTTTGACACACGCTCTTCTACAGCACTTGTTTCATTGTCATCAGATGATTTTTTTAAAAGGAAATAAAATATCTAACTACTTTCAAAAGTCTCTTTGACTTTCAGTCACGAGCGTGCTGCTTATTAGTGAGATGAATTTATAGGTAAGGCTCTAGTCTGTGATAATCATCCTTTTATAGGCAGATACCATCAGGTTTGCATAAGTAGTGACATTAACCGTTACAGCTTTAAGTAGAAGTGCAGGTATGTAAATAACTACTGGATTTTAATATGTAATTAGTGATGTGAAGCCTTCCTTACAATATTTAATTACAAAAAGTGGGTATGTTTCAACACACTGGCCCCAAACCAGAGCACTCCGATCTCCCTGGTGCTGGCAGAGCCACTGGCATCAAGCGTGGACCCGGCTCCCAGCAAGGCTGGGAGCTCTGACGTGCCTGGCTCTGCACAGATGTGTGCAGTTGGATAAGAACCCAAGGATCCCATCCTAAATCCCACCTTTTTGGTGGGATTAGTCTCTTGAGCTAATACACTGAGGTAGTATTTTTAGTTGTTCGACCAGCCTTTCAGCCTGCATCCCAAGGGAATCAGGCAGTGTCTCCAGCTCGTGCAGCCCGGCTGGCAGGTAAACTCTGCCCTCCCTGCACCTGGAGCTGGGATGAGCCATGTGGGCAAATGGCAGCCGTGCCCACCATGAGCAAGGAGAGTGGGAAGATTTCACACTTTGATACCTATAGCCCAATTACAGGGATATTAGAAGTTTATTTTTCCACCTTTAAGTAGCAGCCCACCTCCCCTCCCCGCATGCAGTCAAATGCCATCGTATTTTATGAAATCTCCAGTGTCCCCTCAGCAAGGCTGTGGATAGATGTGGGGAGGAGGGGATGAAATAAAGGACAAAGGGTAAAGTGCTGCTTGATTTATGGAGAACATCCTTAGGAGAAGCTGCCCTCCACCCCAGCGGCAGTGGGAGGTCAGTGCTGCAGGATTGGTCCTTGGATCTGCAAAAGGAGTTTCCCTTCAATCCCGCTGCATCACAACCCTCAGGGAGCTTTGGTCCTTAGGGCTGCCCTTGGGTGGGCTCTGCTGGAGCTGGAAGCTGGACACGGGCCAGGCCAGCATGTCCTGGGGTTGGTTTGGGAAGTTCCCACTCTCTCCCTGCAGGCAGCAGCTCCAGGAGGAGGGAAGGGGGGCCCTGTGCCTTCTCTCTGCCTCCATTTATTGCCAGGGACCTTTATTTTTTGACTGGTTGATTGAAAAGCATATTAGGAGCAATCACAGGAGCAGGGAATGAGAAGTGTTACAAGCATAAAATAACTGGGAACAAGGGGCATCCTTCCCACGGCCGGTGCGACCACCAGAGGAGTAGGAGAGTGGCTGCAGAGTCCCAAATAACAGTGGCAGGGAGGGAGCGAGTGAAACTCAGCAGGGATGGCAAGAGAGAGAAGATGGGATCTCAGAGGCAGCTGGGCAAGAGGGCCCATGGCCAGGAGGGTTTGGTCGTGTTCCCAAAGCTCCCATCTCCGTTCCTCAAACTTCGGAAGAAGTTGCTGGGAGTTGCAGAGTCCTTTGACACTCATTAACGTTGGGAACACCTGATCAAAGGTCAGATACTAGCTGGGCAAATACAGGCAAAACTCTTTTGCAGAAGAAACACCTTTTAAAAGTTGCAAATGCCCCCTGAACCAGCGGTTGGGAGGCGTTCATTGTGTCACCCGCATGAATTCAGTTGGCACATTACAATGTTAAACTAAATGACATTATTACAAAGCTGTGCTAAGAAGTGTTGACAGGTCCATATGGTAATTTTACAATGTATAATGAACACACAGACTCCTTTCTTGCAGAAATTTATAGTTCAAATCTATACCCAGGATATCCAGTTTTATTTCCAGAAACTTAAATTGACTTATTACGATGTAGTGAATGTATAAATTAGTTCCAGTAGTTAAACTGAAGCATTTCCCTACAGACTCAATTAGATTCATTAATCTACTGTGTAGACCTGTAAACGGTCCATTGTTCTTCCCCCCCCAAAAATGTCAAAAACTATTTCTCTAACTATAAAATATTTCCTACAAAAACTGTTTTAAATTGTAAGAATTATTTAATATTAGGAACGCAGATCCACAAATTATTTCAGTGCCCTTGTTCTTCTTCAAAAGAAAAATAGGGTTCAGCCCTTGCCAGATAATTTAGTGGGATGGAGGCTGGATTCACTCTTCTTTTAAGCTTTAGTCATACTGACAGAAACCAAATTGCTTTTCGCCTCATCCCGGAGAAAAAATAGGCTGGAAAGGGGATCCTTGTGCATTTTTGTAACCTACAACACATGTTTCTCTAAATATTTGTGTACACCTGGATGCTGCCAAGGGTCAGCCCAGCATCCCCAGGGACCCGGCTGGGATCATGGGAGAGCAGAGACCTTCCTGTCCCACAGGGACCCAGCAAGGGAAGGGGTCTGCAAAAACCCACCTCTGCCTGGGGACCTCATCTCAGCTTATGGGTCAAAGAGATGATCTAAAAATATCCTTTCCTCAGAACAAAATCCACTTTATTCCCATCTGTTGACATGGCTCCACCTGGATTTGTAGCGTCTTCATTTTTCACTCTGCTGCATGAGAGGATTGATTATCTGCTGCTTTGTGGGAGGGACACAAACCTGAGGTCCAGGTGAGCAACAGCGTGCTGTTTGTTGATGGGTCTCATCCAGCCAGGGGATGAGTCCTAAACCCTGCAGTGACAATTAAGGGCACCATTCCCAAAAAAGAGGCATAGGAACAAGCCTGAAGTCTGACTAAGGGAATGAGTAGTTCTGAGGGATGGAGGTGGGAACCATGGGAGCATGGGAATCTCTGCGTAGTGTCCACCCCTTCCAGGAGGGAGCATCCACCACGGCAGAACTGAGTTAAAACAAGTTTCAAGCTGCTCTGCTTAAAAAGCAGCTGCATTGGGATCCTGCTATATATGAAAGGGATGGAAACATGGTGGGGACAGAGATATTAGGAACAATTTCTTCCCCAAAATTGTTGTCAGGCCCTGGCCCAGGCTGCCCAGGGCAGGGGTGGAGTCCCTGTCCCTGGAGGGATTTCAAAGCCGTGTAGATGTGGTGCTGAGGGACATGGGTCAGTGGTGGCCTGGGCAGTGCTGGGTGAATGATTGGATATGATGATCTTAAAGGTCTTTTCCAACCAAAATAATTCCATGATTCTATGACCTCAGTGAGGCCTGGAACCAGCATCCACGACAGCATCCAAAAGTGAATTGGGTGAGAGAACATATTTTGGCCTTGAAAAATAATGGGCACATACAGTGAAACACAAAGGTGTAGACTGGAACTACTGTTATTCTTTTATTTCAATGAGATCAAAAACTTGTTTCAAAATATCACTTCCAACAGAAAATTCAACCTTCTCATCCTGTAGGATGAAAATGAAGTGTTTTGAAAATGCTGTATTTAGAAACTAAAACTTCCACAACTCCACTTGAGGAAAAAATGACACTTGGCATCACAAAAGCTGTGCAGCGTTTGCAACAGCACACAGAGCCTGCTGTGAGGGGCCAGGCCAGAGCTGTGCCTGCCCAGGGGCTTCCTTGATGGTGACCCTGGCTGTGGGACAGCAATGGATGGGCAGTGACTGCTCCAGCTGCTTTGGGTCTGCACCAGAGGGGACCATGGGAAGAAACAGGAGGGAGAGGGATGTGCACCCTGGGGTGCTGGGACATGGTGGGGCAATGCTGTGCCTTCTGCCAGGGCTTCCATCAGATGTTGTAACAAAGATAAAAATACAGTGTTTTCATAACTACTGGTCACTCAGACCAGTTAGTAGAAATACTTATTTCTTCTCATGGAGCAGGAGTGTGACCTGGCTCTGGGAAAACTCACACCTTGGACAATAATTTTGCAGAGGACCCCATAAGGAGTAGTTTTGGGACATTCAGAACAATGTCCTCCATTGTCCTGAGGCCTTTGGTCCTGCACTGCTCTCTGCATTCAGCTTCAGTGCTCTAACAAATGAAATGAAAAGCCATATGAAAACCCAGAACGTTGCACTAGAGACAAGTGTGAGACACCCATCCAGGGAGTGCTGAGGTTTCCTGCCAAACTGAGGAATATTTGGAAAAGAAACATGAAGAGGAAATTCCTGGCTCCCCACACCAATTGCACTTTGGGTCTCAGGAAGCTGCTCATCATCAGCCATGCAAGTTGGGGCTGTGTCGGGTCCAGCCCAGATCCTCCTTCCCCTGGCTGGGAGCAGGATACTTGCCCTGGACCTGCATCCCTCTGGCATGGGGTGGCAGAAATTGCCATGACATTCCCCACGTGCTGTCCTCAGCAGAGAAAGGATCCATCCCTCGTGGACTGTCATCACCGAGGCAAAACCTGGCTGAGGTGGAGGAGAGGTGATTGCACGTCCTTACCCCACCTGGATCAACCACGAGGTTGCCTGGTCCTGATTCCCAAATCTTCCCTGCTGGCAACGTACAGGGTAGAGGGATCTCCACGTGGGTCTTTGGGTACAAGGTCAAGTTTGCAGCATTCGTAGTCATAAAACTTTGGCTGTGACTTTTACTCTGAGCAAATCTGCTATGGGAGTCATGGAGAGAGGATAAATATGAGAGGCAGAGCTGTGATTTCCACGGCTGCCAGCCCGACCCTGACCCCTTCCCGGCACACGCGCCCGTGCTGCCTGCAGCTCGTTTGGCATTGGAGGGCTGCCCCGTGCTCATAAAATGTGTAGCAGACAGGGTGTTTGCACCGGATTTTTACTGTCTTAATAGTTCCCCTCCAGTCCAGTTGGGTCCATCAGAAGAAGCTGCATCAGCAGAGACACCAGCCTGCTGCAAACTGCAAAGTGAGACCTGTTCCCTGCAAACGTTCCCAGTGCATCTGGAAAGTGCAGTGCAGGTGGGAAGGCAGGTGGGCTAGTGTCAGCTTTTTTCTCCGGGGAGAGGTTTTCCTGCTACCTTGCTGCATCCTCCAGCTCCAGAGGTCCTCTCCCACTCCCTCTCTCCCATCTTGGCATTTTCCCTGGAACAATGGCATTTAAAACCTTCTTTGTTCTGCTCCCATGGGGACTCTGCCCTGCCCAGTCACTATCGTGGGTGTCTTTGGGGGGCTGGTGGGTGTGAATCCCAGCAGGGACTTGGAGCCTGCTCAGCAGGGAGCCAACTGCCAGGACAAGAAAACCATTGTTCAGCTGCCCGTGCCACCACCACTGGTGCTGTCACCACTGTCACTTGCCTTTTTTCCTCATCACCAGCTAAGGAGCAACCTGCTGGCTGCAGCGAGGGTTTTGCTGTTGCCTGTTTGTGAAGAGCCTGTTCTCTGTCTCCAGGTGTGTCCCCTCCCCTTTCTTGGCTTTAAAAGTATAATGAGCAAAGCTAGAAGCCGCCATATGGTCACGGTGGAGTCACCAGTGCCTACACTGGATCTTTGCTCTGCTGCAGCTGGTTCCACAACAGCAGAGGTTTTCTATTTTTGTGGCAAAACAGAGGATGGTGTTGATTGCTGAGGCGAGGTGCCTGAGGGCTGGCAGCAGCTTAGTGATGGGGAGGGCTGGATGTGACTGAGGAAACTTGGGAAAATCTGTATGTGGAGCTGTTGGGAAAAGGCGGGATGCTCACTGGGGCTTGGAGAAGATGGGATCTGGGGGCTGGGCCCAGGGGCTGCTGGCGTGGGTGGGGGTGACGAGGCAGGAACGGCGCCTGCGAATTAAACCCTGTGAGTCAGAACTTCCAGCACTGGCAGCACCAGCAGCACGTGCGGCGGAGCCGGGTGGAAAATACCCGCTTTGTCCAGCACAGAATCCTCTGGGTCTGGCACCAGGTCTTGCAGAGAGGAGTGGGTGTGCAGACATGCAGGGACCCTGCCCAGGCTGCAGTGCTCAGCAATGCTCTGGCGATGCTCCAGTGCTGGCACCAAAGGAGCCACCATGCCCAGCATCGCTCACACCCACCAGGGCAGGTTTGGGCGGTTTGTGACCAGGCACTGCCTGCCCCCGAGCCCTCACCCAGCACTCCACGTGGCTGGTCCCCACTGGGACACATCAGCATTTGTTCCTCTGAAACTGAAATTATTCCTGCCATGGAAAGAGCTGGAGCGCGGGCACAGCAGCTCTGAGTCACCCCTGGTATTTCTTCTGTGCCGAAAGAAAGTGAACATTCATGGAGGGAGCCTGGCTGCTCAGAGAGCCTGCTCAGACACAATAGGGAGATTGTGGGGGAAGAATTAGAAGGAAATAATCTGGAAAATATTTAAGACAAATGTGAACAGAGTGGTGGGCTTTTGTGCTTGTTTGTTTTTTCGCTGGGAGAGCCCAGAGCAGAGCAAGAGCAGCCCCTGAACTGCTGGAAGGGCCCGTGGCTGCCCCGGGAGCCACACGGCTCCAGGCTGGAGGGATCCTGTGGAGCTGCTCCCAGGCTGCCAGGCCAGGGGCCAAGGGGCAGGGGGATGACTGCCTGGCTGCCAGTGCTTGGAAAAAAGAGATTATTTTATAAATATACAAGTATACAAATATACACATTTGGAGCAAGTCCAGAGAAGGCTACAGAGAGGATCTATGGGGCTGAAGTACCTCTACTATGGAGACAGGTTGAGAGAGCTGAGGTTGGAAAAGAGAAGGCTCAGTGGAGATCTTAGAGAAGCTTCCAGTACCTGAAGGGGCTCTAGGAAAGCTGGGGAGGGACTTTGGACAAGGGCATGGAGTGATAGGATGAGGGGGGATGGCTTTAAACTGAAAGAGGGTGGTCAGGCAGTGGCCCAGGTTGCCCAGAGAAGCTGTGGCTGCCCCATCCCTGGAGGTGTTCAAGGCCAGGTTGGATGGGGCTTGGAGCAACCTGGTGTAGTGGCGAGTGTCCCTGCCCATGCAGGGGGGTTGGAACTAGATGATCTTTAAGATCCCTTCCCACCCAAACCAGTCTGGGAATTCACTGAAATACAGGGGTATGTGTTTGAGGGGCTGTAGCTGTTCTACAGCTGCACCCTCTGTAGTGGTGGCATTTCACTGTGGTCAGCCTCCCTGAGAGCCCGTGGCTGGGCAGTGAGCCTGTGGCCACCCCATGTCCATCCTTGCTGGGACTGCAGTGGCTGGGGCTGCGTGGTGGGATGTGCAGCAGCACTCACCTTGTGCTTCTGACCCAAGCCTGTTCCAGAGTACGAGCTGCAGCTGAGTGTCATAGCCTGACTCACCCACTGACCCACAGGATCAAGAGCTGAGGTTTGAGATGCACTTGGTGGTTTCCCAGGTTCCTCTCAGGCCTTCAGGGGTTCCAACCCTCTGGTTGCTGTTTGTACCGGCAGTGCTGGAGGTGGGGCAGCTGAGCCTGTGCGAACAGACACCCCTGCAGCTCTGTCCCTTCCCATGCAGGCTTGTCCTCAGGGCTAGAGCCAGTGCAGGAGCTGGGCTTGGGGACCATCTGCCTCTTCTTTTGGCCCTGCCCAAGGGTCTGGGTCCGACAGTGTCCCTGCTGCCCAGGGACACAAGTGGGACATGGGGATGACTCCAACACCTCTGCTCACACTGCAGAGCCCAGGGCACCATGCTCTCAGGGGAACTGTTTGGTGTCTTGGTGCGTTTGTCCAGGAGAAGTGCCCAGGGCTGGGAGCTCGCTTGCAGCCTTGTCTGAGCTCCCTGTCCCAGGACACATCTCCCAGGTTAACACAGACTCTCAGAGACAACATACACCCTCAGGGCTCTTCCACCTGCTTGCTCACAGGAGGCCATGGTGAAACGCTCCAGCCTCACCCCTCTTCCAGAAGAAAAGATCCATTCCTGGTGCCAGGTGTGGGGAAGTTTGAAGACCCTCTGAGCACACCCCTCAGCACAGTGGCTGCCCCGGTGGTTCGTAAAAATAGGCTGAGCCAGCTGGGTCCTGACATCAAAGACAGGGCTTTATCAATGTCACCTTTATGTTAGCAAACAGATTAAATGCTCTTAATATCTCCCGTAATGGCATTCTGTGTGGTCGAGATCACATTTGCGATAGTATATTTGATACAGTTGTAAACCTTGAAAGAATAAGGGCTGCCTAAGAGAATAGCTTTTTCTAGCTTAAACACATTACAGTTGCGAGTGTAAATCACTTGTCAGTTGATGGCAAATGTAACAGTGTTATAATCGGAGGAAAAAAAGAAATAAAGTGCAGATAATCTTTTTCGCCATTTTCCTGGCAGCGGCGGCGGTGGGAGACTGACAGCCCTTCACTTGAGTGGCAGGTGTCCTTTCAGGCGCCTGTGAATCACTATCTGTGCAGACTGTTGAAATGCATATTTCCATCCTTATCGTAAAGGAATGGATGGGCAAGATAGGTGCTGTTAACATTGCAAATAGCTCCAGAATTATTCATTGTCAGCTCCGGGCAAAGAATAGGGGGAAAGTTTTATTATTCACCGCACACAATAGCCGGATGCTTAATGATTCCCTGCTACCTTGGCAGGATTGTCTGCCGACTTCACGCACTCGTGGTGGGTGACACAGGTCTGGCCAAGTGTTAGAGCAAGATCATACGTCCCGGGCCCATTTTAATTTCTAATACATTAATCTTTCCCTCACAGATGCACAATGAATATTCTGCAGCCCCTTGTTTGTCAGGAGCTGTCTGCCTTTCATCTATTCAGGTGGTTTCATTGACTCTGAAAGCGCTCCTCAAAGGCCTGATCAGTCAATGACAACCCGGGCACAATAAAGGGAGCCAGGCCCTCCCCGCCCCCCCCCCCTCCCCGTGCCCCCCGGCACCGGATGGACACGCTGACACCGGCTCCCTGGGGACACCCCGGGCGTTATCACCGGGGGGGGACGGTGATGGCGGGGGTATCACTGCTCCCCAGCCCGGCTCCCGCTGCACCCCTGCCGAGGGGCGCGCTGGGCTCAGCGCTGCTCTACAAGCCGCCGCACGCACTGCACCATTCATCTGTAATTTTAATCCTTTGTCTCAGCCTGCTAATTGCGATTGTTTTAAGTTCATTATCCCGACGCGCACATTGTGAGCGGCTGGATCCGCGCGCTTGTAAGCGGTGTCCTCGCTCTGCAGGTAGTGACCCTTGAATTGTCAAACGCGCCCGTGCCAGCACCCAACAGCAAGAGCCGTCATCTACCATTCCCTCCTCAGCTCTCCGTTCTTTGCTCCCTGATTCATTAAGTAGCAACCCCTCAACAGCAAGGGGGACCAGGAGGAGCACCCGGGGCTGGGACCCTCGCTGTGGGCTGCGTTCGCCCCAATGCTTTCCCATCCCTGGGGCGGCCGTACTGGAGTTGTGCCCTCCCTGGTGCAGAGCTCAGCCCTGGGCATGCCAAGGATCACCCTGTGCCACCATGTCTCCTGCCAGGATACTGCTCCCCTGGTCACTGCTGCCCTGAAGGGAAGGGGCACCTTCCGCAAGACCAGGTTGCTCCAAGCCCTATCCAGCCTGGCCTCAAACACTTCCAGGGATGGGGCAGTCAACGGCTTCTCTGGACAACCTGGGCCAGTGTCTCATCACCCTCATAGCAAATAATTTCTTCCTCGCATTTCCTCTAAATCTCCCCTCTTTCAGCTTGAAACCACCTCATCCCATCACTCCCTGCCGTTGTCAAAAGCCCCTCCCCAGCTTTCCTGTAGCCCCTTCAGGCCCTGGAAGGTGCTCTAAGGTCTCCCTGGAGCTTTCTCTTCTCAAGGCTGAACAACCCCAACTCTCTCAGCCTGTCTCCAGAGCAGAGCTGCTCCAGTCCTGTAGATCATCTCCATGGTCTTCTCTGGACTCGCTCTAACAGCTCCATGTCCTTCTTGGGTTGGGCACCCCAGAACTGGACCCAGCACTGCAGGGGGTGTCATCAGAGTGGAGCAGAGGGGGAGAATCCCCCCCTTAGCCTGCCTCGAAGGGCCCTGAGCTCTGGTGCTTTCCTGTGTCACTGGGATTACAGGTGCCTTTCCCCCTCCCACACACCAAGCCCAGAGCGGGGCTGCTCTGGGGCTGCTGCACCTCTGCTCTGGCTGAGCCCTGAGCCCCCAGGGCAGGGACCCCCTCCCTGCACCACTGACCCACTGGCACCTGGGATGACCCATGGGGTGACCCACGTGGGGCTGCAGCTCAGGACTTCTTCCCGGTGGTTCCTCTGGCCAGGCTGCACTGTGGTTACCCACGCAGCAGCACAGAGGGCTGGCAAAGCCCCTCCGCTGAGCGCTGCACCGAGGCTGGACTGTGCTCTCAATAAAAGCTCATTAAGAAAAGATTATGAACATATAACAATACATTTTAAGTGCGCTGCAATGATCCATAAAATTGGTGTGGCTAATTAGCAGATCAAATCTCTATGAGAACTGGATCACTTTAATATCCTTGGGTAGTTTAATTCTGTAGGTATTTTACTATCCACACATGTTTAGTAAAATTAAATAACAGTATAAATGTTCGGTGGGATTAAGACAACAGTAAAATGAAACCAAACAAAATGAGTTTATTTTGTTAATAGAATAACAGAGAATCCCAATGTTGATATAACATTACACAAAATCTAGAGCAAACATAGACTGAATCCCAGTCTCATTTCACATGTAATTAACCTTTCTCAATCAAGCTAAGCATCCCTTATACCTCTTCCACAACGGCTGTGCACCCGGGGCTGTTCCTTCCCGGGGCTGACGGCAGTGCCAGCTCAAGAAACTCTGAGCCCTGGAAAGCCTCCAGCAGAGAGACCAGGCAGGAAAATGCTGGGAATGGCCGGGACACTCAGGAAGTTCTCGAGGAGGTTAGGTCCCCCATTAGATGTGCTTCTTTTTTGGGATTTTTTTTTTTTTCCTTTTTTTGTTGTCCTTGAAATGATCATCTGGACAAAGCTGCTCCTGCAGGTGGGTTTTAATCTGCACTCTTTGTACAGTTGATTACTAAAGGAATCTTTCTGGAATGAGACATCAGAATGAAACAGGGTTGGTTTATACTTTTTTTGTTAACGTTGTTTCTTGAAACAAAACCCCCTGAAAAAAAAAATTAGAATAAATAAAAAACCTGTAAACCCCTTTGCTTCCCTTCCATACAAAATTAAAATGCTTAAAAAGATTCTCTTTCATTTTGTTTTCAAGGGTTTCTACCTCTCGACTTGTCAATTAAACTGTACTTTGGCTACTCTAAGAAGAAAACTAGTCTTGAAACAGACAATAATGTTATTTCTAATATCATTGGTTATTGTTTCTGAATAACAATTAGATCTTTTAGAGCCCAATTACGATTTCACTGAACAAAGAAAATAAACCCAGGGATAAGAGTGCGCTATTTGCACTCAGAGAAGAAGAGCTGGAGCCTGGAGAAGGTCTCTCTTTGCTGGGTCAGCCTGTGCCAGGGCACCAAAGCCCATCGCTCCCTCTGGTGCCTCCAGCACTTGGCTCCATCCCTGTGCTGTGCTTGTGTGTTTTGTTAAACACTGTCCACTTCTTATCTGCACAGCCAACTGGCTTTATGCTGCTAAGATGAAAAGTTGTGCTAATAAACAGTTCTATTTATTTAAGTATTTTTATTCCTGTCTCCTCCCCACCAGCAGCCCTGTGTTTGTGCTGCTGTTTATCAAGAAACACCATGTGAAAGTTAATAATAACATAATTTAGAGCAATAATTACATTTTTATTCAATAGCTATGGGAAAACACTGAGTTGAATAATGAGATAAAAATGAGTGTCTCACTCCTAACAGGACATTAATCAACATATTAACTGTGTAGGCAAACTGATTTGAGGCTGTTACCGCCTAATTTGTCTCAAAATCATTATTTTTTATGTATCGCATAATGTACTTTAAAATATGTGTTGGAGTGATTATATGTAAGCATTACAGTGGCCCAGAATAGCTGCTACACTTCCTTCTGCCATGGATTACAACTTTTTTATCATCCCTGCTGGCACTCCAGTGTTTGGGATGAGGCTGAAATCTTCTACTTTATGTCTTATCCTCTACAGGACATTGTTATTTCTTTGCGTTCCTGTTTCTGAAGCCTTTGAATCAGCACATTTTATTTTTCCGGGCAGCCTCCCACCAGCTCTGGAGTCTTTCTTCCCTCTTGGCTCTCTCCTTGTTGGTGTTCAGGCAATGGCGACGGGGGCGGGTGGGCCGGCCCGGCCCGGCCCGGCCGTGCGGGGCTCAGCAGTGCTCCTGCAGGGTGCCAGGAGAGCTGGATGCTGGACAAGGAGTGCAGGTTCCAGCCTTGTGCTGGCTGCAGATCTGCCTTTGGGAGACAAGGCTCCAGGGGTGATGGAGGGGCCACTCGTGCCATGGGACACGCAAAGTGGGGCCTCACGGGGCCTCTGCTGGGACCTTCCTCAAGTGGAGTTAAATGTGTTCCCTCTGAACGGCTGTTTTCTCTACTGAGCACCCGCGGTCTTAGTAAAGGTGCTGCAAAACACACCTGCTGTGCTCAGCCATGAGGATTTTCCCCCAGCTGTTTAATCGTCCCATTCCCATTGGATGCTGGTGTCCATCATCCACACTTGGAGGTGTGGGCTCTGGGCTGAGCCCCCTGGGCTCTGGGGGCTCAGCACTGGCACAGGCATCCCTCTGCAAGCCCAGTGCCCACCAGCGGGTATGGGGACAGCCCACACCTTGTGTGCCTCCCACTCCCCCCTTCCCGCTGAGCCCCATCCACCCATCCCTGCGCTGGGATAGGAACCCCCCGGCGAGCCGCGTGGCCCCGGCAGGACCCCCCGGTGGGGCAGAGCAGGGCCGGTCCCTCCGCGGGCCTGGCGGGGTGTGCCGGCTGATGTGTGACAAATCCAGGCGGTGACAGAAACATGTAAATCTCGGGTGTTATCAGCCCTCATCCGACCGTCAGCACAAGGAACACAAGTTGAAGGATTAAGTGCTGGAGGAGGTCTGGGAGCGGGAAGGTGCTGCGGGCTGGCGTGACGTGCTGATTAAGACACTGACAGAGTGCACAAAACCCCATTTGTTGGCGTGACATGTCAGATGGATGAAGAATCAGTCTTTGTCTGCGCCAGTTCAGTTTTCTTTCGAAAAGCCTTTTAGATCAGCTGCAGGAAAAACAAGGAGGTAAGTAGCCCATTGATTTAATACAAGCAACATGCAAAGTACATAATAATGAAAATCAAAGTCCTTTCATCGCATCAGTAAGGGCAGCGAACAATGTGAATTAATGCAAGCTGCATTCCCCTCAACTTTTACCTCCAAAAGTAGTTTGCATTATATGGCTAATTCTCCTTCCACCCATGACTAAATTGTGTACTGAGGTTTACTTTTGTTTGACATCAAAAAGTAAATGATAGAAAATTGGGTCCAACAATATGTTCTGATTATTCCTGCACTATAGAATATTCTCTCAGTGTGACAAACCGTGTTTATCCCACTAGGGAGAAAGGGGGAGGGATCCCTTGGGATTTAAAGGCACGTGCGATGCCATTAAGTTAAATAGCCATGTTCATATTTAACACTGACAGTGATATTTTTATTTCTCTTTTTCCTTATTATTAAGATCTGCATCTGTAAACTCTTTCCTAAATATAGTTTTGGTATTGGAGAAACAGAAGGTATTTTGGGAATGACTGCTTTGGTAGAGGAAATCACTCCATCCTTCAGGCCCTCCTCCCTCTGCATTACTGTTTACCTCCCTGGGGTGTGACTTCTCTGTGGTCTCAGAAATTTCTCTCTTTGGCCATTCTGCACATCCAGTCCATAAACTGCTGCACAGGAATAGTTACCAGCTTCTTGTGTAATTTACTCAACTCTTACTTGTGCAGCAGAAACACTACCACACAATCCTGCCTCACTGTTAAGGAGGTTTTTTATGTATTCAACTTTAATTACTTTTCAGCATGGACAAGGACCCCAAATTCCTGGCTTTCTTGCTCGCTTTGGCAAAGAAGGGTTGGACCAGATGGACCTGGAGGTCCCTTCCAACCTGGTGTTCTCTGGTTCTGTGGTTCTTCTGGCTCACATCAAGCCCACCTTGGGCAAGGGAACAGCCAGGCCCTGCCAGGTCCCAGAGGGATGCCGGAACAAGGCTTTTCCCTGTCATTCCTGCCTGGTGGAGCTTCCAGTGCTCTCCTGCTGGACGGACCCCATGGCAGGGACATCCCCTAGCCATTTGAAGGCCAGCGAGTACATCAGCACAGTGGCATGGGGTGGGTGGAAGCCTTTGGATTTGGGAAGAATCCAGTGAAAATAATGGTTGAGAGAAGAAAATCTCAGGAAGGTCCCATAACATCTGAGTACACGCTGGCACGAGGCTTGGTGCGATCGCCTCGGGAGCCACCAAGGGGTCAGAGGTGGGTCTCAGAGTGAGGAACCTCTGTTGTGCCTGGCACAGACCTGCCCATGGCTGGGAACATAGGACATGTCCCCATGGACCAGAGGGGTCTCCAGGATGAGAAGAACAGTGAGCATTTGGTCCTGCTACTGCCTGATGTCGCGGACCAAGATGGGTAAAGCCCATCTCACACCTGAATTCGCTTACACACAAGCTGCAGAGAGGACTGTGGCTATCCCCAGATGCTGGCATGGGACATGGATGGTAGTTTGGCAGACCTGGAAGAGCTGGTGGTGATTCACTGGATTCAGAATAGCAGCTGGGCCCTGAAAAAGTGTGGAGACACGGCACGAAATACTGCTGGTGTTTAACAATAACAGAGGGACTTAAATAAGGGCAGGCAGCCTCTTGCAGTGTGCTGAACCTCAGCTACTATAGTCCCTAAATATTTTATGATGTGGTGATTTTACATTGCTTACCACATTCAAGAAGAAAACCATAATAATGCTGAGGGGCTGCTGATTTCTGGCTGTGTTCACCTCCCTCTAAAACACAATAGGAAAGTGAAGACCTTGGTGATGAACACGGATGCAAAACGCTTTCACTTCTCAGTTGAGGCATCTCTTCTGCTTCCCTTTAAACTCCATGTTTTCCTCAAAACGTGGAGTTTCTTGGCATTTCCCTGGCAGGGAGGGGGCCTGTGGGCGGCTGTGGAGTATCTGTAGGTGTATCTGTGTCTCTGCACATCTCACAATCTCTCCATCTCTCCCGTGTCCCCGCCCGCTCTGCCAAAAGAGGGCAATGTTGCCGTGCAGAAGCGGCGAGCGGGGCCCCTGCGCTGCTCCAGCTCCGGCCTTCAGCCTGGAGGCCATGCTCATGGTCCATAAGGAAAACACGGATTTTAGAAATGGATCATCCCGGTTTTTACTTCCCTCTGAGGGGGAAGGGAAGGTCCCCTTGGCATGGCCGGTGTGCCCAGCGGGGCAGTGCTGTGGGTGCCAGGGGAGAGATGGGGGCACCTGGGCACTGCTTGGTCCCAGTGTTCCTGGGTTGAGGTTGGGTGTTAAAGGCTTGAGAGACCTGTGCCAGCCCAGGGCCATGGATACGAGCCGTGGGGGAGCAGTGCCTGCCGTGGGGCCTTCCAGGGAAACCTTATTTAACATGGACTTCACTCGCCCTGAGCTCTGCTTATTTCTGGAGTCAAAGCTCTTACACCAGCCATCTCATTTCTGCTGCCTCTCCAGCACCTGTCAGCAGCTGTACCTCAGGAAGTCTGTTATTAAAGAAATAATAACTGTATTGCAGGTTTCTGAATCCAAGATTGCATTTTGTTTCTCAAATATTCATTAAAAATATAGATTGTATTTTACTGAAAGTGGCCTTTAATGAATAGTATTCTTGTTTGCGTACAAGAAGTAGCTTCCAGTGCAATTCTCTGACAGTAATTGTGGTCTGAACAGAGACTGCACAATAACCGAGTGCAGCTAATGGCTATCCTGTGGATTGAGTGCTCCACTTTTGTCATTATCAGGCTACTTTTTAAAATGCAGAAATTAGTTAGGCCAGCAAAGAGTTAATTATGCTCCTGTGACAGGAAACCCTCAGAGCACATTAATTTTGAAGAATTCTTTGTCTTTATTGCAAAGCAGAAATTCGACAGACCTTGGCAGGTGATACCAGAGCAGTAGTTACCCAGAGCATCTTTTAAAAGAGAGAGAAAAAAAAAAGCAGCAACGAGAGCAGGAGGGAACCCTCCTGGTAAGTCACCTCCCATCACTACGGCGAGCGGGAGTCGTTCCGGCAGCAGATCCTCACTTCTGTGTTGCTGAAGGAAAAAATAGGCACCTCGATAGAGTCTTTTTGACTGCTCGTTTTCCAGCCTCACTTTTCCTGGCACTTTGCACAGTTTCTAGCTCTCATGCCTTGGCAAAGGCATGGCAAAAAGAATTTCTGGGCTCCCAGAGCAGGGTGAGGAGGCTGTGCTGGCGGCGAGGTGCAGAGCGGGGCAGCAGGTGCCGACTGCCCGGCTCCCAGCGCCTGCCCTGGGGCTGGGCTCTGGGCCAGGGTGCCAGCACCCTCCTTGCCACCTTCTGAGCATCCATGTGTGCTCCAGCACACCAAGAAAAACATCACGTCCTCATGTCCTGCATGTTGGCATTGCCACAAGATCTGTAACTGTTGATGACTGGGCTGAGGAGGAGCAAAGATTATCAGCACAATCAGAGGCAGCGCAATTAAGTGCAGTGTGCAAAAAAGAAATGAAATTACACCTCTCTGATTCTCAGACACCACACTGAGTTGGAGGGGTTCACATGGCCTGGGTCCTGGGGAGCTGGGATTAAGCTAGGCCAGCCTCTTGCCTGCTACAAGGGGTCTTGTGTAGCTGTTTCAGGCTTGAGGTGAGACCAGAGTGGTTGTGCCACCAGCTCACTTGCTTTGCAGAGGCTCTACTGACATCTTTAGTGGGGGAGCTGGAACATGGCAGCCCATGGCTGCAGGACCACTGGAAACCTGGCAGTGAAACTGCACAGACCCTTGTTGTACACACTTCAGGTGGCGATGGCAAGGATCTGGCCACAGGAGAGCCATCTCCATTAACAAAGCAGAGAGCTACAGCAGCACCCAGAGATGCAGTTGTGCCCATTTTTAAATGAAACAAGATCAAATATGCAAAAAGCCCCAACCACTCCTTTCAGGCAGTTGTAGAGAGCAATGAGGTCACCCCTCAGCCTCCTCTTCTTCAAACTAAACAACCCCAGTTCCCTCAGCCTCTCCTCACAGGACTTGTCCTCCAGGCCTTTCACCAGCCTGGCAGCTCTTCTCTGGACCTGCTCCAGCAACTCGACACCCTTCCTGTAGTGAGGGGCCCAGAACTGCACACAGTACTCGAGGTGTGGACTCACCAGCCCCGAGAACAGAGGCACAATCACCTCTCTCCTCCTGCTGGCCACACTATTGCTGATGCAGGCCAGGATGCTGTTGGCCTTCTTGGCTGCCTGGGCACACTGCTGGCTCATGTTAAGTTGGCTGTCAACCAGCACCCCCAGGTCCTTCTCCACCATGCAGCTTTCCAACCACTCATCCCCAAGCCTGTAGCTTTGCTTGGGGTTGTTGTGACCAAAGCACAGGACCCAGCACTTGGCCTTATTGAACCTCATACAATTGGCCTCATCCCATCAATCCAGCCTGTCCAGGTCTCTCTGCAGAGCCTTCCTACCCTCAAGCAGATAGACACTTCCACCCAGTTTAGTGTCATCTGCAAACTTACTTAGGAAGGACTCAATTCCCTCATCCAGATCATTAATAAAGATATTGAACAGGACTGAGCCCTGGGAGAACATTTGCCTGGATGCAGCAGGAATTCAGGGGATTTTTCCCCTTTTATCACTTTCTTGGCTCTGACCCTCTGCCATGGCTGCCAAGAGAGCCCTGACCCTGGCAAGTTAAGAGAGTGCCCAGGGCTGGGGTGAATCCTCCACTGGCTGAAAATGGAGCCAAGCTCTGATCAGCATAGCCCATCCCTCATTGTCAGTGGCATTTAAGGAATGCTGAGGGGGCTGGAAGGCTGGTTATCAGTGCAGGGCAATATCAGATTGTTATGTTCCCTGATGGGTTAACAGAACTTGTATTTTCATTACATCAGCTGGTAGGCAGTTTCCACTCCACGTCAGGTTTTTCAGCTGTTGTGAAGTTTCTCCCAGCTTTATTTGTGAATTTAACACAACAATTGAACCAATCAGAATCAGCTGAATAATGTATCTTGCCAAATAGCCCAGGCTTTTCCCATGGCAAATTATGAATGAACCTCCTCCTGTTCAAAGCAGGAAAGTTGATAGTAGTCACCCTGGTGCACACAAACTCTACAGCAAGGGACAGACTGAGCACTGACTTAAATGAGTGGGTTTGTTGGGTTTTTTTTGCAGAAATGCTTTCTATTTCAATGTAATTAGTCGATATTAGTGGAAAATATTAGTATTGAAGGCAAGTATCAGGTTACTGCTATGTACCTTTCTAACAGGATCAGCTTCCCTAAAGCAACACATGATCCTAAGGACCAAGGGAGCCCCAGGAGCTGCCAAGCCATGGGTCCCCGCTTCCTGCCCAGCCCCTCTCCAGACAGGGCTCACTGGGGTAACATTTGCTCAAGGTGATAGCCCAGCTTGTCTCTGGGCTTTCATCAAGATGGGAAGCACCAGAAATTTCAGCTGTGACTCCTGTTCTCTATGAGAAGTTAAACCAGTGTTCCAGAGGAGGACACCGATCATCTTACATGTCAGCTTTTGGGTTTCTGTGAAGGTAAATTTATGCACTACCAATTGATCTCTGATGTTATTGAACTTGACAGTGAGTCAAAGAGATGTTGTGAAAGTTCAGCGAGGATAGTTCCTGTATGTTAAAATACAGCAACATTCATAAACATGTGGAGAGCTGGATAAGATCAGTGGCTGTCATTCACCCAGGCCCCATTCCTCAGCCACTGAGACAATGCTAGGAATGGCAAAGCAGTGTGGGAGGTCTAACATCCAGCTAACATCCAGCCTTCTTCAGCAAAGCAGGGATATGCAGAATTAATTTAAAATATTTAAGCCCAATTCAAGTCTGTGTAGAACCCAAAATTCATCTCAGCTTCAAAGAAGGCTTCACTGCAGCATAGTTCATCTAAGGAACATTGCTTGCATTGTCTGATGTCCCTGGATGGGTTTCAAGCAGAACCTGTGGTTCTGGTTGGGAGACCATGCAGAGTCTGGAGTTAGGAGGTTGTGATGGCTAAGGAGCAGTGGAAAGTTACTGGGATTTTCTTGGTAAATTAGAAGCACCACGTGAACATTTGGTGCTGAGCTAACACAGAACTTCCTCCATCCCTGGGCAGAGACTCCTTGGGCTGGGTGGGCAGTGCCAACCCAAAGCAGCTCTCCAGAACTTGGTGAAACTGCTGGTGGTGGGAGATGAGCAGGCAGAAACCATGCCACCTCCATGGTGTGTGAGCTGACCATAAGAAGAATGAGTTGGCCCAACACTAACCAGTCCTGGTGGGCCCACCAGCACAAGAGAAATGGGCATCACCTGCTGTGTGTGGGGCTTCCCCATGAGGGATGTGGGGAGTTCAGGAATGTGCATAATTCAGGAGGAAACTCTCCAGAAGGTATGGAAACTTATGCCTGATGCCAGCTAAAGCCTTAACTCTCCCCACTCACAGAACTGAAGGGGGATAAATGGTTTGAAGATGTTATCTGAGTTCATCTCTAACCATCTCTTGACTGGAGGAGCCTCCAGTGGTCCTCGTTATCCACATCAGATGCTGCTCTGCCTCGAGAATGAAAGGGGGGGAGGTCTCATCACAAATTACACTAGTAATTCTTTTCCAGAACTAATTAACTTAAAAGACACTGTACTGATTGCAGAAAAGGTGTTAACAGAAGCTTAAGTTGAAAAACAAAATTAAGCCGCATTTGAGAAAGGCTCTCTCTTTAATCTCAAGTTTGTGATGTACAGAATACTCTAAATGGAGCATGAGGAAGCAAATTATTAATTTCAGTATTTTATCTTTGAAAAGCCACTATATCTGGGAGAGGGATGAGAAGGGATATCAACAATTTTGCTTTCCACTTCCACTTGCCACCTTGTTCTTTTCTGCTAACACGAGCCATGAGTTGCCCCTCCAGGGCGTGGGGCCACTCCTGGTGTTTATTCTCCCTCCCACTGCCCCTGGGGTCTGAGCCCAGGGCTCAGCATGGCTGACCCCCTCTGCTTCCAGAGGGAGAAATGGAGGGATGAGACAAAGTCCATCCCTGGGAAGCACGCTGATCCACACTCACTTGGATGCACCGTGTCTACACATCTTGTAAATCCCTCCAGGGATGGTGACCAGGGATGGTGATTTGCCCCCCTCTGCCCAGGGAAACAAGGGGTTTTAATGCTGTCCATGAGTCTCTCTTCCCAGCTAACAGCCTGTATTTTGAAACAACCCCACACCAGTCTTTGAATATTATTTTCACATAAATCCCTTACAAATCATAAAATGAAACTGTTAAACCTGATTCCTTTGCATTTGGTATTTCAAGGCACTCCGGATGCTGCCAGTAACATTCCTCTCTTCCATCCTGGTTCCCCCCTTCCATCCCTGCTCTCCTTTTCCACCCTTCTTGTCTTGTCCTGCCTCCAGCACTGCTTCTGAGCTTTGCCTGTACCCCCAGAGCTCCAGCGTTGCCCTGATTTACACCCCAGGCAGGAAGAAATCCAAACCTTGGAGCCAAAAGCCGGTGTTTCCTGTTGGGCATGCTTTGGGTGGCTGGGGGATGGAGAGGGGCCAAAGGGACTGGGAAGGTGTCCCCAGCCTGGGGGTCCTGTGGGGGGGCCCGATCCCAGCTTCCTCTGCTGCAACTCCTTGCACCAGCCACCTGAGCTTTCCTGATGGTGGAGGAAGGTGGGTTATATTTTAATACCTAGAGACTAAGATTAGTTTATATTTTAGGAAGTTGGCACTTTTTAGCCATCCATTTACATCCATGAAGATGCAAAATCCATGAGCTCAGTGTTCATCACACGTTTCCCTTCAGAACTGTTGGGCTGGGCTGAGAGGATCATAATGGGGCAAACTGGGGTTTGTGGGGCCAGGAATGCCAGCCTGTGCCCAGCTGTCACAGCCCAGCTCCTCATCTGCCCATCGTTTTTCATGGGATACGGGACTGTATTTTCTCATGCATTTATGGAAATAAGCATATTATGGATTTCTTTAGGAAGGTCACCTGCTCAGGGACATGATGCTGGTGGGACAAAGGGTTTGGGACAGTGATGTGGTCCCGCCAGGTCTGCTCCTGGGCTGCCTGTACCTGCTGCCTGCTTGCCTCTGGACACATCTGGGCAGAACCTGCTGGTTCCTGTGCAGACACCCCAGCCAGGCTCCTAATGAGACATTAATAGGTGGCAAAGGCAGCTGTGCATAAACATGAGTTTGTTTAAACATTGTGGACCATATACTCACAAGGAACTGTTTACCAATAAATCAAAAGTAAATTATTGTTTTCTGCTGACATTAAGTAACCTCTGCCAAAAAATTAACCTGTAAACTGTTTGACATCATGGAGTAATATATCAAAATGCTGCCAGCATACTGATCCCTCACTATGCTGCTGCAACAAATCAATTAGGCTACCAATTCTGTTCATTAGAATTCATTTAAATCTCAATTAAAAAGTTAATTAAAAGTAAGAGTGAGAAGGAAATCATGTCTAACATTCTTATTAAACTCAAATCACCAAATTAATTTTAAATCCAAATCAGCAATCAGAAGTGGAGATATAAAGAAAAAGGGAAAAAACCAGTACAGTCTGGTCTCCTGTGAGAAGGAAGGAAGGAGGTTGTGCTTTAGTACTCCCAAAGAGAGTGATTTTCTGGACCATAACGCTGAGCAGAGCCTTGTGCCTTGCAGTTCCATCCTATTTTATTTTAAAATATAGTATGTCTGATTTCTCAGATAAATTTGTCTTTGTCAGACTGAGCCTTCAACAACCCCATGTGTTCAAATAAATCCTGCTCCCACTCTTTTCCTATTAACTCCCTCCAAACTTCCAGGGGTTTTTTTTTCCTCTCCTCCTGTAGCTTTTCTAGGAAGAGGGAGTGGGTGACCCTCTTTGGGGTGGAATTGCTCTCCTGGGGCCATGCTGGTGACAGGTCCTGTCCGGGGGGTGGGGGAAAGGAAGGGGGGGGTCCCCCACCCTGTGGCATCGCCCCGTCCCCTCCAGCGTGGGGGGGCAGAGGGACACGGGGCCAACATGCGTCTCGTTCAAACCCAGCTGCAATGGTGACCTGCGACTCTTGAGAGATTGGTTTTAATTAGGGCACAGAACTTCCCTGCTCGGCTGGGAGCAACGTGGCCATCTTCTTTTGTTTTCCCAAGGTCCAAAAATAGAGCCCCCTCGGTGGTGAGCATCCTCCTGACAAGCTACAAAGGCCTCAGACTAATTTCCTATGCAGTTCTTGGCACCAAGGTCTGGGTGGAGGTGGGCAGGGTCCACCCAGCCTTTCAGTCTCATTAATCATTTGGCTTTCCCTGGCTGCTTGCAGCATCTTCTAGAGGAACCCTTCTCTTTATTCATTCAGACAACCCTTTGGATTAAACAGAGCCAGCTAAATGTCAAACCAAATCTGAGTCTTGATGCAGATAATCATTTCAATAATATTTCTCCATTTGTGCCCAAACACCAAGGGAATAAAGCTTTTCTGCTGTCAGGTAGTGTAAGACTGCAGTTGGTGTAAATGCTTGACATTGAGCCAGATGGCTTAGCCGTGCTGCAAACATATGTTCAACAAGCAGGCTTGCACACATTGGAATTTTATTATTTTGAACTGGTGAGGCATGCATATTTATTTACTTGACCCCCCTTTGGTGTCACTTCGGTATTAAAACAATCAGTTCTAGAGCGTCCCAAGCCGCGGGGCAGCCCCGGTTTATCCAGCCCTCGCCAGGCTCCCGGCAGTGCCGGCACTGGCTGGAATCACATCTCTGGGGGGGGGGGAAGGCTCCCGGACCACCCCACGGCTCAGAGGAGTTCCCCGTCCCTGGACAAGTCTTTACTCTGCCATTATACCGGTAATTTCCCAACTTTTTAAAAGCCGGGATCTCTCGACAAGTGATTTATTAGACTTTGTCAAGTGCATCCCAGACATCTTGCTGAGATCACCAAATTAGAAAAAAAAAATCAGTGCAAAGGGGAAAAAAAATGAACAAGATAAAAAATTAAAATCTTTGGCTGGGAAGAGCAGCAGTCACAGGCAACCTCCGAGCTGAGAAAAGCAGGTCTTTTTTTTTTTTTCTTTTTTTTTTTTTTCTTCTTCTTCCAGGCTGATATTAAATAACCAGACATAAATCTAAGTAATTTCACAAAACAGCACCAGAATGACCTGGGACCCGCTCCAGAAATCATTAAAAGCTGTCGGAAGCTTTCCTCTGCCTTGCACGTGCTCTGGATCACGCTCGGGTTACATTTCTGGGTCCTTTCCTGGAGCTGCAGGAGCAGTTCAGGGAGTTACCTCCGGGCTGGCTCCACGGCAGAGCAGCACCACCACGCAGGCTGTGCAGCCCCAAACAGCTGTACAGCTGGAATACGGGTGCAAAATATTTCAGGATGTTGCCTTTGCTTGGCAAAGGCCGAGCAAACCCTGGCTGAAGCGGGAGGGTGGGTGTCTTCCCGCCGATCCGAGGGTGGGATCAGCAGCCAGTGCCTGGCTTCTCTCCCACGGGCTGCGCTGGAAAATGCCCTGTGCCATTCCTAGACAAGACCATTTTTGTGCCGTAAATGCTAAACCCCTGCTAAAATCTTGCGGGTGTGGGGATGCCAACAGACCGTCCCTTGTGAAGAGGGGCGGGCAGGGTGGGCACAGCCCTGGCCGGGGCTGCGGGGGGACATCGGCGATGCTGCTGGCCCCGGTGCCACCTTCAGCCCTGCAGAGACAGGCAGCCAACAATTCCAACCAGCATCCTGCCCCGGCCTCCGGGCGCTCAGTGAAACCCGGGAGAAACCCTTGCACTGCCGGCGATGGGCACAGCCCAAGTGCAGGAGCAGAGGGGACGCTTGGGGCAACCCCCGCTCCGCCCCGCGCTGGCTCGTTGCTGCCCAGGGCCGAGGCTGTGCTACGGCAGCCTCAGGGGCCAGGGACCAGCCATTGCTTTTGTCCGTAAGGTGCCATGGACATCCGGCATGCTCTTTAAATAGTTGTAATAATAATAATAACGATGATGATGATGATGATAATAACAATGATGTTGCAGGTCCTGACAAAGCTTTTGCCCGGAGCACAGCCCTCCGGCGAGCTGCAGCACATCGCTAAGCAACACTGGATCGTGTGGTGCTGCTCCCGGCGCTGCGAAGCACCCGGTGGTGGGGAAACAGTGACCAGAACACCTCAAACCCTGAGGGCTGGGTGCCAGCTCCGCCGGCTTCCCTCAGAAGCAGTCAGTTTTTAAAGCACTGGTCTCTGTGCTTCTGCTCCATGCCTTCAGGACTAGTGCTTTCCTCTTTTTCACTGCTTCCGAATGCCTGGTTCATCCATTTATTGCCATTCCGGAGGGATGCAGAAGGATGTGGTACAGGTGCCAGGGCCGGAGATGCCCCCACACCCTGCATGCCTGGGGCATCCCAGGAATCTATCCCCGGCAGGAACGAGCCCTGTGATCCTGAGCCACAATGGCTGGAGGGCAGATTGCTTGTGTAAGGAATAGGATTAGCCTTAATAGGAGATAAAATCCTTTTCTTCTTGTTTTCCAAATCTTTGGAGGGACTGAAGGGCACATGGAAATGGGGATGGTGACAATGAGATATGCCATACCATGGCAGCAGGGACAGATGTGCCATGTTTAGTGCAGTTGTGTTTCCCCAGCACTCATCTCCAGCTAATCAGCCCTGCTAAGCAGGCACTGTGATTTATAGCTGTTGATAAATCATCCTTCCTTAGCAATGTCTGACTGGGGTTCCATCCAGAGGAGTGGGTGCCTCCTGGAAGTGCAGGGCAAGCCAGGAGGATGCTCTGGAGCTGGCTCCAGGGGCTTGCACAGGTGCCCTTGGACACTGGTGGGGCTTCTTTTTAAGCTGAAAGGGGGGAGGTTCAGATGAGATATTGGAAAGAAATTCTTCACTATGAGGGTGGTGAGACACAGGAACAGGTTGCCCAGAGAAGCTGTGGCTGCCCCATCCCTGGAAGTGTTCAAGGCCAGGTCGGATGGGACTTGGAGCAACCTGGTCTAGTGGGAGGTGTCCCTGCCCATGACAGGGGGTTGAGACTGGATGGTCTTTAAGGTGCCTTCATAGCCAAACCAGTCCATGATTTTGTGATTCTATGATTCTCTGCAAGCACCATGTACCTTCAGCAGGGACAACAAGAAGCTTCACCAGCGTGAAAAACCCCCAGTGAATGGTTTCCAGATCCATTTAAACCCAACAGCCGTTTGACCAAGAATTTGTGCTGCCTTCAATCCTAAGCATATTTATTTTCTGTTTCCCTGAATTCTCTCCTTCTGGTGGAAAGCTGGTGGGTGTTTGTCTTTTATATTTATTCACTGCCCTTCCAAAGTATCTGAGCATAACTTGGGAAACCAGCTTAGCCACAGAAATCTCCTCCTGTGCACTCCTGCCAGGCCAGCAGAGCCGCAGTGGCCAGGACTGCTCTGACTGGGAACAGAGGAGCAGGTCCCCTGCTCAAAAACACAGGGTAAACCATTCCTGCCAGGGCTCTTCCTTCAGAAACAATGAAATGGAACCGGAGTTGACTTAGGATATAGAGCTCTATCCTCTCAGTCATTTTTGTGCTATTTTTTCATAAACTTGGCTGCCTCCCGCGTGCCCTGGGATAATTCCCTGGAGGCTCATTTCCCTGCTCCAGCTCTGTGCAAACACCCAGCTGAGGAGAGGCTGTTCAGGCTCGTCCTTCAGGAGCGCCGCTTTTGAGGAAATGCTTGTTTACCTGTGTCAGTAATTTTCAGAAATATAATGTGCATTTGAAAATCACAGATAATCCTGTGTGAAAAGCCCAGCATTTCCATCTGGACCAAACTCCTGCAGAGCCGGGTTGTCCCCACGCTCTGGGCTGGCTGGTCTCCTAGCATGGGAACAATGGAATGGCCAGGGATCTGCTGGCTCTAACAATAGGAGGATTAGTACCAACCACCTCCCGTGGCCAATGGTGTGGGTCCTTTATCACATTGTTCTTCATGAGTGAGGAGGGACCTGATAATTCATGATATTAGGTCTTCCCTCATGAGTAAAGATAAATGTCACCACAGGTAGGAGCCTGTTCTGTACAATGCAGGTTACCTCCCTACAATTTTTTCTCAGTGTATTCTCTTATTATTTTATGTATACAAGGGGGGAAATATTTGTAAAAGCTCACAAAAAATATTTTAAATGTGTTTTTGAAGACTCCAAAATGTTAAGTCATTGAGGACATGCCTGGCACACATCCCATTCTCCTGTCTTTCCCCCAGTTTGCAGAAACAGATAACCTTGAGGAGAGGATCCCAGCTCTGGTTCCTGAGTGCCAGCATCACCCATCCAGGTGTGGCTGGGCAGCAGGTGACACCCCCAATGCCATGGCCATGCCAAAGCTGTGCTGGGGTCCTACTGTGCCTCCCCACCACTCCAGGCACCCCCGAGGGGTTCAGCACCCAGATTGTGAGTTTTCAAGAAATCTGTCCCAGTTGTATGTATGGTCAATAAAGGCACTGATGAATTACAATTATTTCTCCAAAACTTCAATCATTTGCATGAGTTGAATTGAGATTTTTTTTAAAAAAAAAGACAAGGTAGAATTATAAGAGCAGATGATAAGCTTTCTTGAATCTCTCTATAGATTTTCACAGCAGGCATCTAGTTTCTTAATGCCTTGTCAAAAAAAGGTATTTTTTCCTACCAGAATAATAACATGAAATATGTATCTTCACAAGGATTTTCCCAAAAAGGACTTTTCCAAAAGGTTTTTACAGCTCCAGTGGCTCCATGCATGCCATGGGGTGAGAACTAGGCTTCCCAGTCAAAAAGGAACAGCAGTGACAAAGCCCCTTTGTAAACATTTCAGTGAGGCAAAGAAGTTATGAAACTGACTGATAGAGAGTCAAAACCCTACAAATCCCACGAAAATCCCTAAAAATGACCCTTTGGAAAATCTTAGGGAGTTTTAACATGTCCTTCCTGAGGGGCTGGCTGATACAAGCTGACATGAAATGGTCAGACAGCCCTGAGCTTTGGTTTCACACGTGTAAATATGTGTGCAATAGAAGGATTCATCCCGGGACGGAACGGGGAGGACGCTGCTGGGTGTCATGGGCATGGGTAAAGGTGGGGATTTACAGACAGCTCTGGGTGTGGTTGCCAGCTGCTCACTGGCAGGGCTGTGAGCCCTTGAGGTCCTGTTGGCACAGCATGGCCTGGCACGGCAGGGGACAGCACGGTGTGACATAGGATGGCACAGCACAGCACATCATGGCACCACCTCTAAAACAGGGCAGGAAAACAGCCAGGAGACCATAGAATCATGGAATCCCAGACTGGTTTGGGTTGGAAGGCACCTTAAAACTCATCTAGTCCCGACCCTCCTGCCATGGGCAGGGACACCTCCCACTAGACCAGGTTGCTCCAAGCCCCATCCAACCTGGCCATGCCATGGGCCGAGCACCATGGCCTCAGCACCACACAGGACCCCTACACGTTACTTACAGGGGCTTGGGGATGACCTGTGGCACCATGGTGCTGGGACACCATCCCAAAATCCCTTGGCAGGGGGCTGGGCCTGAGGTGGTTCATCAGGAAAGGCTCTGGGCTCACGCCTTTGGCAGCCAGGAAAGGGCACAAGGGCCATCACTGCCTGCCAGTGTGACAAGGGAAAAGGGAATGTAAAGTCTGCTGTTCACAGGCAATAAATCTCGTTTCCCTGCTAGGCCCAGGAGCAGCCCAGGTGTTTGCACATCCCTGTGCAGGCAGTGGGAGAACAGCCACACACCTGGTAAGAGGGGACAGACAGGGACTGGGGCTGTCCCATGCATTGTCCAGCCGTTGGAGCACCTGTCACTCCATACCTGTATGCTTGGGTGAGGAGGAAACCTCTGGAGATGCTCCTGGCACCAGCCTGTGGCTCCCTGCCAACATGGGCAATGCCCAGATGCTCTGTAGAAACCTGGCTTGCTCCCCAAAGCTGTGTGTGGTGACCAGTGGGGATGAGGAGGATGCCCATGGGGCAAGGAGATGTCCATGGGGATGAGGAGGATGCCCACAGAGATAAGAAGGATGCCTACAGGGATGAGGAGGATGTCCACAGGGCAGTGGTGATGCTCCTGCACCAGTACATGCCCACACTCATGTCAGGGTGCTGGCTATCTCATGGGACATGTCCTGCAGCCAGCAGAAGATGTGGCACGTGGTCCATTCTCTCTCTGCTGCCCCAGGCATGACCCCTGCAGACCACAAGAGGCCCACAGACCATCCCAGCTCTGTTCCTGCCATTTGCTCCCCTGGCACTTTGCCCCAGTCCTGGCAGTGCAAGTGCTCCATCCCATGCCAGGCTGTCTATGTCCCTTGGGGCTAGGGCAGCCACCTATGGACCCCATGGGCACCTTTGGGCTCACCTTCCCTGTGCCCCGCGGCCCTGCACCAGGCAATGGGGTGGGCAGGGGTCCCACAGGTGGCACATCATCTCTGGCACCCTGGGGTCCCCAGGCGAGGGTGGGAGCAGGGACGGGGCAGCCAGAGAGGTACCTGGCACCAGGGAGGAAAGTTTGTAAAGAAAGTACTGAACACAGACTTCCCGGGGTATCAGAGGAAAATTTATGCATCGCCTTTGAGTTCAACTTCTCCATTAAAGCTTTTTCCCTATAATCTAGGGAGTTCTTATCTTGGTGACTTATGATGTTATGGAGGGGCTCATGCATGGAAAATGTCAATAGAAATAGTAACTCTAGAAGGGAAGGGCCTCCTAATTAGTCCCCATTTAGATTTTATGATGGCTTTGAGATCTGCTCATCCTGACAGTGCGCACTCTGGTTACATATTGTTCTAGCCTGAGGGAACCATAGGAAAATCCAGATTTATTGTACCTATCATACCAGCATATTTCATTTGCCATTATGAGCAGCCATCTCGCAATGATGCAGGAGTATTTATTACAGATTAAATTGTAGGACCTGGATGGTTTAGTGAGGTTCTTGAGGTATCATTTATGTCATTAACTGGCTCATTATCAGATCTGCAAATCTCAATTCCTTTTTTTTTTTTTTTTGTGCCTCTTGTTTCAGAGCAGGGACCTTGGCTGTGGCTCTGGCAGGCTGTGTGTCCCGGGGTGTGCTCACATGCCTGCCCGTGTGTGCGTGAGTGGAACCAGCCCCGTACGTGGGTAACACCGGGCACAAAGCTGCACGGAGCCGGGGAGGTGTCTCACCCCGGCCTCTCCCCTCTGGTTCTGCACCAATTCCTCTCCATTAAGCTGCAACTCAGAAAGGACAAGCTGAGAAAGGCGGTGGCAGGAGAGGAGGCAATTTAACTCTAATTATTTAACAAGTCTATTCCAGGCATAAGCTTATTACCAGTGGTGAAAGAATACGTTGGAAATTTTTTTTTTCCCTCTCTCTCTCTTTTATGCTTTATCTCTACTTAGAGAATTGTTTGAAGAGGTTTAATCCAGCCTTGATTGTTGTTGTTAATGGGAAAGGAGAATAGGTTATTCTTCCATGTGCTCGGCTGCTCTGCTCTCCAGAAAAGTCACGGAGAGAAAGGACCTTCCAGACACTGCCTCTGCTCTTCGATTTAGTGATATTATTTGAATTTATTGTTCGATCCAACTTGCGTGTCCTTCCTTGTTGGTATTTGCCCTATTTACTCTCCTATATTGCTTTTTCATAAAACCAGGGAATGGCATTTAAGTTGTTGTGTTCTTTGGTATTAAAAGGCACTCGGTACAAGGCAGAGCACATCCCAGGCTGTGGGGTCCAGGGCAGGAGCTGCCTCACTCTTTGGTTGCTGAGATTAATTATTTCATGTGGTGGCCAATATTTGTGGGAAAACGAAGGCTTGGGCAGCAGGCAATAATGCATTAAAAATACAAATCTCTGTTCTACCCTCACTTTGCAAGCAGGGGAAAGGCTCCTGAAGGTGGTGACATGGGTGGATGGCACCTGAGAGTTATTTTTGTACAAGTGATAATTTTGGGGCTCTAAACTCCAGGATGAAGCGGTTGCTCACAGCCAGAGCTAATGAAGTGGGGCTGAGGGGTGGGTGGAGAGACCCCAGCTCCCCTCTGCTCCCCAGGCCGGCAGGGGGGTGTCTCCCCAGGACTGCCTTAGGCACTCCCCTGTGAAGATGTAGATGCATTTTCACCTCAAGGTCCAAAACACATTTTGGAAATCTGTAAAAATTAACACTTCAGGGGTGCTGTGACTGCACCAAGAATTTTATATGATATTTTGTACATCTCTTTAAACAGAGCTGTCTGCTCTGGAGTTAAAATCTGCGAGCTGGGTTGGAAGTAGAAGGCATGAGAGTATTTAGATTGTACTTTTTGCTTGAACAGGATCAGAATCCACGAAGTGTTAAAATATGTTTTGATGAGATGCTTCTTTCTGTAACTTCTAAATGCCCCTTTCCTCTTTATTTGATCTATTTTGCATTTTCCTTTATCAATCTAAAAAAGGGACATTTATAAACTAAAAGGAGAATAATTGTTGGATACTTATCTCAAATCAGTCTTCTAATATCTGCCTTCAGTGTTCATTCACACTGGGTGAGGAAATCCTACATGAGAATGTAAATAAAAGTGGCAATGTGCACGCATCTTCTCTTAAAGAGCATTTTCTGTCCTGAGCAGCTGTAATGCCAGTAGGTAATTTAGATATTTTGTGCCTTGAAACTACGACTGCATCAAGCAAGGAAAGCGTCTGTAAATAGAAATGCTTTGGATATTGTTTAGCTATTCCCTTGGTGGGTATTTTAAAATGAAAATGGATTGTAATTATTAAAAATAAAATGAAATAAAATCTCTTTACCTGAGTTGATAGGCAATTACAGAGAACTTAGTGCTAATGAGCCGCCTCTCCCAGCCTGTGTACTATAGGTACCCTTCAATACATACAAATCTGCACTGCTATAAATAGGCTCCTTGAAATAAGAGCCTTATCGGAGCCTGCTTTGTAATGCTGCTCTCGCCAAGCTCTGGCTTTGTGGTATAATCTTAATATTGAGCTTGCTCGTTAATCTCCATTCCCTTTTTAGGGTAGTCTAGACTGTGCCGGCAGTGGGGCTGCTGGCTGGGTTGCCGTAGGAACAAGGAATTCAAGTAAATATGCTCACGGAGAAGAAATGTCTACTAATTAAATGTGAATGGCATTGATAAGGTGCCAGATCTGGTGAAGTGCGGACCATAATGTCCTTCAATGTAATGCACTAGAAAATACAGCCAGATATCTATATATATTTATATATAGATATAAAATACATATCTGAGCGCTTTACAAGACTTAGGCAGGATACATGTTGTTCTCTGTGGGGAGGGTTCCGTACGTTGAAGGCAGCAGCAACATTTTAATACAGAAGTGACACTTTACAGTTCCTTTCAGAGCTGTAAACCCTGGCACCTCAGGCGTCCCCTGCAGTGCATTCCCGTGGCCGCCAGCGAGGCTGGGGTGGCTGAGCGGGAAGCCCCGACCAGCCCCCCCCGGCACCCACCGCCGGGGTCACTCCCTGCCCGGGAGCGTTTTCCTCGCTGCTCCATGGAAAGGGCCCCGGCACCCCGGGGGGGTTGGGGGTGTCCCCGTGGGGGGCTGCATCCCAGCAGGTGTGACGGGAGCTTTTCCCAGGCAAGGACATTTAACAGCGTGTGCGTGAACCTGAGCCAGCCAGAGCCGCAGGGGCTGCGCGGCTCCTGGCAAAGCCGGCTAGGGTCGCCATCAACCCACACCTCCCCAGCTGTGCACTTCTGGAAACAAACTCTGAAAGGTAAATGGGGAAGTTCTTAATTGAATAGAACCAAACGTGTCTAAATAGCACGTAAAATGCAAAAATAACAAGAAGTGTCTCTCTTTAATTACCCATGATTACCATACCCAGACCATTGCAGAGCGACACCCTGAGAACTGCCAACATTGATAAATGCACTAATGCCGCACCAGGGGAAACTGAGGCAGGGAAAGAAGATGTGATTTCATCCCAAAGCCTCTAACATTAGCAAGCTGCCTTCATGTGCTCCCCTCGTCCAGAAGCACAGGGAACTGATGGGGCTGGCTGAGCACAGTGCCCACGTGTCTGGGGAACAGAGGGGTTTGCTGTCACTCCTGTCCCCTGTCCCCTGCCCCCTGCAGCACATGAGCATCGCCCGCTGCTCTCGGGTGCCTTCCCAGAACCCAGAACCTGGGCTTGAGATGCTGGGAGAGCACACCTGAAAAACAAGCTGATCCTCAAAACCCAGCAGCACCCGGGAGCTCCCGGGGAACGGCACGTGCCAAGGTCTCCCAGAACAAACGATATTTTACCGGATTTCTGCCGGCTGTGCAGAGGATTTTCTACCTGCCGGGCAGCAGCTTCTTGGCGGAGCAGAAGGAGGGAGTGTTCTTCATCTGCATAAACAGGCAGGCTCTGTGCACTCTTAATTTCATTCTCATCTTCAATTACAGCTCAAGGGCTGAATTCATCCCAGTCACGCTCATTCTTGGGTGGGATAAATCCAATGAGGGTCCCACAGACTTACAGCTGTGTGGCAAGAGCGGGATTTTCCCTAACGTGCTGATGATTTTTACACTTAGTCCTGGCTTTTTTTTTTCATGCTCACCTTGGCTTTTACACTTAGCCTTCTCCCTGGAGGGGATGAGGCCAGGGCAGAGCTCATCCCCCTTCACCTGCCTCAATGGTTCTGGCCTCTCTACAGGTGCTCTTTTGATTTGGTGATCTTGTGTCCATCTCCTGGTGTCACCACTTTGGTTTCTCCCATTCAGGTGTGGTATGAACTGCTGATGCCATCTGTGCTCTCCGTGTCTGGGGGTGCCCTGCCTCAGGTGACCCCAGCAGGCGGTGGTGACACCAGGGCCACTGGAACCCCCAGGATCCTGCCCAGGGGGGATGCTGCCTGCGCTTGCAGGGGACAGGACTTGCAGCACCAGGAGTAGCAAGGGAGGGAGGCTACAGCCCTGGCTGCCAGCGCTGGTGGCCTGGAGGTCCCGAAGGGACTGCCACTGTCCCCCTTAATGCCAGGGGTCAGTCTCTGCTGCCCAAACCAAGATGGGGGCTTTGGGCGCAGCAGTCCTCACCCCCTGCCTGCCCCCCCAATACCCCAGGGACACAGACACGGTGAGCATGGGGCAGGCACAGCAGCCGGGCCATCCAGGTGCCTGTCCCCACCAGGTGCCTGTCCCCACCAGGTGCCTGTCCCCACTGCTGGCACCTGGCACGGGGGGCAGGGGGCAGCAGCAGAGCTGCTACCTGGTGGAAAAGCGCTGGAGGACAGGCAAGCTGATCTGGGTGGCCTCAAGCATTTACAATTTATATGTCCTTGTCAGATAAGGAGTCTGATGACTCTAATGTCATGTTTGTCTTTCACCCAGAGAAAATCTCCTCTTAAAGATCACCAGCCCATCTCTATTGACAGTATCTGTGCAGGTCACGGTATTAACATGTGTTGGGTTTTTCAAAAATGCTGATCTTTTTTAAGAGCAAAAGAAGTAAAACCCTTCACTCCTCAGACTGGCCAGGAGACAGACAGAACCTGGTTCTGGGGGGGGGAGCTGGGGCTGGTGGGGGGAGCAGCAGCCTCCACGTGGGTGAAGCCTGGTTTGCTCTTCTGCTGCAGCCAGGGTTTGTCCCACAGAGTTGTTTCTGCCTCTGAGCAAGGCTGTGGGGAACACCAGGGGCTTCGCAAGGGCTGGCGGTGACTCTGTGACTCTGTGGGTGTGATGGGCAGGTCTGCTCAGCCATCTCTGCACCAGTGGGAACTCCATAAAATACCTTATTTACTTAAGGAGACTCCGTAAAATGTGGAAAAATATGCTTTTACATCTATCTGGGGTGCCTTGGGTGACTGAGAGGTGGCAAAACCCAGATGGTGACTGTGCAGCCCACTGGCCTTGCCCCCAGCCTGTGTCCCACAGAGATTCCTGTCCCCTGGATCCAGAAACCTTTCATCTAGAAACCTCCCAGTGCTGGGGCCTGTTCCCTTGGCAGGGCACGGTGCAGTGTAAGAAGGAAAAAGCAGAGATATGACAGAGCCTAAGAATGTGTCCCTTGTGCCCTCAGACACCTGCTTTTAGTCTCAGATTTCCTCCTTGGCAAGCTTTGGGAAAGGACGTAGGGTACAGAAGATTTTCTGAGATGCTGATCCCAAACACATGAAGGAACCATGTTCCTACCCCTTTTCTGCTACTTTCCAGCACTGTTCCAGGACAATATTGTCACTTTGCTCATTTTGGAGATAATTTGGGTCTGATGTTCTCCCCTGTGCTCACATTGGCCGAAGGGCTCATACTGAGACCAATCCAACTGAATTCAGCCTTAAAAATCAAGGAAAGCAGAACAACTGCCAGGGCCTGATCCTGCTGCTCTCTGGACAGGGAAGAGTTTTTGCCATGTTCATGTCCCCTGAGCTGGTGGCTCAGCATTGCACTCGTGGGGGTGCAGTCAGCATCCAGGGCACACATATGACTCCCATTAATTTAAGGGGAATTATGTGAATTGTACAGCAAGAGTTGACTATACTCCTGAGCATTGCTGTTATTATGTTTACCATCAATATTCATGAAGCCTTCTTTAAAAAAAAAAAAAAAAAAAAAAAAGAGCAGCAGCAGGGAAATTTTGCTTTAAAATAGAGAAGTGTCATGATACTTTCTGGGAGTGCTTGTGAAAGCAGCAGCATTTTCCCCAATATATTTACACCACTTATTTCCCAGAGCCTTGGCCTGAGCTGCAAGGACAGTTACTGAAAACAGCAAATTGTTGTGATACTGCACATCAACATTGCTATGTTTGGCCTCTTCAGGAAATTGATTGGTCTGGATTAATAATTTGGAGTTTTCCAGTCTAGATGACTGCCACGGATAAGTGAACATGTAACTTTGGAGCCATGAACTTCCCAGCATCCAGCCTCTCCTTCACGCGGGGCTTTATTGAGTGGATGCACCAACACAGTTTGTATCCAGCACCAAGAGAAAAATTCTGGGGGATTTTTTTCGCTGTTACTGCCATAAAAGTAGGTTGTCTTTCATACCCATCACAGCAGCACCGACTGCCCCCTCCACAGGCAGCACTTTGGTTTCTGCCAGGGGCTGTCCATGTTTCACACCTTTGTGGGGAAGCGAGGGATGCTTTCCATCCCTCTCCATCCCGATGCCATGAGCCCAGCGTGCCCCGTGCCGGGCTGTGCCGGCGGCAGGACAGAGGCTGCTCTGCCCTCGGATTGAAGCCAGCAGGGGAGAAAAAAAGGCACAAGTGGGGGGGAAAAAAGTAGAAGTGGGCCCACACCTTCTGTCGCTGCCTCCAGCCGTGGCCCCGCAGCAGCCTGCCAACAGGGCACTGCTCTGCCAGTTGTAAATTTTAATTGGCCATCTGGGGAAAGCACAAACCACTGACTAGAGATTAATCAGTAAATTAACCCAGGCATAATACACATGTCCCAGCGGGGCCCGGGCTGCTGGAGGCTGGGGCGGAGCAGCCAGGGATGCGGGAGGACTCGTGCAGGGATGCTGGTATCGTTTCCTGCCGAACATCTTCCCCGTGTCCCGAAATTCCCTGCAGCCTGACCTTGGCACTGCCCCTGATTTGTACGGCAGTTGCAGAGAGGTTTCCCTGCAAGTGCTCGACACAGATGGCACAGGCACGGCTGCTGCTGGAGGAAGAGCTGATGAAGCAGCGGGTGTGACACCTTCCCTCTGGTTTGCCCGCCGCCCTGCCCGGTGAGGATGGTGGGGCCGGGACTGCAGCCAGTGCCCGGCCTGGGAATAAGGATGGGGATAAATGAGCACTGCCAGCACTGTGGATGACAAGCTTTCCCATGTATTTTTTTTTATTATTCCTCACTCTAAAGGAGGGTTTCCAGCATCTCTTGCCTAGCAGAAGCATCACCCCTGCCTTGAGCTTGTGTTGAGCTCTGGGGCACGGGCAGAGCATAGCCCTGTGCTCCACACAGACTGCACCAGTGCAGCTTCTCTACTGGACCTGCTGGTTTGGGGAGAGGTCCTGCAGCATGGTTCCCTTCATTAGCCCCCAGGAGTGACCCTGCTGGCCTCTCTGCTGCTGTAAAGAATGAACCCTGCTCTTCTGAATTTAAACATTTCTCCTATTAAGCAGTGCCTTAGCTGTGAATCCATGGATGCACTGGCGTATCAGGGCTGGGATTCTGCATTTTCCCCACTCTCTCTTCTGCCCGACATGATAATAAACTATGCGTTAAACCAGAAAAAAAGCAATTTTCTCCTGAGGTTAATTTCTTTGGATTGCCCACCTGAAGTGGGGAGTTGCATATAAATTCTAATTGGTACTGAAGGGGAGAAGACCGAGTCAGTTTTTTTGGCAGAGATGATCAGTGCCAACCTGTATTGAACCTCTGGGTGCTTTGTTCTCTCTTCCTAGCAATGGCCTTTGGAAGACACTGCTGTGACAGGAAGACAGGTCCTGTGGCCACTGTGGGCTGGGCTGTGGTGGGAGCTGCCTGGATCGGGACACCGAGCCTGGCAAAGGGTGCTGGTGTGGCCCTGGAAAGTGGAGCCACCCGAGCACCCGCCGGGCTGGGGCTGCAGGGGGTGTTATCTGCCTGGGGGACAAGCAGCCCCTGGATTTCCTCACCTCAGCACATTTGCTTGTGACCGAGCCCAAAGGCTAGAGATTTTCCACCCGTGCTTTCCCAAAGCAGTGCTCAGCCCTTCACAGACAGGGAAAAAATGCTGCTTTTTTTTTTTTTTTCCTTTTTTTCTTCTGTGTTGTGATTAATATGTAAAACTCCTAATTAATGATGGGTCTCATGGCAGAATGCATAAGTAATTCTTTTGTATTTGATAACAGGGTATATTTGAGGGGCTCTACACCTAGTTATTACATACCAAATTCCTTAAAGGGTGGGCAGCCCTGCTGTCCTGACAGCACCCAGAGAGGCACTTAACTACGTGGGAAAAACCTCTTAAGGGACAGGGGAAATTATTCGGATTGATTATCACTCTTTACCCTTACCAAGAAAAGAGGAACAGTAGTGACCAAGAAACACACTCTTCATGTCGGTGGGGATGGGGAAGAGCCTGTCCTTCCTCAGCAGGGACTTCAGTGAGGCTGAGGGGTTTGATGGAACAACACTGATGCTTTAGTAGCTGTAATTGTTAAAGTCTGTCCAGAGAGTGAGAGCTACAGCAGCACTTCTGTGCTCCCGGGGCCCACACTGGCTTATGATGTTGCAAAAACGTCCAAATGCAGTGCCCAGTTCCACCATTGCGAGGGAATAAAGGGAGAAAAGGAAGGCTGGTGGCCTCAGGACTCTGGCTGAGTGTCATGCAGGTGGATGGTGACGCTTGGGGACCTCCTGGGTGAGGGTCTGGGTGTGAGGGTGCTGCTCCTCGCCACTGCTGCAGCAGGGAAGGGTTCTCAGAAGTGATTTTTGGGGGGAAAAGTTTGTGACTGGGGAGTGCCAGGCAGATCGGTGTATTCCTGCTAGGAGTGACTGTGAAGAACATATGGTTTCATTTAATGTAAGAGACTTTGTAGATTATAATTGAGGAGATAATTGAGAAAGGATGATAATTGTTTATGAGAGGGAGGGATTTAGTAATTATTCAAAGTCGTTTTAAAAGACTTATAAATACCCCCTGACAAAGGCCCAGGAGGGGCCAAACGTTGGCTGGATCATTTCCCTCCCTCTCCAGAGCTGATGTTCAAGCATGTCTGATAACCAGTGACACAGCACAGCGCAGCGCTGGGTGGTGCTGAGCTGGGGCACCTGTCCCCAGCATCCTCAGCTGCTTCCTGCGACCCTGCTGGGAGTGCTGGGCACAGGAGCTACAGAAACAACATGTGCATGTACAAAACGAGGCACGAAAGCTGCTGAAAAGGAGCTCAAGAGGTGCCTGAGCCCCGAGGCACCAGCACCCCCGGCTGCAGGCGCAGATCCTGCTTTTACTCTGCAGAGTGAACACTGATATCAATTAGTTAAAATTCTGGACTGTCAAAATAGAGGTAAATAAAAAAATCTAAGCAGGCAAACAGCACTCACATATACCAAATATTTCTTCTCTTCAGCAGGCCTCTCCAGAAAAGCCTGAACGTGTATCTAAAATAATTAGATTTTGTTCAGTAATCAAACTCAATCAGACGGATTCTCTGTGAACTACTTTTATACCCACAATGAGGAATGTATGTCGTTCCCTCTGCATTTGCATATTTTTCCATAAACCTAAAACCAATCAATTTTGAAGAGTTATGATAATATAAAGAATCTGAGGCAATTACATGTCTTTTAAACAGGGATTCAAAACGCGCTCGGCTGACAGCTTTCCCGTAGTGAAACAGACAAAACTTCTTTAACCCTCTCAGTGACATCTCCGACTGGCGCCGGGACACCGCAGGAGCTGATGGTCAGAGGAGCTGCCAGAGGCCCCTAATTGCCCCTGGTTATTAATTGCCCTGGTGGGGAGCTCGTGTTGCCCAGCCAGGAGCTGCCGGGGACCCGTCCCAGGGGCCGATAGGCAAATGAGCTGTGCCGTGCTTTCCACAGCCATTATGCCAGATCCCACGTCAGGCACCATCTGGGCTCCAGCACAGACTTCTCGGGGATTTCATTTTCATAAACAGGGAGGAATTATGCAAAGTGCCATGGGTAGGGCTTGGAAATGCTTTTTTAAAACATCCGTTTGGTGGAAATGACTTTTTAATGACTTTTCTCGGTGGTTACGCCTGGCCACAGCCACGTTTTCCATCTTTATTAAGCAGTTCAGACTTTTCCTTTTTGTTATGCTTTGATCCGGAGCAGGCAAAGCTCCTCTGGGAGCCCGAGCACAGGGCTCGGCTGGGCACCTCCACCTGCACACCCCCATCTAACCTGCTTCATTGCAGGGGGGAGCTGGCCCCAAAATCTTGGCCAAGTGTGCAGGAAAAGGGATTTTTTTCCGTGTATCCCTGGCCCTGCTGTGCCTTCAGGAGCCAGGAACACATGCCACCCTGCAGAGCCTATGCCCAAGGGATGGGGCAGCTCCAGAGCACTTCACCAAGGCTGAAATGTTCCATTTAAAAAAAAAACCTCCTCTGTTTTAAAAGGCATAACAAACTGAAGTATTTTACCAGTGAAACTCTTGTGAAGATGAAATGTTTAATGGAACCAAACCACCTGGGGCACTGCAGAGACTATTTCACAGCTCTTCAGTGTGGGGTCTGTTTTCAGTAGGAGGGTGCTTCATCGCATTTGGGAACCATCTCACTAAGAAAAGAATTTCACTTTCTAAAAATAACTCAAAAGTGTTTACTGTTAATGACATATGCAGGATTTGGGGCTGATGTCAGGAAAAAAAAAAGCATTAAATCAGCCATCACACTGAAAAGACCAGCCCACTGTCAGTCACCCAGGTGGAAGGATGGAGAAGGTGGGACCCATTCTGCACCAGCAGAGGCAAGAAGCCCTGAAATGAGCTCAAACCTGGTTTGAAGGCTACTGAACCCAGTAGCACTCTGCAAACCCCCAGATGAGCACCTTTTGGGCTGCTTTGCCTTCTCAATACCACTCTCTGAAGAAGTTCTGAAGACAAACCCAAACTTCTCTCTCTCTGGCAGGAGCTAACCCTGTGTTCCTGCACTTTGCTCCCTGTGGGACCTTGAGGCCAGGCTGTGGCAGCACCTCCCTGTGGAGCACACCTCGGCTTTGCCTCCCACAAACTTGGCACAACAGACTTCCCCATTGCTCTGAGTCTTTCCTGTTGAAAGAAAATTGGAAAGGTATCCCTGTGCATTTCCTATATGGTGACAGAGGGCATTGGAATCCAACGTTGGCTCCTACAGATCTCCTTTTCTCCTCAGAAGCTCCCTTTGGCTGCAGAGAGCTCAAAATGTTCTTATTTTAATATGAGGAGCAGGAGCACAAAAGCACAGGTGTTGCTGGTTACAGACTGGAATGCAGCTGTTACAAACAGTCTGCAATTTCAAGGTGATTTCACTTAGTGACCAAACCAGTGTTCTGGTGGCCTGGGTCAGTGTCCACCACTAACTCTGATGTTATGTTTCTTTCTACGGTTTTTGAGGGTTTTGGCAGGCAGCTGTGGTGGATGAATTTATACCGCAAGAGTCTTTGCAGTTTTCACTTCACACCACATATAACACTTCTGAGATTTTTTTTAAGCACAGCAGGAAATTATTGGTGAAAATTGAGAGCTCTTGGGTAATTCTTTTTCAGAAAAAAAAACCACCAACAAAAAACAACAAAAACAAACCACCCAATCACATTAACATGATTTTAAAAGACCTATTCAAACTTCATGTTTCTCCCTATTAGTGAGAGTTGTGTCAGCAATGGATAGAGCAGCTCTTTGGGGGACAGGAGACCCAAACCACTGATGCTGCTGGGCCAGAGGAAGGGAGCTGTGTGTATCCAAGGGAAAGCTCATTGGGGAAACATCAGGTGGAGAAAGAAGATATCTACAGTGTGCCTGACAGGGAGGGAAGCGTGTTTGCTCAGAATATATTGGAGACCCAGATCCAGAGGAGGTCACGCCTGTGAAAATATTACTGCTGTAATATTGGCAGGGTCATGTCTGAAGGCAGGTTTGGGCTGTGCAGGAGCTGGCACATTAAATATGTGCAGGAGCAGCACACCTGGAGCACCCTCCCTGTCCACGGCCTTCCCTCCTCCTTCACCCAGAGTGACATGCTGCTGAGATATTTCCCTCAACGTGTCTCTGCCTCCATCCTCCCACCTCCCCATGGCTGATGGACCCCTAGCCCACCCCAGACCCCCTGTGGATCCCTGTCACAGTTTTAGCTAAGAACCAGGTGACAGATGCTGTTATTCCCCCACTACCCTCCCAGGGGAAGAGAAAAAGGAGAATAAAGGAGAGAGACTTTAATGTTGTAAAAAAAGAACACAACCAGGATAGGTTTAATGAAGTAGTAATAGTGGTGAATTACAACTCTCTATATAAGTATGGAAATATGGAACCCACGCTCCTCAGTTGGTAATTACTTCCCAACCAGAAAAGTCCCAAAGTGGACTCAGCAGCAGATGGGGGTGCCTGAGTCCAGAATCCCAGTGACAGTCTGCAACAGCCTCGGGGCAGCCAACCGGTCCTGCCTGGGAAGGCAGGAGAAGGTGATCTGCCTTGACAAACAATGATCTTCTCCAGTGAGGAAACAAGGTGAACAAGATGTAGAAGCTGTAGAAGCAACAACAAAGAAACCCCAGGTGAGCCAGAGAGGGGCTGAGGAGCCCTTTTATACTGAGCCCCATGGCCAGGAGCGCTGTGATTGGTCCGTTTGGGTCACCTGACCCATCCTCTCCGCCCCATAGGCTCAGCGCTCACACCCATGGAACTGCCTCAGCTGGAGCCTGGAGCCGCTGCTGGTGTCTCAGGCAGGCTCAGGTCACTACAATCACAGGCAATCTTTTTTCTGGTCCTTTCAAACCCGGACATTCTGCAATCCTTTCCAGAGCCTTGCGGAGCCCTGGTCCTCCCCAGATGCTTATGGACCCCTAATCCTCTCTGGACCTTTGTGGACCCCTGGTCCTCTCCAGACACTTGTGGAATTTTTTGTGGACCCCTCATCCTCTCCAGACCTTTGTGGACTTCTTTGTGGACCCCTGGTCCTCTCCAGACCCACCTCTCACGCTAAACAACACATTTCCCCAGCTGCAAATCTGTGGTGGTATACTGGTGGCACAGTGGTGGCTGAATTGTTCTGCTTTCAGGACCCCTTTAATCAGAGGCAATGTCAGCAAAGTGATGGTGTAGTTTTGGCTTTAGCTGTTGGTCTGCACAGAGGAGAGGTGGCTGCCCCACCTGCCCCATGACCCTCCAGCAGAGCAGTGAGGAGAGCGGGTGGGCAGGAAAACAGGGGGCTGGGGCAGAAGGAGGCAACAGACCCCAGTAAAGGTGATTTTCAGAGCATGTCCCTGGAGATGAAGATTGGACTGGCAAAAACTTTGTAGAACAACCCAGCCAAGATCCCCCCAGTGCCTGGGCTGCTCTGGGCTGCAGTGGTGTGCTGGGCCAGAGCCTTGGCACAGCAGGACCAAGGTCGGGTTCCTCAGTGCCAGGTTCTTCAGGCACAGCCCGGGCAGGGGCCAGAGCCAGAGCCGTGGCCATGCTTCCACAGACCCTCCCTTCACATAAATTCACATTTGTTCCCCTTGTTGTTCTTCTGAGAGGTGGAGAAATTCATGCAGTGTTTCTGGCATTTGTTTCCCAACCGGAATATCTCCCACAAGCGTTTCCTGTGTCCTCTCCCCTTGCAGATGAATAATGGGGAAAGTAACTTTGGAAATGACATTGCAATATAATCATCCATATTGTGTATTGTGGTTAAAATTGATTAAAATAATATTGAAACTCCCCCAAGGGATTATGCAATTATAAGTCAAGTCCCAAATGGAAAAGGTTTTTGAGAACTTGGCAGATGTCTTAATGAAAATGAAGCATTATAGTAATATATTAGTGCTATTTGTATATTATTGACAGCAAGATCACTAAACTGTATAAATTACTGTCCAGAAGAATGGCTGAATTGTTTTCCTTTCAGGAAATTCTTAATCAAATATAATTTCAGAAAAATAATTGTTTAATTTTGGCCTCAGCTTTTGATCCGCACATTGATGGATCAATTATTAAACTGAGTTTCAGCCACTCATTTGCTTTGAAAGTTGACAGTTTAAATATTTGATTTTTTGCACCCATTTTGTTTCATTACAAAACAAATTCCGGCTAATGCCAGAGACCATTACTTGCAGCCTTGCAAGAGGCGGTGGGTGGAGGCTCCCAAGCCGGGCTTGCGGCAGCCAGGCTGGCAGGGGAGGGAGCCCGGAGCGGGGCTGCCCCTTTCACGGGCAGGTTGGATGGGGCTCTGAGCAGCGCGATCTAGCAGCGGGAGGTGTCCCTGCCCATGCAGGGGGGTTGGAACTCGATGATCTTTAAGGTCCCTTCCAACTCTAACCATTCCATGATTCTAAGGCGGGAGGCGTCTGCCACGCCGGGACCTGGGAGCCCTCTGGAGCTGCCTCATTAGGCATTCACTTCAAAGCACCGGGGATTCGGTTGTTTTTCTTTTGCCCTGCACAAAGCAGCCCTGTATAAACACCAGTAAATACAGTACATTTGTATCACTAGATTTACTCCTGGCCAGGAATTTCTGTTTCAGTGGTTAAGAAATAAACCACTTGCCTGTGACCACACAATATTTTAGTCTCTAATTTTAAAAATTCGCATTATTTTAATCTTTTTCTTTTTTTCAATGCAGACACCAGTTTTTATGAAGCACTACATGAGTTGCTGATGGATAAATCACCCAAGCATGGTTAAAGAGACCCTAATCTCCAGATGGTACCAGATCCATTTAATTGTATCCTCTGACCCCATCTCACCTGAGCCTGCATTAAAATCATAATACAGTTCAAGTGTAAAAATGATATAGTGTTTATTCGTCCTGTTTATAGGGGGGCAAACACACAGTTAAATTCATATGTCGAAAATGAGTGTAGTCATTTGAAAAGGTTGAGTTAGATCAAACTGACTTTCAGCATTTTATTTGCCCTTTTTTATTTAAATGGCTCTATTGCTATAGTGGGAGATCGCTAAGTGATGGAGGATGCTGGGGAAGAGGGGCAGTGGGGTCTGGGACTCCTGCACCAGCCCTGGGGGAGGGCGATGGAACCCTTGGTCTCATTTTTAATTTGCACCCCACATAACGAGGGAGGGCCACATGCACGTGGTGGGAAATCCACCACAAATATTGTTGTATTTCAGGGTGCCCAAATCAGCCCTTCCCTCCACGTTCCTACTTGCACTGCTCTGGCACCCAGGCATTCCCACCTGGCAAGGTGTCCTGTACGCACCATGGAAGGGATGCTCTTCCCTCCTGGTAAGGATTTTTTACTGCAGATATACTAGATTATGGAGAGAATTGAATAATTTATCCAGCAATTTTCACATAAGCAATATTATTAAAAATGAAGACATGAAAAAAGAGGTTAGTTATAGTGGAGAATATATATAGGCCATGAATAAATGTATTAGGCAGTAAGAGTAGTGAATGTTTTAGTAGGTTTAGACTAGATTAAAAAAACCTGTATTTGATATCAACTAAATCCTAAAATATCTGCTGAGAAAAAAACCCCACAGCTTGGGCCCGGCAAAGCCATAAGAGCTCTGTCTGTGTGAGCCAGAGGCTGTGCCTGGAGCAGGGGGGTGCTCCTTGTTCCTGTGCCCACACCGGGACGGGACCCTGCGGCCGTGCAGGGATGGGATCCCCTGTCCCCGTGTGTCCCCATCAGCCCCACACTGCCCTGTGCTCACCGGGGACCAGCGCTGGCCCCCCAGGAGCGGGTCCGGGGCATGGACAGGGCTGGACTCAGAGCGGGACAAGGCAGCCCTGCCCGCCAGGCTTCGGAGCTGGCCGATGCCTCTGCGGTCCCAACCTGGGGAATGCCCGGCAGGGAGCCCAGGGTCCTGGCCACCAGCGCGGGGGGCGGCGGCGGCGGAGCCCCTCGGCGCTGCGGGGAGGGGACCTGGCCCGGCGCAGAGGTTATCTAAATGGCAGGAGAGGTCCCCAGCGCAGACACGGGAGTGTTTGTTTTTGTTTCCTATTGAGCTCCTTCTTATCTCTTGTCCTTATGGTTATCTCTTTTCCCCCTCTCGCGCTTTGGCAGGGAGGGCGAATACTGATGAGGCGTAAACTGGTGCGGTCCCAAGCATTTCCAGGCGGTAGGTTTGGGAACGGGAGGTTAATCTGACTAATTAGCCTGGAGGATTTTTGCTCCCTGGGCGCGCAGGTCGGGGTATGACAACAACAGCCTCTCTGCAGCGGCAGCTTTTGTGCCGCGGGCGGGGGCGGCCCCCGGCAGCACCGGCCCCCGGCAGCACAGACCCCGGCAGCACCGGCCCGGAGCCGCGGGTCCCACCGGCTGCCTCCTCCAGGAACTGTAAATACCGACCGAGGCAGGGCTTAGGCAGCCCCGTTATGTAGGTGCCTGAGGCATGCACGGAGAGACAAACAGGTCCGGGAATTTTTTATCCAAACTTTAGTATTACTTTTTTGAAAAAAAAAATGTATATGTATATACACACATATATGTATTAAAAAACACCCTCTCCCTCTTTTTTTTTTTCTTCGTTTGTGGAGGAATTAGTCTCGAAGTTCTTCCAGTTCCTTGAGGTTCACTGAGATAAGGGCTGCCGAAAAGCTAAGCTCCCTGACCTGATGTTTAAAGCTCACTCTGCTGAGGTCTCTTGCTTGCTGTGGTTTGTGGGGTTTTCTTTGGGTTTTTTTTTTTGTTGTTGTTGTTTGTTTTTTTTAATAGTTTTCATTACCGACCCTTATGGTCCTAAAACAAGGCCACCGGAGGAACCCTCTAGGCCAGCAGCTTCCCACAGCAGCCAGCAGCCGCCCACAGTGTTTCCATGTGCCGAAGGGAACCCGGCAGGTTCATGCAGTGCAGAGGGAAGAGTTTGGTTTGATGAAGCAACTCCTGCCTAGAGAGGAGATTTCCTCTTCTTCCACAGACATGCACTCACAAGACCACCAGGAAAAAGCTGGAGGTGTGCTGCAGCGGGCTCTGTCCCCCCAGGAGCCTTTGGGGACCGACAGCAGGACCCAGCAGCCGAGAGCATCCCGGTCAGACGCGGTGGCAGAAGAGCTATGGTGGCCTGCAGCCCCGGGCGGGCCTGGGGCCAGCACACAGCAGTGCCGGGGACCCCTCTGTTGAACAAGAAAACGCCATTTGTAAACACCACATGTGACATTCAGAGATGTCGTGTCACTGTGGTTACTTTATTCTTAAATTTAAGCAAAAGAGGGAAGCGTTTGGCGGGGCCGGAGCACAATGTGCTGGTGTTGGAGCTAAGGGGGGGGCAGGAAAGGCCAACGCCTGCTTCCCTCTGAGGGTGAGGGTCTGCTGACAGCTCCAGCTCCAGCGCTGGTGGTACCTGGGGAGCTGGATCCCTGCCGCTGGGGCTGGGGGGTCCTATAACATGGGTCCTGTCCCAGCCCCATCCCATCCTAGCATCATCCCACCCCTATTCCATCCCAGCCTCATGGCATGCCATCCCATCTCATCCCAGCCCAGTCCCATCCTAACCATTCCATCCCATCCCTGTCCTATCCCAACCATTTCATCCCATCCCTGTCCTATCCCAACTATTCCATCCCATCCCTGTCCTATTCCACCCCATCCCACCCTGCTGGTTGTCCTGGTGCCCCACCAGGCACAGGGAAGAGGACAGGGCGCTTCCCTCGGGAGGCTGGTGCATCACCCTACCCGGGACTGAGGGCTCAGGCAAGGAGCAGGCTTAGTGTTTAAATACTGAACTTTAGCGTGGAGAAATCCAGCGGGCGAGTGGTTACCAGCGAGAAAAGCGTGCACAGAGCAGCGCCCCTTTGCCATTCACAAACAGATGCTAATTGGAGGTAAATACCATCTATCCCTGACGAGCCTTGCAAAGTCGGAGCTGGCTTACAAATAGGAGAAAGTGCTCCGGCTGCGAGGAGCAGTTTGCAGAGCGTGTGGGAGTCACCACGGACATGGGGAATGTCTGAAGGGAGGTGCCGGGGTGGGTACAGCAAACGCCAGGACTCCCTGGGCTTTGGCCGAGCCCCGGTGCCTGGAGCCCCCCCGGCACGTCGGGCTCCTGCTGTTCCCCTCCAAACCCCCCAGCCCTGGTGTTCCGGAGCTGTGCCGGCTGCAGGGAGCCAGCCCAGCTGGAACGGGCTCCCTATGGCCGGCCCCTGGCTGCGGGGGCGGCACCGGCTGCACCCAGCCCCGCAGCCCCAGGGACACCACCGCTGCTTGGGCCCGTGGAGCTCGGGTTCGGTGCCGCTTCTTCACATCTGGTCGCCAAAGAGTCACTCTGTCACCCTGCAGCCTGCTAATGAGATCCCCCATTTAATTAATACCATAAGAATTTTAATTCTGACTGAATCAATTTAACGTGATGTGATTTTGTCAGCTCTATTCCCCAAGTAAAAAGTGAGCCTGATGCTTATTACATACATCATTTCACGGGCTCTGCATTCCCTGCTGACTTAAACAAATTCTAATTAAGACTAATTAAAGCATCATTTATGAAAGCGCTTGTGATAGCTATGCAAACATTCTGGGTGGGTATGCTTTGCATAATAATTATCCTAGTTAATATTAAGGCTAGCTGCTTGGCAATTAGGTCTTTGAAACAGAGTTTTTCTGAATTTAGCCCTTTTCACTGTTAGCAATTAATAAAAAAAAAAAAAAGTGCTAAATTTATGTACTGACTTCATTAATCGGATAAATTTAGAAGTAGTAGTATTGTTTGCATTTTTAAGTTTACACACCATTTTTAAGCCAAGACCTTGCAGGGAGCTGAGGTGATGGCTGTTACACTCAGGTTTAAAACATTTTTAAACAAACTGAAAATGAGTTAGGTTTGGTTCAGTCTGGTTTTCTAAGTCAGGTGTGAGAGATGTTCTGGTTCCTGTGGCAGCTGAGGAGGTAGGGGAGCAGAGGGCTGGAAGGATGCTGGCTCCAATGAGGAGGTTTGGGAGTGAGGGCTGGAAGGATCCTGGCTCAGCTGGGTCCATGTTGACCAAGTGAACACTTCCTTGGCTGCTGCTTGGCTTCTCAAACCCACACGCCTCCCCAGCCCAGCAAAAGGATCCAGCCGTGTTCCCAGTGGGCACACCACTGCCCTGGGCAGGCTGGCCCAGTGTTGGCTTGGACATTCCAAATAAGACACTTTTCTCTTTTTCTAATGGACAGGGCAGAGTGTGACCTGGGGGTGTAGCAGCTCTGGATATTTCCTGGGGAAAAGCGGAGAACTCTGCTCTGAACCCACAGCCTGCTGGGGGGACTACTCAAAGACACCTCGAGGAGACACTGCAGGGCCCACGGGGACATTGAACAAAAGGATTAACACAACTTCCATGCATTCCTGAGTGTCTGGCCATGATGAAGGCCAGCCCAGGGATCCAAGCAGTGAGTTCTTGTTTCCAGCCATGAGATGGAGAGGACAGGCTGTGGAGCCAGGCCCTGGGTCCTGCTCTAGCTGCTGTTTGTCAGGGGCCATTTTGATGCCCTGCAACCTGAATGTCACCTCAAACACATCATCCTCGTGCTGGCTGATGGCCTGTGACTTTCTCTATCAAAATTAAGGTGACATTTAGTACATGCAGCTTATTCCTGCTGAGAAGGGCTGGTGCTCCTTGAGGTCAGCACTCGTTTAGACAAAGTATCTTCCCAGGAAAAGGCAGGCTGTGGATGGCAATACTATTTTGTTTAGACTTTTTTTTTCTCTGTTTTGGCTGTTATTTGTGATTTGGAAAGTGCACAAAAGCCACCTGGCTCAGCTGAGACATCTCTTTTTGGAGGCAGAAGGCTCCTGACTCTGCTGGTGCTGCCCAGATAACCAGGAAAGCCACCAGCTTCCACCCTGGCAGCACAGTGGAAATTCAGAGGTTCTGGTGATCCAGAGGAGAAAACCTCCCATGGCTGTGACTGCCCTTGCTCTGGGGATGGGAAAGGGTGTCCTGAGGAGGAGTGAAGGAGGAGCCCCTGTGGCAGGGCCTGGCCCCTCTGCTCCAGGTCCATCCTTGGAGGCACCTGAGCATGTCTCTGTCAGGGCACAGCTCGTTAGCACGGAGAGGGAACACAGCCCCTGGCATGTGCAGCAGGGCCATCAAACCCAAAACACACACACTGTGTAAACAGAGGAACACATCAATTTATGTTAATTTTCTCTGGTTAATTTTAACAGCTTTTTGCTATATTAGATTTCTAGGTTGTACCCTGTGACTTCCCAGCATTATTGGATTGACAGGCAGCTGGCGCAATAATAAACCTGCTATTCCCAGCCTTGCCAAGGGCTCAGGGAGGGATGAGTACAAGACAGATATCTACCCACTCACCATTTAACGTGTACCGCTCCTCGCGGAACATGCAGATGGCATGGCGGTCCCAGATTTCATTTGAGTTAATCTAATCCCTCCACTGCTCCCACTAGAAAGGAGGGCATTAGCAGCCATATGTCAACCAGATTTGTCAGATTATTCATTACAATTAATTGCTGTTCTCACTTAAGGCCTTTAAGGCTGTGAATTGCTCTGAATTCTATTGCAAACACAAAATTATGAGTAAAAGACTTTAGCCCTGTCATTCAAATTTCACGCTGACCTTTATCAGCTTTTGGCTTTTCCATGGGTGCTGGGCTGGAAGCTTTCTAACTGGGGCTCTGTTCCCTCCTTGCTACAGGTGAGCTGTTGGACAGCAAGGCAGGAGGGAAACTCCATGGTCCCAGCAGATAGGATTTAACTGCCAACTAATAACACATTAGGAGCGTAATGAAACAAGCTGGGTGTCATAACGACCCAATATACTAATTAAGCCTCTAAATACTGTGGCTTTTTAAGACATTTTCTGTCCTGGGCAGATTTTTGGAATTGTGTTTCTTTTTGCTTCTTTCATTATCCAAACTCTCTCTGGAGTTATTATGGACAATAGTTAGAAACCAGCCAGGCTGGTGTTCCCGTGGAGGGGAGGAAGCTGCCTGCCCCTGCCAGCCCCTGCTGCCCACACTCCTGCCCAGCCCCTGGAGCTGCCCAAGGAGTAGCATTGCACCTTCCTGGTTACCAGGCAGATGCTCTAGCTTCTGTTCGTGACCCCAGCAGCAGCTGTGTCAGATACTTCACAAACCTTGGCACAACGCTTGTGCAAAGGACTTGGGGGTGTTGGGGGGATGAGAAGCTTGCCGTGAGCCAACACTGCAGGCTGGCAGCCCAGAAACCACCCGTGTCCTGGGCTGTGTCACCAGCAGCATGACCAGCAGGGCCAGGGAGGGAATTGTCTCCTTCTGCTCTGTGAGACCCCCCTGCAGGGCTCGGTCCAGTGCTGGGGTCCCCAACACAGGAAAGACATAGAGATGTTGAAGCGAGTCCAGAGGAGGCCATGGAGATGATAGGAGGGCTGGAGCAGCTCTGCTCTGGAGACAGGCTGAGGGAGTTGGGGGTGTTGAGCCTGGAGAAGAGAAGGCTCCAGGGAGACCTTAGAGTACCTTCCAGTGCCTGAAGGGGCTCCAGGAAAGCTGGGGAGGGACTTTTGACAAGGGCTGGGAGTGATGGGATGAGGGGGAATGGCTTTAAGCTGAAAGAGGGGAGATGTAGATTTGACATTAGGAAGAAATTCTTTGCTGTGAGGTTGGTGAGACACTGACCCAGGTTGCCCAAGGAAGTTGTGGCTACCCCATCCCTGGAGGTGTTCAAGGCTAGGTTGGATGGGGTTTGGAGCAACCTGGTCTAGTGGGAGGTGTCCCTGCCCATGGCAGGGGGGTTGGGATTGGATGGTCTTTAAGGTCCCTTCACAGCCAAACCATTCTGCGAGTCTATGCCTCTAGGACCTGTAAGTACTTCGCATTCCAGCCTTCCACGTGAAGCGTTTGGATTCCCAGTCTGTAATCCCACATCTCCTGCCAAACCGTCGACCTGAACCACGTGTTGATTCAATTTAAATCTTGCTGAGAGGGTTCACAGTCCCTAGGAAGCCCTCCCGCCCTGGCTGTGACGCAGGGCTCTGGGCAGACCCCGAAGGAAGGCAATCCTGAAGGCAGCAGGACACATGCTGGGGCTGCTGGACCTCCTGATGGCCAAAGCCTGCAGCACGGCCTGCTGTTGGCCACCGGTCACTGTTATTAAACATAAACTATCCCTGTGTGGAGCCATGGAAGAAATGATACAAAATTTCATATACCTGCCATGGTGTATAAACAGGCTAAATCCCCATACATTTTAAACCTTCAGCAGTCTAAAGGTTAAAGCCTGTCAGCTGGATCTCCCAGATTCCAGGACGGAATGGAGAAGTCACACCAACTCCTCATTGTACACCAGTGATCAAACATCTCCTCATTACACTTCAATATTGTTGCCTCTAAAGGTCACCATTGCTGAACATAATCACACAAAATCAAAACTGCAAACTTTATATATCATAGAGGTAGTAAATAGCTCGGAGGTTTATTTTCTGGTGCCTGAACAACATTCTGAGCCCATTTATAAACTCCTGGGTGCTGTGGCCTGAACTGAGCACATTCGCAGTGACTAACAAAAGCTTCAATTAAATCAATTTCCTGTAAAAAACATTGAAAATAATTTATTAGGTCAGTGCCAACTGGTCTAATCAAGCAATTGTTCCCTGGTAACTTTAATTTGCATAATTAAAAAAGAAGAATTTTTTATTGTTTAAAAAAAAACCCAGCAGATTTTTAAGAAAACTATTTCCAGGTCAAATTCCTCGGAATGCTTCGTCCTTGATGCAAAGAGGACACCATAATTTATTGGGAGGTTTCTAGGATGTGCTATAAATCCCAGATCACTCCATTATTTTCCCAGTCACTGGTTCTCCTCAGCAGTCATTGAGCCCATCCGCCGGCCCCGGAGCCACAGCCCCAGCTCACAGGAGGCTCCAGCACAGAGCCTGCCTGGGAAACTGTCCTGCTTCCTTCAGCTGAAGGGAACGACAGGAAATTTAGATCTAAGGTCAGGTAAGACAGGACCATTTCTATGGAAAAGAGAGACCAATAGGTACAATGAGCAATTTTGCAAGAGAACGGATTTGTGGATGTAATGCAGAGTTTCCAACAGCCAAATTTAATTTCAGCCAGTTGTCAAACGCAGCCCGGGGCAAATATGAAACAGCAGAAAATATAAATTCAAAAGATTTCACCTATCAGATGGATGTGCTTTTTAGAGGACCATTCAGCCAACTTGAAACAGCTGGTTTTGTCCCTAAGAAAGAAAGAAAGAAAGAAAGAAAGAAAGAAAGAAAGAAACCACGAACAACCAGGAATTGTCATGCCAGACCAAATGGAAATGATTTTATGGCAGTTTCCAGCTCAGCCCCTGAACTAGAAAACCTGCACCTTGGCCAGAAGGTTGTGTCCTGACTTAGGTATGTGCTCATGAAGCCCTACCACCCTGCAAGGGTCTTCTGTCGTTTTCCCACCTCTGGAGCAGGAAAGGGGTTGAGGCCTGATCCCCCCTGCCCCAGAGAGCACCACAACGTGTTTTACACCTCAGATGTGCTCACCATCCCCCTCCCCTCCTGCAAGTCTGCGTGTGGCAGGGTGGGTTTTAAACCTCAGCCCTGCCTCCTCCCTGCTGCGTGCTCGGCTGCTCAGAGACACAAATCCCTCACCTCTGTGCTGTTATCCCAGCCATTTAGCACAGCTGGGATCCTTCTCTCCTTCCCGTGCAGCCTCTTCCTTCTCCGTCCCCACTCCTGCTGCGGCAGGAGCAAGGAACCAGGGGAAGTCCAGAGGATCCCTGTTTGGCATGAGCTGGAAAACACAACCAAAAAGTCACTTGGAAACGGCAGGAAACGTCCCCTGGCAGTACAGCATGGAAATGTGATGCCTTTGTACAGTACAAAGAGGGCAGAGAACGCCTGAGACGAGCCAGATGGGGTGCCAGGACCCCCCCGGCTGTCCCCGGTCCCCACACAGGGGCGAGGGGCTGCCCTGTGGGTCGGGATGCTGGGCACCTCGCGCAGCCGCGCCGACTGAGCCGGCACCAGGAGCGGGTCCCGGCGGGGGCCGGGACCTTTGTTTTCTCCGCATTGTCCCTCGTACCTATTCAGTCGCTAAACAGACCTGCTGCGCCGCGCGTCTGCAGCACGCTGATAGGAGAGGCGGTCGGTGCGGGCGCTTGTGTTTGTACGGGTGAAAGGTTTTATATCTGCTGTGTGGAAGTTAAACACAATGCAACAGTTTGGTAAATAAAGACGAGGTTCCTTGTTCTCCGTCGGCGAGGGACAGGGACCTCGGGCAGGCGACCTCCTGCCTGGAGCCAGCAGGCGCAGAGAGGGAGTGGGATGTCCCCGGGCAGCCGTGAGCGCTGTGGGTTACCCGCAAAGCGTTTGATCTCCACCGGATTCACACCACACCGACTGGCTGGGTGCAAGAGACCCCAAAGCAGCTCTGCCTGGCACCCCATTGGCAGCCCCATGTCCCAGCCCGGCTGAATCCCATCCCATCCTCTCCCGTCCCTGTGCGGGGCTCCGCTGCCGCAGGAACCGCCCCATGCCTTTTCCGTCTGCCCCTCATCGCTATTTCAACAGGGAAGGTCCCGTGGGAGGGGAGGGCGATGAAACGTGCTGGAATAAATGGCTTCATTCAACGGGGAGCTGGAAAACACCACATTGATCCAAGGGTTTCAAACGGCTTTTCAATGGCAGCAAACAGCAGCGTCCCGCTGAGTTCAAAGATGCTCTTGTCTGGGCTGGAACAAGGGCCTTTCACCATCACCCTCGCTCAGGACCCTGCACACACACACACACACACACACACACACGCTCCTCTGCTGCCTCCCTCCCCCTCTCCCCGGTGGAAACTTCCCCATATGATTGATCTTTTGAGGAAAAGAGAATAGCAGACTCGGGGTCCCACCCTCTTGCAGCCAGAGTCAATGGGAATTTGGCTAATGACTCCCCCGGGAGCGGCGCAGGGAAGCAGGGCAGGGCCCCAGGAGCAGGTTTCACAGAGTGCCTGGACTGCCCCAGCTGCCGACGGGGATGCAACCCGACCCTGGACACGGGCACGGCCCTGTGCCTGGGGACCATGTGCTGGGAGCCATGTGCCTGGGGACCATGTGCTGGGAGCCATGTGCCTGGGGACCATGTGCTGGGAGCCATGTGCTGGGAGCCATGTGCTGGGAGCTGTCCTCTGCCCAGCTTCCCCCAGCCGAGAGGAGATGGGCCAGGGCAGTGGGATGCTGGGCACAGAGACAACCCGATGCACGCTGAGCAGGTCAAGCCCTCAGGAAATTCATGTCCAGAAACAAACTCAGCTTCCTTCCATTCCTTCCTGAAGGCTTGTTGACAGGTCACAGCCCAGTCAGTGCCATCAGACATTTTTCTCATGTTCTCCACCAAAACCCTCTGCAGCAAACCCAAAGTCTCACCAAGATCAGCAAAGGTTTCCCCGTGGCTGAGTGCTCTCCCATGCCAGGGGGTGTCTGGCCACAGACCCCCCAGCACCACCAGCCCGGGGTCCTCAGCAAGCAACATCCCCATCACACCGTGACACCCATCCTGCCACAAACCCTCTCCCAGGTTGAAAAATAGGATGAATGGTTGGAAAGCTGCATGGTGGAGAAGGACCTGGGGGTGCTGGTTGACAGCCAACTTAACATGAGCCAGCAGTGTGCCCAGGCAGCCAAGAAGGCCAACAGCATCCTGGCCTGCATCAGCAATAGTGTGGCCAGCAGGAGGAGAGAGGTGATTGTGCCTCTGTTCTCGGGGCTGGTGAGTCCACACCTCGAGTACTGTGTGCAGTTCTGGGCCCCTCACTACAGCAAGGGTGTCGAGTTGCTGGAGCAGGTCCAGAGAAGAGCTGCCAGGCTGGTGAAAGGCCTGGAGGACAAGTCCTGTGAGGAGAGGCTGAGGGAACTGGGGTTGTTTAGTTTGAAGAAGAGGAGGCTGAGGGGTGACCTCATTGCTCTCTACAACTGCCTGAAAGGAGGTTGTAGGGAGGTGGGTGTTGGTCTCTTCTCTCCAGTGAATAATGACAGGATGAGAGGGAATGGCCAGAAGTTGTGCCAGGGGAGGTTTAGATTGAATATTAGAAAGAATTTCTTTACCGAGAGAGTGGTTGGACAGTGGAACAGGCTGCCCAGGGAGGTGGTGGAGTCACCATCCCTGAAAGTGTTTAAAAGAAATATAGATGTGGTGCTTAGGGACATGATGTAAGCATTAACGGGTAGATAAAGGTTATGGTGGGTGGAATGAGGTTATGGTTGGACTTGATGATCTTCAAGGTCTTTTCCAATCAGGTTGATTCTGTGATTCTGTGATACATCTTCCATGTTTCTATTGAAAGCAAAGACATGACTTGGAGAGTAAAATGCCATATCATCTGTGTCACGGGATGCAGAAACCGATTCCATGTTTTTCCAGGAAAACTCTACAACAGTTACTTTGATCAATACACAGACATGTCAGAGCTGGTGCCACCCGGATCGGAGTTTGCACAAGCAGATTTTGCTGCTTTTAACCGTGACAAAGGAATCAGGTTCATATGAATAAATCTGTAACTAGATCACACACGATTATTAGGCTTAATACCAATTGTCCCTCATTAATGTTTCAGAGGAGTGATTAGCATTTTGAGGCAAACAAGGTGTACTTAGTTAGCGAGACATGACCCGGCTGTCATTAAATTATATCTATGATTAATGATCTTCAGAGGCAGAGAGCTTAAAGCCTGGGCCCTGGTGAAGGGAGAGGAAGGGAGGGAGGCAGCAGCCAGTGGTGGGATGGCCACGGGGACACATTTGGCTGGACACACCGCCCAGACAGCTCACACGAGTTACAACAACAAGGGGTCTGAGGGCATTTCCTTAAAGCAGAGCACATGGGGACAGCCCTGCAGCAGCCCAGGGTGACAGGCCCAGAGCTCCAAAGGCACCTTCACCCCCAGGGCACCTCTGGGCACGAAGCTCGGTCTGCTCTGAACTGGTCCCAGGTACAGGCACAATGGGACCGTCCCCAGGTGCCCCAAACCCACACTTCAACCCTTTTTGTATTTTCGTATCCTTTTTATGCACTTTTTTGTTTTGTTTTGTTTTCAGACAGGCCAGCTAGGGAGCTGAGCACTGCTGTGGGGGACTGGGCTGTCATGCTGCACCATCCCAAACAGAAACCAGCATCCATCTGCACAGGTTTTGACAAAAACACTGCAACTGCTTGAAAAGCAGCGTGAGCCTCCCCTTCTGCTGCCCCACCATGAGCCCCACCAGCCACCCTTGAGGGCTAGCGGGACCAGGAGGGGCAGAGGGGATGGGGGGGGGGCAGGCAGGAGATGTTTGTCATGACTAACATTAAAATATTTAGTGAAAAAAAGTCATTTTTTGCTGCCAAATTTTAATTTAATTACGGATTGTTTGGGTTTTGTTCCTTTTATTGCAGCACGTTTATTGCTGTTCATTGAGAAGCACCATTGCCACGGCAACGGGCAGCCAATGCCCTCTGTGAGCAGTGCAGAGAGTACCTGGACATCCCCAGACCTTGGTCCCTCACATGCCCACCCAGGAATCATAACAGGAGAGTGTTAAAAAGTCTCAGAATAAATTAGGATTGTAAGTGGTAAAAAGTTACCAGTCTGTACCCACAAGAACACTTCATAGGCTTTTCCCAACTTTTTTTGTAAGGCTCATACATGAGCATTGAACATAGGGAAAAGTAAACAAAGTTGTGGGAAGAATGCTGAGCTTACCATCTGATTTTGATTTACAAAGTGTCTGTGGCAAAATCAGATTTATTTTTTCTCTTGCTGGACTTTGCAGCCACTTAAGAGACAATTAAGCTGCAACATTTGGCAAAAAATGCTCAGATGTGTCTGCCCAGTAAGTTTGTAATGGGAGCAAGCTGAAAAATGGTGGTTTTCCTTCTTTCTTTCTGGTTTGTGGGGGAGAGAACATTATGAGCACTACAAAAACACCGGAGTTTAAAGTTTTCAACAGAAAAAGAGGGAGGCAGAAGGGGATGGGGATGGTGGGAAGGCAACCAAGGCAAGTGCTGAGGAGCTCAATGCAGCCCCCACCACTCCTGCCTGTCTATCCCAGTGACAGGGATGTTGTCCCAAGGCTGGGAATAATCTGATCGTTTGTCCATCACACACAGGCCAGAGCTCCTGGGGGAGCGGTGCAGCCTTGGCCCGTGCCAGGGACTAGACTCCCTCAGGCCTCTCTTGCTCTTGCCGGGGATGATGCTGATAAGAATGGAGGGGGGCAGGGCTTTGGGGAGCCCCCCACCAGTTCTACAGCGTTTCTTGGGGACAGAAACCCCGGTCCCTGTGATAAGAGACAGGTGACAGGGTCAGTGATGGGCTGGCAGCACCCGCAGCAGGGGTTCCCCACCACGACAGGGAGATGACCCTGGGGCCCAGGCACAGGCCCGCATGGCCTCACTCCGCCTGCGCTGTTCTTGGGTGCTGCTGTGGCACCAACACCCAGAACAGGCTCAGGGTCGCTCCCACAGCCATTGAAGCGAGGGGAAAACCTGCCAGTGCCTTCAGCAGATCAAAAGTCACTGAGGCGAAGGGCTCCAGGGCGGAGGAGCGCCCTGGGGACCCTGCCATGGCAAAAGAGTGGCAAAAGTCCCCGGGGAGAGGCGGCCTCAGCCCTTCCTCAGGGGGGGAAGAGCAGCTCCTGAGCAGCGGCGGCTCTGACGGAGCGTGGGCGGGAACAGGAGGGACAGCGGCAGTTCAAAACCCCGCGCACCCGCCGTTTCGTTTCTCAATTAATCGAAGTCACTGAGGGGAAGGGCTCCGGAGCGCAGGATCGCGCAGGGGGAGCCTTCCTTAGGGGCAAAAAAAGCAGCAATAGGCAAGGAGAGAGAGGGAGCCCCCGCTCCCCCTTCCCGAGCGGGAAGACCAGCTCCGGAGCAGCGGCGGCTCTGACGGAGCGTGGGCTCTTGTCCGTCAGGGTTTGTTCCCGCCCACGCTCCGTCCGAGCGTGGTCCTGTCCCTGGGTCGACAGAACCCCTGGCACAAATACAGTTTGGGGGAAGAATGGCTGGAGAGCACTCCTGAGGAGAAGGACCTGGGGGTGGGAGGAGATGAGAAGCTGGACATGAACCGCCAGTGAGCGCTGGAGCCCAGAGGGCCAGTTGTGTCCTGGGCTGCATCAAAAGAAGTGTGGCCAGCAGGGCCAGGGAGGGGATTCTGCCCCTCTGCTCTGCTCTGGTGAGACCCCACCTGGAGAACTGTGTCCAGCTCTGGAGCCCTCAGCACAGGAAAGAGATAGACCTGTTAGAGAGGGTCCAGAGAAGGGCCAGAGATGATCAAAGGGCTGGAGCAGCTCTGCTCTGGAGACAGGCTGAAGGAGTTGGGGCTGTTCAGCCTGGAGAAGAGAAGGCTGCAAGGAGACCTCATAGCACCTTCCAGTGCCTGAAGAGGGTCCAGCAAACCTGGGAAGGGACTTTTCACCAGAGAGGGCAGTGATAGGACAAGGTGTAATGGTTTTAAACTGAAAGAGGGGAGATTTAGGTTAGACATCAGGAAGAAATTCTTCACCATGAGGGTAGTAAGGGACTGGAATAGGTTGCCCAGGGAGGTTGTGGAAGCCCCCTCCCTGGATGTGTTTGAGGCCATGTTGGATGAGGCTTGTGCAGCCTGGTCCTGGTGGGAGGTGTCCCTGCTCATAGCAGGGAGGTTGGAACCTGATCATCTTTAAGGTCCCTTCCAACCTTAATGATTTTACAGAACTAATTTCTAGCTCATCACATTATTAATATTTAGTTCCTTTGTAACTCGTGCCAGATCGCAGCAGCTGTTTGAAGGGTGGGACTGGGCAGGACGCCAGGCTGGGGGCACTGACCTCCCTGCCCCTGCCAGCATAGGGGCACCTATGCACATAGCTTTTGTCACCCCTTACGTGACATGGGTAGAACCTGACCTCATTGAACATTCCATTTCCTCTCTGAGGACAACTGCCTGTCTTTGACACCAAACCACCACCCACGCAGGATGCTCACGAGTGCACCCAAACCTGCTGAAGCTCCCAAAGCTTGTGCTTCCAGGAGAAGATTTCATTCAATGCTGCCCTGAGAGGCTGGAGGAACCGTGTGCCCAGAAAGGGGCTGGAGGGGAGGTGGGGACAGGGGGCGGGCTGCCCCTGTGTTGCTGTGGCACCAGCAGGGTTGTCCTCATCTCCCCAGAGCTGGGCTGGCAGGAGAGGAAGCGAGAGAGGTGAGACTGGGAAAGGCAGAAGTGAACTTTGTGTGACTCAGACCAGCGTCCTCAGCCAAACCAAAGCCTTTCCCAGTGGCTCCGCTTCCAGCACCAACTCATCATGGTGCACATGCCAAAGCCTTGGAGAAACTTGGCCACCCACCCTGTTCTGTAAAGGCTTCACTAGTGGGACACATCTGCAGAGCACCGAGCAGGGGCAAGGCATCAGCCTTCTCCTCCAGAAGGGGAACAGCCCATAGTAAGTCATGAGAGACAGAATAAGAGATGAGAGTCACTCACTTTTGCATAGAAATAAATTATATTGTACCATCAACTAAGTTTCTTCAGCCAGTCATAAAGCAGAATACTGCTAAGTAATTTACTCCCAGGTGATGGTTATAAAACACTCAGACTAACAAACCCCAGGGTGCCACGGTGCCCACCCCCTGAGCCACCCCTGGCTCCTGCCCCCACCACTGCCTGGTCCACACTAACTGACCTGTTCTTGTGCAAGAGCGACCATGCAGTTACAAGGCTGAGGAGATATTGTCACTTCTTCTGCCACCCTCATCTCCTCTTGCTCAAAACACGGAAGATGCTGCAGTGGGAAAACGTCTGGTGATGGTGCTGCCAGGGAAGAACATCTGGTGAAAGCAGTACCTGGGAAGAACATCTGGCGACGGCGCTCCCTGACCCCCAGAAAACCCCTCCAGCCTGAGCCTGGAATGTGGTCTAAGCTCTGTACTGACCCCTCTCTCCTGACAAGCACTGAGACATTTCACATCTCTCAGACACTTTATTTCACCATAAAGTCCAGGTGCCTTTTTTTTTTTTTTTTCCTTCCCTCCTAGAAAACTGGATACAAGCACATTTCTGCTAAAAACAATAAACACCAATTATTTTGTGGGCCAGCAGGTTGACAGGAGATCCACAAAACAAACCCTCCAGTAACACATCTATTGTTAACATCCCAGGGAAGCAGGCCTGGAGCACATGTTCTTACACAGAAGGGGATGCCAAGCAAAACCAACAAGTGTTAAAATAACAGGGCAGAGCCAGTGGTGAGGGTACGTTGCTGAGAAGGTGGAAGCAGTCTCCAGAGTATAATAGGTTTTAAATTGGAGGCCTCTACTTAAAACCCACAGGAAATAAGAAGGGTCAAAAAGGCAAAAATTGCACAACTGTTATATTACTTTAAAAGACAATCTAATTTCTCCTTCAGAAATTGCTGCGTTTTTTTGGAAGATGTCTTTGACAAAAGATGTTATAATTCAGGTCTGTTGCTGAATGAGGGGGTGGCCAAGGGCTGGGAGCTGCATTCAGCTGAAGCGCTGCGGTGAGCGTGCGGCAGAGCTGTGGCGTTTCACACCACTGAGGCAGTCCAGATCTGGGGGAGGGAACTGGCACACACAAACTGTGATGGGAGAGACCTGCTGGAGGCTGCTGCTGGGGTCTTGAGAACCAGCCTTATGGGGAGAGGCTGAGGGAGCTGGGGCTGTTCAGCCTGGAGAAGAGGAGGCTGAGGGGAGACCTCACTGGTCTCTACAACTACCTGAAAGAGGGTTGTAGTACAGTGGGTGTTGGCCTCTTCTCCCTGGTGACCAGAGATAGGACAAGAGGAAATGGGGTCAAGCTGCGCCAGGGGAGGTTCAGGCGGGATATTAGAAAAGAAAGAGTGGTGAGGCCTTGGAACAGGCTGCCCAGGGAGGTGGTGGAGGCACCATCCCTGGAGATGTTAAAAAAAGGGGTAGACATGGTGTTTCATGAGATGGTTTAGTGGTTAGGGGTTTTAGGGTGGATGGTTGGACTTGATGACCTTGAAGGTCTTATTCAACCTTGACGATTCTATGATTCTATGATTCTATGCTCTTGGGAAGTACGCAGAGCCAGGGCAGGCTGGAGCAGGGGGAGAGGAGCCCTGGGCTCTCCGCACCCATCCCACTGTGCTGCAAGCAGGGTGGGCACCTGGGACAGGACCAGCCCGGGGTAGCAGAAGTCCCAGTCTCATGGGTCGAGCCCGTGCTCAACCACTGCAGATCCTGCCAACAGGAACTGCGGAGCCACATGGCGCAAAAAATGAAGTGTCTCTGTTCACTGTCCCTCAGCCCACCCAGCTGGGGTGGGTTTTCCTCCTTGGTTTGTCCAGTGCACTGGAAATTCCAGACTTGTCATGGAAAGAGAAGTGCTGCTGGCCCCCAGGCCCCCTCTCTGCAGATGGGCTGCAAGTGACAGGCAGCACGGAAACCCTGCAAACACTTCTGCTTTCTGCCTCTGCTGGAGCCCCGGGGGAGCTGGGACAGGCGGGCGGGGGAAGCCACTGGGGTGGGGACAGCAGGGGCTGGGCACAGAGCAGTGCTGTGTGCATGAGGGGCTGGATGGCCATGCTGGGATGTGACCTTGGCTGCAGGGAGGTGTTTGGGTAGCACCTTTCAACCTGTGTCTTGTTACTGCTGCTGTCCAGCAACCCAACCCAACCACAACTCAACCCCACCCAGCCTCAAGACAACTCAACCCCAACTCAATCTCAACCCAATTCAACTCAACCACAATCCAACCCCACACCTTCCTACCACTCCTCCATGCAACAGCCCATCATGACCTAGGCTGGACTTGTAGCCTATTTTTCTAAAAGCTGAAAAACCCTCAGAAATGCAGGGGATGATATAAATAAAATTTAATTATCCTACACATTTTTTAGAATTTTTCTCTTTTTCTGCCACCTGTAACATTTTGCCTCTTGGTCAAAATATCTAATTCCAGAAGTTTGTTGTTTGTTTGGTTTGTTTGTAATTTTTTTAAATGAAGCTAAACTCTAAATCTTTCCTTGTATGAAGGCAATATCATCTGATAGGACACTGCAGTTTTCACCAGAGCAGGTTCAGGCCTAGTGTGCAGCTAATTTCTGGGGTTACTATTCTCTCTTCCCAGGTGTCAAAGGAGCAGGGCAGATTTTCAAGAGAGCTCAGGTTCTTACCAATCTCTCCCAGCCACCAAAGATGTACCAGCCAGGACAGCAAGATTTTGCTCTGCTGTGCCAAAGTATTTGTCCATCCTCTGCAATAAAAGAAAACCTCAGTCATACAGATTTTCTGTAGACTGCAAAGTCGTCTTTTACACTTGAACTACTATTTTGTATTTCCATTGTTTTTTCAGTAACATTAATTTGTGAGCTTAGCAGGAGTGTGCCCTGTGTCGTGTGGCTCAACTGCATCCCATAAATATTTAACACCACTGGAAAACAATGATTTTCTAACCCAAAAAACAGTGTTACAGAAATTAAACAATTGCTAAGTGACCACTGTGCTTTTTCGAGAATCCCATCTACTTTATTAAACGGAGACAAGCCAAGACAGCCAATTACAGTGCACTAAAACGTGCCATCCACTGACTGGGAAAGGCTATTATATTTTCAGCTTCCATGTAGTTCAATGAAAATTAGAGTTAAATGTGTATTTGGAATGCAGGAGGTCATTGCTATGAAGTTAATCATACCGTTACTTTTTACTGGGGGTCGGCAGGAGAAGTTTAAAGGGACCCTGGCAGAGAGGAGTGAATGAGGCAGCCCTGCCTGCTGTCCCACCAGGGGCCCCAGCCACCCTCCTGAAGTCGGCTCAAATTGTGTCACTTGTGGAATTTGCACTTGACTTTTGCAAACATTAAATGTTCTTGGCACTGAGAACTAATTAAGAAACCCGGACCACTATTGCTGAGCTCATTTTGTTCTGGTTGACTGCATGTTCAAATCTGACTCTAGATGCTCATCTAATGTGTACTGTGACCAACGATTTCGGTTGGATTAAGGTAATTACCTAGCTCAACACTTCTCTGATACATTTTACAGTGATGGGATCCGAAGCTTTTATATGCTTCTCCATCTTCCCTTCAGGGGATGGGGAGGGTGAAGCTGTGCTTGAGGACAGACAAGCCAAAGCCTCATCGCCAGCCCACAGGACCCTTGGCCCAGCCTTGGCTCTTTGGGTGGGGTGGCAGCAAGCCAAGTGCTCCAGAATTCTGTAACAACATGTCTGATGAGCAACAAACCCAGCAGGAGAGGACCCAGATGGCAGAGGTGGTACCTCCAGGTGACCACCCCTCACCTCCTTCAACACGCATCCTCCAGCCGTTCACCATGACGGCATCTCTGTGCCCCCAGTCCTGACTGCTCCCCATGTTAGTCCCAGTGGTTGGATACAGGGATGTGCCATATGGAACCAGGTAGGGAGACAGGATTTTCCACTGCACCAAAACACAGACAGGGAACAGGAACTACTGGGAAAATTATCAGAACTAAACCAAAGCACCAACCATTGCAGAGGGCAGCAGTGAAGGAACACACGTGTGGCCTGTGGGACACCGGCATGTCCTCTACACAAGACCCCCCTCTGAAGGAGAAGGTCATGACAGCTTCACCCCCACCTTGGCCAAAAGGGCAGGGGGAAGGTCCATCTGAAGGGCAGGTGATGGGACAGCAGCTTGTGACCTGGGAAGAAGGGGAAGGCTCCCTGGCATCAAACCTGGTGCAAGGGCTGCGGTGGCTGCCCGCACACGGCTGGAGGAAGGACCCATCCTGGGAAGACATGGAGTATGAAGCCACAGCCCCCCGTGGTGTACCACCCAACCCACACCACACAGGGGCCGCTCTGCAGACAGCCCCAGGGCTAACCTTGCCTGCTGACAGGAAGAGTAAAAAAATAAAAGCAAGCTTTTATGGACTACTGTTCAAAGGATTAGAATTTCTTCCTGAGCACATTAAACCTGGGAGGCACAGGGCCACCACGCCATGACCTCCACCATTTTCCCACGTATGGATGGATGGATGGTTACCTCAGAGCCATACAGCAGCCTGCTCCAAACCTGTGAACTGTGGCTGCGACATGGACCTCTCCTACTGGGGAGAAGCAGGTGGTGTGTGGTGGCTTTTGGCCCCTCCTGGCTTCACAGGAGAAGAGATACCTAAAAAGCAGGGAGAGCAGCCGGATTGCTGACAGCATGACAGTGTTTGGAATTCACAGAATCACAGAATCATCATGGTTGGAAAGGACCTCTGAGATCACTGAGTCCAACCATCAACGCAAAACAAACAAAACCAAAAACACACCCCACCAAAAAACCCCCACAAAACCCCCCACAACCTTGGCCACTAGAGCATGCCTGGAAGTGCCACATCTACATTTTTCTTGAATACCTCCAAGGATGGTGACTCCACCACCACCCTGGGCAGGCTGTTACAGTGTTCAACCACCCTTTCAGGATAGAAATTCTTCCTAATATCCAATCTGAACCTCCCCTGGTGCATATCCCCTAGTCCTATCATTCTTTACTTGGGAGAAGAGACCAACACCCACCTCCCTACAACCTCCTTTCAGGCAGTTGTAGAGGGCAATGAGGTCTCCCCTCAGCCTCCTCTTCTTCAGACTAAACAATCCCAGGTCTCTCAGCCTCTCCTCATATGACTTGTTCTCCAGACCCTTCCCCACCTTAGTTGTTCTCTCCTCTGGACACGCTCCAGCCCCTCCATGTCCTTCTTACAGTGAGGGGCCCAGAGGTGCACACGGGGCTGGAGGTGCAGCCTCACCAGTGCTGAGTACAGGGGCACAGTCACCTCCCTGCTCCTGCTGGCCACACTATTCCTCATGCAGACCAGGAATTCCTGGTGCAGGACAGGAATTCCCCATGCAGGCCAGGAGGACTTCCTTCTTGGACTTCCTACACATCTTGTTTCCATAAAATGCCCAAACTCTTCCTCTCTGTTCTACTGAAGTGTTCCTTTGCCTCCTGTCTAATGGTTTGCAGAAGTGAGGTCACAGCCCATGCACTTCTTTGTTGTGTGCACAACACAGAACATTGCTCAGCAGTTTTGGGGGTGATGAAAGCACAGAGACATCTCTCAAGTGACAGCATCAGACAATTGTGCACGATCACTGTGCATCGACACCACGCTGCAGACCCCCGAGATATTTCTAGTTCCATTAGACACTGTGCCAAGAACAGAGCTTTCTCCCAGAAGAGGTTTGAAAGATGAGGATTGAACATCTCAACACACACTTCTCACATGGTCTCTGAGACCTCCTGTCACTTGCAAACAATCTCCCTCCCTTAATCTACTTTTGCAGTCAATACTAACAACAACGCTTCAAGAAAAAAGGGTTTAAGTGAAAACCTTGAAAACAGATTGGGACTTACTTTTCATAATGTCATGGTAACATGGTACCTTCCTGAGTCTCCTGGCTCTTCATGACCAAGGATGCTGCTGGTGGGGACTGTCATGCATGGTGCTGATGTGGCTGTAGATGAGTTCTCTCTTTTTTCCCTGCTTTCCTCTGTCACTGGGAGCTTTCAAAGCACAAAGAGACACCACGCTCCTCAAACCATTACAAAAGGAAAGGAACACAGTTAGACTTGATGATCTTAAAGGTCTTTTCCAACCAGAATGATTCTATAATTCTACAAAAATGAGCAAACTTCAGGGAAATAATTCAACAATTTTTGCTATTTCAAAATCCCAACAGGAGCCCAGCCTTGCTGAAACCAGGCACTGACGTTCCCCAAGGCATTAAGCAGAAACTGGCCTTTCCCCCCAACAGCAGAACCCATGTCAGACCCAGCTTGATCCAGTCTTCCTGGCACAGGAGGGTGGCAGAAGACCCATGGAGCCCACATCACTGCAGCTTCATCACTAACCATTATTTTCCTGGACAGGCCTTGGGAAGAGCTAAATTGCAGCTGGAGAAGTGTAAGATGGGGCATGTCTTGTGAAGGTTGTTAAAGAAAGTCATCAGAAGCAAGAACCCAAATGCAAATTAAGCCACTGATGGTGAAATGCAACAGATCTCTGCTGGGAATCGAAGACCTCCAGTCTGCTGAAGAGAGATGGAAGGGTGGACATATGACCTTTCCATGCTCCACAGCCAACATGTTCAATCAGATGAGCTTGGCCTTCACTCCCCTCCAGGCCTCGCCCTCCCCGTTAAGCCACTAACAAGTGCCATTTATGATGGTTCTTTCTGGGATGTGGTTGCCTCTATCTTGGGAAATTGGATTGAGCTTATTAATTAATCCTTTTTTGTTCATTTTTTTTTTCTTTCTTTCTGTCAGTCCATGACAGAGGACACAACTACAATTTAGCCCTTTGGTAGAATTTACTTCAGTGATTAAAATAACTGCATGGAATTAGCACAATTCTAACATTATTTTTTATCTAGAGTGGCAGAAAATCATTGCTCGTGGGATAATTCTTAACCTAACAGGGTGACCTCCATGAAACACATCCAAAAGTTTTATGATTTTCCCCTTCACGCTAATTTAATGTCGTCCAGTTGTTTAATCTTAAAACGAACACATTCCAAACAAAGTAGTGCAGTTTACAGCAAGACACTGCAGGAAATAATTAGGTTGCAAGTTCTGGAGGCTTTAATATGGTTGAAATTATATAACTATCTTTGCATTCCATGTATGGTCCTATTAAATGCAGGAGGCTGGATGTCGCTAGCTGTCAGGAAGCAAAATGAAAAATAGTTTTAATAGCTGCTCTTTGACCTGTTTTATATTTTATGTCAATTATAACAGCACACAACCATGCATAATTATGAAGCACAGATGCATTAAAATGTACACATAATTTGTGTTCTTATGGCAACCGTTGCATTAGGATCTAGAAAACAAACCCGTGACTTCCTATTGTTAAGTCGACTTAACATCAGATAGGCAAGAGTTGTGTCTCCCTCCTTGCTTTGTGTAATTTAAAAAAATGATCCTCAGAGAGACAAAGAGAAAGCAGCAGGTGAGTGTCACCTGCCACCCGAGGGGAGGCTCAGGCTGCAGGGAGCAGCAGCACTCCCCCAGCTGCTGCTGAGCACCAGGCCACAGTTCTTCAATCAGCTGTTTCATCCACGGCAGAAGTTGTTTGTGGGTCCACAGGAGATCCACACAGGGTGGAAGCTTTGGGTCTTGAACAGGAGCAGCTGCTTCTCTGGTTTTGGATGGGGACAGTCATCTGAGCTTCTGAAGCATGTAAATAAAGATGAAAACGTCACCTAGGACCTAAAAAGGTGTAACATGCTAAAGCCAAACTGCACAGGGAAGTGCCTGAGTTTAAAGGCAACTATTTAAAACAGTCCTCAGATCTTGTTCCCAACCCAGAGAATACTTGTACGTAAAGCAGAAAATGGAGAGGTGTTCACACTACAAAAAAATATCACCATAACCCAGAGATGCTCTGATGAGAAGGAATCTGCACCTCCTGCAGCAGTTCCAGGAGCTGCCACTCAAGCAAGTATTTCCATGTCCTTTGAAGTGCTCTAAGTAAAGGCAATGAGACCGTGGGTTTACCTCTCTGCTTCCAGAGGCAGCTGGACCTGCCCGGGGCATTCCGTGGGTCCTGGTGCTGCTGCAGCCACCCCCCCTGCCCTGGCACCTCCAGGAACCTCACACCCAGACTGCAGATCTCACCAACGCTTCCAAAAGCTCCCGTTCCCAGGGCTGGCACACGTCATCCCAGCTTCTGTCATAAAGGCAAGTTGAAGGAGTTTTTTTAAAAAAAAAACAAGCCCAAAACCTGTGAAATCCGAAAAATCTATCCTCTGTGAAACCAAGATGTGCTGGATTTTAACAGGGATCTTTCTTACTAAAGTCATCTGCTCGTACCACCATCTGCAGAAGGTTACAGGAACAGACAGGGCACTGTGGTGGTGGTGCCAGCATGGGAAGGTCCCCTCAGGCACCCAGAGCTTGCAGGAAGCCCAGCTGAAGAGCAGAGAAATACTAAATACACCAGAAGTGCAGGCAAACCCTGCCCTGCAGCAGGGCCTCCTCTCCTCCCTGGCCCAACTACTGGCCTGGCAGGCATGGGACTTCAGGTCCTGCCTGGGAAGCCCCATGGACATGGTCTGATGGGGATTCAGCTGCTGAGGAGGAGGATTTAGAGCCCAGCAGGAGCCCCATGCAGCTGCAGACCCTCGTGCCAGGGCTGGATGAGCCGTGCTGGCACCCGGCCCTGCTGCTGCGCTGGGCACGTCGGAGCCCAACCCGCCGTCCTGCTGCTGGAGGAAGAGTTGGCAGATCAAACATCTCATACACCCATTCCTTAATGATGTGTCCTCGTGCTCCTCATCACAAATCCCTGCCTTTCTGAAAGGGCATGAGGAATTTCATGGAAAATCATGCCTTGCACGGAGTGCCTGGGGACAGGATCTTGGGTGTCTAGAGGAACCTTCCCATTGCAGTCTGTTTCAGAACTCAGGCTCCAGAACCCTGCTGCTTCCATTCACACTAAAATTACCCCTGCAAGATACAACGATGATATTTTGCTTGGCATTCAAGACAGGTCAGCCCTGTTTAACAGCACTTCCATCAGGAGGGAGCACTTCCCAGGAAGGGGGTAAGGGGAGGGCAGCAGCCTAAGTCCTCTGCAGAGCTGCTGCTTTGCACGGAGCTGTTGGCTCTGGGGGAGGTCTCACAAAGGCCAGGGTCCATCTCCCCAGCAGCAAGGAGCCAGGGCCCTGAGCAGGCCTGCTGGGCAGGCCCCTGGCAGGGCAGAGGAGGGAACTCCCTTCTTTCAGCTCTGCCAGAAGCCCAGGGTTCAGCTGGAGTGGAGCAGAGGAGCAGCAGAGCACCCAGGTCCTGCTCCAGCTGCCCCACCTTCACCTGGTGGCTTCCCCAGGGCCAGACCAGCTCCCTGGGGGCAGGGGCTCCTCCCTGACACTGCTGGCCTCTTCCCTGCAACACCAAGCAGTGCACCCAAACAGAAATACTTCCTTTCAGGAATACACCAAGAACCCAGGGATGATGAAGCTGTCAGAAGGACATGTGCTCCTTGCCACGTGCAGGGGTTTTCCCCACCCCAAAGCAGGCACACTGAGTAAAAAGGGCAGAATCCAGTGTCCTGCACGGCCTGGCCCAAGCCCCCTGCCACCTCCCCCCACAAAGCCAAGTGCAAATATTCCCAGTAGCTCACTCAGGATGTGATGCCGTGTCCATGGCTGTTGAAGCCATCATTTTGGAGACAGAACAGGGGTGAATACCAAGCCACAAGCTCTGTGGAACAAAGAGACCTTCTCCCTTCCCACCCACACAGGCTCCTGAGCAAAGCCATGGACTCCAGGGGCCATTTCTAGACCTCAGGCATCTGTAAAACCCCTTCCCTGGCAACACGCCACTGGCTGAGCACACCACTGTCCCTGTGGGGCCTCAGCACTTGTTCTGGCCCCCCCAGTTGCTCTGATGGTGTTTCTTTATGAATGTATGTATTTCAGAGCCTGGCAGAAGTTTTACTTGGTGAATTTCCAATGTAGTACATGACCTGCCGTCTGGTTTCCACCAGCTCACATATTTCCCTCATCAAAAAGCTGGTTTCTAGGATATCTTGGAGAACTACAACTTGCAATCCTGTTGTATCAGGTCCCTGGTGTCTCCTCAGCCACACTGAGGCTGTTGAAACACACTGTGTTGCTGCAGGACACAGCCTGAGCTCAAGCCTACAAGCTTCAGGAGGAGCAGTGACATTCACCCTCAGCAGCCACCAATGTCTTTGCCCCAGGTCTTTGTAGGGGTGTCTCAGCTCTCCAAAGCAATCTCATGGCTGGAAAAGGCCATCTTCAACACCAGGAACTCACCCCTCACAACTCCCAGACAGGAGCAAGCTGCCAGCAGGAGGGCAGCTGAGGGTTTGGGGTGTTCTTTGGGGCTTTGGTGTTTTTGTTTAAATAAGAAGGAAAAAGAACTGACTTAGGGATTTCCCTTAGATTTGCTCTGGTTTAAACTACAAGGTAACTAAATTTAAAAACTAAAAATGAAACCAAACTCTCTGGGCAGGCACAGACCCTTGATCCAGCACCACAGACACGTCACACTCGGTAGGTCCAACTCCACATCTGGGCGGTGCTGCCACCTGCCTCTCTCTGACCTCTGCCACCTGCAGCCCCACACTGAACATACAGGCATGGGACAGGGCTCTGGCTGACAGCTGCTGCTACAGGCATGGGACAGGGCTCTGGCTGACAGCTGCTGCTACAGGCATGGGACAGGGCTCTGGCTGACAGCTGCTGCACTCCTGACAAACCCACGGCAGGGGACACGGCCAGACTCTCCTGCCCTTGGGCACAAAGCTGGGGTGCTCGTGGCAGGGGGGGACAGCACTGACACACACCCCCTGTACTGGACTTCCTCCAAGCAGCCCAAAGGAATGGCTAGAACAGGTTTTTGCTCAGATCACATTTTAAAAGTGGGTCTCCTGCCCTGTGTCAGACAGTTTAGGAAGTTTAAGAATATTACATTTCAGAAGGAGGGTAACCAAGGAGTCAGGCCAGGGGCTGGAGTGAGTAATGATGACTTGTGGCAAATGAACTTGGATGAAAATTTCTAAAATGCTCTAAAATAAACCTAGAAGAAAACTTCTCAGCCCTGTTTAATTTACACTGCATATATAGCTAGTAAAGGGTTTAAAGTTACACTTTTCCTTCCTCAATTATTTTCCAAGTTGATTCTAAAGATTTGCACAAAACTGAGGTCCTGCCTGAAACAGGAGAACTGAAACCCCCTTTCCTTGTCCCCGCTCCCTGGAGCGAATATTGTTATTTACAGGCAGTTCATTGTACCTTAAAACAGCCTCTGTTACCTTGGCACTGGGCTTTACCACGATCCAGAGGTGAAGTTGGATAATGCTGTAGGAGCTGGGAGAGCAGCTGGAGCAGTGTCACCCCTTGGGGCTGGCACAAAGCGTGTGTCCCCACTGCTGGCCACAGCCAGGGCAGACATGAGTGGCACCCGCAGAGGAGCCTGCCCCACAGCCCACAGCAAGGCTGGTGCCATCCGTGCTTTGAACAGTGCTGCCCGGCATTAGTATCCTAGCTGATAAGAATGAGGTCTGGGAGTAAAACCCTCCAGGGAATGGAACTCAAGGGATCCCCAGCAGGGAGGTGCTCCCCTCGCCTTGCCCCCAGCTTCCCACACCAGATCCTGGCAGAGTCAGCAGCAAGCGAGGAGCTGCAGCCAGGCACCAAGGCTGGCAGGGAGCTTACAGGAACGTGGGGTTGGCTGCTGCAGTGGGAGAACTTTCCTGGGATGTTCCCTGGAATACCTTTGCGCTGCTGGAAGCTCTGGTTCCAGCTCTGCCCACCCCGCATGGGTGAATTGTCACACTCGCTTGTAAACAGGCGGCTCCGGCGGCTCCCTCCGAGCAGTGTGAGCAAACTAACATCATAACAAGAGTGTTTATGGAAAAATGCTTAAGCACTGAAGCAGAAAGGGCTTAGCACTGATCAGACCTCTCTTCCACCTTTATTCTTCACTATCCACATTGAAATGCAAATATCAGCGCAGGGTTTCCACCAGCGTGCCACTCACAAATTGAAAAGCAGTTTTTATCTATGCAAATGTAAGCATGGTAATTGAAGTTAATCAATCAATGCTAGCTTTCACTAAAACCTTGAACATGATTGAATAAAGTAATTATCATTCAGCAGAAAATGATGAAGTTGTAGACAGCATGAACCTTATTAAAGGAGGATTTTGAGTCACAATGGCTTAATTTAGCTAACAGCCCAGCCTTAGCCCAAGCAACACGCTACCCTGGCTGTCTGGAATTGTTTTAGGGGCTGGGGGGGGAGGGTGAGAAGAGGGGGACTTTTTTTTTATTTATTTTTACAGTGTTGGATTAGTAAAAGGTACTCGTTACACTACAAAGGATAAGCCATAATTAACATCCTTCTTTACTCTAAATAGATCAATGAACAAGGATTGCTATGACATAGCAAAGGTGTCCAACAGGAACAATAGGTGGTTAAAACTATTCTTACGCTTTAAAATAAAAATGAGATCACGGGGCAACTTCAGAGCATGTTGTGAACTGATCATTAGTAAGTGCAGAGGTAACAGACTGGGATTAGAGTCCGCAGGATTCATTACGAACCAGCATCCAGACCCCTGCAAACCCCAGCGCTGAGCAAACACTGCCCGGGATGTTGTCATCGGGGTGGGAGGCTGGAGGGGGAGCTTTTAGCTCAGGGCAGAGACCCCCTGAGCTTTCAGCCCGGCCTCACCCACAGCGCCTGTGACCCCCTGCCCCCCCCCGGGGGCGCTCGGGAACGGTTCCTGCGCTGGGTGACTCTGCCCCACACCCCCACTTTACCTCGGTGCCGGTTTCCTCAGCCACCCGCTGGCAGAAAACTGGAGCAAAGGCGGCCTTTTCAGAGGAAAAGTTGCGGGTTACTCCTCCATCGATGTCTGGCTGCTTTAGAAAGGGACCGAGGTGGGGAAAAAACTGGAGAAGTGACATAGTATGGACAGTAGCACGATGCGAGAGACAGAGCGGCTGCAGTATTTTCATTTTGTTTCTGTTTTAAAAGAAGTTATTCACCACCCCCCCCACCACTTTGTTAGAGAAACCCAGCCGAGGACCCAGGATCTCTAGGAATTCTCAGCAACTAGAAGAACAAAAAAAAAAACCTCACCGTAATCAACCTAATAGTGCTGAACTTCATGAAGTTTCTCCCTCCCCAGTCAGAAGCCCTGGTTACTGCTCCCTGTGCAGGTGGCACCAACCTCCCCTCAGCAGCAGAGCAGACCTGGACACCACCTTCTCCTCCTTGGAGAAGGCTCAGGGGAGATCTTGTTGCTCTCTACCTGAAGGGAGATTGTAGAGAGGGTGGTGTTGGTCTCTTCTCCCAAGTAACTAGAAATAGGACGAGAGGAAGAGGTTTTAAGTTGTGCCAGGGGAGGTTTAGGTTGGATATTAGGAAGAATTTCTATACTGAAAGAGTAGTGAGGCATTGGAATGGGCTGCCCAGGGAGGTGGTGGAGTTGCCATCCCTGGAGGTGTTCAAGAAGCATTTAGATGTGG